>OX243788.1:7397500-8022500 GCA_945859555.1 Megachile ligniseca | reverse complement strand
ATTATTTGCAAATTTCAGTCGATAGAATAATCGAAAAGAACAGTAAATCGAATGGTAAGTTGCTCTCCGACAAAAGAAGACGTCTTTAGCACAGTTAACGACCCTTGCAGGTAAAGTTTCCCCGGAAATGGAACAAAGTGGAAAAGATATGATAATTCTGAAAGGCATTTCGCTGAAGGACATTAGGCGGTCGTCCCTTAAGGTGACTTCTCATCCGGAGCGACGTCCCGTGTCTAGCTGATCATTAAACGGCATAATGCGACGGTGACATCTGTCGCGATGTAAAACGAGCAGGCGCACCATGACGGAAACTCGGGGAAAGCGTGTCGTTACGTCGCGACGCATCTCGACGCATCGCGACGTACGCTAACGTATACGTACATTGCACTTTCACCAACCTCGAATCTTATTCGTTGGTTAAGCAAATTTGCACGTTTACCGATATAGAAAGTTGGACATGTTATTCGAAAACTGTGAAATTCAGAAACTGAAAGACAGCAAAGTTGGAAAATTTGGAGAATTAAAAATTTATAAATCTAGAACGTTGGAAGTTCAGAAATAGACACGTTTCTATGCATCTTCGTCGCAGTGACGTAAAAGCACCATTTAGATGCAGGTGGAAAAATTGAAGACTAAGAAATCCTCGTCCTTCTTCGGATTAAGCGAAATTCGTATGCGTAAACGGTAAGAGAATTCGTTCTCGCGATTATCGTATCATCAAGCCGCGCACGTTGCAGCGCAAGTCAGAGTTTGCCGTTGAAAAGCAACGTGGATGATACACAGGTGGATAGAACGACGTATTTCTGCCGGAAAGTCGGAGAATTGGTAAGGAGAAACTATTCCAGCATTTTAAAATCCCACGAGGCCCTCTTCCTGTCTTCTCTTTTTCAGGACGTCTGTGTAAGACGATACTAGGAGAGACGGGCAACGACGGTTTCTCCAAAAATTGCACGGGAAAAACATCGCCAAGATGTTCAGTTTTGATCTTCCTTTTTTTCAAAATTGAATAAAAATGAATTTAAATCGATTCGAACAAATCTTTTTAATTTGAGACCAAGAAACATTTTTAAAGAGCAAATAGAAGAGGAGTAAAATTGAAAACAAATGCTTCAACAAAACTGTTCCAAACTTTAAACCATCTCCAAGTATATTTACCTCGAAGTCATCGAAGCTATTTCTGACAACCTCCCGAGAAAAAAAAGAAATTAATAGACTGACCTAATAATAACCTACTCAAAGAATCAGCAAACACAACCGTTCGGAACAGTTACTACAACGAGTTTATCGATGTATCCACCCCCGTAGGAAACAAGATCGCGTTACAAACGTCGATGAGGCTCGGGAACGTGACGGAGCTAAAAGCCTCGCTTAAACAGACAGATTATATATCATTCAAGCCACGTTACACGATACCCGTAGTCGCGAGAGGAGAAACTTTTCCGAGCATTATTCTCATCCGTGGAATTGCGACGGAATTCCCATGGGCAATCAGTGGCACGGTTCACCACGCAAACCGACAGACGGGATGGATTCTCTGTTACTCGCGAGAGGCCACCTACAGGATGCTCCAGCAACCTTCGAACCTTCCACGATCCTCTGTTCGTTCTGTCACCACGAGGAACAAACGATACTCGGATGTCTTCCTAGAAAATTCTTCGAGACAGATCGGAACTTTCGCTCCGCTTCAAAGAAAGGGGTTGTTCATCGCGTAAAGGCAACTTGGGAGATTCGGTTGTTTCGTCAAATTAATCGATATTTGCAGGTTCTCATCGGGGTCATTATGTACAACTCATCAGGGTTTTTTAAAGTGATTAGAATCGAACACAAAATTCAGTAACAGCAAAGATACGAGTTGTGAACTATAGCGTGCGTCACGATATTGTAGGGCAAGGGGTTAACGTCAACCCCGAATTCCGAAATTTCTATACCCTTGAATTTCGAAACGGTGAAATTTCCAGAGGTTGAAATTCGAAAATTCCGAGTTTCGGATATCTCCGGAAGTGTGGGACGAGACAAAGGTGAAAAATCCAAGGCTCACACCCTGGAGAAACGAAATATCCAAGCGTCGGTTCTATCCATCTATCCGGTCCTCCTCTCTTCACCGCGCCGTTTCTGTCTCCGAAGGGATAAAATACTCGGAGAGCAGCAAATCCCTCGGGCATTTGCGGTGGCCATCCCGGTTGGACCGAAAACAGGGGTTGGAGCACAGGAAGGCCGATAGAGCAGACCTATGGAAGAGGAAAGCCCCGAGTGATGGTGGTGTGGGCGCGAGTTGCCCGTTCCCATGTTTTTAATCACTTTGCACGCAGCCAATGGCATGGAATGGGGCGAGCAACAGAGTTTGGTGGGGTGTGTTGGACCAAGAGAGGAGGGAGGCTGGTTTCGCGAAATGTTTCCTGCTGTTTTCGACCCCCGTGTGTCTTCCTTTCTCTCTCTCCTGAAACTATGTCTATCCGCTGGCTAGCACATTTGTTTTCTGTTTTCTTTTTTTTTTGGACTTTTTAATAAAACCGTTTCGTTCTTTCTGTTCTATCTACCCATACACGAGCGGACCGTTTAATAGTGGTTTCGTGAAACGTTCCGTACACTGTTTTCTACTCTGCCTCTTTTCTACGTGTTCGTGTTCGCTCCCAGATGGTTTCGAACGACTTCGTCGGTCCATCAATCGTTTCCTTAGTTCTAGTACCTTTGCGAAATAAAAATAAATCGAACCTTTAAAACGTATAATCGCTCTACACATTCGTACGATTAGTAGAGTTTGATAGTAAGTAATCTAAATTTGTATGCCACATTAGACAGTTTCAAATCCTTCGTATATTAATAGCAGCGTTATTTGATAAATTTTAGTTCCTCCTCGATCGATTCAATTTCATCTTATCTGTAGTCATCGTTCGAAATCGATCGCTACACGAACAGTATCCACACCCAGTGTATCTCTATCGCCGCATCCACAGCTCGCCACTTCTTCCTTTTCAATTTTCTCCCCGACTCCCTCCTCTCTCGCCTCATTCACTCGCTTCCCCAATAAAGCCGTCTCTTCAGGCTGTTCTGTAACCTTCGCGTTGAAATCCGCCTCGCTGAGTACCGCTGACACGCGAAAGGAACGACGATGCGGTGTCGTTTCCCCGTGAAAACGACGTCTCGTGACCATTACGCGATGTCGTCGACGTCGACAACTACCACGGTATTTTCATCCCCGTCGTTGTATCCACCGTTGTTATTACTATAGCCGTGTCGAAATATCAGTGGACACTCGGGTGTACGGTTGCGTACCCTTCCTTAGAAATAACTGTAGGAAGTCTTCGATTTTTGGACAATTTTTGGAATGTACAGTCGGTTGGAAAATTAGGAGTGTACTTCCATATATAAGAATATAACGAAACGAGGGAAGAAATAGGAAGTGTCCTGGTGACATCCTGGAGAACGACGCCGGGTCGCAAAGAGGCACCGTGATCGATTTCCTCGAAGCTAGCGGGTTAATTCATCCCCGTCGACTCTTCTTGCGGCTACGTATACATCAAGCATTCGTTCCGTGGCACCCCTTGTGTATCGATTACGGCATATCCGATTCCCTCCGTTCTTTTTGCTTATACTCCTCCAGTTCCACCTCCAGTTCCAGCTCCGTCGTCGTCGTCGTCGTCCACGAGGCTTTGTTCGTCGGGTAAAACACTACCGTCGACGTAAATGCGCGACGAGGTTGAGTTTCATCGTATCAGAGAGGCAGACATGTCGTCGTTACGCGGCTGGGCCTGCTTTCACGATCTCTCGATGCTATTGTCGTAGTTTCGGAGAAGAAAGGATCCGTTGGTGGCGCAGGATAATTAGCTCGGGTATAAATGTCACCAGGCTCGCTCCGGATGATCTTTCGGCTTTGTTGTCGCGCACTCTACGCCGGAACGAACCAACTCTCTCTCTCTCTCTCTCTCCTCGTCCTCCTACTTCGTTCTTTTTATTTTCGCGATGCTCGTGTGTCACTTCCTCTCGATTCGTCTCTTTCTTTCCCCTTTTTCTTTCTTTCTTCCCTTTCGCTTTTGTTCTCCCGCGTATCGGTTATCCGTCAGTTTCAAGCGATACTCGACAATTCGGTTGTCACATTCACTCTCGACGCTCTCGGAATTACCGCCGAAAAGGAGATGCACTTATAATTAATAATGCCGGGTCGTTTACACCGCTGTTTCGAACTCTTTCATCTAACTTCCAAAGCTCTCGGAGGAAGCTCGAGTTCTCGAAACTTTCTTCGATACTATAAGTAATCAACTTAATAACGGGTATATTTGTATCATGCTTCTGTAATTCTGTTTTACGTATCTGCTATGCACGCAAAATCATTCTATGAACTAACACTAGATCCTTCAAGAAGATGGATCTCAGATTTCTTGTTTTAAATTACGAAAATTATTAAGGAACTTATAAGCTGGTTTACATATTGTCCATCATTTATTTTTATAGTTTACTTTCAATTTAAGTGTGCGGTCATTAATCGTCCGTGAACGTAGAGTTAATAAAATAGTGAAACAGTAAATAACGAGTCACCGGTAAAATACTTATCCAGCAAAAAAACCGTAAAAAGGAAAAATTGGCCGATCAAACGGTCTCTAATTGGTAAAATTTGCGCGACCGTTGAGGCGTTAGAAGATCTACGTCGCGAGTGGAGGTTCGAGGAGAAGAGAGGTAAATGCGACAGAGAGAATTAATTCCAGCCTACAGACGTCTCTCGGTGTACCGCAGACGTTCTACCGGGAACCGTGGCCCGTGAATTTTTCATGCGTCCTTTCGCAGTCACGTAATGAAGGATAAAAGTTGCAGCGTTGCCCACGTATACCGTGAGATAAGGGAATGTAATTTTAAAAGCGACGTCGACCGAATCGCGAAATTTAATCGACGGCCAGCCTCTTGTGCGCATTACGCGGATAAACGAACGTTCAAACTGCTCGATCTCTTCGTTAGACTCGTAAAAACAGGCTACAGAGTTCAAATCTATCGGGACATGTATATACTGTAGTGGCACATAGCAAAGTCACGCTATGTATATCATGCTATGATATATGTGTTACATACACAAGTAACATTTCGAATGTTGAGAGTCACTTCTCAAAGGTTCAATAAGACAAAATTGAAATAAAATTGCAAATGTGTAATAATCGACGCTCCGTATTGTAACAGGAGAGCGTGGAAGATATTAGCCACATAAATGAGGCGAAAAAGGCGAATATCCCATAGACAGGGCTCTCTCACGAGCCGATACGTGAGACCAAAGTGATTATGCATCAAAGCGAACCTCTTGAGGTTCGGGATATCGAATCGATATACGAATCTCCCTCGTTCGACCCTCCCTGTTCTCCTCCCTCTACCAGCGAAACGCTACGTGCCAGCCTTTGCTCTCCCTTGCCACGTTAATCTCATGATTGCACTGATTAACCCCACCTTTCTTGCCCATCTGATCCCTCAATCGCCAGACACGATCATGATCTATGTAGTGAAAATCGACCTGCCACTCCAACCGTTCAAAAGAGACTGCGAGTAAACCGATAAATCGATTCTAAGTCTGACAAAAAGATAATACCCCTTCTCAGTTAGCGGCTGATGGTACAGTTGGGGACGTTTACTGACAATTTTCCGACCGACGTCGCTGACTTTCACTTCGTAATCGACTTTCAAATTTAATGAGAATTAGGGATATTGGGATCTGGGAATATGGAGATCTCAGGGTATGAGGGTCTGGAGATGTACGAATGTGAAGATCTAGAGATCTAGGAGTCCAGAAATTTGGATATACATATACTGATGTAGGGGTATAAAGACCTGGTGATCTCAGGATATACGAAGTTGCAACTTGAAAAAGTACATAAATAAAAAATTTCCAATTTGGAAAAGTTGTATTACTTAACGCGATCAGCATGCAGGATTAATCGAAAAATCCGTGGAATGGACTTGTTTGGACGCGCGCGTCAATTTATCGATCAATTTATTGTTTCAGCTAGATAACTCGGAAGTTTGAACGAGATTCGGAAAGATACGCGTGCACGGTTGAGAAAGTTGGTATCGAGGAACGAAAGAGTGATTGAAATGGAAAGAAACGAGAGATTGTTTGGCCGATCGCGAGGCTGGCACGTCGTCGCTTGCAAGTTTTTATCGGTTGGCCTGCAACTTCGCGGGCCCGTCTTACCTACAAGTTCATAAGCGACAGAGAACGAGCCCGGAAGTTTGCTAACGGGCTGACTCAGCCAGTTTCCTCTCGACAGCGGGAAATTCGCGGTAATACGCAACGATTCTGCTGAACGCTCGTAAAAATGTCCGCTCCTCGAGATTTCGTCAAAGTTGTTGCACACGGATCAACCTTCGAACACGAACGCAGCTTTTGCCTCACTTTTTATATCTACTTTTTCTGATCTATTCAATCGTCAAAAATAATTTTCGAAGTTGTAGAATTCTTAGAAATTTTGCGATAGTTGGAGGTTCGAATAAATTGTTATCGTCGAAGATATATTTCGTTAAATTTTCGCGTAGGTTTTCGAGGACGGGTTTTAAACTAGCTGCTGGAGAAAGAAGGTATTTCGATGAACGAGAGGTACGATACTTCACGGAGCTGAATTAAGTTTTAAGGCTGGACGACACAGTGATTTATCGCGTCCCCGTTTCGAAGGCTTTTCATTTTGCAAGGCGAACGCGACGCACTCATCGATTATCGTGCTGCTCCCGTTGCTCCCGTTGTCACGCGGTGCTTCATTCGGTCAACAATGCTCCGTACACGTAATTTGCCTGCTATTGATCATCCATTTGTCACCCCGTGCATCAACGCTGTTTTCCCGCTGTTTTTACCCGCGGACTCTCATCCCCTTACCGACCACTTTTTCATTTTGTTCAGCATTTCAGAAAAGTTCTTGGAAATTCCGATACCGAAATCGATGAACCGTGTAAGTGAAACAACGATGAAAAATAGTGTTTCGTACAAAAAATTTATCTCGTGAATTGTTCACTTTTTTAAGGGTGAAAGTGCAATGAATTTTGGAAGATAAATTTCGGTGTAATGGAGTACTAATCTCTGGATCTCTCAAGGGATCTCCTAGGAATGAAAATTGAACAGCGTCCCAAAGTTACAGCTCCTAAATACGAAAGTCCTCCAAAGTTCCCAAATCTAAAAATTCCTCAAATTCCGAATGTCCCAAAATTCCAAAAGCTGAGAGTCCCAAAATCCCTTCAGATAATAATCCAACCCGACACACAAATAGTTTCGACTCGAATATCTGTAGGGTAAATCGGAATGCAGCATCCAGCAGCGAAGAATTAAAACGGCATCACAGATTTAGTCACGAACGAAAAATTGCTATGGGTGGTTACGAAGTCATTAGCCTCCAAAAGGCGGCACGTGTGCATCCGAAGCCAGTTCCGCTCGTGCCTGCTTCTAATCCCTTTACGGCAAAATTTGAGGGTTAATCGCGTTACGGTGATACATCGTTGCTTGTTTTCGGCGGCAACGAAGCCTCTGAAAGGATTGAAGCCCGGCAAAAATGAGCGAACGAGCGAGCACCGCTGAAACGCTTCCTCGTTCCATGTCGTGGAGCTTTTCTTCTTTCTCTCCTGTTTTTTTTCCTTCTGTTTGCAACCCTTTCACGACGACGCCTAGTAAGCCTTCTCGTTTCTACCAATTACAGCTTGAATTGTTTCGCACCCTTCTTTGATTCGATGCCCATTCGCTTTTTTCTAACGAGGCGCGTTCTTCGATTTACTACAACACTTTTAGAATACATCTGACAGAACTTATACGAAAATTTTGCTGTTTTTAAAATTCGATAAATTTGACTTGGAAATTTTATATAATTCTGTTTGCAATTCTTGGCAAGAGGTTCCTCTTTCAGAACGAATCTTGTTTCGGAGATGAGCGATATCGTTTCACAAAGGGACATCGATTCGGGTTGTTCTTCAACGAACGCGAGCAGATGGACCAACTAATTATAAAGTTAAATTAAATATTGATATGCAAGGATTCAACTTCCTTCGGGAAATAGGTTGCACCCCGTGAAATTTTACCGACGCTATCGCTGATTACCCCCGTCGCGTTTTGTAAACGTGTAACATTCAACCCAGGGGAGATACCAACTTCTCCGTCGTTAAAAGAGCTTAATACTTCAATGAATTTTTCTTGCGATACTAAACTCGTTATAAGAACTTTTATGGAAAATTTCTTCCTCATGAACAAGAAAATTATTTAGCAGAAAGAGTCCAAATACCTATGGTATCTCTAGATCTCAAAGTGCCTAGATTCCTCCTAGGTTTCAACGAAGGCATATTTGACGCAATGTGTTCGAAGCGTAATTGATCGGTATGTAGACAAAATTGTAAAACGGCAAAGGCTCTGGAATAGTACTCACCGGACTCCGAGACGGATGGACTGCCCGCAGACCTGTCGGAGTTCCTGGAGCTGGCCGTGGAACTGGTGGAGGAGGCCGTGCCGAGCGAGCATTCGGATACGCTTCGACGTTTGGAGAGGAGAGCCGCGACGGCGGCTGCCCCCGGCCCGCAAGAGGAACCGGTCGGGACGCTCGAGCTCAAACCGTGGAGCCCGTGGAGCCCGTGCAGCCCATGAAGGCCCGTCTGACTCGTCAGTTGCTCTAACCGTCGCCTGAGGAACCTCTGCTCACGGGACAGCTGCTCCTTGTGCACCGCGTGCTTGCGTTCGCGCTCCTCCAGGCTCTGAAACAACATGCACTGTTACTGCAACATCGGTCCTCGTACGGCTGGCAAATTAACACTAGATCTTATTTTAAATTACAAAAGTTGGACAAATAACTTTCGTCACTTAGGGTAGCTCAGCGACCGTATTACTGTGGACAACTGTATAACTGTAGTGCTGTAGGAGGCTGACCCATGGCTGCCTGACCCACAGCCCCAATTGGTCAAAGAAGAAAGATGGTCACCTAGACCACAGGTATTTTCGACGGTCCACATTGGTGGACTGTTCAAGATGGGGTGCGCCCCTAAAACCTGGGTCAGCCTCTTAGCGCCAGTTATACTGTTACCCACATACCTATTCCGCTATTAACAAGTTTGCTACAATCAACTACTCGTTCGAAACTATAGCGATTTTCAAGCTCTATGTGTCTCGGGAGGATTTTGCACACAGTTCAGGTTGATTAGAAGATTACTGCCCGCAACGTTGGGATGTGAGGTAGCGAGGAACACCGTGTCGAATATTCAGAAATATAGTTTCGTACTTATGGGAATACGAGTCTCGAAACGTTCCTAATCCGAGTGCACCATAAACTGAGATTAATTATACCGAAAAATTTTATGAAGCAACTAAACCTGAACGATGACATCTACGTCCACGAGGATTAATAAAACTGGAAAATTTTCAAACTTCTAATTCTGTTTCAAATATTACGGTCAAAGGGGACGGTAGCCCGTACAACTGGCTTTTACCTTGACTATCATTTTTATATCCTGCTTGAAAATTTCATTAATCGCGGAATTAATTGTTCGAATCGACAACGGTTTTAAGCGAACAGAAAACGAGCGAAAAATTATGGAACTAATGGAAAACGAGGTTTGCTAAAGCTGCGGGATTACAATGAAGCTTCGGTAATTCGCAAAGTCCAACACGAGATTCAGATAATTTAAACTTCTCCTCGGTGAAACGTTCGTTACTCGCTAATGAACCGACCTGGGAATATTATTTTCAACATTTTATGCTCTTTTGATTCTCCGATTTCGATCGAAAGCTCATTCGACGAAACTGATCAAATTTCGTGCTGTTGGAAATCTGAGAATTTTTCAATTTTGAAATTTGGACAAATTTCCAATTGATATGTTTCACGGTTGAAGATGTGTTGTATATCATATATGTACACAACATCCTATATGTTATATGCAGTGTATGGCCACGTGTTGTATCGCCATATATCGATGAATATTAACGACCCTGCGCGTTGCATTCGTTCGGTTTATTACAGAGTAATAATTAATTACGCATCGTCTCCGCCAAAAAGTGAAAAAGGAGGAAAAGGAACGTGGAGAGGCTTGCATATAAATAAGCACGGTAAGAAGAACGATCGAGGGTTGAGGTAGACGTAGAAAGCGATGAAAAGATGGGGTGGAAGCTGTCTGCGATTTATGACACCCTTCCAGAACACCAAGCACCGTAGGTCCTTTGTAATCACTTCTTCTGTTCGGAAGAGGAGAGGCACGTCTCGGAATAAGAAGGCCAGATAAAAAGTAAGACTCGAACACAGAGGGTGATACAAAGATAAGCAATTGGCGTGAGCCGTAGAACAGTCCGGGAATAATGCGACATGGAGGGAAGCGATTAGAAAGCGGGACAAAATTGTCTGCGACTTAAGGGGAGCACGGAACAAAGAAAAACAGTCTGCGGTATATACCGCTAATGAAAAGGGGAGAAAAAAAAAATACGTGGACAAAGGTGAACCATCCTCCCAAATTGCACAGTGTTAATTAACCTTTTATTAGCCTCTGTTATTTGCAGATAACGAAACAAATTTCTGGATTATTGCCTTTACGGAGCATCGTTGTGCCACGAATGAAAGGACTCGCCTTAATTCCGGTGCTTTCGCCGGTTTCAATTCGTACCCGATGAAATTTACCGTTTCATTCGTTTGTTGAAACAATTACGAGACACAGGGTAAAATTGGTACATTCCTAAATCTAATTTGTAGGAGAAAAAATTGAAAGAAAGCCTACAGAAAATTACCTTGTAACGTCTTCGGCGAAACGTTTAGAACGAAGCCCTAAACTTAATTAAGGGGATTTCTTTAATTATAGCGTTTATGAGCGTGCTTGTATTATCACTTCACGCTTGTTAGATTAAATCCAATAATCGCCGATTGTCGTTAATTCGACCACCGTTTTTATGGACTTTAGGTACTTCGGAAATTCTTCCATTCAGAAATCTACGGGTCTAAAGAATTTGTGAAACGAAATAATAAATAATTAAAGAATAAGATCCGTTATCGGGAAGTTGGCGAAGATAACTTACGAACAACGTCGAAGTTCGATCGCGCGTGTAATTTACTCGCGGAGGGTTGTAACACGAGTGGAAAACGTCGCGATTAGAATTTCCCGGCACGGAATAGCCGCAGCCACGTTTAAACCGGCTACCAAGGCGTTTTACGATCGTCTCGAAGCGGCTCGCTCTTATCTCCGTTGTAAACTCCTATCAGAACGAATGGAAAGCACAGGCAGAAGCAACTTTTCCAGCAGCCCGCGTGTATCGAACGACATTCGGTATCGTGGCTGCTTTTTATCTGCCATCGCTCGATTCTGACGACCCCGAAACTCACCCTTCAATTTTCCGCCGCGCAGATATTGTTACCGACAAAATTTCCGAGATCCCCGGCGAAAATACACGAAATCATTCTGCGAATATCGCCGATAATCCGACACACCTTTAAATAAGATAACACGAGTAAACAGGATTACCAACTTCCGGTTTAGCTAAAAATATGTAGTTATTTGGAGATCCAATTTCATTTGGGATTTGGGGACTTTAGGAGATACGGGAATCCGGGGATTTGTAAATCTAAACACGTTAGGGATTAAAATCATGCGATCGCGTGTAACTGAAATTTAATCGTCTCGTTACCTCGTATTACTTAATTCCTGAACTCGACAGGGCTTGCTGCAATTAATCGGGACAAAGTGTCTAATCACGAATGATATTCGAATCGATGCGATTAATGAGTCCTTTCAAGACCGTTCTAATTATCTAACTTTTGACACGGGTAGAAAAAAAGGAGTCGGCACGTAACTGCTTTTTTCTCGGCAATTAAACGCAATTGTCGCTAAGCGGCACTCGTTTCGTTTCCGGACATTAAATATCCCCCGCGAGAAGGGTGGTTCACCGACTGCACGAAAACGAATCCTTCGGGACAGGTCGAAAGAATTTAGTCCCCTCGAATAAAAATTGCCTTCCCTAGATACTGAGTCCTCTAATTCCTGTATCTATGTATTAGGTATAGAAGAAAAATGTATACGTTTGAAAGAGAATAAAAAAAACAAATCGAATTTTCCTCGCAGTGAACCACTACTTACAAAATATCAAACATCGTAGCGCACAGCTCACACGTAAGTAACACGTTCTCATCTTCTTTTATGTCAAGAGTATTTTTCTCCTGTTTGTCTTCGGCCACTTCTCACCCTTTCTCCGGTTCTTCTTTATTATTTTCCTCGCGAGGAAGAGATGTTAAACCTCGCCCTATCATTTCCACCGTATCTTCACCTTTCAACCTTCTACCCTCTTTCATCTTCCATTATTTATTTTTCTACTCTTATCTTCCTTCCCGTCTTACTTCCGTTTCTTTTATTTTCAGCAATATTCTCGACGCGCAGGGACTCTCTTTTCCCTCCGCCCTGTTCTCTTTTGTTTAACTTCCCCGACTATTATACGTATAAAAAATATAGGGGAATTTCGGTCTCATTTACAAATTGTGCAATTTCAGAATCTGGAATTTGGGGACGAAATTCGGTTGAATTTCAATTTCGATCCAGCGAAGAAAGTGCAACGTCCTCGTTCTGCGATGTTTCGTAGGGAACGTAACGCGAGATCTTTTCTTTCGAAAATCGGTCCCTTTCGTGTCGTTGGCGTTGAAAACGTCGGGTCGTTCGCATTAATGTATCGACGCGTTAGAGTAGATGCCCAGAGGGATCGATCGTTCGCGGGTCACGGAAGAAGGGAAAGCAGGGAAATACCGCGATCGTGTTAAGGAGGACGACAACGACCGACTTCCGTTTTAGAAACGACGTGGCACCGGTTCTTCCGTGATCGAGCCGCCGCGTTAACGTACCTCGTATTCTTAAAACGGTGTTCCGCGTTTCGAGACCAGTACCAGCCATAACAATAGCAATAGCAATCGCAATAAGACGGAAGTGGACGTTGAAGGAAGAACGCTTCTTCCTTTTAGATTTCTTTCGGAAAGGAAAAGCTCCGCGTTATTCGTTTCGCGTTTCAAATCAATTGCTCTCGGATTCCTTTTATCCCCATTCGATTTATATTATACTCCTAATAGCGTCATTTTATTATTTTTACGCAATCGGACACTTTTCGCTGTAACTGAGCGCCGGAATACAAACAAACTTATATGAACCTTGAACTGCTCGAACTGCAAAGTAAGTCGAAAGGAACGAAATTGACGGCGAAGAAGATTGGATCGAAATTCGACGAAAGACGAGAATCGAAACTGGAGGAATAGCAAAGATGGAGGCATCGTTGTAGGTCGACGGAAAGTCAGGCTAAGGTGTCGTCGCAAACAGAGAGTGGCGACGGACAATGGATGCGTAGTTAGTAAATTACAGGCTGGGCTGGCTGGTTAGCTGGCACAATGGCGTGCATGCGTGCATATGTGGGCGCGTGTGTTGCGGGAACTCGTGTGCGTTTCGCTCGGTTGTGTTTGTTGTGTGCGGCAACGGTTTGCAGAGAGCGGAGTGCAGCAGCGCGTATCCACCGTTCGTCCATGCATACAGAGGCCGCGTGGGAGATTCCCGGTATACATCAATCTGACCTCTGCTTCAGCTACCTGTACATTATACGAGGCTGCGTTAGATACCCGCGCCAAGATTTCACTCTGTCCTCCATTGCTGTTGCGAGACATCGATGCGTTTCGACGACCACGATATTCTCTAGAGATCGTGAAATCCTGACATTGAACCGGGTCAGACCCATTCACTCGCTCGACATTTTTCCAAATTACTTCCTACTCCTATTATCGATCCTGGATGTGTCAAATTTAACGCGTCGGTGGTCGAGGAGGATGCGAATTTTGGAACACGATAGAAGATGCAAATGATTCAAGTTTCTCCAAGTCCTCACGGTTCTCAAGATCTCAAGTTCCAAGAATTCAAAACTTCAGGAGATTCGAAAGGACGAAAGTTCCGGATCCAAAAATTTCGAATTCCTAAAAACGCAATATCCGCAGGAACACCGAAGAAATTTTTCACGGAGGATCTGGCCAGACGAAACTGAGCAACCAGGACGAGCGTCTGGGCGTCGAGTTCGACTAATTAGAGAACCGTCTAAGAGTGGCTCGCTCATTAACGAGCGCATGGCGATTTATCGTCAGCCAGCCTCTGGCCAAACGAAGAGGGTAAAAAAAAAAGAAGAGCGAAAAACGGCCACGAAAACGACGGAATTCGAGTTGATAGACGACACAGAGGGGTGGATGGCGAAGGGCTGCGGTGAGGGTAGCAACGAAGAAGAGAGTTGGAAGAGGAAATGAAGCGAATCGAGGCTGCAAAGAAGCCGAGCCAAAGGAAAAATTAAAGGGGCTCGAAAGCTGGGGATGAAGTCCGTAGTTTGCGCGGGAAAGGGCTGCCCACCGCCGACGGGTCAAAAAGAACTCGTTCGTATTTCGATACGTTTGAAACGCTACGAAATACTTCTGCAACAATGTTCGTATCGTTTGCTTCTTTCAATTTATGTTATTCAATTCTTTCGATAAAAAATGGCGAAGATAACGTTCAAGTTATTTTGTCGTAGTTCGTAATAAATATTGTTTACCAAGAGACGAAAAATAACGGGACATTTTATTCGCTCGTTCCTGGAGTCTCTTTTCGCCTTCGAGTTTCCTTCCACCACCCCTGACCGCTCTCGACCGCGATATTCTTCTCACACTCGGCCATCTTTTCCGCCATCTTTCTCGCTAATTACCCGACCCGTTTTCCGAGCCAGAAATCTCCGTTCTTTTCTCCGTACCCTCGCCGTGTCACGCACCCTCTCTTCAACCCCTTCTCGCCGAACAACGCAAGCGAACGCGCTCCTCGCGAATCGCGACTCCGCGAAACCCCCATGAAATATTCAAACCCACCCCGTCCAGCCTCGCTTAACTTTTATGGAACAGTTTCCTGCTTGTATCCGTCGACCACCGTTCGCCGAGTTCGAATTACGAGACAATAAACGTTTTCGCGAACGAGAAATTTTGATAACGGACGACGAGATTATTCTTCGAGTAAAAATGGACGATCGAATATTTAAAAAGACGATTACGGCGAAGTCGACGAAATAAATTTATTTTAGTTTGTACGACGTACCTTAATAAAACGCTTGGCCTTGGTCAGAAGACCTAACGTGGTGTGTCTTGAAGTTTCGGGACCCAACGGAACCAACACCTTCAACTTTTCGAGGCAATTTCTGAGGTGAGCTCTCCTGCAACAAAAAACAAAATACCGTTAATTCTATTATCGCATTTCAATCGTTCGCCGGCGAAATAATTAAATTAATAGGGGATTTAAAGTACAATTAAAGGCGGAAAATCGATACGAGCGTTTCAACCCCCGGCTTAGCCGTTACAATGTCTGTGGCATCCGTTTTTCGCGTCACGTAGCCCCGACGATGAATGGAGCGGAATTCGGCCCGCGGCGAGGTTGCAAACGTAGCAAAGAGATAAAATTGAAGAAAATCCGGGATAGGAGGAGGGCGCAGGCGTTAGTCCCTATGGTACCCCGTAAGAATTCGACCGCAACGAAAGGTCGGGTTCTCGATCGGGGAAAGCGATAAGATTCCGATTATCGTGACGATCACGGACCATTAGCCGAACGAATCGCGCGATAAACATACAACCGGAATACGAAAGCAGGAAACGCGCGGGAATTATTTCCCTACCGTAATGTCCTGCGGCGAACGGGGGGTTAAAGAGGGTTGAAAGCGGAGGGTGACGCGACGAGAATTCGCCGTCGTGCGATTTTCGTTGCGGTCCTTCGACCGTGAAGCGATTAATTGTTTAAACGAATGTTAGCCCAAATGTCGATTCTTTCTGGAATCCTGAAAATCCCTAACGTTTTCCGTAAAAAGCAGATTTGCCGGTGACTGTACCGCAGCTGAATCCAGCACGTCGAAACGAATTTGAAGAGGCTCTCCCTCGAGTGGATCTCGAAGAAAAACAATATCCGAGCCGATGCGATGCAGCAGCCTTCCCAAAACAATTTATCCCCGTCGAATCCGTTGAATCTGACGAGAAGCCAGGGTTTCGAGGGACAAGGAGTCCCAAGAGGCGTCTCCTCTCGAGCTGTCCCAACGATCCGATCGATCCGCGAGCCTTTTCGAGAGATTGTCGTCACGCGAGTGCGTGTCGAAGCGTTATCGAGAGC
This sequence comes from Megachile ligniseca, assembly GCA_945859555.1. Taxonomy (NCBI): domain Eukaryota; kingdom Metazoa; phylum Arthropoda; class Insecta; order Hymenoptera; family Megachilidae; genus Megachile; species Megachile ligniseca. Next base: position 8,006,408 of record OX243788.1, on the reverse strand, counting down.
AGCACCGCAATGCCCGGCCACCCCGTGTTCCCGATATTTTCCTGCCGCCTTTCGCCATTTATAATATTCCGCTTTAACACGTCCGAGCCTGGCCGAGAAGATAAAGCATCACGCGAGCAACAGTCGACTATTCTTGCCCGCCGCGCCGGCTGTTACCTATCGAACAAAGAGAAAATTATTCGGTGCGATTACGCGTCGCTGGATGGTTGGCTGGGAAATGCTTTAATAATTCATGAGCGACCACGGTGATTTTTCACGGAATGTTCAAACCCTCCTCCTTATTCTCCGGATCGCCTTTCTGCTTCGCTGATCCAACCTGCGTGCTCCGAACTTCTCCTGATCAAAGAAACCTGCGAGTTTACGGTTTTTGATTAGAAGACGGCTCTCTTTGTGACCTCTCCGAGTGATTTATCGTCAAGCTCTTTGCTTGGACTTTCTCGAAAATTTTCGGATCAATTTCTCCTCGTTTCGACGTTCGACAGCTTTCCTCTATTGTATTCCAAGAGTTTATTTTCCTGACGTAATACTTTGCTCGAAAGGAACGAGCTAAGACGTAACGAGTTATCGATGGAATTTTTCGACGAACTGTACCGAGTCGTGGCGCAGCTTTAGCTCGCGAGTGCATTGGCCGACTATGAGTTAGATCGCTTTAACAGCCGTCTGTAAACAGCCTCGTAACTCCGTTGCCTCTTCTCCTCCCTCGGCGACCCACTCCCTGTTCAATAGCATCCCTTCTGTCTCGTAGATTCCTCTGTAGCGTATTCGTTTCTCCATCTGGTCGCCTATTTTCTCTTTCTCCGGTGTAACTAGAGTGCACGTGCACCGTGGCTGCTCTCGGCTAACTTCCTCCAAACCAAATCTTTGGATACAGAGTTAGTCGCAATTTTATCGCATAGCGTATCTTCAACTAGAAGCGCCGTTGAATCTTGACTACTTTTTAAATCGTCCAATCTTTGTCTTGGCGTCAACTGAGAACGTCGTTCGAAGAATACACGAAAACGTCCTAATCCCGAGGCGCAACAGATGAGCACGTTACAGAGAAGAACGTCCTGTAAACGTAGCTGATCATCGAAAGAAGACTTACAGTCACGTCGAAGTTAACGAACAAAGCCGTTCCCACGGAAGTAGCGCGGCCTGGAATGCCGGCGAACGACTTGTACCGTCGGCTACGAGGAAACGTAGATGCCGATAATTAGTACGTAAAAGCTGAAGCGTTACGGTAACAGCGGATAATGTCACTTACAGGGTGAACGAACCGGAGCGTTTGGTTACGAGAAGACGGAAGCTCCTTTCTTCAACTTCTGAGCTTCTCTTCGGAATTATCGACAACGTCGAACCGACAAACCCCGCATGGAAGATTTGCGAACTCGAAAACTTCACAATTTTTCAGTCGTCCAACGTGACATAAATTTCGAAATTAAAAACTAGGGAATATGTAGGATACAGTGTCGCGGTTAACAATGTTTAGCCGTAATTAATTATAGTAACGCCGTGTACGTGGTTTTGCAACGGATACTAGGAAGACCGTCAAACGATCCACCGACGACGCGTCGTAATTACAGTAATTGCAATTAGTTTTATCGTTCGGCTAACAGCAACGTTGGTTCCACTAGGGGCCACTAAATCACACGGCAACCAGTGAAATTAATTGCAAGCATCGCGTATCGTGTGAACGTGAAAGTCACGCGGACAAGAGGAGCTCGATTACCTGAACACGAGACTTTGTATTGTCCACGGCTCCGACGAGGAACCAGACAATTTCTGTTAACGATATCGATAAAACCTTTACATCGACGTTTTTAAGCTTCGCGCTATAAATCGACCGGGTACCGTTCTGATACTTTAATGTAGTCAAATTATCAGACCTCGTATGCTCTTAAATTATTCGTTGTACGAGTATTAAGTACCTCAATTAATAAATATCTCCATTATAATACTTGTGATAAAACCAGCTATTATCTCAATTTGGATAAATTTCAAAGGAGCCATTGACGGGTAAAACGTCGATACCGAGGGTAGACATAATAGACGCTGTATCCATTGTCGAATCTTTGGAGGCAAATGTTATCGTAGACGTTATCTCGTCGATTCGACAGATTCGACGTCGAATTAATAATCGACGGTCGAAACGTTACCGACACGTGTCTCGTCTGATCCGCGTATCAGCTCTTTGAACTCGAAGGGAGCCAACGAGTATTCGCGAAGCACGCTAAGCTGACTTCGACACGCTGAATTCCGCGCGAAGTATTTATTCATCAGGCTGCCGGTACGCCGACACAGCCGGGACAGGAATTTCATAATGCTGATGTCACACGGTGGTATCGATTGAAGGACCAACACCCCCGCGCCCTTAGCTCCCCATCGGACTTGGTTGGCCTCCGGCAAAAATGTTGCAGCGAACATCGCGAAAGGATGTCAAAGAACGATGAGATTGATGGCGAGGGAACGATGGGAATCTCTAACGTGCCGCTTCGCTTCTTCCATTGCTCGTTACGCGTGCTTTTCTTTAATACTTTCGTCAACTTTTAAGCTAGAAATTATTAACTACGCTACAAAGTAGTTCACTTCCTAACTTTCGAGTTCTTTCGAGTTCTTTCCAAATTTTCTCCGTTCATAATTCACCAATTTTTTTCCCGACCACGTTCCCTAATTGCCAAGTTTTCCAATTTCCCTGCAACTGTCCTCGACTGCCCTCGCCGTTTCATCAAATTCGTAACTCCCGGAATCTCGTGAAACTCTAGCCAACCCCCCGATTAAACGTGCCCGTTGAAACGAGATACGTATTTTTTCCTGCTCATCGTCAACACCTTAAACGCAGCTTCGCGCAGAAATGGGTGTGCATAACGCGTTCCAGAGCCAGAATGCATCCATCCGTGGCAGAAACCGTCCACTTTGTGGCCCGCAAGACATAATACCGTTTGATGATGTCATTATGCCGCGACGGGCTTATTGTTTCTCGTAAAACGTACGTGCAAACGTTCGGTTACGTGTGTTCGCGCGTGTGCGGGTCTTGGTTGGTACTTTCGACGAGATCCAAGAGCGCCGCGGTGGTCTTCAACGACCCCTTGTCGACGTCGCCGTTGCTCGACCGCTTAGTCGACGCCCGTCGACTCCATTTTCCGCGACGGAACAATAAACCGGGCATAAAATTATAATTAAATGCCTGTAACGACGCGACGCGTGTTTGGCACACGTGACGTCCACCATGAATTTATTGCGCTGCAAGATGAATCTTTCTTCCATTAGAGAATATAAAATAAATATTCCTACCATCATCTACGAATAATCTCTGAAAAGTGTAGCCCTAGAAATACTTGACCGTTGTGCATCGATAACTGTTCTAATATGTAACGAACGAAAAAGATGTTCGAACGGTAACGCACGAAGGAGTTGGGGGTTGGAGGAACCGCGTGCGAAACTCGATTAATAACTCCGGAAGTCGGCTTATCGCGATAATTATTCACGATCAAAGGGCGACATTTAATCGGGCTCGCTTAAAATCCCCGGCTGGAAATCGTCTCGCCCGGCGAAATTAACATCCCCTGATTAATTGGACGTTTCGGAGAGTGGCTGGCCGTAGAACGGCTTAGCAATTTATTACGACGACGGATACTCGAGAGTCCCGGGGAGGCAGGCAACTTGTACGAACTTACGCTTCGCTTAAACTTGCCCATTCGTAAAGCGAGCCGGACTCGTAAGAGAAAGAGAGGACGGCGGTGGCGCGAGTAAGGGGTAGTTTACCCCTTTTCGCGCGGAACCACGGTTCCGGTCACGAATAGATCCGGACTCCCGTACACACGACGATCTTTATGCACGAATTACCTTGTACTTGGCTCCTTAAACAACGGGGCTACGAAAAACATTCGTGTATTTGGACGAGTGCTTCCGTTCGTTTTCGGTGAACCAAGTATCCGGTTGTTCTAGTTACGTCGCATTTGTCGGTAGATTCGATTCGTCTGCACGTTCTTTTTGCTTTGAACAAGCGCAAAAAGAGGACTGACTTTGATGTTTTATAAAAATAAGAACGAGTATTTTCGGTTTGCAGAATTTCACATCGAATATTAAGCTACGTTGTAGGAGAGCAAGCACTAGTCGATGATGATTAAACGAAGAAAAAACAATGAATACGTTAGGTTGACGTGAACGCGATGGGACGGAGGGTTAAAAAAATGTCGACTTCCATCGCCATAACGTGCGCCCCCAAAATTAATACTCGACTTTCGGCGAAAAAAGCAGCGAGGGATTAAATAAAAGAATGCAAACCGTGAATACAATACAAGGATAACACAAAAGGATAAAAGCGGGCACGGGCAGCCGGCCGGCGTGTAACGAGGCAATAGCTGGCACGAGCCATCTTGTTCATCCAAAAATCAAGCCCCGATCCCGGAATCGCGAGGATGCCCTGGCCACAATAGTCGTTCCCTTACCCTTACGCTATTCTCCGGGTTCCGTGTGTTTAAACTGGCGATGGTGGCACGGTTGAACGAGCCGCCACACGGTCAAGCAACGTGTGTGCAGCTGCCACCAGCCTGGACGTGTACAGGGGTCGCGTGGGTGTTCACCAACACGTGTACGTACACACCGGCGGCGTAGCGCTCTGGTTTCGCTTAATTAAACTGTGTCTAGCTGGTCCAAAGCCCCGGCGTGTCGCGGACGACAAAGGAGGTTGGTCCAGAAAGAGGGAGCGAGAGCGAGAGAGAGATAGACAGCCAACAGTAGCAGCACGTGCCTTCATTAGGATCCCAGATCCCACAGCAACACCCGTATCCTGCGTAATCCAAAATAACGGGCCAACGTGAACCAGGAGAACTCCTGGGAGCCACGAATCCGACGGGGGGTCCCAGGATCGCAATCACCTCGAGAGGGTCGACCAGAGAATTTTCTGGGTTTAGGTGCCGAGACGGTTTTCGAAGGATTGATCTCCTCCCGGGTGAGAAGGGTTTCGAATATGGAAATACGGTTCGGCGAGTTTCATCGTGATATAGATTAGATATGGCTCGGCTAGCTTCGGGCTGGGTTGCCTCTTCGAACCGCGTATAAATACCGATCCTTTTCGAAGGTACAATTTTTTCGAATAATACTAGCCAACCGGCTGCTACCGTAATCGCATAATTTCGAGGCTACAAACGACGCTTTTAATCGAGAACGTTTAACGAGAATTTCCATTCATTTTTCCAGGAAGAATCGCTCACCCTTCGCAGACCTTCGCCGTAATATCCTTCTCCCATGGGCTGTTTCACGATGGGGAAAACGCGTTAGAGGCGGCAACAGCCGAACGCAATTAAATTCGACCGATCGAGCAGCCAAGTCACCGCGAATCCTTCAATTAGGGTAAATATATTTATCAAAGGGACGGCGTCACGAGTGCGTATTAATCTTCTAATCCGGACAATGACGTGCGCGCACAAATATCGCTACAAAGAGGACGCGAGTACTTCTCGCTTAATCGTAATTAAGCTCGCCGTCGCCTCGATTGATTTACTCTGCGCTGGTGCAGATGTTCTCGTCACGGGGACTAATTCGATCGAATACTTTCGACTTTGCTCGTTACTTTTCTCGACGAACGCTTTGCGAAATTATTGCCGTACTATGCTTCGGTAGATAATTGTGAGACAACAATGTGACCAACCGAGTCACGAGTTTAAATGCAACTACACCGATCATCCGTTTAATTCGACTTTGCACGGATATGCATCGATGCAGTTGCAAAGTGCATCGTGCTAAATCACGTTGTTGCAACATTTTTTTACCAACCATTCGATAAAAATTTATCACCGTAACCGGTCCCCGTGCATTTCGACGTTAACCTTTGGACCGATGGTTTAACAAAGAAGCGAGTACTCAACCAACCAACCAACGAACGTACGAGAAACGTTTTGCTTCACTTTCACCTACACGGGTTCGATGCACTCCGGAGTGCAATTGCAACGGCACGGTGTACATATCGATGCAGCTCGACAGTAGCGTAGCAACTGAACGCTGAATTATTTTTACTTCGTCTTAACATTTGGAACGATGCAAAGTATTAGCGTTTTTTTTTTTTATAGGAAATGAGATGAATTTATAAATTCGAAGACATGTGGTTATATTGCGTATATGTTGGTTTTCTTTAAAAAAAAATGAATTGACGAGAATAACGAGATGCAGAAAAGTATTAAATTGAACAAAAGTGAACCGCAGTGCATAAAAAGGGGACTCGATACATTAAATTTCACGCGGCACAGTGGAATTAAAATGGTCGTGAATATTTTAAAATAATATTCAGCCGACACAGGCTCGATTTGGTCGCGCTTCGACGAATCGATTCGCCAATAATGTAAGGTCGGCCAGTTATGTAATTCGCTTCGTTAACCCTTTTCCTGAAACATCCGTTGTGTAACGATCGATCGGCAAAATTGGAGAAACAGTTTCTTCGTCGCTAAGCCGTTATACTCGAATCCGATAAGCCTGTTTAACACGCTATTTTTCATCGGTAATCGATTTCTCGACTACGTACACGCGGTGACGCGGAAGATTCAAGTTAATTCCGGGGGGTAGCAGAATGCACCGATGAAAAACATGGTCTAAAATTGTCCTGTGGTCGAGGCGTTGTCGTGACCGCGTGAAAACGCTTCGCTTACCCGCTCCACAATATCACGCGTGCCTCCAGTACGCTCGGCTGACTTCTCTAACGCCTTACAGGCTTATGCAATTGATTCTCGTTCGAGCTTTTAAGTCTCGTCCTCGTAAGCCGATCGGCGATCACGAGGAACTGTTTTGCCCCACCATTTTATATCTACTACCGATTACCGAACATTTTACATCTAATACATTTTCTTTTAACAAATTTTCGAATCGTAAAAATTCTTAAAAATCAATAAGTACATGGGTCCCTCTCGGAAATTAGAATTGTTCATGGGTGTAGTTTCGGTTCTATTAGTTGTAAGGATAAAATAGCGCGAGGAAGCAACAAAAGGGTGTCTAGGGGGGGTTGTTCTGTTCTCGAACGAGCTTCGCGTTCCGTGAAACGGACCGATTGAAAAACACACCGTCACCCGTCGAATAAAAAGACAATCGATATCGATCGATTCCGATGCTCCACGACACCCGGGTTATTCGATTGAAACGCGTCGCGACGCTCTGGCTCTCGACTCGATCGCGAACAAGAAGGGAATACGATTGTTTTTGCCATTACGGTGTCGACACGCGCATCGAACGACACTTGGCGGTTTCGAGTTTCGAGATATCGAGCCAATTATACGAAATAGTCGCCGGGAAAAAAGCGTACCGTTGCCTCGTTAGCGCTTTCGATAGACTCTAACGAAATTAATTTAAACATCTTGATCCCACCTTGATACGAGTTTCGAACTTGAATAATATATCGTAATTTCAACGACGAATCGATTAGGATCAAGACACGGAAGCGGAAGGAAATATTTCGGCGTCGAGGATAAACGGGCGATAAAAGGAAAATCCAGCATGCTCCGTTTATCATCCAGATTCATAAACTTGTAGGAAATACTTGAAGCATGGGTTAGGAGGCGGGTAGAAAAAGCTGGTAAGTCGCGAAGGAAGGCAGGTGATTAATTAATCGCGTAACAAAGGGAAGAAGCAAAGCCCGAAGACGTCGGCGACGAGCTAAAAGATTCAGAGAAGCATAGTTGGTAGGATCGGCGAAACGGCGCGTGACTATTGAAGTGAGCTCATCCGGAAGAAGGCAAACATTATTCCGTCGACTGGGTGTATCAAGAGGAAGGTACCGGCAATTTCCATTCGTCGAGAGGAAAAGTCGCGGAGTCTCGCAGTTGTCTAATTCATAAAGGGCAAATTTCTTTGGCGAAGCGTTATTCATTCGTCAAAGTTCCGTTGTACGGCTGGCGAGCGACACTTGGCCGACCGGCCTTTTATTCGGAGCCGGTGCGTCTAGACGAAATTGAATTTAAATATGAATGCGCTGCGCGGGACCACCTAACGCTCCGAAAATCCGCGTTACACGGATTCTATGCTTATCGAGGACGGTTTATCGGGTTTATTCTCCGACTTCCTCCGATCCCGAACAACGAGGATAACTTCGTTCCGATGGAACTTTTATGGAAAATTCGAGATCTCTGCCTTCCACCGCCTCAATTTCTCATCGTCGGTTTTCTGCTCAAACAACCTTCACCCTTTCGTTACTCTGCCGATTCTTTCCGATAAGGAATACATATGTTAACCCTTTGCAAAATTTCTGAAGTAACAGATTTCTTTGCAACTTCGATAGGTGTTCGAAAGCATGTAGCGTATCAAGTGCGTTAATAAACAATGTTTCGAGCGATCCTCGTTCCATGAAATTCTCGTTTCACGCGACGACAAGCAGCTCGAAAAACGAACGACGCAAACACAGAAGATGACTGGATCGAACGGTTTCCTTAATTGCCGCCGCGGAGCTTGATTGCAATTAGCGATCGGTCGCAAGTTCACGGTCGCTCGTTCGAACTCGAGAGCCGATGTGTATTTTCGAGAGAAAAAAACAGACACATTTCCTGAGTGTTTTTTTCCGTGTTAACGCTCCCGTAATTAACACTTTTTTTCGCGACCAATCGGCTACGCGTTCCGCTTGTTTGCTCGCGCTATTGAATTTCTGAACGCGCAACAACGGAACGAACAAGTGGAATTAATCTGACCGTTCTTATCGAATTTCGAGAGAAATCTTCGATTATTCCCGTTTTTGAAATTTTCGATAAAAGAGAAGTAAAATAAAAGTCAACCCATATTTTCAACCGACTATTTTATAGAAGAGATTTATAGGAAAATATCGTTCGTTCTACCGAATTAAACCCGATGCTATTCGTAAGCACGAGCGTAATTTATAAGGAGATTCCGAATGGAGTTCGTTTAATAAAGTCGAAGCGGGGTCAACGGTGCCAGAAAAATATCGTTGTAGAGAAAAAGTATGCTCGGTGAGTTACTGCTTTAATGCAGGAGCTGATTCCTAGGTCCCCATGGTGGACCATCAGAATTCCGTAATGTCGCGATATCGTAAATTGCGAAGCTTCTATAATTCATGTGAGGGTAGGAAACGCGGCTGTGCCAATTGGATTGGGTCTTATCTGCGCGATGAAAAATGGAACGAAGAAATCCGGCAAATCTCGGCCAAACAAGAACCGAATACCTATGTAGAGGAATATAGGTATCCTTACAGAACTAGACAATTTTCGTCTCAACTTTCTCGAACGACCTCTCAATAATAAATCTTATTAAATCAAACTCGAATGTGTATAAAAAGTTAATTTTCTACGAGAAATTAATTTTAGCTAATTCGGAGATCGATATTTTATTAGAGATTCGACTAACAATTAAATTTTCCTCCCTGGAGGTATCCCGTTTTTCAAAGAACAGTCACCTGTCTGTCAAGGGGAATTTTTCTCCGGCAGAACGTTCCGATTCCAAGAACCATTAAAACGAGTCCACTATCTCTCTCGTTCCACGCTGGAAAGTTCAGCTTTTACGACGGCTCTGTTCGACGCTGAAAAAGACAGAAACGAAAATTCTAAACTTCCAACGATAAACCTCGCTCACTTTCCCTCCATTCTGGATGCCTCTGTCAAGAACACGTGCTGACTGTAAAACCGAAATCCTTAAAACAAACCGAGCCAACCGTGAACTCTAACGAGCATTATGGCTGTAGGATCGTTTTCCTCGCTCTCCGAAAGGAATTTTTCTCTGACCCTTGGAAGGCGGAGGCTCTTTGCTGATTCGAGTATAATCGCTCGGAAGAACGTACAAAAGCATAATTATTTTCATAAAGCAGAGTATGATAAAAAGTCTGGCAGAAAATGGGCAACTGTATCGCTGTAATATTTTTTAGACAAGTTTCTCAATATCCTCCAATTAACGAATTAATCGATCAAATTAGATCTGAACTTTTCCAATAATTTTCGATAACTTTGATCTTCGACTTTGATATCTGCAAAACTTTTCGGTATCTTCTTGATCGAGTCTTTTAATACCGTCCAGGAATTAATAGAAACACGTGGAGACGTTTACGTTAAAATTTGATGGTAGAACAAACGGTAGAATTTCGAAAGAGAACGTTCGCGCATTAGCAAGAATTATCGAACGATCGGCGCGAATTTACGATGAAACCTGTCTACGACGAATTATCGGATAATCGTAATTTGCATCGAATCTAAATGGCATCGATCATTAAATTATCGATTCGTACCGTTGCTAATGCATTTGACTGACAACGCAGAACACGATTCCTATCGACAACTGTCGATTTACCTTTTCTTCTGAATTCGAACAATAAATTAACGCCCACACTGGACCTTTTGAAAGTATCGTTATATGTAGAACCAATGTACGAGTGGGTTTTTATCACGAAACGAAAATATTCGACAAGAAGTACATCTATCATTCCTTGAACGACGTAAATCAAGGTAAAATGATCTAACGAAATCACCGTGAAACGAGATTTAATTAAACGCACAATTTTCAATAGCGAGAAAATTTGAAATTTACAGTTAATTAAGGATAAAATTTCAGGCAAATTACATCCATGATACTCGTACTCGTTTAGCGAGTAAAAATTTCGCTTCAATTTGAAAAGCTATGTTCTATACGCTATCTTTAATTAAATTTCCTCTCCCTGGCAGCCTCTCTCGGCCCGTGTAATTTAATTAATCGTAAAACTCTCCGGGTGTCTGGTTTAATCGATCACGTTTGTTTTCCTCGACGCACCATTAAACATTCATAAGAAGTCGAAGCGATAGAACAGTGGATCGTCCCGATTCAGAAGCACGCGGACGTCTAAAAGAGTAATCGAATAGAGAAGTTGGCGGATAGTTGGCGAAAAAGCAATCCCGAGTGTCGGCCAATCAAACTTATACGAGAAGAAACCTACGTCCCTGCACCCACGCAGACCCTGCCCCTCCAGATAACATCTAGATCTCTGGCAGTCGCTTTTCTTCGGCTACTAACTCTTCCGGTGCCGATAACGAGTCTCACTTCGATCAACAGGAAAACACTTTCGATCAATTTCGCTTTTTATCCGAAGGAATCGATTCGATCGTGGGATTTCGGAATATGAGAATTTACGAAATTGGAAAATCCGAAAACCGCTGAACCGAAGATTTAGGAGATTGGAATATCCGGAAAAATTTCGACGTCGTTTTGGAATCGGAGAAAATCGGCAAGTGCGAAATTATGAAACCCGGCGGGTGGAAAATTGGCGAATTCGGGAATCGAGAATATGAAGAGCGTAGAAACGAATTGGACAAGCGGAAAATTTGTAAATCTCCCCGGTAGCGCAAACAACGATCGAATACTTTTCGAATAATAGTTTACACGCGGCAAAAACGCGCGTTTCGTTTCTCCGCGAGGTTGGAATAACCGGTGCCAGAAGTCGACGGAAGTAGCATCGAGCAAGCTTCAATTGTCAAACTTCCAAGCGACTTTTTCCTTCCCTTTCATCGCGACGAATTCAAAGAAACTGGAGTACGAATTTTCTTCGCGATCGCTCTTGATCCTTCTGAATCTTGTCCTCTATCTAACGTGGAATATTCTTGAAAAAAAGAGAGAAAAAAAACACGGAGAAGTGGGCGTGGGACACGGTGATCCATCACGGCTCTCATCAGCCACTGTTAACTGATCCACTTCAAAAGGTACACCAATACCGACGCTCGATTGTGCAACTATGTGAGCCGCTGAAGAGAAGCAAACGAGCAGTCACGACAAGATTGATGTGCATTTTCGGTGCACCGACGAATAATTGATTTTCGAGTCGACCAACGATCTCGATCATCCTGCCATTCGAGAGATGAACGGACCTCGCGATCTGCATCGTATATTATCGCGCTGCCGAACAGAGAAAAAGGGAGAGGCCGGAGAGCGAGGAAAAAATTGCAGGATGTTTGGCTACTATCACTTCCTTCCTTCCGATTTTTCTTTTATACAGCTTCCTTCTTCCTCGGCGAACAACCGAGCCGGACAAAGCGAAATTCTCGACCCGAATTTTCCCCAAATTTTTAAATTCAGCAAAGTGTCTGGGTTGCCATATTTCTCTAGGGAAGTCACGTTTGCTGTTGACCAGATCGTAATAATCGAAAGGTTCATCAGCGTTCCCATCAGAGATCGCTCGAAACGAACGAGTTCGAAGGAAGAAAAGGTCATAAACCTGCAGGATTAACAACACCGGGGTCGAACGTGTCCATTCGAATACAGCCAGTTCTATGGATCGACCTGTACGCGCGTTCATACGCGATTATCGGACTCTAGCTAACGGTTGAACGTGCTCTAGCGAATAACTGTATCGAAAGGGAGAGACTACCGCTAGCGATGGGTTCGACTAGTTCCTTGTTCGAGTCTGGATGTTCTACTCGAACCAAGTGTTATAGTCACCGTACAAGAAGATGAATTTGTGTCATCTATGTTTCGTTAAATTTTTCTTCTACTCTCCGAATGCTGCAGTACTGCGACAATTCGTAAAATCACCAGAATTATCACATTTGTATATGCACGTAACAATGGTCACGGAAAAAGGATTGCTCGTATACTGCAGCAGTCGAGAAAGAATAAAAGATTGAATTTTATGAATATATCGACATCAAGACTTTTATGAATGACTCTAAATGAAAAGCAATTGATCGAGAGAAAACTGTGCTAAAGTGTAGATCGGTAGTCGAAGAGACTTTGACAGACAACGAGAGAGTGGTATTTCGGGTAATTGATAAACGGATAGATCGAATTAGGAGCATTGTGATCCGCGGTTCGTTCCCATCGCTAACGACTACGTGCTCGCCAAGAGGTTACGTGCGTTCAGCCGGGAACACGTACACGTACGTGCGGAACGCGCGGCGAGCCCGCAAGAAGACACACGGCCGCAGGAATTACTATACGCCGGCGCGGCGTTACGAATGCCAGCGTCTTTTACCCCCCTCCGCGAACATGGAAGCCAGAAATTGCGCCAACTGCTCACGGTTACGACGAATTAACCCCTGGACGACGCTACGTTTTTCGGATTCCTCGCGAGCGTCGATCCTTTTTATTCCCCTAGATGAAATCTCGCTCGGCAAACGAAAACTCCTCTCTGCTCTTGCCGTGTTAAATATCTTCTAAATCGCTCGAGATACTTTGAATATCAGAGATATTCGGTTCGTACTAGGCAAATGGATATCGTAACATTTGGTATTATCAGATTCTTAGAGATATTTTCGATGTCAAGGGATCCTGAAAAGATTCTATATCCTAAACAGAACTTTAGATCTTAGAGAGTTTAGGGAAATAGTAGCTGTATAAGATGCTAAATTTTAGGCAATCGAGGGGTCTCGGATGTCAATAAAAATTTATATGAAATATCATAATGTTAGGAGAATTCCTATAGAAGTGAAATTTTCGAAGGAAAAATCGAAAGGTTAGTTAGGCACGTGTAAGTAAACGGTATGGACGGGGAACACGTTATCCGATCGGGTTTTGTGTTGGCCGGTGAACGCGTTTCTTCTAGCGCGAAGCGAGAGGGTACTAAAAGTCGTGTTCAGTCGTGAAAAGTTGAAAAATCGAGCTCGCCGGGCACAAAGCCCTTAAAAAGACCGTCAGTCGTCTGAAAGGTAGAAACGCGACAGCGATTTCCGTCGCACAGGGTTGCTCGGGGAGCGTGTCTGGCCGTCTGCCAACAACGATGGTGGTATCGTGCCTGTTTATTTTAATTTGCGAAGCGAACGCTGGTCATAGCGGCTTCTATCCTCTGCAATTGGCTTAAGCGGTTCTTCCGCGATTCCGCGAACGCTACCGAGACAACCGAACCGATCAATTGTCTCGATTCTGCCTCTAACTTCATTCGGATTCGAATTTCTTAGAAAAATAGTTTCACATATTCTCATACATCAGAGCACGTGCGTTTCGAAATTGAGCGGTGTTACGAGCGATAAAGTAGCTTTATATTGGGTAAATCGATGAAAAGTTTATACGGTAATTTAGCTGGAAGCTTGAAGTTAATACAAGATGTTGGAAATTTTACGATAGTGGTATTAAATTATAGGAGAGTTCGGAGGAATCGAAGTCGACGATTCGAGCCGCAACGGGCTAATATTTAATCTTTTTGTATGGCGGTAGCGCGTTGAAATAAATCCAAGGGTATGCTCTATTAACTTGTCGATTCCACGTCGAATCGATCGTCGGAGGTTTCAGAAGCAGAATCGAGTAGGAAGAAGCTCGATGTTGGCATGGTCGTGTGCACGATCTCTAAACGTGACAAATGGACAGGAGATCATGGCTGTACGTCATCTGGAAAGATAGGAAAATCGATGAACCAGGCCGGTAAGGTTCAGATTGCGAAAAGAAATATTCCAGGCTCCTTCCTTCCGCTCTTTTTCTCCCGGTTAGAGACACACCACCCCCGGCCCGTATACAGGGTGTCCTTTCATCGGGCGACACGCGATGCCAGAACGTTTCGTGGCTATAAAATTAATCTTGCGTGCAAAACGGAGATGGAACGGAGGAAAAGGAGCAGAAACAGCTGGAGAGAGAGACGCCGCGCGAAGACGACGGAGAGCGAAAGAGAGACGGGAGACAGCCGGCACCGAGTCGTTCGAAACGACTCTTCTTGCACCCTTGCCAATACTCGCTTCGCTCTTTTCTTTTCTACACCTTCCGACGCTTCTTTCCCTCTTTCCTTTATCCGTTCCAGGAGTCTACTTCTTTTCTTTCCTTTTCGAAACCGCGAATTTGATGGTTTGCCACCTGCTGCCAAAAGATACGGTCATTTATTACGCGAGCCCCTTAATGCGTCTCTGATTCCAGATATTTAAATCGCGTTAATGATTCTCTGTTACGAGTCTTATAAAATGAGTCTTATAAATTCCTCCATTTCCAACACCTCTAAATTTACCGTACTCCTACGATCTTACATCCTCGAATACCGATAGCTCATTTCCGATAACTCCAGATTCCGCTGTCCGCAGGTTCAATTACCTCTAGATTCCACTATCCCTAGATTCCGATATTCCCAGATTTCTACATGCCTGTATTACAGCATCTCCGTATTCCATAGACTCGAATACCGCTACGTCGCGATACCCTACATTCCTAGACCCTTGATATCCCATCGTTTTAAAAAGAATACATTGCGAGAATTATACGCGTTATAAATATCTCAAGGGTGATTATTTATAAGCAAGATAAAACGGATAGAGAAATAGTTTGTAGCCAAGAAAAGGTAGGTTTCGAGCGAACCTCGAAATCTGGCGCGCTTTGAATTCTCTCCAAAAGTAGATTCTGTTGAAATCCGGCGAAGCAAACATCTTCCTCGGACAGGATTTATCACTTGCACGTTTTCGAAATGTACATCTAGGAACACAGCTTTTCTCGGTCTCGCATTCTTCCCCTCTCAGGAACTATGAGCAAATTCTTCATCACCACTTTTAAATTAACCCTACAATATCGTGTCACACTCGTGACGTACACTACAATTGGAACGTGGTAAACCAGACTCGTATTTTTACTTAAGATGACAGCAAATCGTCAACTTCCAAGATGAAACGACAAGTCTGATCGAGTACCGTTTCCTGAACGTTGCTGTTTTATAATATTTCATGGGACGAAATCGCGCGAAACGCATCGAATGAAGTGGAATTTCGAAGGATCGATGAAAATTTGTAATGCAAAAATAGGGTTGAAGGAGAATGTACGAAGTAGAAATCGAGGCAACGATCGGAAAGTCCGAGAATACGAATCGAGCGGTTCCGTCCAGAAGTATCCTCTCCATTGTACATCTCCGTAACCCTCCGGTAAAATTCGTGACCGTCTAACCAGCCCGGCGTGCAACTCGCTTGATCGTGACTCGTGAACGTCGTGCACTTTAGCCCCTCTTTCCGCTTTGGTGGCCGCGAGCTGGCCAACAAAATCATCCGTCCAGCAAGAAAGAAGCGACTGGAATCAACGAGAAGCTTGGCTATCGTTGCCGAGGCCGTTCCTTCACGACTGGATAAGCACCGGAAATAAAATGCGCTTCAACGAGCCAGCTACATCTCGTTCGAACTTCTTCTACTATGTCTGTCGTGGTTTCTTCTCTTCTTTTCTCTTCTCCTTTTTTTATCCGACTCGTCGTACAAAACAACGAGGTAACGAGTGGACGAAACAACAGTATTTCCCGTTATTGTTTTACGTCCGACAGTAAAATGAACTCTGCTCGCCGAGTAATGCCTTCGACCTATTTCCGTTCCGATGCCACGCTGCCGGAACGTTACTCGCAAATTCCTCGATTTCATTTTTATATACCAAATAGCTTTCAAATTTCTCTGCTTCCTCTATACCCGCAACTTGCGGAATTTCCAAATTTCTCAAATCCTCGAGTCCCGAAATTCGCAGGTTTCGTGAATTTACAGAAATCGTAACACGAAGCGTAAATGAAAAGATCCAGGAGATGCGTGGGACGCGATACGCGAATCTGGAATACCAGGAGGACACCGTGAAATTTTATCCAGCCGTTGAGACGAGGCACGTGGAGCATCAAGCAGGCTTCACGACTTTTGTCTTGGCCAGGAATCGTGGGACTTTCTTTGTTCGACCAACAACTTCCGCGAACCGATGGTTCGTTGGACCTTGAGGCTACCAAGAACCGTGAAGAAGAACGACAGTTCGCTTGGCGGTGCATTACGCGAAAGGATCACGATCTGGATCAACGAGGCTACGGAGAAAACTGCGGGGACCAATCGTCAATCAGACCTGTAACGTTCTTGCAATTTGGAGGACCTTTACACTGTCACATGTTGTCAATTGATATATTTAAGCATATCGTGGTGTGTCAACGAAGAGTAGTGGCGATCTCGGACAAGAAAATCCATACAATATCGCGATAATAGAGCAAAGAGGAAGGGGCTCGAGGAAATCGAACAAGGAGGATCCAGAACGAAAGGTCGCGGAAGCAACGGGACGCAGAGGAACGTGAAGAGGCAAGCTCGACTTTAATTGGATCGAAAAAATCGACAGACGCGTACCAAGGACGACTACGTGAAGAGGTTCGTCGCGGCGAAGCAATTCGGCTGAAAAGATAAGTACGCGAGGACGGTGTGCCAGGGGAAACGGAAATAATAAGAGACGTTCTCGAATTGAAAGACCAATTTGTAGCGGTGGCTCGACGTTCGAAGACACTATTAGCGTCAGTTTACGAGCCCGAGGGGCGAACGGGGCATCCGCGAGTTGACGCTGAAAAGTTGAAAACTCGACACACAATGCGCGAGAATCCGTTGCATACCGCGTTTCACGATTATGTACCCTGAATGCGAGTTTCCATCCGCGGGATGACAGCCAGGATAATTGAGAAACGTTCTCTGAATCGTCGCTGCGTACACTCGGGTGAAACGTACGCTTCCTTCAGATAAGTATACCCATGTAAGCTCCACAATTTTTCAATTCCCATGTATCGGAATTCTTCAACCCTATTCTTCCATCTTACACTTCGATTCTCAAATTTCACCACAACGATTCGATTCTCAAAGTGTAGGCTTCTTACGAGATAATCGATCGCGAGAATAAATGGGAAAATCGATGGAGGATGTTGGATTAAAACGTTAAATCGGTTGACAGGCTTTCGCTCGCGAATTGATCCTGGTTTCGCGGTTGTGTTACACAGCCGGTTTAGAGGATCGGGGATAAAGCGGCGAGCCGGATCGCATAATAGTCGTGTACATCAGCTGATACAAGAGTTTTATGGGCGAGAATGGAGACGACACGGCCGTGTGGTCTGTGTTTTTTGTCAAACGGGATTCCCGACTGTTAATCGGACAAAGAGCAACCGGTATCCTGCTCGATTTATGGCCGCTCCGGCATTTGCATGCTTAAAAACCGCCGCGAAAGGAGGCAGGGAATTTTCTCGACGTTATTCACTGATTTCTTCGCATTTTTTCAGCTTTAATCGGTGTTTATCAGCGAGTAACGCGTGACTTATCGCGCAAAACATGTCGCTCTTTCATGAATAATAACCTACTTTACGTGTTCGAAGGAGTATCTGATAGGTTGATAGATGCAATTATGTATCGTTATTCATAAAGAATGATCGTTGAACCATTAACTCATGATGGACTGTTTCAAAGGTTTACACGTTTTATACCGTACGAATAACAATTTTGATCGATTATTCGAAAGAACTGGATGTAAAAACAGCGAAACGTTTCCCATATCGTGATTCTGTTTCATCGTTCCACCATTGGGAAGTTACATTTTAACTCGGCAAAAGTTGGTCGAGACTGGCTCGCATCTTTCCGCGATCTAATCGAGCAGATTTCTGAAGAGCAGCACGTTTCGAGATCCATCGAGCCGATTCGTCGCGTTAATTTATCCTTGGAGCAATCGTACGATACTCCGAGCAAGAAAATAAAAAGTATATCGTTCCCTGTTTTCTTCGGCCAATAAACTAACCGTAAAAGCGGGTTAAGTGATTACAACCGCATCGAGGGAACCGCTTTTCATTCCCTCCGCCTCCAGTCAACCTCGGTCGCGTTTTTATTTTTTCCCCTCTTTTTCTCTCCTTTCTTTTTTTGCTCTTGCCCCTTTACGTTTTCCACGTAGGATATCGTGATGGGTTGATTTATCGATTCGCGGTAAAACCGCGAAAGGTGTTGTCGTTGGCGCGTTTCACGCGCCAATACCATCAGCCCACCGGCTCTCCGATCGTAGATCTATTTAACGTGGATCACGGACCGTGACGGAAGGTAATTGATGAACAGAATTTCGAGAAGCTGCTCGGATACTAGGAGAGCCAGAAATCTTTTTGCTCGATCGTCCTGCGAAATAATATCCTCGTCTCACGCGAGCTACGTTCTTTTGTGCCTTTGAACGATTGAGTGATCGGTGCTGCGAGAGCGAGAGAGAGGTAATACAGACGATGTATCAAAATTAAATGGAACTTTCTTTTGTACGAAGTAGAAAATGATCGAGCTTCTTACTCGGCTAAAATCTAGGTGAAATTCCACGAGTCGAAAGGTTCAACGAGAAATGTCCGAAAGTTTCGAAATTGTCAAAATGTCAGATTCTTCGATTGCCAATGAACAGCTTTCGAAACAACGGATCGTAGCGAGCAGTTTTTTCGACGATTCTGTCGTAACCGGAAAAACGAGCTGCGTGTCGAGCATTAAATTTCCATGAAACGATCGCAACGATGCGATCGACACAATGAGCGTTACGCTTGCCGACGCATTGTCCACGCTCGTTCGCAGAACGGACAGGATGCGTGCAACACGCTCCACTTGCGTCGACGGCAAAATCTCGTCCGAAAAATCGCTCTTTCCAAACCTATTTTTTATTCCGTTCGATTCGTTTGTACAGAAAATTAGCCGATCAGCGGCGATACAGGGCGCGGTGATTTAGTGTCTTACAGTTAGTCCGTAGATGAAATTTGCTTAGCTACGGTTCGATCGAGCGGTTCGATTTTTCTTCCATCTCGCAACACACCTCTAACGTTTTCCCACGAACGTTGATTACATCGAACGCTCACCTTTCCCCACACCGTGTGTTCCGCTTCTGCAGAAGCGCGTGTAAACCATCGCGTTGCTGCAACCTCTACGAGCTGCTTCGTTCGTTCACTCTGCTTCAGCTTGCATCACAGCTGCGAAATGCTTGCCTTGTTCTCGAGACTGTGACTCGTTTTCCACGTTGTTCTATGCAACTGCACGGCGACTGCAACGCTTCTTCCTCTGCCTGTTTGTTCTCCACTTGTAGCGAGACTGCACTGTCATTCGTGTTTCGATGACACAGGTGTTCGTCGTTCATGTTTATTCAATCGGAAACGGTCTTAATCGTTTTCTTCTCTTTTCCCAAATATCGAGTCGCTCTTTTTGCAATAAAGATACTGCAAGCATTTTATTTTCTTGACCAACACGATTAGACGATGTGTTTTGTTTCTGCCGAGCGTCGATCCGAGTCGTTAACGTAAACATTTTTATTAAAAAAGTCTGTTGTTTATTCCGTCACGGAAAAAACTTGCCTCTCGTACAAAAATATCATTAAATCCTGAGTAAATTTCCAAGTTCCGTTTACACCGTTCAAATCGATGAAAATGAAATTCAACCGAATTTCTCGTTCTTTCCTAATGGAAGCGTAGAATATACTAGGCAGTCGGCGTTAATCGGTTCAAGTTCATTTGGACGGAAATGGCCAGCTTGTCCGGCCGCCGTACAAACGAGAACGAGCCTAAATATTCGAAGGATAGGCGATCCCAGGCTCCGTATACGCGTACGAATGTACAAGGACCACCGAGTACGTACGAGGGCGTAAATTAAAGCGGAGTGGAGTTTCATGAATAATTGAAAGGTCCGGTCGTCGTGCGTGTACGGACGTACACCAGACGAACCTAAGCGTCCGTGCATGCTCTCGACGCCCAAACCGAAATTTCATCTTTGCATTTCCTAATCGAAAAACCTCGTTTGCAGCTTCCTCTACGTACGAATATCCCCAGATGTCCACCGAAAACCAGATGATGCGAATGTCCTTGCACGTCCATGCAAATGTTCAATCTCAAATCCTCTGTGATTTGTCGAACTACTTTCCTAGATATCGATCGATGTCTTAACATAGAGCCGAATAATTCACTGTCCATAGATATTCTGATATAATTTAAAATAATAGTAAGGAAGTAAAAAATCTGTAGAAAGAGGAGTTTATCGAAGGAAGGAAGAGAAGGATTTTTCAGGGTAATTTCTTCGGGGTCCCTCGATCCCCCCGTCGCGCGTTTCTTCGATCTCGAACAAGATGAAGAGACCAAAGGAAGGCCGATACGAAATATACATAATGAAATTCACGGACGCGAGATTGTGCGGGTGAATCGAAAATACCAGGAGAAATACAGCCAAGGATCCCGGTGAACCGCTAAGAGACGTCTGCGTTTCTGAATTTTGCATACGGTGCGAGCACACAAGAATTCGTCTTCGTGCATCGTGAAAACTACCGGCATTCATAATGGCTAACGAAATTTCGAAGTCAAAATTAATTCGATCGATTAAAATTCGTGGGATCATACACGTCGCTGAAAAATGATATCGTACATCGATAAGATAAAAGATATAAAACAAACAACGAATACAAAACAGGCAACGTACAAAATGTTTCGCACGTTCGAGAGTAGAATACGTGATATAAGACCGAAGAAAATCTAGCTCGCGCAGCAACGCCGAAGTATTCAAACAAATAACGTAGAAGAGTCTGGTGAAGAGAACAGAACATTTGACGAGAAGTGAAAAAAGCGTAAAAAGGAAAAACGAAAAAAGAGCTGATGAAGTAGCGAAAGAAAAGAATAAACAGACGATAGTCGGGTGCACGTGTTTTCCTTTTCCCTTCAGATCTCGTGCCGCTTGACGAGCTTAAGCGCTCTTTGATTTTCAATGGAAGTTACTCCCTTTGAGGATGCTACGCCAAGACAAAATATTGTTTCGCGGGCTTCACTAAATCTTGCTCCCAATATCCTCTTCAAAGGACACTTTTGTACGTCATCCAACGAACGGGTACCGTCCTTCTAAAACACCGCGTACCGAACGGAACTGCAATGTAAACTCCGCGCGAGACGCTAAGAAAACGTCGACGAATCGAAACCTGTCTCGATATCGACGCTCGATCCTGATACGTTCAATCTACCTACTTCGATTATGGAAGCAATTATTTTCGACTCATTTTTAATTCAAGGATTCAACTTCCATTATCGGTATAAGATAATGTCAAAATGTTATTATATGCAGAATCACTTTATCGCGCTAATTGTCCACATGGTGAACTTCCCACATGATTTCCCGTGCGTTACAATTTCTACGTTCGATTTTCCGCGCGTTACACTTCTCACGTGTTGGATTTCCCACGCGTTACATTCTCTACGCATGAGATTTTCCACGTGTCACATTTTCTACGCATTACATTTTCCACGTGTTACACATATAAGATTCTCTGAATTCGATTTTCCACACATTGGACTCTGCAGGTTTTCGATTTTCCGCGCGGCGAATTCTCCACTGTATCGCAACGTTACATATCACCGCACGCTAGATTCTTCTGAAGTAAAATTCAACGCGCGTTATATTGCCTTCAGTGTCTACTCGCATAGAACAACTTCCGCGTGTAATTTCGTTTCCAAGAATTCGCCGTTCCTGCATTTCCATTTGGGGCAATGTAACGAGAGTATGCTCTGTCTAGAGGGAGAGTAGGAAAAAGAGAAGACGAGAGGTGGTATAGGGTATCGTTGATTCGAGGAAGGGAGCTCCTGTTGTCAGGAAGAATACGCGACACTAAGCTTTCCACTACGCTTCAAAGGTGTCAGTTCATAGAAGGAACAAAGCGTGTTAATGCTCCGCTCTAAGGCTTCTATCACGTATCGGCGGACCCTGTACGGTTTCGGTGAATTATGTTTACTTAATTCAGATTCGCTGAACACGCGAACGTTATCACCGCCTCGCTCCTTCTCTCGCCACCTCCTCAAACTTGCGTTTAACGCTTACCCGCTTGCGTTCCGCTTCGACGGGGTGTGGAGCCAAACGCTTCACTAAAATCCTCAACAACTTTTAGACAACCCACTTTCGTCAAAATTTAATGTGCAACGTTGACAAAGATTAAAGTAATTCGTATTTAATACCGTAGAATCGCACTTGTTTGTTAACAGCCATCTTGTTTTCATTAGCATCTGTCTCAAACACCTTTTAAATCTCGACTTCATTAAACATGCAGTATTTATTACAATTTATTAAAGTCGAATTTTGGAAGGTGCAAGTTTGAGACAGATGCTAATGAAAAGAAGATGGCCGTAAACCAGTGCTACTCTACGCCGTTAAATCGAAATGATATATCAGATAAAATGATGTATTGCACAGGATGCACCGATTTTTCAACCTTGTAACAGATGTTCAACGCAACTTTCTCTTCGTATTTCGTGCCGAATCGAAAACTTGAATTTTGTTCGCCTCTGTAATTACGCGTACAATTATTGGTTAAAGAAGGACGTTGAAAAGTTGTTACAGCTAGTTTGTTGTTTTGTCAGCGTAGATTGGATTTCCTCTGCATCGATATCTTTGGGGAATTCGTTCGCTCATACATCGATTCATTTACTCCATTTAATCTCCTATTGAATTCATGTACACACGCGTTTACTTGTTTGCGTAAGAAACTCGTGTTTCTAATCGATCGGACGCTTCTCAGATTCCATGCTTCCCCGAAACGATCGTGACAATAGCCGACGTGATTAATTTACGTTCCTGTTGGACGAGCTACAATTCGTGTCAAAATCAATGCTCGATACATTCTTCTGATTTCAATCGACTCTTTCAATGCCTTTATCGTTCGACTTAAACGAATCTTTGAATAAATCGTATAGATCTTTTTCTACGAAAACGATGACTTTACGAATCTGTCTCTAGTAAATTACCTTATAAAGATCTAATTTACCTGTCACGCTAAGTATCGTTAACGAACACGTTAATTACAGAATTTCTGAAACGACAAATAAAATACTACCATCTCGATTTTCATTTAATTCGAGAAGGAAGAAGTGAAAAAACATCCGAGCGATACTTTTCCAGCAATATTCTTGCGGGAGCAGCCGAATCTAGACAGGTACTTGGAACGAAAACTCACCGGTACTCAAGAAACAGCCCTTACCGACGATTTCAACCCCCTGGATCTCGAACACGAGGACAGATTCATCCACCGTAGCGAGCCATTTCCCTTAACTACCCCTCGAGAGGTCTGGCCACGCTTTTATTTTCATTCACCAGCGTCGCAGACTCAAGGGTGGCACGGAATTGCGTTATTTAGCCCGAAGGGTTGTTTTCTTCTTACCAGAACACCATCTCTACCCCCTTTTTCCTGTCCTATGGAGTCCGTAATTACTCAGAAATGCACGAAATTCCCGACCAATCTTCAGCATTCTGATCTAACGTTCTTTGGTTAAAAATAAATGTGGGGAAGAAATCGTTTATCTCTCAACTTGTGCGAAAAGAGCCTACGTTCAATGAGTATTATGAAAATTATGGGGATTGTGAAAGTATTGGAGAAATATTAATTATTGCGTAAGGCTGCAAAGACCTGCAAAGATCCAAAGTGTCGACGCTGGTCGAAGACTCGAAAAGAAATAAAATGGCGATGGAAGGAAAGTTGAGGAATACGTTGGTTAGAGATTGTTTAGAGGACGGGTTGCGAAGACGAGAAAAGCTCGTCCTTTTGGCGTCGTCCAGGGAAATCGGACAGAGAGGGTCCAGAGGAAGAAAAGTTCCGGGATGTCATGTTTGGATGGGTCTTGGGGGATGAAACTGATAAGAGCGACGGATACGTGATAGATAAGAGAATTATGTTGTTGGAAGGGTTGATGAGGTGTGACGTGTTCTAGGACATGCACTTTGGAAATAAACTACGGTCCAACTATTTCGGGTATAAAATTTCAAACGATACAAGAGAATGTAACTTCTAAAGAGTCCTCGAATAATAGGTATAAAATTTTTAGCGAGCAAACTACCGAGTAATACGACGTTTTAAGTACCGAAGGGAATATGGATATAGTTGTTACGAGCGAAAGAGTTATCTATTGAATAACATTGCAGGTCATTGCATACTGCAGGGACCATAAAGGGACGTTATAAAAGGGAGACATTCACGAAGAAGACTTTATAAGGGCTATTAATATCAGATATGCGAAGAAAACCTTTATCGCGATATTAAAGGCTGTAAATGTCTATGCAAATATATGATTTTATGAAATATATTCTCGCAGGTGAACGTTATCTTTCGCGCGATTCTAAAAACTTTTACGTCCCAATAAAAAAAGACTGCTACTTATTGCACCAATATTTTCAAAAGTTTTTTGTTTCAAATGTTTATGATGAAGTATGCGTACACATTTTAAACAGCAACTGTCGAGAAACGTAGAAAAATAGAGTTTTCAGAAATAAAAAGGTAATATCATAATCCTTCCTGTCCACGAAATTTATAAACTGTCACCCCTGCGCCAAGTATAAAGTTTAAATCCGACGCTATTTATTTTGCCGACGTTCCTTCTCGCGGAAATATGATCGAAACAGGAATTACCTCGGACAATCCAGGAACAGAAACTCGAGCAGAGACGTAGATGAATTCCGTCGTTCGACGACCTAAATTTCGTCTAGCCGAGTCCCTCTCTCCCGATTTCATTTTCGAACGGGGGAATTAAATTTTAAAAGCACCTCGCGGCTCCCGCCTAATCGAATCCACCGCGATTCCCGCAGTTGCAACGTGACTGAGAAATCAAATACACCCCTGGTCCACGATCTATTTATCGATCCTCCTGGCTACGTTTCTCAATCGTCCTGGTTCCTGAAATCGACGGCCAAACCTAATTCTACCTCTGACGCTAAAACCGTGGAAACTTTTCTCATTTGCCCGTATTTCTCCCGGCTTTAAATTCTGTTAACCACCTTCCCTTCTGACAAGAATGTATTACACAAAGTATATGAAATTCTGCGGATCACAACTGCACTCCCCTAACTTTTACCTTAGCTTCTTACTTTTCTTCAGATACGAACTTCACGATTTTGCGACGTTGAAGGGGTCGGTGAAATATATTCAGAAAAACAAATGGTGGAAACTATTCAAACTCGATATATACCAGAGGGGTGCACAATTGGGATCCAAAAAGGTATAAACATTGTCAATGCTTTATTATAACATGCAATTTTACTGTTTCTTAATTTCTCAATGTCCAAATTTCTAAATTTTGCGTGATAACACGTTCCAGCACGCTCAAAGAGCCCCAAACGCGCGAAATTATATAAGACAAGATAAGAGAAACAAAATCCTTAATAATCCCGAGAGAAAATTGCAGCAAATTTAACCTTGTTTGAAACGCTGGTAGCAACGTGCAGCCCGAAAATACGAGTCTGTTCGCGAAACATCTGCGAGCAGAGCGACGTCGAAAGAATTTAAAGGAATAAGGAGTAGGAATACACGGGTCTTTCGAAGGATTTCCCTTGGTCCAACGAATGCATAGACCACGAGGTAGCGGCATCGAGGGATTTTCAAAATTCCAATATCCTCGTGAACGATCGTCGTCATCCCCGAAGAAATCCGACCAGGATTTGCGGAGAACGCGACTCGACCTTCCGTTTCGTTAAGGCAATCGTCGTCGAGAGAAAGATAGCGGTTACAAGGGGAAAGAGGAAGAGATAGGGACACTTTTAGAAGAAGAGGCGAACGAGAAATACGGGCTGACGAATTCGAGCTACGATTTTTACGGAGAAGCTCGAGTTTCCCGTCGCGGTAGTTCGACAAAATCCCTTTTAAGTACGAGGAATTTTTGGACAAGAGAATGATGTTTGCGGGCAACGGATACGTCGCAATTACAGCGTGGAACTTTTGGGAAATGTCGTTGGTCACCGAAGCACCTTGTTTTCAATCGAAACCGATCGATACTGTTTTCGAAGAAATACACGAGCGTTCGAGAAAATTTTTATTTTTACGTTTTCTCCGCCGGAATAATCGCCTTATGGTACATATATAGGACACGTTATTGACAGTTCAGAGAAATGAATCAGATACTTTCTAACACGAGACCGTAATGAAGGTAAGAACAACTTTCATTTCTCGACCGAACTAATCACTCGTACTTCGCGTGCGATCGAGGTACTCTCGTACATCGTGATATAAGTGTCAAATAAAATTGTATCTACCTTAAACTTGCAGGTGGTTATCGACTTATAGTTGCGGAAGCTTGACTCACCTGAAACAGAAAATGGTCTTTGAAGCAATATGGTAATATCCACAATCGTGTGTATGCTCGAAAGTAGTTTACAAATGTTATCATTTCTAAATTACTAAGTTTATCCTTCAGATTTTTAATAGTCCACGTAAATCTTTGATGCGACACTGTTCGATTTCGAACGAGAGCGAAATATCTCCAAAACGTCGATATGACATCTGGCCAATTTATCGGCGCGCAAAATAACCAACGATCTTGACCTCGAATCAAAATATACGTGGCGCGCAATATTCCGAGTGTCTAAAATCTGATAAACGGCGCTCCGGTAATTTATCCGGGTGTTTTTGGTAGAAATCCCTGTGCACATGCAGCGGATGCTCTTTTCGCGATTGATAGTTGACCTTCGACGACACGCGTGGCGTTTTCGCGAACAAAACCAGACGCGATAAATTATGATGTCGAGGTCGAGTCGAAGGAAGACCGCAACAGGCTCACCCTTTGACCGCCCTCTCAAAGGACTATTGAATCCGATTTCCGTGAGATCCGGACCTTCAAAGCGACCGATTGTTCAGCCACAGACCGTGCCACTTGCTTCGATGGAAGATTTAATGAGTCAGATTCCAACTTTATTCCGCGTTCACCACTTTGATGCCGCTATCTGGACTCTAACTCCGATACTAAACCGTTTCCAATTCGACGGATTTGATCATTTTTCTACTCTCTTTCTTCCATCACAAAGTGTCTAAATTATTTGTAGATCCGAAATCTCGAAATCTTGAAATTTCTATATTCCAAAAATCCAAACTATCTTCAAAGGATTAGCAAGATTTCCTTCTCTTCGAAGAATTTCCGAGTATTTAAAAATTTCAAACAATTTGAATCATTTTCCACGCTCAAGCAATTATTTCCAAGGATTCCCGAGATATTTCAAGATTGTATAATTTAAGATTCTGTTAACACGCTGCGAAATACCTTTTCTATCGCAGTTTAAAAACGAATTACAGAATTTAAAAGGTGGAACAATTAATCACCGTGAAGAGATAAAGGTGGAGTTAATATTGGCGGAGGAACACGTTGCTAATGGAAGAATTATTACTTTTTTCTTCGAACATCATAAACGAGCTGCATTCGAGCGCATTTGCTACGTTATCGCGGCGATAACGCGAAATGCGTTGCTGTTGGTCCGATAAAACTCGCCGCTTTCTCATTATCGTCCCCACGAGTTTTATTGTTATTATTAGAAAGATAAACGCTCGTCGTTTCTCTAAATCGTGGCTGACTAATAAAGACGAAACGCAATTATACAATGTACAATTTAAAACCATACTTCTTTCCAACTTTTATTAATATCGGACTGTAATCGATGAACTTTTGAAATGTGGAAATTTAGATTCTGAAATTTAAGATTCGTGCAGTGGAAAAAGATACGTGTTTTTCGGTACGAAAGCAAAGTATCCAACATGCTTGATACTGTTTATTAGCGTCTGCCAACGTAACGCTTGATCAAAGTGAGAACTAGAGCTTTATGACCGCAAATGATCCTAATTTTAACCGCACCCACTATCGAAGAGGAAACGTTACTGTTTCCTGCTTGTAACAGCAGTAATTTCGTTAATCTCTATTTTCAATGCGAGAAAACTTGTCTTGTGACATACCACACGTTTCATATTTCTGGTTCCTAAATTTTACCTTCTGGTAAATTTTAACTATAGCGTATATTCTAAGGAAAAAATGTAGACCCGAATCGATTTCGTATTTTTCTGAAAAAGTATTCGAAATATACTGTTTCGGATACCGTCCATTTATCATCGTGACGGATTTTCACGTTCGATGGCGCAGGATAATGGTGCAACATCGTGTCGGCAAGAAAAGAGAAAAATGTTTGTTAACTAACTGGGTGGCAACACTCGCCACTTTTACTTCCGTGTTAGTCGTTGCAAAAAGCGTGTTGAAATCGCGAGCGGAACGAAAGTTGCTCGCGAAACTGTAGATCTTCTGGTGCGAGTACAGTCGGGAGTAGTCTTTCTTCGGTTATTATTTGAAGGGAAGTAGGCCAACAGGGATAAGCTCTCTTGTCTTCAATTTTCTTTAATCAAATACTCAAACACGAAATAACTATCCAAAAGTGTAAATTTAAAAGTATTTTCTTACGGGAAGAGTCAATTCGAGCAGACGAGCTTAAACAAGAGGGTGCATAAATATACATTTCTGAAATTAAAACTGTAGCTTACGACACAATGACTGATAGCCTCACATGATTATTCACCGAGATATACTTAGATTATATAAGGTGATTAATGTACGTTGCTAAGATAAGGTATACATTGTTGCAATTAATAGCCGTATGATTTATGCCAGTACGAGTGACTACTTTGCACTTCTTAATTTGTTTTACCTACCAACTCCTTAATTGACAAAATGGATTAAGAAGGTGCTCAATAAAATATACATTCAATCAATCTTATCTGTATTATTTATGAAATCCAAAAGAAATATGATATCAAGCATAAGGGTGCAAAGAGCTGTACAGAGCAGTTTAATCAACGCAATAGAAGGAGAGGAGTAGTTAGGGCAATGTAGACGTAAGCGAAAGAGATCGTCAACAAGTAGCCCAGAGAACAAACGGCCCACGTCGATTATCTGTCGCATCCATCTGCAAGCACCTTCGTATCGGTGATTTTTGTTTTCATCGATCTGCCGGTATCGGGGCTAAGAAAAGAAGAATCGAGATGGGGATCAAGGATCGTCGAGCCCCGAGGCGACGTTCGCGAAAATCGTGAATCTCCGTGGTCGGTGCACACACGTGCATTGGCACGGTGCCATTTTATTTTCGCAGCGATTCTAGCCGAGGGAGAAAGAGAGGGTAGAGTAGAGTAGAAGAGGAATGCCAGCCTGTATCTTCCCCACTCTCTCTATCTCCCCTATCGTTGCATCCCCCCTACAACCCTCCTGCCCACCCTTTTCTCCCTCCTCCGTTTCTATTCGTGGCTGTAGATGGCATCTCTCGCCAGCTTGAACTTGACCTTTCGAACCCGCATGTGATTGCGCCCGGCCGCTTTTCTTCTTTATCCGCCTCGACCCGAAACCATTCTCCTTTTACTGTTCCTTCGAGGACTTCGAGCGGAGAAACGTCTTTGTATCCCTTTTTACTGGCCCGTTGCTCTTGCGTACACATTACGCTCGCTGACTTAACATCTAACGCAACCTCCTGCTCTTCCTCTAATTTTCAATGTGGGACACTGCCATTTTCTATGTTTACCAATGATTGTTTAGGAGTTTAAAAAAGATCGGTATCTCGAGTGTCACATTACTCTCTTACAGTATTAATGAATTACAGGAGTATAATCCACCTATGTACTATGTCTAACACAGCACACGAATATTTGGTATTCCAAGCGAGTATCAATATTCCTTTGAAAGCGATTCCGTTTAGTATCCGTTGCATCCCTTCCAAGAACATTAACTGTTTGTAGAATAATATCGTAAAACCGTGGTGTAGTCATTTCGAGTATCTAGAAATATTTTACGAGTCCGTAAGTTTACCCGGGCGATTTAATCATTCGAAAACAGAGTAAGGTATCTTTAGAAGCGATTCTAAAATGGGGAACGCAGTGTGCAGTCATCAGAACGTGTTAAACAAAGTAACATCGTTGAAACGAAAATAAGCACGGCCGTAAATGCGCAATTGTTAGTCATGAGATTGTAGATTCTTTCAAATCAGTCTCCGTAAATGACGCTAATATTGCACAGGGCGATCACGAAGGACCTATGAGCACCGGGCAATCCCGTTTTCTTGGCCAATCAGCACGCGATAGCGTCATAAACAAACGATAAAATCAACATGAAAAATGCATGCATCTATACCGCCTTACTTCCACCGCGAAGAAGAAGAAGAAACGCTTGTTTACGTAACGGATGCGGTAATTTCTCGATTCGAGGATACGCTTCCACGTCATTAGGCGAGGGAAAAATACGAACGATCGGATTGCCGATTTGTCGAACACGGCTTGTTTTCACCGAGCTACGGAAACTATGAAAAATATCGTTACTGTCGCTCAGATCTTCCACGATCAATACGTATCGTTAACCTCTCAGGATTCTAACTGTTAGAATACTTCTATGTCGTGAAATTGTACTCGTATTTCTACGATTCGAAATCGATATTCAACACGAGTTGATAAGACTATGATGCAACCTAACAAGCTATTTGTCAGCGATAACAATAATTAACACGTTGAGTGGCACGTTTGTCGGCAAATTTCAACGTGTCCTCGAGAACCGACAGCTAAGAAATTCTGAAAACGCGAGAAAACACCGTAGGGGGATTTATCCTCGAGTGAATCTCGAAGAGTTCCTCTGTTATTCCGGAAGTTGGAGCATCGAACTCGACGCGATGGCGAAACGTTCGGATGCAACAAGAACGCGTAGACGCGTTCAGAGTTGTCGAAACTCCGGTCGTTAAATCATGTTCGACCGGCTGTTTTTAATCTCGCGAATAGGTTTTTTTGCCAAGCGATCGGAGCGAGGATAACCGTGGATTTTTCCAGCTCGTCGCCGCTTCAATGGGCCGTGCCGCGTGTCCGTAAACGAGACTTTAAAGCACGATGAAAGTTTGATCGTGGAGCTGCCACAACTTCCTTCTCGGCAGTTGCAATTTTACGAGCCATACCCTGGCGAAAAAACGAAACGCTTGCCTTTTTGCCTCTATGAAAGTCCTGATGTTGGATACCGTCGAGCAAATTCCGAGCAAATGCGTTCGAAAATCCGGAAAATCGTCACGATACATTACGTTCGATCGAACTTCAAAATTATCTTTCGTTTTTCTACACGAGAGACTTTCAGGAGATAAGAGTAGTATTTCATGTATTTAAGATTTAGAAATCTAGACACGAAAGTTTCAAACTCTCATATTTATACAAAATTTAATTTGTCTAAAACTTTTTCAGCCGTTACTGACTCACCCACTTAAACACAGCCAGGAATGAAGCGTACAATTAGTAAGGACGAACCGCAATTAACATATAACGGTGCATACGAAAGTAATAATTACCAAACCAGTAATTAAAAAAATGAACTGTAACATAGTGTCCGAAAAAGAAACCGGAGTAAAAATAATATGTGCTTAAAGACTGTCCGATAAGATCGAAGTCGAAGGAAATCCAGAGCCCGAAAAGAAAGAAGATCAGCGAGTTCCGACTGGAAGCACCGTACCAAAGCACCCTAAAAGTGGATTCGGAAGGGAAGCAAGAAATCCCTGCGAAAGAAGAAGAACGGTTCGCGAAACCGATCGCAAGGGTCGAAAGATTATGAGCGATGATTCGGTCCAGCCCTTCGATATTACCCCCGTTGCAGCCCCAACGACGGTCTTTGCCGGTAATAAAACTCTCTGTGATAGAAGATCGAGGAGGGTGGGGGGTATTAACGTATCTGGCCGCAAGATCGAATCTCTTTCACAGGTCAGCAGGCAATTTGAAGCTAAGTGGATATGCTCAGCCTGAGAATATCCGGCCGGTACGATCGAATCACACGGCGGGTGGGTCGTTTTTTACCGGGTGCCGCGCGCCACCACACACATGCACCTACAGGGTGTCCACATCGATTCACTTTTCGGTATATTCTCTGATTTATTCTGGAGAGAATTATTTTCTTCTCTATCGTCCATTTTTCTTTGTAGGATGACCGTTGTTGTCATCCCTTGTACTATTTTGAGTCTGACTTCGTCATCATTTTTATGATAAACTGACATAACATTTCAACTTTCTTCGAGGGGTTAAATTTTGTACTATGTAAGATGTCTTACGAACGAGGCAACTAGCTTCTCCTGATTTTAAAAAGCTACTCAGTTAACGTGGTCCAGGTCAGAGTTAGTCACGCTAAAATTGTCAGGCCTACCTCTTAGGCCTTAAGTATAATTGCCAGCAGAAGAACTGTCTACATCTTATTTTATCAATTTATACAAATTGTGAAGTTGGGAAATATCGTGATAGACACCGTGTGTAGTAGGGTAGGAGCCGGCAATTCGAATACTACATGGAGGATCGGCCGAGTCAGCGAAAGCTTGCGCAATACCTGACCTATTGTGCTCGTTAGGGACATTCGGGTCCGAGCTATTGGATAAGGCTTCTTCCTATCCACCTACCACCTCTCTGATCCTCCACCTTGCTCTTATCATCCTTCGTTCCGAAGCTGGACCGAGGCTACCTTTCTGAACGACAACGAGACGATCTCCGTCCCCCGGGGTATTCTTCGATCGGTGAAAGGAATTGGACGAAGAGACCTCTTTCCTATACGCTAACCCCGTGCTTCTCGTTCCAACATCCGTCTGAGCCAGCTTCTCCTAATTCCAGCGGTAAAAAAAGAAGTCCATGATAAAAAAAGGTCGATGTAAAGCTCGAGGAACCGGTGCACTTTACGGATCTCTATCACCTTTCCCTTGATCGCCTCCTCGACTCTTTCGTTCTTTTACATCTTTTAATAGCTGTAAAGAGAGTATCGAGATTTATGAATTTTCCGAGTGAAACGCGATGAAAGCGTGGAAACCTGTTTACCGAACAAAAGCGTTCCGTTCGTACATCGTAAGGATCGAATTTTAAAATGCAGCTACATTTTGCTGGACGGAACAAAAGGACACGTTTGAGCGAACGAAAGACAAAAAGCACTACGAACGGATATCATTCGCTCTTTTAACCCGTTTCTATTCTGGGTATCGCGAGCGGACTCACAAAGGACCGGGTTCGCTGTATCAGCACGAAAATACCAATATACTCATCGAGCATCGATTATTCGAAACGGGACCGGAAAGCGTGAAAATGCGCCTCCTTATTAGTTGCAGAACAATCGGCAAAAGTGACAGCAAAACGCGAGAGTGAATAACTTTAATCTTCGTACGATAATCGCGATACAATTTATTCGGATCAGGTACCTATTTCTGTATGGAGCATTTTTGGAATTTAAAGATATTCTTGAAAAATTCCGTTTGAAAACAGGAATCAAAGAACGAAAAAGAATATGAAACAAAAGCAGCAGACATGTAACCAGGCGGTTAGATCGCGGAAAATATAGCTATACGAAGCAAATAGCTCGAGGGGAAACTCAAAAAGCAATTTTTCTTCTGCTCTTTTTCATTAGGAAACGCGAACTCGTCGACGAGATTAACCCTCGTACGTTTCTCAAAATAAAAGATCCCGAATAATATTTCACCGAGCCATTGTGCTCGACTGTAAAATCAGTTGTTCAACTAATACATCGCTTGAATGTTGATTTTCTACGATTAACGTTACATACATATTTAATTCGTAATATTAATGTTACACAATTGACCTATAATATTAATATCAATAATTAAACTACGGTATTAAACGATTGCATAATTAATCAAGAATATCGATACTGCATAATATGACCGTACGTTTTCATTGAACTTTAAGCTCGAAATCCATAATGATAAAAATACCAGATTAGAGGACTTTCGTGTCATCTATAGTTTCTAAATCGAGCGCCTCAATGAAGAAACAGTCGACTCGTATTAGGCATATCAATAGAACGTTTACGTAGTCGTTTCATTAAACTTTAAGCTTTAAATTGGCGCTCCGTAAGTGGCATTTTATAGAACATTTATATCGTCGTGTCAGATTTTAAATGTTCGTGAATCGATCATTGTCTGTTTCAATGAAGAACCAGTCAATTTGTGCGAGGAGTATCGATGAAATATTTACGTAGCCATTTTGACTAAACCTTCGGCTTTAAATTGACGCGCTACGAGCGTCAATTTATGTCATAATCGTACGAGATTGTACTTGCAAGTTATAACTCGTTACAACTGGCAATCAGTCATTTTATATTAAGAATCTTGACGAAACACGATCGCTTTTATTAGACTTCGCTTTAAATTGATGTGCCGCAAGTGCCATTTTACGATACTTTTGTCGTCGAATCGTGGACTTTGCACGGTACTGTCTTTTAACTTTCCTAGTTCTAAAACTCGTACTTTTAAAACAGTTCCTTTTCATTACATTTACTTTTTAACTGAACTTGTATTTTTTATATTTACTCGTTTAACCGCAATGTTTAACGGACCAAATTACACAAAATTAGAAAATTTGTGAAATTAGGTTTGATAAAGAAATGGTACGACGGACGAATGGAGAAACCAGGTCGAAGAGTTAAGTAGCGGAGCAATTTCAACCCCGATGAAAATCATGGATGACGAGTGATAAGAACAGTTGAGGAATTAGCGACAGACCGATAACGATAACGCTCGCCTCAGCGCAGCGTAATATAAACGTCAGAGCGGACCAATTACCTCGGGCCAGCTGCATTTAATATTCAGTTACACACACGCCCGACAAGCCGGAGGAGGCGGGAAATGTTCAATTTTCAATTAATCCTAAGATTAATTACGGATGATCAATCAACGCGCCTGCCCCCCTCACAGACAGCTTTCATTTCGCCCTTCTTTTTTTCTGCCTTTCAGAACACGGTTCGAATCTAAGGATATAACGTGCACTTTATTGTTTACGCTTCTACCTTTCGTCAAACGTTTGCAAATAAAATAATTGTGATCCTTTCTGGATGAACAATTTACAATAAACACTGTACACGTTAACGACGTAAGACTACCTTATAAATAAATATTGAGAAACATAATAGATAATGTATTAAGAGTAATTTAGTAAATTCGTGAAATTGGATTGTTCCGAAGAAGAAAGTGTAACGAGGTAAAGGAATACAAGATGAGAATAGAATAGGGAGAGTTTCCAGTTACGAGTTAACACGTTATCCCTAGCGAGCAAATTTTTCATGGAATTTCGCCGGAGAAAAATTCAATCGTCGCAAGCAATCTCCGTCTCGCATCGTTTTCTAGTTACTTTTTTAACTTGCTGGCTACGGTTTCCTCTCGGCCCGGAATTTTTCGCGAATCGAGAAATTGAAATTCTCGAGCGTGGTGCACGTAGAGGCGAGCCAAACGGGATAACGAAGATAACTGTACGCCTAGAACGTTCGATTTCCCTTCATCGCGGCCTCACTTCCGGATGGAAATGGAAGCGAGCTCGATCGAACCGGCTGGCTCTCGAAGAGGGTCTGGAACCAGTCCGGAACCGTGATGGGGACGCTCGACCGACCTCCACCTTGAAAACGTGCCCACATTCGCGCACGCGTCCGCCCACCACACGAAACGCCGAATATACCTTCTCTAGGGACTATCCCACCACATATCGAGCACCGTACACTTCATTTTTATTTACTAAATTTCCTGTTTTACAAATTTTCCAATTTGCAACATTTTCGGACCTTCACAATTTTGAATATCTCTATAAATTTTGGAAATTCTGGTTATTGCCTCGAACATGTACGTACAAAACCACCACGTGCGTACTTGTTAAATAAATTTTGCGAAAAGTGCTTGCAATAAAGTAGAATAACAATGCTCAGAATAATACGGGAACATAATCGAGAAACAATAAAAATTATTCGCAGCCGTACATGCACAGAGAATTTAAATGATCTTTTAACGCTAATGGGAAAGCGTGATCGCAGCAGGTAGAATACAAACAACATTTGGCTAGTGATAGATGTTATTGACGTCATAGCAGTGATAATGACGTTCATATAGTTCTGGAAACCACTGTGTCATTCCAATTATATCGACAGAAAGTTACAAATCATTTATTTGTAAACTATAAATTATATCGTTAGACGAATCCACATCGAATTGACTTAATTTTATTAAAGCTAACTTTTTGCCACTATTCAAACTGATTCGTTTTACATTTTTCATTAAAAAGGAAACAAAGGATAGTCCAAGGTGGCAAACTTATCCTCGCTCTGAAGTTTTAACCAGGTGAGCAATTCACAGAAAACTTCGCCATTTATCAAGAAGTTTCGAACGAAATCCTCTGTTTAATACATATTCCATTTTTTATTTCGAGCGAAAGCAACCTACAAAATTACTTGTCTGATCTTATTAAATTCGAGCAAACCGTAACATGATATGCCTTTTTCAAAGTTGCACCTTCGCTCCGAGCAGCGTCGTTTGCGAGTTCAATCCTAAATACCTTTCTCGTTCGTTCACAAACAGAATTCGCTAGAGCGTTGTCCTGCATCATTATTTTTGCCCGAGAAATGAAACGAACACGACTCCGTGTACGAAATTTCAAAAGCACGCGAGAGCTTTAACGTATTACGTTGCAGAGTCGCATTATGCTTTTCGTGGCCTTCGTAATCTCGTTAGAGGGATATTTTCTGACATTACGTACCTTTTTTTCAATTGTATACACTTTTAATACCTAGCGACACAATGTGAAATATTGCCACACTATCATATAGTTCACAAATCACATAGTCTTAAAACCTAAGTCCGGAAATCTAAGGACATAAACTTTCAAGGTCTGTGAGATCTGAAAATTCTAAGCGCATGAAATCCTAAGATTCCAAAGTTCCTAAAATTCCGATGTCTCGAGTTCGTCAAGTTTCAAGGTCTCGAAAATCCGAAAGTTCCGAACTTCCAAAGTCCGCGTGAACATTCCACGACCCATAAACACCGATGAATTATGTCTTACAATCTAATCGAAGAACAAGTGGAAAAAAAGCGATAAATAAAGTAACGTCAGTTCATAACACCATTTTCAATTCCCTGACGAAGGGCAGCCTCGACCGAAAAACGATTTCACACTATTAATCATCGGACAATGGACGAGCGTTTTCAGCAACATCAGCAGCGAACGTCTTCCCGATTCATCCTAGCTGGATTTATATCCCACGCCGGCTAGTCTATGATTAATGCACCCTCTTTCCAGAACGTTTCTTTCTAGATCCAGGATCTAGGAAGTTTGGCGGGTTTTTTGCCGTTCGAATATTAGCTAGACCAGGGGACGATTGGTCGACCGAGTCCCGATTAATTTTAATTGTCGACAAATCCAGACTGCCCTTATGCCCACCCTACCGCCGAACGGCACTTGATAAATGAACGCTGGATCAACGGAGTACTGCAACTGGAAGGAAAGAGACGCCACAGCTTAAGGAAGGATCAGGATTGATGGATCGATCAAAGGACTCGCTCTGGCTCTTCCGAGATAGTTTAATATCCTATTTCAACGTTTTTCGCCCTCGCTTTAACTGATTCTTCGGTGATGTTTCATCCACGTTGCCGGCGATTGTACCGTAATTAACCTTTCAGATTTCTTATCTGAACGGTTTGATCGAAGGATATTTGGACCTGACGATCTAAAAATTTCGATTTTTTGGACACGCGCGTTCACATGGGTTAAATAGTTGGTGTAATTTTCGTAGGAGGGTGTTATATCGACAGTTTCGACGGTGATTGGAGATCGGTTTGTGGGCAACCAAGGGCGACAGAGATGGGCGAAGGGTACGGCCCTGCGGGGAAGTGGGCAAGCGAAATAGGAGGATAACAACGCCACGTTAATTATGCGTTAACAGCCTCCAATTAGAGACCGCATCGAGCATACCTCCTTCTCTCCCTCTGCTCTCCTCTCGCTCTCTCTCTCCCCCTCTCTCCTTCTTCTCTCATCCCCTGATCGTTTGCTTCATTCTATTTCATGCTTGCTGGTACTAACCTTTGTAGCGGATCCGTGCAAGCTCGAATCGCATGCGTTCGCGTGTAGGCGGCTGTCGAGAGCCGCGATCGATACACGCGGCACACGAGCTTTTTCAAAAGACCTCACCCTCGCTCTTTTTGTTAGAAGACCTCGAAAAATGTACTAGAACCGACATGTTCAGCGACGTCTATTAAGACGGTTGTGACTATGGATATGCGAGGAAAAACTGACCTTTACGGTTTAATACGAATACGTATGAACAAAGGTGTGGTAGAAACAAGTAATCGCTGAATTAGTATTCTAGATGCAATGAAGTAAGAATGACGAAAATAAATCGTTGCGTAACTTTGTGCTCGACTCGAATCGCGTCGTTAATTTAAAATAATCGAAAATGAATGAAAAGGCAAATTTTCTTATCTTCATTTCGTTATCGTGTGACTAACGATACAGATACGGTCGCTACCAGCAATAAGCGAGCAGCTCCAATATGTCTTACTACACGTGTCCATTTTCACTGCACCGACAACGGTGCTAATACGTCTACTGTCACAGTGAAAATGGACACGCGTAGCAAGACATATTGAAACTGCCCGTTTACTGTCACGGTAGTAGCGACCATACCTACTAACACACTCTACAAAGTACGTGATTAGAGACATCAAAAATTCATTTCGCAGTTCGATACTTTTGTTTGTTATTCGAAATATGTTGCTCGACGATGATCGATTGAACGACTGTGTATAGCGAAACCATGACATAGTAGAATAGTAATACTAAAATTTTCGTACAAGAACGTCTATTATTTAGAAAAATATAGAGTACTGTTTAACCTATAACTTTATAGACAGTTGCGTCATGCACAAGTATTACTACAATGTTAAAGCAAGAAAAGAAAGTTAAATTGTTATGCACACTTTGCCTTCAGTGATCCTTGATTATACAGACTATAATTAGAATTGAACCAAAAAGTTACTGTGAAAATACGAGTCTATCACATTCCAACTGTACTGTACGTCACGAGTGTGACACGATATTGTAGGGCAAGCACTGTCCGCCACACGATGAACCCTGAGATACCGAAAGAAGTGTAAAAGACTGGTAAAAACCAAAGTGTAGAGTGTTAAGCATCGTTTTCATAGACACACCCAGTATAGGAGCTGCGGCCGTTTCCTCCGCGGATAACTGCAAAAACCGCGAAGAGTAAAGAAGGGAAAGAAGGAAAGAGAAGAGAGAAGGCGACAGAGGTCCGACGTAGCGGAGCGAATTTAAAAGTCCGGCACGTGTTCCTGGCTGCTCGAGCAGAAGGATGCGAGAACACGAGGGACAAGAGGAACAGAAGCACAGGGAAAAAGGAGGAGGCGGTGGTGGACGACGTCGTCGTCGTCGTGTCCAGGTATCGTTTTCAGACCGGCCGAAAGCCGATACTCGAACCGAGGCCTGCACTCCGCTCTCGTTTTAATTACCATTTTTCTTCCTCTCCGATTTCTTCGCCACCTACCACGACCAACCAACCACTCTTCCACCGTTTTTATTCACTGTGGGAATTAAGGATATCGGTTTCGCCATCTGGCCGAAGAGACGCGAAAATCTGCCCCGATTGCAGCAAACGTACCGACGCAGCGTGTCCCGATAACGCCGCCGAGTTCGACTATTTTCAGACCCATGATCGTGCTGTTTGGAACACCGGCAGAAAGACGAGAGCCTTTCGCTGCATTTTTGCACACGATACTCCGCAACGTGACCTACGACACTCCGCCTTACGTTGCACTATATTATACAGCCGGGTTAAGCGTTTTTAGACGCTCTACAAGAGATACGACTTCCGAGACAATTTTAGAGGTTGGGGTCAACGATCTTCGGATAGGTTATTTGGTAGACCTTAGATGCCTAGGCCTTGGTAGCCGTATACACGCAAACGTGTTTATATCAAGTATATTCCAAAATTTCTAACTTCCTACATTCTCAAAATCTTCTTCAAAACCTGTGATCTCCACATTTCTAGATCCTACGATCCCAACACTACTTCCTACACATGTCCCTAACTGTAGATTTCAACGTTCGTAGATTGTAACATCGCCTAGCGATATATCTTTCGGAGTGGCACGA
The DNA here is from genome assembly GCA_945859555.1 of Megachile ligniseca. NCBI lineage: Eukaryota > Metazoa > Arthropoda > Insecta > Hymenoptera > Megachilidae > Megachile > Megachile ligniseca. The sequence goes on along the minus strand of OX243788.1, from coordinate 7,966,094 downwards.
CAAGAATATCGTGCATCGCTAAATCGGTGTTAGGTAGAACGAGTCGTACGGGTACTGAGAACCACTGATGTTGAAGCTCAAGGTGAACGAGATTCAAAGTGGCAATGGTGAGCAGTGCGAAGGGAGAGACTCGAAGGGTCCAACGTCCCTAATGCCTGCGCTTTCGTTGCACACGCTAGATATGCCAGCCTCGCTCTGCCCTTCTCCTCTTTCACCAGCCTTCTTCGCGATGCTTCCATCGTTGCCACGTACTCGGTGTCTCGAATCGACATAGTCTTGCATTCGTCGACGAAACAAGGTCTGATTTAACGATAAATCATCTTCGATCACTCGTAGAGGGAGCAGCAAGTAGACGCCGCTTGTGTTCTTTGATCGAACCGTTTTTTGCTGGACAAATAAATACGGTTTGGTAGGCAACGACGTTGTCGAGCTTTCTTTAACTTTCTGACAATACTTCGTTTACATAACAGACGCATTCCTGAAGACATTACATAAGTCTTTTTCCATCGGTCAGAAGAAATATTCAGAAATACGTCCCGGCTCGAAAAATACGAAACCGTCGCGTCGTTTACGATTTCGAACGCGTTTCGCGCGTACAACCGCGTCGACACGACGCCGCGTCTCTAGACCGGAATTATTTTTTCTACTCGCGTCTTACGTAAAGTCTAGTTTACGCAGGTCGGGATTCATGCGAGCCAAGAACACGTTCTTCACGTTCGCGAACACAAGAATTCGATACACTTTGATCGAAAACAAAACGGTTATAATATTTTACATCTTCTCCGTGACATTTTTTTAGTCTAGATGTTCATTCCTAGATCTCAACATTTTCAGATCCAAATATCTGTACATCCCAATATCAAATTATATCGAGATTTATGGGACATTTTAAAAGCCTAGAAATATCCTTAGATACCTAATTTCGTAGACATCGGTATGTTCCTAGTGATTTATAAGTACAGGTGGAATATGTTGTAAACGATAAAATAGAATATGTTAGTTTAGAGCGAGATAATGGTACTAGAGGACGGAATACAGGAATTATACTTTGACAATATTCGTACATTGTACAAATACTGCTGGCCTACTACACGTGTAGTGCTCGTGTAACGTGCGTGTAGTAGGCGTATAACGCTTACGTAACGCTCGTGTGGCGGCCATCAAAATAAACACAAGGATGTTAGTAAACACGTATCCAAACTCGAATGTTTCCAAATCGTGAGACCTCGTTATCACAACCTCCACATTAGCAATTAGTTTCCTATTTTCGTATCGGTCAATCTTATCTGGCGATGCTATCGCCGTACGAAGGTCGGTACACTGAATCGCGAAAGAGAAAACCTCGTGTCTGATACGAGCCACATCTAATTAACGAATAATCTGCATACAGGGAATTAACCAGAGAGATAAGAGAAACAATGTATCATCGCCGAGATAAACTGATTAGAAACAATTAAATAGAATTTGAGCTCTTACGTGGTATGCTTTGAAAATCCGAAGGAGGTTTTTCTTAACCAGGAAAATAGTATAACGAGCCATTCTAACTATTCGAAAATATCGTTTTTTGTGCTCTATTTTTAACGACCGTTCACGACGAGTTCGGGACAGAAACGAGGATTAAACCGAATACTTTGTGAACGAGTTCAAAATCCAACGCGTTCATCGGAACGTATCGCCAGTTTCCGAGGAACCTTGGAGTCGATTTAAAAAGGAATCGACTCCTTTCAAAAGTTGCTCGAAGGCCGCATTGTTCGGCCGCGTTAAATTCCGCCGGACGTCGGCTTCGAGATAGGTATTTTGAAAAATATTTGACACGCGAAGAGAGCACGGCCTCGAGACACTCTTCTCGCCAAACATAATATCCGTCGACGTGTATCATGGGAACGTAAACTTCGAGCAGAAATATCTTGGACAATCGGGACACGCGTGGCGGTAGACTTGAATGGAGAAACGCGTTATTTTTCGGCGATGAATGAGGAGCAACGAGGACAGAATGAACGTTTCGAGATTCGCGCAAGTTTCCGAGGAGCCCGTGGAAGGCACCGGTTGCACGGTTTCCCCCAAGTATCTACAGGTTGCAGATTGGCCGCGTAAAGCTGGAACGGTTCCAGCTACGAAAAAACCGGTCGACCGATAGAAAGAAATTAGAATTCGACGATGTATACGAGCCGCGTGTCTCGAACGGGAGACGCGACCCTTTCGAACTCCGCTCGCAAACGGCCAATTTGTGCCCCAGGGCCGTGTGCCGCAGGAAATTGTAATTTATAGCGCAACCGTCCGACCTTACGCAAGCTACCACGCGTTGCCTGACACACTCGCGAAAAATCATCGTTCACCTTTCTTCGATCACCATATCTATCACGGCATATTTTGCCAAGAACGGTAAAGGTGATACAACTCGAGGTTTATAATGTCGATGCAAACGTACAGGGTGACACATAACATGTGACAATTCAAATGATCTTAAGCATCCCCTTGTATTATACTAATAACGTGAGATAAACGGAAAATGTAAAAAAGAACGTTGACCTTCATAAATAGAATAATTTCGATAGCGATATAGATCAATAAAGAGTCAAAGAGCCGAGCGATAATCAGCTCTCGAATTTCGACTTTTCATCGGTGTTTCGGGGTCAGAGTGCATGACTCGAAGGATCTGGACTCGAAGGGAAGAAGGAGGCGGGGTACACGTTCCGTCGAATCGTCCTTGACCCTGAAGCCGAGCTGCATCCTGTCCCGTGCAGTTCGCGTAGGATCAACTATGCGCCTGCGCGCCAACCATTTTCTTCCGTCCCTTTCTTCCCCTTTCGCCCAATGTCCTTCTCTTTCTTCCCCTTTCACCCGGTTCCTTCTACCCTTCTCTCTCTGTGTTTCTGCTGGCTCTTACCCTCGCTTCCACCACTCGATCTTTACCAAGCATTTCGGGTAAACCGTGGTTCGCTCGTTGCCGCGATCGATTCCATTTTATTTCGTATTTTTTGTGGGTTACACGAGGTTCTGTGTTGGTGCCCCACTGAAGATTTCATGTACGGCTTTTCTTAAATGTCGAGAAGCTTAAATTGTAAGTTGTCGACTTGTGCACGATAACGATGTACCGGTAATTATCTTTATAATTTTGACTATCCGTGATTCTTTCAAAATATTGTTAAATACCTAAATATCTGTATCCGTATATAAGGAAGATAACGTCGAAAAAGTATACATACAATAATTTCTGTGTGAACAAGTTCTAAGCAGTGTGAAAATGGCGACAAGAGTAACGGGCGAATAAAATTGAGCCATTTAACAGTTCGGTCGAATATCGCGAGGCGGAAAGTCGACCGATCTCCGTAATTGAACGGGGCAACGAGCGCAGGGAACGCATTAAAATGCGAACGGCAGAAAGTACTTGGCCGGGGATCAAACTTGAAATAAATGAGAATGTCAATCACGATTAAATTCAGCAACTCACCGGAGCAGCAGAGTCGCTCGATAATCGAGGATAGAACTCGCGAACTCGCGACCACTCGGACGAAAACTGCCAGCTGCTCGACCAAACGCGATTCGAATCAAAGAATGAACGAGCAATCTGTTAACGCATTTTGCAGCCGGCATTTTTTCTCGCTCTTCCAAAGCCGGGCTCGAGGTCAATGCCATTAACATCTATCGATAGATATCACGAGATTATTACCAATCGTTTCGGATAAAGCTAGTTCTATCGTGTCGATAAAAAGATTGGTAATCTCGATATGGGTAAATAGCTTTTTTCTCGAGTGATTTATGGATCATCGTTATCGTCGAGATTTGAAAATGTAGATTCGGAATTTGCACGTTAGAAATGTATAAGATCAAAAAATTTCGAAAAATATGATATCCGTCGAAACGTATTTTTCTATTCGAAATATCGTGCTCGAAGTGTCTAGAAATTTCGAGTTTCTGACATTTGATTTGGTTTTGGAGAGTGCACGTGCTTATTCGCATTATGTTAAAAGGCTATCAGAAGTCCATAATCGTGGGCAGTTGGCAGTAAACAACGGACGTATGTCAATTTCGATCGAGTTTTCTCTGACGTTGTTTCCCCGCCCTCTTTGTTTCTCGTTCTCCGCGATACTCGCGTATGCACTTCTCTTTATCTAACTTTCACATATTTTACGGGCTATCTTATCTTTCTATTGTTAACCACGTGATGATCACGTTACTGTAAATTCTCGACGTTCAATAATGCTTTCGAAAACAAGTGACGCGTTTTCAACGTTGATCGTTTCTCGGTCGTGGCGGAGAGCACGTTGCGTTCAAAACCATTTCTTTACGAGCAGATAATAAACACGATCGAAGAATGTCGATGAAATAACATTTCCTTACGATCGCGTTCGATCCCCTTTCGACTGAAAATTGCCGCGAAACCGACGTTCTCGCGAAATTAATATCTACTAAAATATTTATGAATCCTAGTGATATTGCGTATTGCAATATTTACGAACTCGCGCGAAGCTAATATGCACGAGTTCCGGCGAGATTACTATCGATACGCGGAATTATGACGTTCACGAATTCTACCGCAACTAATATTAATCCTGGATTATGGTATTTACGAATTCCAGAGAAATTAATATCAAAATTTATAGAAGGATATAAAGGTACAGAGACACCCTATAAATTCCAATAAGACTAATAAGAATATAAGCAATGCGATATGCTTCTACAACCTTCTGAAAAATCGGATCTTCGCAAAAAGAACAGACAAAGAATAGGTTAAAAGGTTTAAAATGTCTAAAACGTGCAATTCGGCTGGTATGTCCGTAGTGAATATTCATTCAACGATTTTCATCGAACGTAATACATCGCGTCGAGTATCGTGGCGTGTGGCAAATAATTAATTTAACATCGGGCCAACCGCGCAAATAACATCGATCGTTTATTCTTGGCCATATACGTTGTATACGTATGTAGGTACTTCATGTACACGTTTCAGAGCGGTGCATTTACACTGCTTCATCACCATGCTCCGCCTAAGTACATGCATTTATCAGATTTAAAAGATGCATACACTTATGTATGCGCTTACGAACACTCGCCATTAATGCATGCATCGCAACCGTATCTGCCCAACGTGCCAAAATTACAAGACACGTTATAAATTTTACAATTTTCCCTCCTACACTTGTCTTCGTTTCAGAATTATTGCCGCTGATATAATAGAAATTTCTTGACTCATCGATCATCGATAATCCGATAAGATTCTCGAATCGTAATAACTTTGCGGCGAAACAAATATTTAACACGCGACAGACAGAATCTTAAATAATATCGCGTCCGATTGTAACGCAAACGTAGAGAGCATAACGAAGCAAATTCTGTCGTAAGATTATATAGGACACGGAGGTACTTTCTCTCCATTCTTTTCCCAGCGAACGCTTCTTTATCTTGAACGCTCGGTTTTAGCAGAAGGAAGAGTTAAACACGATGTTTAATACTTTGAGTGCCGTGTCACCCACGTTTTACTGACCCATTTTATAAAGGAGGATCTAACTTATGTAATTACGAACGATTCGACCAACTACTCGCCGTTAGAAAAGAATTGCAAGATTTATTTTAGAAAGTGGAAAATTTCAGCGACCGATCAGCGAATTAACTTTGTTAACTATCGCACGGTTAAAAAAACAATTTCATTCATAAACTTGTTATCCATAGCCATGTTGAACGAGCGATTTAAGCCCGTAAAAGGCAGAGATTAAAAAGGAGAAAATAATTCTGAAAGAGCGAAATCAATCAAAGAGCGCACGATCGTAAATAAGCAGGCGACTCAAAGAATATTCAATATCTTAGGGGGCAAAGGTTTCTCCCGATAAATCTTCGATTTATTCATCTCGATACATCGAGCCTCTCGTTGCAATTGTCCGACGAGGGAAAAAGAAGAAAAATTCGGAGCGATCGTTTCCGAACACTTATTTCTTTTGATCGGCCAAAAATGAGGCTGCAACGTAACCGGAAGTCGGGTGTAAAGCGCAGCCAGGAACAGCACAAAGGGGAGGCCGCTTAAAAATTCAATGCATTTCAAATTGGTCAGGAATTGTCTGGTTGTCGTGTTTCCCTGTAGGTCCACTCGTCGCTTAATTTTCGCCCGTACGAATGATTCTTTTTTTTCTTCCTCTTTTGCTCCGTTCACGCTATGCCGCGTTTCCTTGCCACCTTTCCGAGCCCATTAAAAACTGACGCGTTCTACTTCGCCAAGTTAAAGGAGACTAATAACCGTTATTTAAAGTTGCGTTTATTCGGCTGGTTGTTTGATATGTTGCTGTAATAAAAAACACGTTTCGAAATTGGACTTGAATTTTGCACCGCGTGTTTGCAAGACCCGAGATAGGAGCAAAACGATAGCGGTCTGTTTGCTCTTTTTAAAAATCGTTGCTACGTGTTTTTGACGATGGAAGTGGGCTCGATACGAGCTGTTATTTTAACCCTTTCAACCCAGAAAATTGCTCGAGTCTCTTTTATCGCGCGCCTGCATTTATCTCGCCGCAGCATTTTCATCTCGAAAATATCGTACTTTCGTTTTTAGAACTCCCGAAATTCTAATAAATAATCGAATAAAGTAAAGAAAATTTAATTGGATAACGAACCGCTGAAAATGGTTAATAATCGACTGCATCGGAAAGTGTACCATTAAGAGGTAATTACAACGGCAAGATAAATAAACGAAGATTCGAGACGAGAATCACGAACAATCGGGTAGGTAATAAAAGGGAGCGTAAATCGAGGATCGAAACGGGCCAGGGAACAGGCATTGTTCGTCAATCGTTGTAACGAGGATCCTTTCTGTGTCTGCAGGCTAATAAGCCCGCATTAGGCGTCGGTTAACTACAATTACGAACATTAGTGACTGTTTATCGTTATGCAACCACCGTGTCGATGCAGCAGGTAGGCATTAAGTTTATTAACAGCCGTTGTTCCTCTCTGAACGTGGTCACTGCGTGACCAGACAATCATCTTTGGGAATGTCTGGCTAATCGAGCAATTCTTTCGAGCGTATCATTTTTACATTCTGTTTACCTTACTCTCCGCTATACCTAAACTGCTATCATCCTCGATAAACGCTATGACATAACAAATTTAATTGCTTGTTTTCAAGAAATCGCGGAAAGGAGGTACTATATTGTCTTCCATTCGGTATACCGTTGTTTCTGATCCACAGTACCATCTCGTAAAGTAAATAAGAATTCCGAAAACTAATATTACACGTTGAAACGAATAATCGAATCGGAATCAAGGTCCCTGTTTAAGTATTCGTTTGAAAACAGCGAGCGAGCAGCGAGAACAATGAAGAACGTGGCGTGACGGTGCACGGGAAACGTCGATTAACAAATCACCGCGTTCCCGTGGAAAATTTGACCGCGGATTTATTTTAGACGCGGCGCAACGCGCCAAATTTAGGACAACGTGTCATTGGCCCTGTCGTTTGCGCGATCGCTGCGCGAGTTGCATACATATGCACCTGTGACGGCCCACTTTCCCAATGTCCTCGTCATACGGGCGAAATCAATCGCTCGCCCGAGAAGAAAACATTACGCGTTGTGTCCTTAACGCATCGAATACCATCCTGAAAATGAGCATGCACGGCACGTTGCAACCATTCGCCTCGCCAACGTTTCTCTTACCGGCATTCTTATATCGCCACGCGTTATACTGCTATGCATTGCGTACTTACGCGCTGTAGACCTACGGGTTAGACTACTGTGCGTTGCTTACCTACACGTTGTATCACCACACATTATATCGCCACGCACTATGTAACTACGGGTTAGACTGTCACGTGTTTTACAACGATGCGTTAGATCGCTTCACGCAATATATCATCGAGGCGCTGTACTGCAGCGCGTAATATCATCGTGCGTTATATACGACGTTATATCGGAACGCGCTATATATCACTGCGTGTTATATCGCAAGGCGATATTTGTTGCCGTGTCGTATAAATAAACGATGCGTTAATGAGCCATATATTTTCAAGAGAAATTACGGTGTTTCGAAGTTGGTGACAATCGTTCCGAGCGTAAGAATCGAAGAAATTTCGTGATAACTTCAATGAAACGGAACGAATGGAATTGGACGGCGGCAGGAAACGAGAAAATGAAGATCCATGACAAAGAGTTCCGTTCGTATCGTTTCGTTAACACGCAGCAGACATCATGTAGTTATTCCGTATCAACGGAGCACGAATCTTTTCCGACGGAAGTTGACGTAACGAGATATCCGCACGAAGTCTCGCTTGTTCTCGGTTATTTCAACTTCATCTTCGGTCTTGATCGTTTCGAACGTATCGACAGAACGACGATATATAACTGGCAAGATTTATGATCCCTTTGACGAGTAACGTTTTTATACGCACCGACGGTTCTATGAAGCTCGGGAAAAGCGATTCTTTATCGAAATTATCGAGCTAGTCCGTGCATTACGTGTTATCGTAACTTTTATAATTATCAAATGTTTACAAACGTTAACAGAGACTTTATTTGTTGTTCGGGAGCGTGAAGGAAACGCCGCGCCGTGTAATAAATGTAATTTACTGAAATTAACATCGCGACCTCGAGTAATTTTCATGGAATACAAGCCGGCAATAAAAGTGTTAGAACGATGTTTGTTTAAGGTCAAGAACCTCGGGTTCATCGAGCCGAGTATCATTATCTTTATCTTCTTTTTTAACAACCATCCACGATAAATACGTACTCGCGATTCTTCGAGGTCCCTAGACTCGTCTGCTCGAATGATACCGCGCATAAATTCGTAATTCGATTATTTGTCTCCGACTCGTTCGACAATAAACGTTTCGCGAGCAGAAACTGGAGTATCGAGAAGATTGCAGCAACGATTAGAGCCCGATTCGGCGGGGAAATATCGGACAGGAGCATCTAGTATCGTTCGAGGATCGGTCAAAATGAAAATTTCCATTTGTATCCGAGCTTCCGGTCACTTCCGGAAACGGTGTTCTCTCGCACGGACAATCGTCGCGAGTCGCGTCCGTTATCGTTGTTGCCGGCGAAAACAAATGCAAATTCACCCTCCTGCCGGTGAACACGACGCGCAGTTATTATAGCAATTAATTAAAATTCCTGCCATTATCCTGCGGGTCCTGAGCGCAGGCCTGAAACCGTGCGTGAACCGCGACGCGGTCACTTTGCATGCACCCTCGGCAAAGGCCTTCTGTCGTGTTCCTGATGACATACTATTGCGATTGGAAATTACCGTGCACGCATGTCACGCCGACAGCTCGAACGCTTTAAAACAACCACGCGTGCAAACCGAATCCGTCCACCCTTCTCTCCTGGTAACAGGATAGACACCGCGTACACCGTTTTAACCTGTTAACCCCTTCGACCGTTCGACACAAATTTCTATACGTTACGACACAGATGTTAGGCTAATATACGCGTACCAACGTAAAAATATCGATCACGCGAATTACGAGATAAAACCGAATATATTCTAGCAAATAGACCGTTATACGTATACCGTACACCGAACGCGTACAAATTAGACGCGGCAAGAATTAATTACAAACTACGACAGAAGAATAAAAGGAATCTAAGCAACGGTTATGCTTGAGATTCTACTGTACAAACTACTCGTAAACGCCTAAACAATGTTTCGAAATATTTCGAATGTTTCGCTTGGGTGTACAAAGAAGGCTTTGTATCACGAAACAGTTGTCCATTGCGGTGAACGTGAATCAGTCTCCTAGAGCGTGATTATTCGACCCATTTTGCTTGTAATTCTATCGAGTATAAAGACCGCTTCTATTTGAGGTTTAAAGAAACGTAAATCAAGAGCCGCAGTGAATGCGGATCGGTTTCCTAGAGTATGATTACCCGACCTGTTTCGCCCGGTAATTCCGCGGAGTCTCGAGAAAACGCGGGGAACCTGAGTCCTGACGTATTCTCGATCGATCACGGAGAAATCTCGACCGATAATCGTACCTAAATGAACTTGAGTCCGCTTATTAGAAGACTACTAGGTCTGGGTTACATGCACGATACTTTCGATCGTTCTTATTTAACAAATTATACGGACTTAGAAACGCGATACGATTCTGAGAACAGCGCGTTTAACAAATTCTCCACATTCGAGTACGTAGCAGAATTAAATACATCTGTATTTAATTATTAGGTTAGACCTGGAGAAGCATCTGATGTGCAGCACAGACTCGCAAAGTGTAGGTCGCGATACGAACACATTTTGGGTACACGTGGGACATATGAGAATTTTAAAACCTTGAAATTTTCAACTTTGTTTTCATTTTTACACAAGTTCTTTAAATTCGAATGAGCAAGCAGATTTCTATTTGGATCTAACATGTCTGAACTAGATCTGGGTCAGATTTCTATCCCCTCCATAACTATCCTATTCTACGTTACTATTCTATTCTACTGCCAGTCTAAGTCCTCTTTACCAATTTTTTCATGGACGAATCATTAATATGATATTTTTGCGAACAAATTGTGCAATGGAGCGCCAGATTTCAATGCGCATTCGCTGGAATTCCATTTGGACCTAACGGATCTGGAGCTGGTCTGGGCCAAATTCGATTACCAACGTCCCACCAGATAACTTATCCTAATCTACATTGCATATGATGCTATTCCAAGCAGCCCATATCGATATTTTCACGAACGAATCGTGAAATCCGACAAAGTTGCAACATTCGATTATACGGTGACTAAATTTCTACTTGGACCTAATAGATCCGGACTAGGTTCTGGATTAAATTCAGTTTCCATCATTCCTATCTGATAGCTTATCCTATTCCACACCGAGTGATACTGTTCCTACCGCCTCGTATCTACACTTTCCTTTATTAATAATCAGATGTAACAAAGTTTCAGGACTCGAATATGCAACGGTTAAATTTCCAGATGAAGGGTCGCTAAATCGGCACAGTTCCGAGCTTTTCCTATCGGTATAGATCTGAACTACCTCTGGATCGTGTGCATACAGGTTCAACCTGTAGAGTATAGAGGACGGCCAAATCTTTATCCGACTTTTCACGTTCTCGAGTTGAAACTTTTATACGCGTGTTAGGTTATAAAACGAAAACACCTCTGTCGAGTTTAAAAATAGGATACTCGGCTAGGGATATTAAGAAAAACGTTCCAAAGTTGGGACTCTAAAATTGGGATTCCCTCGAGGTTCCAAAATTCCTCATGTACCAAAGTTAGGAAATCCCAATCTTCGAAGTTCGAATCTCCTGAAATCCCAAAATCTCCAAATGCCAAGTTTTCGAAGTAGTAAAACGACAAAATTCCCTGGTAGCGAGTTCATCCGAGGAAAATCACGAGGGCGAGAGAACCGGACAATATGCGTGGCTGAAATAGACGATATCGATCGGAAGTCATCAGGATCGATCGAAAACACTGGGAAAAGAAGACGGGTCGAGTCCGTTGGTCGAAAAGCGAATTTCGCGATGCACGGTTCAAAAATAGCGAAATCGGCGCGGATGTTAAACGTTGCGAGGTCGACACGAAAGAGAGAGACGGAGAGAGCGAGAGAGAGAGAAGTCGTTGCTCGTGTGCCACGGATTCCATGAACGTCTCGTGGCCCGCGTTTCGTTATGTAACGTAACTACGTGGTGTAACGTGGGTCTTTGGTTGGCGATGTGGGCTTTTACATTGGCCGTTTCTGTGCCACGCACCACCTTCCCTACCTCCCATCCCGTCCATGGTTTCGTCGCTTGGGGACAAAAAAAATCGATAGACTCTCTCTCCCCACGGTTGGTACACTCTCACCCTCTCTCTGTTTCACCTCGTCTCTCTACCCTAACCCCTGCCCACTGCAAACCGTCTCTCTGTCCCTGTATGCTCTCTACCATGCAAACTTCTCGTTCTCTGGCTGTTCCTGGCAAAAAAGGTCTACCAGCCAACGACAAAGCCTCGATTTTTTACCTTTATACACGGTGTACCCACGCTACATCTGTAAAACTGCACGGTTCAACAACTCGAATTACTCGAATATGAATCGTTCGTTCCAAATTCGAGGATTCGTTGCGGATCGCTCGAGATTACATGGATTATTAAATGCTACACGACACTAAAGTCCTTAGATGCGTCCCAGAATCCACCTGTCCAAATTTAAAAATTTGTAAATTCTGGAGCTATGAGACCTGGATATGAACAGACGAGGTACTATGATAGCGACACATCAGAAGAAGCGACGCAAGGGTTGGTATACTATGCGAAGTTAAATAGCCGTTAACTTTAAATACCGTCGTTCCATTTCATCGGAAAGGATGATCTCTATGCGATCAAGGGAATCAAAGATGAGATCAAATACTTGGAAGAGAAAAAGGGTGAGGGTAAATGCTAGCACAGTTTAATGGGTATCCTTTCGATCGAAATTGTTTCTGCTCTTTGCCCAGTAACCGCACCGTTTATCGAATGTTTGTTTCCCTTTGCCCCCGAGTTAGTTGGCTAAGCACGTTCGTGGCTTCTGTTTCTAATTCGAGGAGAACGAAGACGTGGACCGCGCTCGGGAATCTTGCTCATACCTGACCAGCTTCGGGGAACGAGTTTCAAACAAATTTTTCCTCGTATTGCCGTCTACGTCTCTATTTGTTTAACTCCTTATGACACTCGTGACGCGATTTAAAATCCGAACGCGATCTAATTTCTCGGGAACAAGAATCCTGGTATTTCGAAGCAGTATATAAATTATCTATTTTTTAAATCCGAGCTCTCAGCACAAAGAAGTGCCTAGAAAGGGGTTTCCCAAATTCCGAGTTTCATCTAACAAATTACCTGACAAGAAAATTTATTTCCAAAAATTCCAGAGCTCTGTTCCCAAAGAATCATCCATTTTCCGAATGCCGAGAAAATATTTAGCGAATACTAAATCCCTCCCTCAATTACCCGAAACCGGAGAAAATTCTTCGCCGCAAACTGCCACAAACAATTCTCTTTCTTTCGGTCCCCGTCATGAAGGTCTCGACCGCGGCTCCTAAACGAGTAACAAATCAAAAGTTTCTCGTTTTCGTGGTGACTATCTGGTAAACCGTTTCTCCTTTATGTACATACAACATGAAAAGAGCAAGAACGGTATGGCTTGCGACTACTATAAATCACGTCGACAATCGGGGTTAGTACAGGCACCCTTGGAAACCTGTTCCACCAGAACGGACCATCTCCGTCGGCCATTGTACCGCTCGGCTCTCCATTTCGAACTTTCCTGACCCGTTGTACAAAAGGGTCGGACTCTAATCACACGTATCACGCATGTTAATTAACAACACCGAACCCTTTTGTACGCGGCAAGCAACGACGCGAGATAAGCGTGAATTGCTTTCAATTTAACACGCGAAGGACGATCGTTTGTCCACGGAGATCGCGACACCACCTTCTACTTCTCTTCGCCTCTGTTAAACGAGCTTTTGTTGTTGTAAACAACGCGACGCAAACAGATCTCTTCGGGGGATTTCTACGATTACACGAAAACTGTTTACGGTACGGAAAATTTCCTTCGAATTATCTCGAAGCGTGTCGAACAACATTTAACTACCGGATTGCAATAAATGGTTGTTAACCTCTTGCGCTATTTTTACGAGTATGACGCACTCGTACTTTTACTCGAGTAAATACGCTTTTGGAGTTCAAGTCCAATTATTTGCATAGTCGATTCATACCAAATTGACATAACATTACAGCTTCTTTAGTCTGTTTTAATATTTTCATTAGTTCTGACGCACCTGACAAATCAGAGTGCAAGGGGTTAGTACTTTAAGTATTTTGAAAGCTACAATTTATATGTAAAGTGTATATAGACGAAAAATGTGAGTGTACAATTAAGTATGTATCGTCGTTGACTCGAGGACTCATCGTGCAAAGGTTAAAATATGTTTATTCGCGTGGTCACGTTTAACAAAATGAACGTTCGCGTCGTAACGGTAAACTAAAATAAAATCTGAGAGTATTCACGGACGAGTATACGTTTAACGTGTTCCACGCACGCCACGTTCTCTAATTGTACAAGAAAAAAACAAAACGAGAGGTCGTTGAATAGGATTAAGTTAATGAGATAAATGAAGTACTCACCTATTTTTCTCCAGCTCGTTATGAGTCGTCCTGCAATGGATAAAGAACGTTCTTGTTAGACTTCAAAGTGCTGAAATTGTTTGCTTTGCGACGTCGAAGAAAAAAAGACGTAAAAATAAGGGGGAAACAGAACGTGGTTCGAAGCACAAATGAAAATTAAAACTGTCGGAGGGAAATAAAGCGTTCCATTACACGTGAAAGCTTTCTTTTAAACCGAGCACGAAGAACCAAATTAAAAAAAAGGGCTAACTTTTTCTAATTAATACGCCGAAAATACCATACATTGCAGCTAAAAAATTCCCATAACATTTTCAACGTTGGAAAGCTGTTCGAACGAAAATCCATAAAGGATAAAGATTTTTAAATCGGGTTTATGGTCACGGAGATTTTACATCGATAGCTCGATTGTTTGTACTGGAATTTCTCTAAAAGCGACTTGAAATCGTGCGAAACGAAACTGTACACCGATAAATTCGCTCGCAGCGAAGAACACGTATAATAAACACGGATGAAAATTTATCAAACCGTATCAAAAGTTATCAAACTTTTGCAACGTTGCTTTATAAACGATATCGGTTAGCGTCGATTCGCGGGAACATTTAACATTCCAAATTGGTCGTGACAGTTGTACCTTTCAAAGATACGGTTCAGGAAAATAAAAAGAATAAAAAGAAGGGAAAGCACGTTACAAATGATTCATACGGCCGTTTCGCATATTTTTGAATGTTAAAATTGTTGTCGATATTATTTTTTGCTACTGAACTTACCGCATGAATATTAACGCTACGCGTTTGTCTAGGCTTTAATGATTACTCATGCTGTATATCTTTAAGCCGGAGAGACAATTTCTAGTCTCGCGTGAGTCATCGTAATTACCTCGAAACTAAATAGAAAAGAGCAAGGATTTCAAAGATACCTTACAAAGAAATTTCGTTCGCTTCGTATCCCTCCTTCGGAAAAGTTCAATGACCTATCTGTAACATGCTCTAGGCAACATTTCAACCGTCTATTCTAATGAAAAACGTTATTAACCAAATCTTATATCTTTATGCGTGGATCTAAAAATTGCACGTATCCATTTAAAAAACTGAGTAAGCTTAAATCGGAAACAAAAGATTCTTTTGAAACGTTATCGTTCTACGAAGTATGTGCGAACGATGATTGATAACTAGCTTCTATTACAACGTAGCAAACGGTTGAAAAATCGCGAATACTCCGTATATCTGAACAATGCATGCGAGATCAGAGGATCTTGAAAGCGCGTCTTGCGTTGCTATTGTTCGAGGCAGGTGTTCCAGGTGCGTTGGTCTTTCAAACGACTGATAAGATATAAGAGTATTCTTAAGTTGCTTTGCAGTGGATGTTTGTGAGTCGTCGAACGACCTTGTTCGATAGATCGTTGAGCTCTCGTGCGATACGAAGAAAACGAAAAGAGTTTACATTCTTCGCAAATTGCCGATCGCGCGTTTCGTTAAATCTATAGGCACAGGGGATTCGAGGTAATTCCGCGGGAGTTCTACGAGAATTATAGAGCCCTAAAGAAATTCAGGATCTTGCGAACTCCCGAAGGAGTTTAAGGTAGCCACGGATTCCAACAGATAACAGAGCCTACTCCTGGGGGATTTTACGAGATCTTACGGGGTTCTAGGAACTATTGAGACCTTCGAGATACTAGGAAGGTTCAGGAGGAATCGCGGAAATTAATAGATAAATCAGAAGAATTCATCAAATATTCCAACTACTGAGATTCAACCCTTAAATACATAATGTTGCAATATTACAACTGAATAGTGACATATGCATGAAGTCTCATTTCCCTTTTACAAAAATAATGCATTTAACACTAAAGCTACCAAAAAGGTCAAGTAATCCTTTCACAAGTTCTTCATTTTAACTCACAAAATTTGTCAAGACAATATCTTTAGAATCTCCGCTAAACTTCATGAAGATAAAGAATTAATGTGCACATTAATTTATGTTTTATCATTTGTTTGCTTTTCAACTTCATTTTCAATTTCAAAGTAAGTGTGCACACCGGTAGGTTTAGTGTTAAGGATTAAAATTGCAAACAGTAAGTCTTCGAGTACAAAGGGTTAAATATAAATAATACGTTCGTTAAATGAACACTGATGATAGGGAGTAAAAAAGATGTACTAACCTGCTGCCCTGGGATTTTTTCGTCTTTGGCCTTTTTGTGACCGTCCGCATATCATCGGGCATCGGCATCGTCGAAGCGTAGCCATGTTCAGCTTCTGCAATGACAAACCAATCCACGGTCAGTGGACGAGGTCGACGGCTGGCATCGCACGAATTCCGAAAGGCACAACGCCCGAAAAAACACGGAGAACACTGTCGCGAACAACGCACGGAAAACACAACTCGCGAACGAACTCGTTCGAACAGGCTCGTTAAAGCGCGTACACGACGGGACAAAGTCACGTTCTGTCTCGGGAGCGTAACTTACCGACGCTCAATGTTTACGTTCGAACGTTCGCGAGCGAATGAACCTCGGGAGGAAATTTACCTCGATCGGTTTGCCTCGGTCCGATTCGCGACGCGGCAAAAGTCTCGAATTTTAAATTATTCGGTCACATGGCAACCACTTATAGACAAATGATTTTTTATTTTAAGGGTGCAATTAATGTTGCGGACCTAGCCTGTTATTTTTTCTCATATACAATAAGAGTCCTTTTACTCATTTCACAAATTCAAAGCCTTTAAAAGCAATAACTCTACTCATATTATGAATCTTACATTACTACATCTATTGCCCACGGAAAACGCTAGAAATTGATAACGTCTCCAATATTTACGAGAGCTCTCTCCGCAAATATTAGGAAGGAATGCAATGTTTGGTTAGAAAAGGTGAAATCGTACGGGGACCAACGTTCCTGCACGTTGACCGGCAAAACAGCGTTACAAAAATAGCCGGTGCTGCAATTTATCACGAAAATTGCGCTCGAAATGGCAACGGACGAGCGTCGCAAACAACTCGTCCTGCTGTCCGACGTCACGTCGAGAAATTGATATTATGTAAGGTGAACGAAGAAGGTAGTAGAACACATAAAGTAACGAACACGATGGCCGCAAAAAGGAAGAAAAAAATAAACGAAAGAAAGAAAACTCGACGAGCTGAAACGACAGACAGAGACTAGTCCCGCCATAACGAGTGGTGTAAATTATAAATGCCTCCTTCGGCCTCGTCTTTCGTCCGATCCTCGTCATCGTACAACAGCCTTAATGGCAGCCGGTGAAAAAGAACGGGCGCACCCGCGACATCGACCATCTGTCCTCGTAAAAGAAGAAAAGCGTCTCGTCTGGTCTCGTTCGCATACCATGACCATAAAGCATAGTTCGCCTCATGCAAAAGAGAAATTCGCGTGGCTTTGCACGCGAATCAGAACTCCGCCGACTGAACACGTTCGATCAAATAATTAGTTTCGCTACGAGGTTAGAAGCGCCAGAAAAAGTTCGAAATATCTCGGATCACGGAACACGGAGAGTATTGTATCGAATAACCACGTAATCCTGTTATGATTAACAAACTTGTACAAATTGCGTATGCAAATTACGTGGCTTAAAACGCGTAGCAAAATTGTGCACAAGGGTCTTACGAAACTCGTTTTCACGTTGAACGGGATTACCGGCGATGGACGATTATTTCCAAAAATTCGAACAAAACCGAGAGACCGGTGTCTCGCGTGAGAATCTCGTAAGAAAGGATCCCGAAGAAGAATGCTCGTGATTTTATTCTCGTTCGTTTATTTTCGAATTTCATTCGACGAGCAAGCAATTGCCACTGTTGCCGCTTCGTCTATGAAGAGGCACTCTCGAGTGTTTCGTTTTCCTCATTAGCGGAGTTTGATGATCGACACGAACGAGAGTCTGTACAGCTATAAATAAATAGTTTGAAGAGTTTTCGTGGAAGGAACGGGAAACACTGGTAATTAATAAACGTTTGCCAACGCGGCCAATTTGGGAAGCGACGGAAATGCCGGTAAAAAAGGATGACGAACATGAAATTTTAAGTCGGTGAATTCACCTGTTCGGAAGATACGGGTTCTATCCTGGCCTGATGAAACCTTAACCTAACCAACTCAAACCGAACCGGGTTTAAGGTAGACAGTTAGTAATCTATTGTTAGCAGAGGCGCCGCTAGAGTTTGCAGGGCTCGGGGCAAAAGCCGATATAATTCGAAAGATACAGATTATCGTGCATAACAGATTTTCAACCGACGTTAGATTAATTTCATTACCAAAATCTAACTGGAAGTCGATAAGAAAAGGAGGAAGAGGTGATAAAATGCAACAAGAATCAAGGTGAATTAACAAAACGTTCCTCTGTTTTCGAAAGTAAAGAGCAAAACGGTGAAAACGAGTTACACTCCCGAATATCCGTGATGCGGTTGTGTGCAATGCGCTCGTTAGCGGTCACGTGTATTTCACACGAACGACTATCCTTTCATTAAGCAGCAGGAACACGTGTAAGGTTTTTCTGTGTGGCCGTTGAATCGTCGAAGAACCCTTCGTACAGAAGGTATATTACATCCATCGGAGGTGTGCGATGTCGAATAAAAATTTCTACTCTCTGATTCATCCTTATTCTTCTGCCTCTTCGCTTTTTCCTCTTTCCCGCCCGTACTTCATCTTCTGAAATACTGCCCTTTCTTTTCGTTTTGTTTCGTCTTTTTACTCGAACGGAAAAAGAACTGAAAACGCGTCGTTGAAATCGTCAACGGAGCAATTCATCGTGAAACGAACCGAGAGAACTGGATTTCGAGCAGCGGAGAATTTAATTTGCAGATTCATCGCGACGCGTTGCACGACGAAACGTTATATCGCCGTCCGTTCTATTGCCACGTATCGGCACTGGTACTCGCATGTTCAATTTAAGCACATTATTGAATAAAAAGAAAATCCCCGACTTGTTATTGTACAAGATACGCTAATTAGATTTCAAAAACGCTCCAGGTTATTTCTTGAAAACAGCGAGAAAATCAAATTTCAGTCCTCCGAAGTTTCACATTTAAAGTTGAAGATCACGATTCTTTTTTTAATTCGTTATTTGGTTAAGTACTTAAATAGCGAGTGTAAGTAATAGAAAAACGTTTGGGGATACTCCGAGTATAAAAGAAGCATGAATGTTTGAATTATTAACACAAGGATTAACGCGAACGCAGAGTACGCGCGAGTGGTCCACGATCACGAGAAGCCCAGAAGCCGATTAACGACCGCTCGGAACGACCTCTGCAAACATTCGAAACCTCCTCGTACCGTGTGTTTCATAACGAACTCTAAAAAGATAATAATCGTTCCTCTGGGCAGTCGAGTCGTTCGGGAGCGTTTTTCAGGGAAACCGTGCCAAATAGACCGATTAAAATAACGTAACAGCCTTATCTCGCGCATCCTCGAGCAATAATAGTTAATGCTCGATCAACGTGATTCCCTCTTGTTCTTGTCGACCAGAAGAATGGCCAATAAACTGAAAGCTCTTTCGGAGCTTCTGCGAGTCAATTTGTACCCTCTTCGTGAACAGACGCGCGTAAAAACGTGCTCGTCTTCTTTAACCTATACCAACTTAACTCCCTGACGCGTAAATAGCATGAAACTCGAAGCTTTTCAAAAATATTACCTTATCCCTCGACTTAAATAAAACAAGAACCTAATCCTGTAACGCGTTAAACTTTTTACAACGTTACGGTAATAGTAATGGAAATCGAAATGATAAAGAAGAAGTGCACGTTAAGAATTGAAGATTTCGTGACACTCGAACCTACCCGTTAAATTCGAAGTCGAAATGAAAGTTAAGAAAAGAATACAGAAATACTTGTACGACGTTAATAATTTTCAAGGAAGAAATGTAAGAACCATCATTTTAACGGGCTTGGTAGTTGCAGCGGTAGGAAAGATCGATGCACGGCTACGAAGGGAAAGGAGAAACAAAGAAACCATTCTTTGGAGGTGTTCGTTTGAACGTGAACACACGTGTGCGCGCGCGAGCAAACCTTTGTGTGTACGTGACACACGAGGCCGGGTACCACGGGGATCTCGAGAGAAACAGAAAAGAATTACGACAGCGTAAATCTCGAGCAACTATTCGAAAGCGAAACGTGGAAAAATGCAAGGCGACAAACGTTTATTGTGATCTGTGTGTATTTTGGTTATTTACGTCACGCGTTTCGCTCCAGCGAAAAACAGAGGTCTGCACGGTTGGCAGTAATGGCGTACCGGTAGCTCTGTTACGCTAGAAAGTCACGTGACGTAAAAGAGTCAAGGAAAACGCGTTAAAAACAGCAAACTATATAAATTCGATCGAAACGTCGTGAAATAGCCGATGAATCTTGTTTACAAAAAAATACCGCGTGCCGGTGAATCATCGTGAACAGAACAGTCGATGAGATATTTATGCAAACGCGACCAATAATACAGTATTGATTCGTAATAAGCAACAGTTTCGTGATTCGTAACAAGCAAATTTCTATCCCTCCTTCTTTATTTGAAGTCGGCCGCTGAGTGAGAGATCCGAGAAAAAGTGAGAGGTCTGTGAAACCACAGAAGTCATAAATTTTCACGGTTGACCGAACAGTGTAGTGGAAAGAGGACAGAACATGTATATTGTTTTCTCACTCTGATACATAGCGATACATAGCCATTCATGAAATTTTACTAATATTAAACAGAGGAAGCATGTATGGTCTGTCCTTGTCTAAAGAATAACATCGCTGCTCGACCGATTACTTTATAGTTTACCGCGACACCCAACCCCCTGTTTTTTGTACTCGGTCTCCGTCGTCGAGCTCGGGAACAAAGGCAAGCCGAATAGTATCCCTGATTCGTAACAAGCAACTGGCCAGTCCCGAGCGAGTTGCTTATTACGAATCAATACTGTATACCGTGCCGATAACGAGCACCCAATTAAAACCCCATTAACATTCGAATTCTTCCAGGAAGCGTGCCACACCGGGACAGTGGCGTAAAAATATGAATACACCTTTTTCGAAATTTTATCGCGTATTAAAACTGTGGAATTTTTGGATTTTGCAAAATGACGTATTACAAGCGAGTAGATTGAAAAATATTAATTTATTACTCGGTTGTCACGTACGTCTCTTATCGCGCTGAGTTCGTTGGACCCATTGCAGTTTTCAACCACTGCTTCTAAATCATCGGTGACATCGGAACGAAAATAATCGATAATAAACTTTAATATTTGTAGAACTCGTTTTAATCTTATAAAGATAAATGTCAACTTGTTTCGATCCTTATAAATTTTAATGACAAAGAAAAAAACAGCTGCAAAATTATACGATTACTGTCGAAATATAGTGTTGGATGTATGGGTGCACTGATTCGTAGCGACAACTCGGAATTATTTGTGTTTCCAGAAAATACGCCACTGCGCGAAGTTTATATATGATATCGGATCGTAATCAAATGCCACAGACGTCTAGAAATAACAAATCGAGAGCGACGAAATGCAACGAGGGACTACGTGGAAAAAAGAGATAACATGCGAATTCAGCACGCACACGCGTAAGACACGCAACTACGACGCAGCAGCATTATAAAGTGGAGTAATAAAATGAGATCATCGTTACCGCTTCTCGGGCGCACTCTGACGCACACGCGCGAACAGATGCAACCTACGCGTCACATACACGCGAACAAGCTATATACGCCGCGAGAAAAGAACGTACATATGTATATTTGCCGAATTGTTAATCGCCGGTTGCTCGAAAAACCAACCCGCAGTGAGGTAAAGCCGCAACGTAATGTTACGTACGTTACGTCATGGGAACACACGTCTGACCAAGGTCACGACGTTCCAAAATGTACATATAAGGGTGAATCATCTAACAAGAAAAGAATCCCAACCTTCGCTCGTACATTTTAACTAAACTTTAACGATAAAAGCGAAATAAATGACAAATCAAAATATCAATATTAGGTTAGGTTAGGATTACGTCAACACAAGGTCAGATCGGGCTTTTACTGTAAGCGTTATAGCGTCAGAGCAACGTGTTTTCTACTATAATGGACGAGTTAATCCCTAAGTAGAAACTAACTCCACTGTCGACAGAAAAGGACCCCCTACCCCTGCTACAAATTATCAGAATCGTTAAATAGATATTTAATATAGTTGTGTCAAAATGAAATAACACTCGATACCGAATATTTTCGACAGAATCAGATGAGCCGGTCCACCCCGCACAAAAATTCACGTCACGCAAACGAGAAGAACCCTTACGAAATTCGAGTACCGGTGGCAACGTAAAAAGAGAAACATACGAGTCATCGAAATCGAAACTGAGGAAGGCGTAATAACAAAGGTCGTGTTCCAAGATCCAACTACGGCACACGCGCGTTCGTTGCCATGTGCCAATGACATGGCGTACATGCACTCGCGAGCAACGTCGAAACTTGCACGTCGCGCTCGAAATAAGGAATAAAAATACGTGGGCAAAAAATAGCTCCGGGTACTCACCTCTTTCCCTTCGTTCAATATACTCGGCGGCCTGTAGTAGGGCAGCAATGCTCATATTTCCCCGGTTTGGCGTAATTCTGGCGGCTTCGGTTCACTACCTCTTTCCCTGCAATCCCGGCACTCACACCGACACACAACGCGAGAAACGTTCAGAAACGCACACCAAGAACAAACAGCCCCGTGCACCGCGGCTGGCTACGTGTTACGTCGTGTTGTTGTTGATGTTGACGTTGACGTTGTTGTTGGTTGGCGCTACTGCCGCTTCTCGAACTTTTCTCTTCACCCGCTTGTTCAACCGCCTCTTCTTCTCTTCCTCCTCTTCCACCGCCACCTCTTCCTCCTTTTCTCGACCGTCCGCGCGCCTCGCTGGCTGCGTTAGCTTACGTGCACACACGTAACACACGAGACTAGCACGATTTCAAACGCGCACTAGATTCGCGGACGGCAAATCGATGGCCGGACTTCTCCAACCGTGATACGCATCAAGAATCGCGTGTATACGTTTTTTTTTCAGTTTTCGTTTCGATCTTTCTTCCCGTTCCCGTTTACACTCTCCGTCGTTCGTTCCACGTGCAAAGAATTTAGTTATATCGTTCGCGTCTGTCTCTTACTCTCGAATTTCTACTTGCCTCGTCCGCTTACGCGCCAGTTTATCCTTCTCTCTACTTTTTTTACCCAACGACGTGTTTCACTCGATCCTTCTTCTTTCCGTCTGACTTCGTCGGTTCTTCTTTCTTCACCTTCGTTTCACAACATTCACTAGGAGCACACAGCATACACGTGAAAGAAAAATCGACGAACGCGTATCGCGAGACGGGAATACGGCGCACCGCTGCTCCTCCACACTTCCTTACACGGAGTCGCGTGCGAGCGAACTCGGACCGTGTTCCGTGATAATACAGAGAAAGAGAGCGACTCGCGAACACGGTACAATTGGAAGGAGGCACACTATAGCGGAGTCACTAGGCGAATCGAAAGGGTCGAGAGATTACGCGTGTCGCTGGTAATTTATCGTGAACCCGAGCGAACGAACGAACCGTCGCGAAAAAACCCGACCTCGATCGGTGGTAGGCCGGTTCTTGACTCGTGTCGCGTTCGCCGAACTATTATTTTCGTTCAAGACACGAGATTCTGATGTACACTCGCGGGCATCGTAACACTTCCCTAGGGAAAATGGCGATGTAGGGGAAAGGGCCTCATCACTACTTTATTTACTATTGACAAGTTTTCAACCTTCTAAATTTATCAATTTCAGAATTTCCAGATTACAGAATTTGGCGGGGTAAATTTTTGAAATTTGGAGATCCGTGAAATCTAAAGAGACTAAGAGACCGAGAATTTAGAATTTAGATTTAGAAATTAAAAAGTTTGCAAGCTCCCAAAATCGAAAAGAAACGCGTGGTATCCCTCCCACTACGTTCGACTTTATCCAAAAGAAGCCTATATTGTCCTCAAGCATGTACATAGTGCATATGCATGCGACCACTTTACCGGCTACTTGTTTTGTACCACGACCTTGAACGCGTACAGCTCACAGATCCGTACCCTAGAGAATATCTCTATTCTAGAGTCTAGCCGTTAAATCATCTCGTGTGTCCACACAGAACGAAATATTTCTATACCCTCGATCTAGACTTTGAATACAGAACCTACCGTCAGCGCATAACTAAACTCAAGAAACATTCGCCGCGTATACATATACCAATCGTCCTTTTTCGTGATTCACGCACGTAACTCGGTCAACTTCTCGCGAGGTCAACGATTTCCATCAAACTCACGCAATACGCGTTCCGCGAATGGCAACCGATAAAACCTTAATTTCTTCGGTAGAGAAAACGTGCATACGTTGTCACGCACAGAACACACGGCAAAATCTTCTAGAAACTCACGTTACATTCGTACTGGTTTCCCGTTCACGATGAACACACGTAAAGGCGCTCCCTTGGATTGCTCGCGACTTTCAGTACACATGCACGTTATACACCGCACAAACACGCTTATGGGCCCGGGTTATAACGCGTGTACGTGATCGGCAACGAGTGTGATTTCCGAACGGTGGTGCATACGCGTGCATAGGACGTACGAGAGCAGTGATACGCAATACGCGATGCAGCCTTAAAACGAGTGTGAGCCACGTTACTGACAACGCTCCGATACCTCTACGTTGTATACATGCACTGGTAAAACGCGTGCGTATGTACGACGTCGAGGATCGAGTGTATTTCGACCCTATCGTCTACCTAGTGACATTTGGCACGCCGGATACGTTCGCTCGCACACGAAAGTAGGCGCAGCTGAGCGACGACGTAAAGAAAGACGGTCACTGTGGGATCGGCACTGCCTAACACTACTATTGCACAGACTTTCCGCGAAGTGGGGGGCTAGGACAAAGAAAAGGAGACACCAACTGACCGACGAGGACGAGCCCACGAGCCCCCGACGACGACGACGACGACTACGACAAGCCGACGAGCGAGCGACAGCCTGATACCTCCGCACTTCGCGAGCACTCTCACGCATTTATCGATGTCAAACGTCTCTGCACCGTACAAGCACCAGACGTCGCTTCTTACACGAACACCGATTGGCCAAGCGGTGCGCGAGTGCACTGCCTCGACCAATCAAAGGCACTGATACGGCGCTGCCGTACGAGCCGCCACCAGCACCGGTGGTGTCACGTGAATCTCATGCCCGAAAACAAAACAAACAGCTGGCCGTGTTCCTCGCCTCGCTCCCTTACACGCTATCGTGCGTGCACTTTTCGACCACGATATGCTTGGAATAAATAGCCCCTTTTCTTTCTACACTCGGTTCGAGTGTAGGCTTCCTTTGGATGAGAATATGCATAGGGGAACATACTCCCACTACTTGCTTTTCATTTTGGAGGGTCAAATGTAGGAACTTGCAAATTTTCAATATCTTGTATTTTCGAAAACACCGATGTAAATATTAACAACTTTTGGAAATGTTACATTCTTACATTTTCCAAATTCTCCGATTTCTATATTTTTAAATTGTAAATATCTAAATCCCCGAATTCCCAAATTTCTAAATTTGAAAATTTGAATTAACTCAAAATCAATTAGACCTTCTTCTGCTGCCTTAACATTTTTCTACAAAACTACAGTGTTGACAAGTGTTCGATGTGTTATAGGTAGGAATCTGCATGTACCGATTTGAAAATCTAATTGTAAACATTCTTATATATTCCCGAACAGGACAAATTGACTGTTCTTTTTAACTTATAAATGAACTTCCAATTTTAAATTAATTGGCTAGAATTTATTTATGGTATTTTCATATAAACGTATATTGACATTTGCAAAGATAAGACTTCTTGTATAGGAATGCTATTTTACACGTATATGTTACACCTTACATTTAATCACTTTTCTACTTTATCTACAATTTAAAGGAAAGGGTACGTCGATCATATGATTTTCTACAAAATATTTCTTCCATCTTTAATGAATATAGGTTATTATACTTTTACGTGGGTGTCCGATTAAGTATATGGATAAGAAACGTCAATTAATTAATTCTGATTTTAAATACTTTGAGTGAAGTGCGTTTGAAAGTTTACACGATCGCGCCATTTTCTATATCCGGTTCGCCGTCAACCATTACTTTTTCAAATCGGTACTTCCGAATCCATCGTGATCCACGCTGTGTATAGGATGCTGTTTAAATGTGACATATTCAAGTTGAGTTTCGAAAGATAGTAATCTTACGAATAATGACAGTGAAAAATGTAAGCGGAATAGATGGAAAACGTCAAATCTAGCAGATTTCTGCAATTTTCGCCAAAGGTTAAACGGATTTCTTCGAACACGCTGGTTGCGTACGATGTCACTGACCGAAAAGTAAGTTGCTTGAAGTTTATTGCTTTTGCACGAATTTTATTTAATTTGAATAAAAAGAAATGACATTTGAGGAATTGTAGTAATATACTTACAAGTATGTATAAATTAATGGTTTTTATCATTTTTTTGTACTAATGCTACGATCTTCAATTGTTACGATCGTTAACAAAATATTTGTATGTGTTGTGTTGCTATTTTACATTTTTTGAATCATTTACGCGTGGAATTTGGAATATTTGTATGCATCAGTAAAATAATAATAATCACAAAATTATTAATATTTTGTAGCAATTATGCATGTGCAAAGCGATATGTAAATCGCGAAATGTAAATTTTACGAAATTGTTAATTTAAACGTTGAAAATTAATTGTAAATGCGTATTATCTGTCAGTCGTATTCATTCTGTAGCAAACGATTATTTTTTTTTCAATGAATATCGACTGAGTAATTTATTACCACTTGAAAAGATAGATAATCTATACAAAAATTAACCTCTTGAAGTATTCGGGCGATAAATAATTTGAAAATAACAAATTTTTTTTATCTTAAAAATGGAAATATTTGTTTCACATATCATAACAGATTTATATTTTTAAACAATGTAGAAAAATAAAGGAGGTTTAATTGTAAAATACAATAATATTTAATATCATACATGTAACAAAATAAGTTTTCATTTGTTATTCAAATAAATTAGAATTAACTTCTAATGATGTGAACTTCATCTTTCATTTATTTTGCTTTATTCTAATTGTCTGTCTTAAAAAATGTACATAGAATTTTTTGTATCGTTTATGTATTAACTTTTTAAAAACATTTTTTAGTTAAACATTTGTATATCGATAAATTACATTCGAGATACTGGAACTATATCAAGCAATGCTAATGAATTTTGGAGTACAATTTGCAATACGTGCAACATGTATAATCTTGCAATCATTGTTGGAATCAAATGGTCGTAACCTTCCTGTAATACAATAATAAACATATAATTAATGATTAATTATATAATAGTAATTATAATATTTGCATTAAAGATATTCATGGATGGGTAAACTTACAGTTAAAATTTTAGTTGTACGATAATAGACACTAAATTTTTTGCATAATTTCGATAAAAATATGCATATTATTTGAGGATTTGTTTGGAAGACAGGTTCATATCTCAAGCATTCTTTGATCATTTCTTGATATCCAATAATGAAGTTATGTATAAGTTCCCATTCATCCTGAAAATATAGATCATAATTTATGGAAGTATGGAACAAATAAATAGCCATCAGATAAAATACCTGTTGATTTAATAAAGAAAAGTCTACGTCATAAACATGGGGTAAATTAGGATATTCTCCTTTCAATCTTTTGTCATTGTATTTTTTAATAATTGCTGTTATTCTAGCAGTATTATATAATATAAAAGATGCACCTAAAAACTGATAGTGATAGAAATTGTTTATTTAGAAATTCTATATAATTCATGATAAATTTTAAGTGAGAACCTTTCATGTTTGTGGTATTCCTATTAGGTGCAGGATTAATTGCAACAGATACAGAACGACTTGGTTTTACAGAAAGTAATTCAAACGTAGCCATTGCTTTTGCAACATTTTCAATAAAATTGTCTTCTATTATTATGTCATGTTCATTTTCTTCAAAATACTTGTGTTCATTTAGTGTTTTCAGTTCCTTAATTTTATAGTTAATATACTCTTCCCAAGTTAATGTTGCTTCTTTACAATTCTTTTCTGCATTTTTTACAACACTGCATACGCACTTTTCATAATTTCCTTCCACCTCTCCTTGTGACTTAGTAGTAAATATAAATCTATAATCTGATCCTTCATCCGATATTCTGCCTCCATGTAACTTAACAATCTTTTCAGTAACACTCTGTATTAAATGTAATCTTCTTGTTGTGATCTCTGATTCACTGTCTTCATGTGATTTAAAACTAAATACTTTATTGAACAACAAGGTCCTTCCAAAGTTGCATTGAGATGTGAGAGCAAGTTTTATCGAGTTTGCAATAAGAGGAGTACGATGTAAAAATAAGCAGACTCTTTCATTTTCCAAAACATACCTTTGTATTTTTATCAACCAGTTGCAGCTAGATGATATTAATAACTCTAAAGCCTGTAAGAAACAATATTCTCACTTCAGAATTAGGTTATGTATATATTCTTTAAGCTGATATTTTCTGTTCTACTTTTACCTCTTTTGCAATATCCTTGTCAGTTTTATCAACTATGTCACGGCCTTGGATATGTAGAAAATGTTGCAAGATTGTTGAACATTTTCCATCACACTTATTTATTCCTTGCAGCAAGTGTTTCCATGCTTTAAGGCTAGGTAAAAAATACAATTCACCATTTGTTGCTAAATTGTCATAATTTACCTTTATGACTGACAAATTTTTACTAGTATTACCACACAGATACAATGTTATGTTATCAACAAGGGTCTGTATACAAATAGATAACGTATTTTCCATTTGAAACTCCATAATTATAGATTCCTATACATGAACCTCCTTGAATTCTCTGTGGGGCAGTATTAACAGCTGACTGTGTTTACCTCAATTATTATGATTTGATTTAAAAGTGCCATATATCATAACATATGTACAAATATTGAAAAATTATTTAAAAAGGTGCTAAACAAATTTCTTTTAATAACTAATTGAAACACAATAATTTTCGATGTTTTCTTTATTAGAGTCACAAATTGAATCGTGCAAATAAGTCGGTTGCAAATATTAACATTAATATATGTATATAATATAATATTCCCTATACTTATCAATAAGTTCAGGTATGTTACAAATATCGATCACAAAAGAAGAAAAAACAATTCTCTATTTAAGCGTATCTAGAACGACGTTTAAGTAAATGACTCGGCCGTGATATTATAATTAGTTATGCTTAGAATTTACATTATTCTCTTTGATATCGATTATCACATAGAATGATGGTACTTGACGTACGCTATCGCGGCTAACTCTTTGCAAAACTCTTCCGTCACGATGACGCTCTCGAACAGGATATTCTCCTTCTCCCTAAAATATAATAACACAATTAGCCATATTTTAAATGTAATACTGTACGGGCAACTGTGAAAGTGATTTGAATCATGTGTTATTGGATCTAATATCTTTTCTCTAAAATTTGTTGGATTTCTGAGTCGGACCACTTTCATAGTTACCAGCACAAAACGTAAACAGTTCAAGTTCACTTTTTGCGTACCCATCGTGAGAACAGTCCTCGAGCAATCGTTCTCGCGTCTCCTTCAGTATCTGTTTGTGAGCCGGTGTCTTTGGTACCTCGTTTACCAGCTGCTTGACGACTCTTTGCAAGCAAGTGAACAAGTTTTTTGTGCCTGGTGCCAACGGTAGCAGCGGATTTAATAAGAATTCATGCAGGTACGGATGTGGTAAGAGTGCCAGCCTCGAGATCACCACGGTCAGTTGAAGATTGATCTCGTATTTTTGTCTGGGTATGTTGGCAACCTTATCGAACAGCATCGCCATAAACGGTCCCATGTAGAACCGTACGGAACAGTGATCAGCTTCCGGTCTGGAATCAGAACTCGCGGAGTCGTCGACGCTGACCGCTTCCAATGGCCACGCCATCAACGAACAATCCGTTAACACGCTCGAATATTGCCTCTCTAGGTCAGCCATGTATCGTTCGTAATTATTCACGTCCGTGTCCGTTTGAAGATATCCCGGAATCAGAGACAGGAAGCTGAAATGTTGTTTTTGATATCGAACCGGCGTGAAACACCTTGTTGCATTTAAATCACTACTCTGGGTGAAAAAGGAATTTGTTGGGCTGCTCGATGATGATATCTGCTCATGTCGGCGAAACAAAAACATTCAGTCACCGTATATCCGCTATGCAAATTAGCAGATAAGCAGGTCTACGTTGACTAAACTCTCTTTTTGTAAGCTTGAGCGAACTCCTAAGCCATGGAACACAACCGCTCTTAAACAATCTTCGTGTAACATTGTTTTTCTATTATTTGTACTAGCAATATAGAGCTGTTATCGATTATCGAAACAGTCCACATATCCTATCGATATTTAACAATGTATCAATCGAGATAGAATGTACAATTACCATTCAAATCAAATAATTTGATTTGCATAACAAAATCGGACACTGGATTACATCATGACGAAATGGGTTAGGTTAATTTAAATACTAGGTTACCAGGTTAGACTATTCACCCTTTGAGTCAAAAGAGAAGTGCTCACCAATTTACAATTCTATGAATATTACTGGGTGCCAGTGTTCGGCTGTGACTTTGCTCGTAGGAGAGATCCAACGAGCCCTTTTTCTCTCTTTCTCGCTCGTCTTCCTCGTCGCTCCACGATGCGATCGCGCTATCCGCAGCCGTGTTGTCGTAATAGCCTCGCGTCGATAAGTACACCAACACCAGACAATGTAATATGTGCTCGTTTCGTTTTTCTATCATTTCCTCGAACAGCTTCAACGTTTCCAAAGTTAGATCGTCGCTGTCCGTGAAACAGTTGTCTATCAATCTATGCAGCACCTGTGATGTCCAGACATTCGGTATTTCTGGGCCTCTGTCTTGACCCACTAGCCAGTAACTCATCTCTAAAAACATCGTATAGAATCGAACAATTATTTTGACAAACACCAAAGAATTATTTATCGTTATTATTAATTGCGCAATTAATTATCCAATTATCATTTGCGTGAAAAACACATGAATAAATAAACGTGGCAGGTGTGCACACCTGTACATAGCGTGGTGGAGGTTAATTCCTTCAAGCACTTGGTAATCAGTGCTGTGATAAGGACGACATGGTGATCAGCCAAAGCTGGTGTCACGATCTTCTCCAGGAAGTTAATCCTTATGCTTTTTGCCAACGCATCGGCCACATCCGGATAAGCTTCCCTTATCAGCTGGTTGCAGTAGTCGAACCACATGAAGAACGCGGCGACTTGTCTACATCCGGAGAACTTCTTCTCCTTCGTCCAAGCAGGTGAATCCAAACCCCACGTCACGTCCACTCCATCGATCTCCGTTGGATCGACGTGTGCTGGAATCGCGTTGAAAAGATTTTCTAGTCTATTCGTTATTAACGTCGTTAAGTCACTGTTCACGATCATCTGGGCAAACGGTGGATCGTCCAAGGATGCCAGGACCATTATACCTTCGCACGCTCTTATTCTTACGGTATTGTCCTGAAAGGGACACGTTATTCTGCTAAATTCTTGAGTTTAGTTTAGAACTTTTGGAAATTTAAGAATACGGGGATTGGGAATTTGAGAATGTGTAACTGTTCCCAACTTACCGCGGTGTTTATATAACTCAGCAAGGCATCCAGTAGAAGGCATTTCGATTTCGACGACGTCCTCGACTTTACCGAACTCCGATCACTTTCCACGCAAGCGGTATCTTCGTAAACTCCGGTGTATTCAACGTCCAACCTCAGATCCTGAAGATTCTGCAGATGCGCATCGATTTCGTTCATCATCGCCGCATCCTCGCACTTGTGCGAGTCCTCGTCGTCCCGAGGATCAGGAGCTTGCTCCGAAACGTTGCTACCGTTATCACAAATCAATTTGGGAGTCACAGGACTAGAGGACTGCGAGGCGTTCTCCGTCTCCCTGGAAGATATCGAACCGTTCGACTGACTAGATGACCCTCGATTTGGGTCAGGCTTACTGGACGACTTGTTGGAGCACGGAGATCTCCTCCTGTCATTCTCCGAGTTAAATAAATTAGGATTGATCAGAGTAATCGCTTGGGTGTCCAGCGGTTCGAACAAGGGATTGAAGTTCTTCTTTTTCGCCGGCACATAGGTCACCTTCTCCACTTCTATCCTTTCGGTATTCTTCTTGACCGACGTGTTTTGTCTGGAGATTGACGGAGCGTCGTTTATGATGCTGGTCACGTGTGGATATTTGCAAACCAGAAAACAAATGGTGAGGAGGAACTGGACCTCCTCAGCCTCCATGGGTGACGGTGAACTTCCATTGCATAGTGCTATGAGTCGTTGCACCGGCCCGTAGATGGACGTGTGGTGCAGT
Organism: Megachile ligniseca; assembly: GCA_945859555.1. Lineage (NCBI taxonomy): Eukaryota > Metazoa > Arthropoda > Insecta > Hymenoptera > Megachilidae > Megachile > Megachile ligniseca. Next base: position 7,933,630 of record OX243788.1, on the reverse strand, counting down.
AAAGGATACTTGGATCTTCCTAGTAGTTTTCTCAAGAAGGACAGGCAGACTGTCCTCATTCCGGGCGGAGTTTCAGCGCTGGCTAGGGTGGCCAGCAGGTCCAGCAGCTTGTGCTGGAACAGGTACTCCAAACAGGAGCCTGGTTCATTCTCGTCCTTCTCCTCTTCGAGAAGAATCTCCAGCAACCTGTCCAAGTGACGAGGTATGCTCGTCGATTGTATGGGGACCTTGCAATCCGTCAGGTGGTTCACGTAGAAGTTCATCAGCTGCTTCCAGTGGTAGGTGAAGTCTTGCAGCGGCGTGGCCGGCGGTGCTATCTGCAAGTAAACAGACATACGTGAGGAGATCGGTTTGAGGCGATTAAAACGAGACGTTTGAAACTCTAGTCAGCGATCGTATTACGTCCGATAGATGGTCGTTGAGAAAAAACAAATAAGATGCAAAACACGGGAGCCTATTGAACGTGCACATGTTAATTAGACGTCGTTCCACGATTTCGCAGGTGCGAGGCTAGTTTGAATAATTATATAAGCGGCTAAATATAACGACGTACATGATCGACTGATTAGATGTCGTCTATATACATGATTCGACAGAAATGGACGTGCCCTTAGTTGGACGAATATAATTACGTTCGATGTTTGCAACTGGCCTTTGAAACTCTTGATTATCGCATTTAGAATTTATGGATTGAAGCGATAATCGATAGTTAGATACTTTTTAATTGGGAATTTAATTATCGATCGAATGATTCTTGACTGTAATAAAATCGAATATCCAACGAGATATCATGTTACTCGGGAGGATTGAAATCTGATTGCTTAATTATAAATTGAAGTTTAATTATTAATTAAAAATTCAATAAATTGAACGTTGGGTTTAATAACAGTTACAGCGATACGGTGTAAAAGAGTAAGACTATGCATAATAAAACACGTGGTTCTATTTCATCTTCAGTCTCGAGATACAAGTATAATAATTGATAACGAGATGAGGTCTCACGCCGGACACGTGACATCGAACACCGGAAGAGTAATTAACGTACAGAAGAGAAGAATAATTCGTGAATGGTCAAGAGCGACCAATGTTTCGATCGATAGATAAAACGTAAATAAATACAATGGCACGTGTGACGTTGCGAAGGAAAAAATCATAGCGAAGTATATAACACGCGTAGCGCTACGATCGATTAGCACCAGCCTTAAAAACGAGTGTCGCGTTGTTTACCGTGCGGAATGAAAACGTACGAGGAAAAAGTAACGTATGAATAGAAATATGCAGCGTTTTGAAGGTCGCGAACATAATCGAGGAAGCGATTACAGGGACTAGGACAGAAAGCGACAATTCTTATCAGGGTTATCGTATACACTCACCACGTCAATGGCATTCTTCAGAGCGATTTGAATGCCGCTGATCATTTTATTGCGGCTTCCGGTATTCTCAGCACGATTATTTCTCGCTATGCACACCGCTCGCCGCCGTAACTCGCCCTGTTCTTCGCTGCTTTTGCATAATTTCGCATCGTTCGCACGCGATTATCAACCCTACGATCGCTCACTGTCCGCGACAGACAAGCTTCTGTGGCTTTTTGACGTCTTTTGTTTCCGCGTGTTCGACGACAGATGGCATACTGCTCGTTTGGCGGCACTTCTGAAGTTAACGAACACGAAAAACAAGACTTCTCGCGAATGCTCGCACAGGTAGCACTCGATCATACATGTATGTTGTGCAACTAAGAGCAAATCTGGCAACACAGGCGAATGAATCCCCCACGCGTTGAGTTTCAGATTTTAGGAATGTGGGGATGGGTTAAGAATTTAGAAATCTAGGAAAATAGGGATTTTGGTATTCGGGGATCTAGGGATTTGAGGATCTACGAATTCGGGAATCTGAGTATTCGAGGATCTAGAAGTTTGTAAATCTAGGGATTTGATGGTCTGGGAGAGCTCAAGGAATTTATAGATCTTGAGTATAGAAAGATCGTTTAATAACTGCGCTCGCTGATAAGAAGCAAGATTATTTTCATAAACATGCCAATAAAGTACCGTGATCGATTAGATCAAACATTAGATATCGGTTATGCAATTCGACTCGATCGCTTTAATACGTCGCTCAATTTGATCAAAGTTTCTATTCTGTTGAAACACAATAGTATTTCATTTTCTTTGAAACGTTTATCGAATAATTTTGTATGCCTTCGTTTTTTAACGAACTCGAAAACTTCGACTCACAAAGGAATTTCAAGATCGTTTGAATAATTATTGATTATGATAAACACGAAATTCTATTTTTCCTGAAACAAACTCATTATCTTTCACGTGGGACGGTCGTGCAAAATGAGCAGTTAAACGGTATTTACGACGACTTTTATTCCGCACCTTTAACGAGTACACAGCACAGAATAACATTTAAACGGTTCGTGGGTGTAAAAAAGATGGATCTTCCTGGTGTTTCTCTTGTTTCCATCGAACAATGTACAATTATTTCGAACGGATCAAGTGTACAAAGGAACCGCGTCGTTGATTTTATCGTTTTCTTCGCTTTCAAGTAACCTAGGAAAAGGTAATTCGTCTAAAAAAGAACCTTCACGCTTTAGGAATCCGAGTGTACCTCGATTTTTCTCCTCACTTCGTTTCATCTTCCTTTTATTAGGTCATCGAGTACGAAACTTGAACATTAATAGTAGCGATATCGCCGATGAAATTTGAAAAAGGATTAACCAATTGCATTTACATGCGTATTTAAAATTTTCTTAAGAACGTCAAGGATCACAGGAGAATTAAAAAATGATTTTTGTTTCTGAAGAAAGAGAAGAAGAACAATTGTTAAGTTTTGTACTCGCTGACTCGGTATATTTATATATTAAAATACATTACGACCGTTATAATACACGCAAGAGAATTCGCGCGTCGACGCGTCGCTCTAGTAATATATTTTTGATAGTTCTGACACGCTGCGAGGGTAAATGTGACCCAGACTCGGTACTCACCGCCTTCAGTCTCCATAATCGTCGCAGCATGATGACGAACGAGACGGAGAAGGAACAGGGGATCAGGAAACGATCGGGGAACCAAAAAAAACTCGCGAGAAAAATAATGTTCGTTCGCCTTAACGACGATCAGGCGCTAGTGTATCCGATTTTTATCACTGGCCGTCGCGCGAGCTCTTATCGTCGCGACGACCGAAATAAGTACACATCGCACACGGTAGCGAACGTGTCTCTTACGTCGAGGATCGCAGCCGACGATCGCTAGTTTCGTAATTATCCTCGTATGCGACTAGGAATTCCAAGCACGCGGCTTCGATTTCTACGCGCGAGTCGACCAGGAAAAACGAATTGATTACCACTTGTATTCGCTTTGTTCATTAACACTGCGTTCCACGTACGGTTGACGTAATAATTTTCTTGTAGATCTATCACTTATTTCGCAGGAAATCGTTTTACATAATTGGTCGTGAAATTTTCGGATTTGGGAACTTGAAAATTAGAGTAAAGTCTGTAAATTTCTGTAATGCGAGGAAGACCAGACATCGAAACTAGAATTTTTAAGAAATCGCCTCGAGACTAATTACGCAATGCATCGCAAATGTTACGGGTTAAACTTTAAGAAACTTTGAAGGTCTTGAAAGTGGTTCCACGTCGTGTTAGTATCCATTTCCATCGAATATTCGTTAAAATTACGCAGTCTAAATTTCGAAGGTGTTGAAAGTCCTTAAATGTCCCGCAAAATACCATTCATATCCGAACGAGCAGAGAAAAACTACCACAGTGTGATATATACCTCTCCATTTTGTTCATTTTAAAATTCTCTATTTTTATTCGTTACGAATTACACGGAAATTTACATTAAAAATTCGAATACAACTACGCAATATCCTTCATTCTCAAGAACCGATAACGTTTCAAGACTATCAAGTTTCCCAAAGTTCTCGCGACTTTAATTTTGCACTTAACTTTGGATTTAAGTACCAAAATGATTGAAGATGTTCTTGAAAATGTACAAGGGAGAATATTAAATGTTCGACGGATCCTCGGCTCCCCGACGTGAGAGAACAACGAGAAACGTCGTCAAGTGTCACGACACGAATTGTTCTAACTATCACTCTTTCTCTTTCGCACGCATTCTTTTTTTTTTTTCGTTTTGGCTTTTTACCGAGACGACGACGATCGTCGACGGGTCACCGTCGTGACAACCAGAGGTATAAGTGTACGTTCAAAGAACGCGAACGTTTCGAGCGCGACCGTGGCCTATAAATCTAAAAATACTTCAAACCATCTAATCCCTTAGAACGCTACTATTTTGTCTAATAAACTTCACGTTGTAAAACACGCTTTCGTTAACATCTACCCCTTCATTCTCCCTTTCAACGACTTAATTCACGCTTCCTCCATTGGTGTGACTAGAACACTCGGTTGGGTGGCATCGGTTTGAAAATTCAGAAATCTGGGAATTTGGGATATGAATATATGCGGTTTGGAACTTTGACGACAGTGGGCTGTTGGAAAATTGAGCAATTTAGACGCTTAAAATTTCGTAACTAAGAGGTTTTGTATTTCTAATGCGAGGTGCATGAGGTATCTATCGAACGTTCTTCCCGTTAGTGGAAAGAGCCTGTCCATATTTTGAGGGTTTCGAACCACCCTCATCTTAGTCTAGTTACGCCAACGGATCTTTTTCACCCCGTCTCACGCATTCTCGTTCCGCGCACGCATCTACCGTTATAATATGACTATCGCAGGATAAAACGACGATACAAATAATTTATAAATCATTCTCAATACGTAACAACGATCCGTCCGTACCCTTTCTCCTTCCCGAGAGATTTGCTAAAACGACGACGACGAAGAAGAAGAAGATGATTCTTCATTTTCTTCAGATTCGTCTGATTCTTGAAATTCTCCGCGTCTGGCAAGGAAAGAAATAATTAAATCAATTGTTGTTCTATCAAAAAGAAAAGAACACGTAGCCTCTGTAATTGTTTCTAATAATTTGCTAGAACTGTTACATTTTTGATTTCATTAATTCGAGTGTTCGGGCTACGTTTTGTGCTTCTATGTATAAGTAACATATTTGCAATTCTCCCGTTTGCAAGCTTTCTCGCACACACATACACGCACGCATACTGTCTTGTTCACTCTGGCAGACAAAAGTTTCATTCGTTTTTTCTTTTTTTTTTTGTTTTGTTTTCGTTCAATCGCTATAGCTCGTTTCATCGACTGCATCCGCGACACGTACGCGTGATTTCATGTATCCTTTTAATGTACGTTAATGGTGTGTCAGATTGGTATCATTTACTGCGTATAACTTAATTTAAGCTAAGTCGAATAGACGCGGCACAGCCGTTGTCTTCACCGTTTTTGAGCAGCCACCGCGGCAACCAGCGCCGCTCCACGACCGCTTCCGTCCTCCGACAGCATCAAATCGAACTGCAAAAACACATACAAAATTACTTTCATTTCTTTTAATTAAGAAGTAATAAGAATGTTCTGCTCTTGAGTTGAGTAATTCGATTGGTAGCTCCATACAGTACATTTCATTGAAATTATGAAGCGACCAAACAAAAGTATCTAACTGTAATCAACGGCAAAACGTGTTTGAGATTCGCCGACAGCAGAATACATTGGAAGAGGACAACTAGAATCACTTCAAAAAAAAAGAAGGCATATGATTCATTCCAAGAATATTTGTTCTCATAAACTGTACAACCTTGTCCCAGATAAGCTGTCCTCATTTAAATTCTCCACTCGTGAAACTATCTTCAATTATGACATAAAGATTTGCTATCTTAAAATGGAGTTTCATTGTAATATCAAGTATCAGTGTTTTATTTTAAACGATTAGCTTATTGGAAAAGATAATTGGAAAGCTAGTTGTTTTCACTAGATAGTTAACTGCAAACATTAAAAATGTGTGGAATGGGTCCATCGTCCTCACCTTGTAGTTCTGTAGCTGACTGATCTTCTCGGTCATAAGATCATGAAAGTGTGGATGAAATCTGTAGACCGAACCGTCGATTCCGACAGTGACGTTGTTCTCCCCCATTTTATTTAACAGCGTAGAGATACCAGCGCTGGCCAAGTAGGCAGCTCTCCTCGACACGACCGAGCAAACGTACCTGACGTTCTCGCAATCTTGATCGCTCACATTTCGTGCACCTAACTCGGCCAAAACTTCACGGCAGTTTGTGTATTTCCCTTTGGGATCGCTGAAAATCAAATTATGCAATTTTAGAATATAGGATCTTAGGATTTAAGGGATGGTTTGGAATTGCGAAACTTCTAGATGTGAAATTGATGCGACACTGATGTGAAATTTGAATGCAGTCCGATATTAATATCCTATAAACTCACTTTTCTATTTCTGAAACGTATTTCGTGAAGAATTTTCCTCGTTTCTTAAGATCACCGGGACATTTGCCACCAAACAGGAGACCAGCGTTGACGATCTTCTCGAGGGCCAACCTCGTCAGCTCTCCCATGTACATTCCAGAGATCATCTTCTCGAACAACTGTTTCGAAGGATTGATGGAGTTCGTGTCGATGTCACGATCGAATTCGGTGGTGATGAAATCGAGAACACCGGCCTCTCCGAAAGCACCCCACTCGATGTTGACTAGCATATGTGGTTTGTCCGGCGAGTATTTTCCTTCTACGACTGTCTCCACATTTGTCGTCTTTTCCACGTAGCAGGCGTTCGTTCCAGTTCCTGAGGAAAGTTCACGAATACATCAATTTTATACTACCATAAAATTTGCAAAGCAAATCAAACCGGCAACGAACGTAAAATGAAATTAACGACGATATTAATCGTAGATTATCGACGTTACGTAACGAATAGTGAACACCGATGAACAGGCGAATAACGAGATTATAAACTTCGGTAAAAACAAAGGAGTAACGTAACAGTTTGAAAAATGTTTTTCAACCATGACCGTGGAAACGCGGTCTGTGGTTTTTCTTCTCGAGTTGATATACGTACCAACAATCAATCCGATACGGCAGTTTCTGTTTTTCCAAGCGCACGACATTAAAGTTCCCGTCGTGTCGTTAAGTATGGCGCACACGTCGATTTTCACGTCCTGAAAACAACGTTGGCTTCAACTGATTTGCACGGCTTTATCTTCTCGCGAAGTAATTTGTGTCATTGTTTCCGACTCTCGTTACTTATTAGCACGCTCGTTATGAAATCAGTGACGAATTTAGAACTTATCCGTGTTCGGTGCTCGATTCGAACGTAATCTCGCTCGTGTATCTGAGCGAAATTGAATGCAGAAATTTTTATGAAATTTTAACTTTATTACGTTCTTTATGAAATAAAATTTGGAAGATGTTCGTAGTTCTAGGTTTCTTGCAAATCATTAAATTGCTAAATATAATTCGGCCAAAATGATAGTTTAGTGTATCGACTAATGCTTACCTTTCTCGCTATTGCCTCCTCGAGGAGGGCGACGACGTCCTCACCCACCACTCCGCTGCAATTAAAACCCTTCGTCCATCTAACGAGGCTGCCTTCCGTCAATCCGTGTTGCGCCAGTGGAAAACTGAAGGTGAATCCGAGCGGTAGAACCTCATCCTGGAGGTTTAGATCTTTAACGAACAGTGCTAGACACTGGGCTATGTGATCGAACAGTTGTGTACCCGTTCCCAACATCAAACTCTGCGGTATCGCGTAGATTTTGCTCTTCATATCGAAATTTTGACCATCCAGGGTGATCAGCAGTACCCTGAAATTTGTTCCGCCCAGATCCAAGGCCAGGAAATTGCCCTTCTCTGCGAATAAATATAATTCCATCAAATATTCAGACAACTTTTTCTTCCACGTCGAGCAAGAGTTTTTAGGATCATCGTCGAAGATAATCGAAAAGATCGTCGAATGTTATGTAACATGCATGAAAAAGTATGCATCATCTTTCATCACGATACGTCGAAGTTGTCTATTTAAACAGAATTGCATGACTGGAACTCGGCAATAATTAGCCAGCTGTTATTGGCACGCGAAATTTGTTTCGATGACAAAGCGGAGCTTTGGGAATCTACGGTTTTAAAATTTTAATCCTGTAGTTCAATTGCAGTTTGTTAAGTAGTACATTGAATGTGAGTGTCAGGAGAAATTCTAAAAGAAATCTATGATATAAGAAAATCTTGAGGAGCCTACAAATTTCATTGCTACTCGGATGTCGTCATTATTTACACGCATTACATTTGATAATAAAGCATACTTCCACACATGCGTTCGAGTATGGTGAACGTATTAGCTAGCATATTCTGTTCGCAACTCTATTTGCAAAAATACAAGGATGGAATAGCTTCGACGAATAAGGAAATGTCTGTACAGTTATGTTATAGGAAGGCTGATGCAGGTGCCTTCGTCTTACCTGTGCCATTAGGAAGGTCTTGCACGTAAGTGGGAAAACATTTAACGATTGCTGAGCTGTGGGTCGCTTTCGATAGACCTCTGTTCATCTCCTCATTCAGCTTTTCCATGACCATGCGGAGCGTGTCGTCGGACAAGATGAGGTCTTTGCAGACATCTCTGATCTGCGAAGCAAACGAAAATTTCGTTATCGATCCACCGGTTCTGTTACCGTGCCACTAGCACGGGCTGTCCTTGAACGTCTCTCAGATATCGATGCTCTATTCCCGCAGTTACATGTGTGTTGCATAACTGCGCTCTATATGTATCAAAATGAGAGATACAGGCGTCGTTTTACGCGTTTTCTCGGTCGTTTTAATCGGTACGGTTAGCAAACAATGTCTCGAATTAATCTTCGTTAGAAACAGCCCCGGGAGAATTGCTGTCGCGTTGCGACGTTCGGTCCGCGTTTTAGATTTCTTTCTACGCTTTCGAGGACGTCTCGCTACTTTTTACAGATTTCAAAAATTCAGGATCTATTACGGAGGGAATTTGTGCGTCTACCGATTTGAAGGTTATAGGAATTTGGAAACTGAGGAAATTCGCATTTAGGAATTAAATAGTCCAGTTTTAATTTTTAATTGTGACGTTAGCAGATGAAGGATACTCACGACATTTATGTTCAGGATTATTTGATATAGATAATAACTGACTTAAATAATAATTAACTTTTCCTCCGGTCGATGGAGAAAGATGTATCGCATTTGTGCCGAAATGATTCATCTTCCAAAGGTATGCGATACTTGTCGCGTTATTTGTCAGACCGTGATATATCGCATTGTGAATCGAAGAGAATATTTGCTGGTTTCGTAACAACTTCCACAAAGTGACCGCCATCTTTTTACGCAGACCAGTGTCGCGGAAAAGAAAAAAGAGGAAGGTGAAGGTTGTTACAGGCAGAATGATAACGAACCAGACAAAGTTCAGGCGAAACGTTTACCTTGAACGTGACTTTCCGAAAATCGTACTATCCGTTGTGAAATCAACGTCCGAAGAGAAATTGAATCGACAAATGAAATCGGAGAATTGTACTTTCTCTTTAATTTCGAAGCTGTTGGGCACGTCGTCCGATCGACGGGAATAATTTCCTATTGGGATGTAACTTTGATTCGCGTGATAGATCTTGCAACGATACGTGAGAAACGACACAAACCAGAATAACATAAGAGTTACGAAACTTTATGAGCAGCGAATGAAAACTAGCAGACTAAAGAACTTATAGTGCCGCAAAATATTTAAATTTGCGAAACGATGTATCAAATTTTCTAGAAGATCCAAAGATTAAAAATAAAAATATGAAAGTTGTATGAAATTCTATTATGATTTCAAAATTGAACGAATTGCGAATATATGGACGTGTATGCAATTTTCCTAATAATTTAGAAATTTATGCATCATTCTATTGCAACATACGGTCGTTTGCTCTCTCCTGACTACATCTAGCTTCCGGTACTTCTGGTCTCTGACACACGATTCTCATACACATACACAATGCATAAAATTATACGTGCATTCTTTCCGCTCAGTCGAACGCAAATGCACCGCTATTTCTTGAAAGTGCACGACACTGTCCCAATTTTTTTATTCTCGCTTGCTGATTTATTACTTGTTACTAAATGTATAAAATTTGCCAGCATCTAGACTTTGGAACTTGAGATTACAGAACTGTTGAATATTATAATTTTGAGCTTTCAGGTTTCTGAAACTTACATTATATCCTGATCTAACTCAAATCCGAGTAATCCACTATTAATAAAAAAATACATTAATTTTGATAAATTGCGAAAGCAAAACGCGATGTGCGGGTAACTGCTCCGTTCACCTGACTCTAGCGCCGATAAAGAATAAGCGTTATCATAATTTTCTCCACTATTCGTAGACTACGTTTATAATTACAGTAAAAAAATGAACGAACTATTTGGGTCACGAGTCACGACACATCGGCATCGGGTTCACGATCGATAATTGCTTCTTAAGCAGTCTACTTGAATGAAATCGAAGGTTTTAAATACGGTTTTTCTGCGTAAAGAGTCGATTCGAATCGATCGACCTTCGGGCTCGACAATAATACGCACTCTTGAGAACGATATTCAATTCCAACGCGGTTTGCGTCAACGCGGATTAACACGGCAATTATTCGAATTGTTTTGTTCCTTTCCGCGTGGTTTGTTTAATCCACAGTTCGATATAGCTTGGTTCAACGATCGATCGAGAAAATGCATGTGCAATGAGAAATTGAATAATGTACAGAAGAAACGCGGAGAACATTATTTGTATATTTGTATAATTTTATTTTAATACGTTGAATGATTTTAACAAAATTTTTATTGGTACATCAATAATGTTAAGGTGGTTCAAACCTCCTGTGCTTCGATAAGGAAGAATTTGTGGTTTTATGACTCACTTTGGAATGTAAACTATTCCGCGGCTTTTGTTTCATTGAAAACAATTTGAAATTGAACGCGCGTACGCGCCTTTCGCGCTCATTGCATATGCATTTGAAATCCTGGAAGCGAATAATTATGCAAACGAAACCATCAAGTTCAAGTATAACGTAATAGTCCTTAGACCAATGAATTATCTTATTGAGACATGGTCCGATAAATAATTTGCAAGTACTAGTAGCAATTCGCGATTAAATATTAAAGAGAAAAATAATTTATAAGTTTCTTGCTATATTACTTTCGTAAATATTCAAATCCATATATTTGTTCGCAATTAATCATATTTATGTTACGCTATCAATTCTTTAACCTCTTTCAGTTCTGATCTTGTGTGACCTTGAATAACCTTGCCCGTCCTTGTGTCACGTGTCATTAAACTTGCGTCGTATTTTAAAAACCACCGTTCCCCAGAACAAGCGGAAAAAGTGTACATATCTGTTTGTGCAAGAGATAACAGATAGGAACGCGGAAACTCTTGTATTACATTTCGTAAAATTCGAAATTCAGAGAAATGTAACTTTTAACATCGGTATCAAGGGAAGTGCAACTTCATTTGCAGCAATGTTCTATCTCCCGTACGTACGCGATAACAGTTCGATCAGCAATCTATCATCGGCAGTTTCGCGTGTAATCGCACGTAGGTGAACGCGAGTATTGCGTCAGCTATCATAACAAACTTTCAAGGACACCGATCATCGAACTAAAAATACGAAATACCGCGAGGCGCGCGTTCGAACGTTCGAAATTCCCGCCAATTCCGCGCGCGGTTTGCCTCCTCCTTTTCCGGGGATACGACATTGATCTGGCAGTGGCGTCACTGACACACCCGCCAGCCAGCCAATAGGACTGTTTTATGAATGAATGGTATAGTTACATCTACGACGCACACGGTACATCTCAAGCATGCTACAGGAAGTACGTTCAAAGGCCAATGCACAGTGATTCGTGTAAAATGCACGCGGTGTAATGCCCAGACGAGTCCAAACGATCGTTTATTGCGTTTATGCAACGTTCTCGAATGTAAATGAGACATTGAAAACCACGTTATGAGTATTCATAACCTCTCTCATAGATATGTACCTCTCTCCGTCGAAACGATTTACAAAGGTCTACGATCGTTCCACTATACGTAAATAACCTCTATTGACGTAAAGAGGAGACGAGATTTTAAAACTGTACGAAATCCGTGAGGGGTTCGTGTCTCACCTCACGTTGCGCATCGACCACGTTCCGGTGTTTATTTTTAGACGCATGTTACGCGTCGCATAGTCAAGGTGTCAAGGACACGGCGGAAACATTTCTCCAAAGCTCGACGACCTCGTACGCGAACACGGGATAACGAGAGGTATTTCGTCGATCGGCAATCGAAAAAAATCGAAACCGCGACACGTGTATCGATGCAACACGTTGCACGAGCCATAAGTTTGAATATCGAACGTCGTTCCGCGTCGATGTTCACGTTGTTCGACGAATTTACCTCCGAATCGAGTCGCGTTCGTAACGATCACGTGAAATTCGATTTGCTAACCGGTTGCTCGCGATTCGAGATATCGTTGCGTACGAGCGGGATCGATCGATTATCGAGCGCGTTCTACAAATGTTATTCAGGTAATGCTAACACTGGAGCCTCGTTGTTCAGCCGTGAAATATTTAATGGGTTATCACGGTACACTTGCATCGAGAATCATGCATTTATCGATCCTGACCGGTGCACGTTGACACCAGCGTGCTACTTTTCCTCTGTTTCATCCACAATCGATAAAAAACCCGTTTTGTCACTTTACAGATACATCGACCGACTTTTCAGTTACAGTCGTTACCTGCCGTGAGACTCCATTAAATTCGTCAAATATTTTGCGAGGGTATTAACGCGCCATTTATCGCGAGATAATCGCGTGCACACGTCAAGTGTTATCACTCAGCGTTCGAGTACATTTCAGATTATAGACTGCGGACACGTCATGGTATTTTTTATTCATAATTAAATCAGCTTTCGAGTAATTGTTACGCAAACGTATTGCACGGTATAAGAGCCGGTATTATGTCGCAGAAGAAAATACGGAAAAGCTTAAGAAAACTTGTTCCGTGAATTCTAATTCGGGTCCACTTCCGTCACATATACTCGTCAGGGGTAGAAGAGGCGCAGGTTAAAAAAATGTCCGTCTCGAACGCGGAAAACCGGCCACACGTTACTTCCACGTCAAACGATCTGCTTCTCACCTCCTGTTTAATCATGTCACTCGAGGATAATGTCGACGTTTTCATTGCCCTCCCTTCGTTGTTACACCCCGAACCACGACCTTCTGGAAGCTTCGTGTTGAAGCGTTTTCGGTACACCTTTCCGTCGAGAAATCGTCACAAGGAATCCGGTTCTCTTCTCTGTGGCTCGAAAACGCACAAGTTTTTGCACGCGCGTGACAAGCGACTTTGTTACCGTTCGAACAGTCACGGTACTATTCGTTGATCACGAGCGTGTCTCACGAGTTTTATATCGCGACTACTCGCTCCGTATCCGTACCACGGAGGCTCCTGTTCCACGCGCCTACCTCTACACTTCCATGGACGAACGTGCTAGATAAATGGTGGGGCGAAAAGAGGCCATGGAGGAGACGCGCGGCTCACTGACGGACTCACGGGGATCCCTCTTAGGGCAGAACTTTTTTTATTTTTATTTCACTGTTATCTTTCATTATCTGCTTCTCTAATTCTGTTGCGTAACTATTATGTACTTCCTATTTCACTGTTTTCTAATTCTACTTCACCCTCCTATTGATACTACTACCCCACTAGTTCTACTATACTGCTATTCTACTATTCCACTATTTTACTACTATATTACTATTTCACAGTATATTTTTAGTACTGAAACCTTGAAAGATTGATGAAGGTTTAAATAGATATGTATTCAACGTATCTAATGATACATGTATTAAGCAGAAACCCGTTATGCATATCACTCGACTATGTAAAATTCGAGTAGGTTTGGCAAATTTTATACTTGCAATTTTAACTTCTTTTTTCTCTCGCATTCAGAACTGCCCCAAGAATGTTGGTGTTCCAACATTCACGCGTTTCAATCTTTTTATTTGCACCGAAGTTATAGCATATCCCATTATACTGTGGAGAGTCATTCAAACCTGTTTGAACAGTTGTCAATAATTCGATTTCATTGTTCGCTCATTTTGACGTTTATTCGAATGTAAACAGCGTCATGCGTATCGCGCGATAAAGCACACGATAGCTCTTTCTTTCTTGGAAATGATAAATGGTATTTTGCTTTTCGCATGAACCGAGATTTCTTTTGCCACCGCTTGCAGAACGTATCGGTAAAAAAGTCATACGATACGATATCGATTAATTTCGTAATATCGATCGATAAAGTTGGTAAAATTCAAGTCGAAATATTTCATTGTACGTATACTAAAGATTTTAGAGTTCGAACGTTTGAAGAATTGAAACTTTTCAGTTACATATTCAGTCTGCCAAAATGTAATGTACATTTAGTGCGGGGTGCCGCGGTGTTTGTTACGGCACTGGATTTTAACCTCTGGTTGGTGGGGATGAGCGAGCAGTGGCGGGAATAAGTAGGAAATAGTGGGGATGAGGGGTAACTTCCCTACACTCACACACTCCGTTATGACCGAAAGATTATCGGTGAATGTGCCGTGCGCGGGATGGAGGCTCGTCTCCTCAAGGGTAAAAAGGTCACTCGTTTCCTCGTCCGCGAATTCGAGGAAATTGCATCACGCGAATCTGATGCATCCCTGTTACGCTCTTGCGCTTCTATTCGTGTACATAATTCTGGAGGAGTTGCGAGTGCTATATAAAAGTCATTTTTTTATACCACGCGTTAATTCAGAGCCTATAGAGTCTTTTCTATCGTCGTTTTAATAATTTTTCAATCGATTTGACGCCGTGCGTTTCTATCTTTTTATCTACATCAAATAACGCCGATGAATTTAATGACGCCGTAAAACGATTACGGGACGTACCACTTTACAGGTAAATAATTCTTCGTAGAGTGACGAAGTTAAATATTTATTACACTCATAATGGTACTCGAATTTATCAGTTTATCGAATATATTGCACTTTAATCTTGTGTATCGTTTACATGGACATATTGTCACGTATTACGAACACATATTTTTATATGATTTTTTAAACACGTTACTAATAAAAGAAAAGCTCATGTACTATCATTCTTCTGTTAACATTATAAATGGAAGTTCAAAATGGAGGTTCAAAAAGATTGTACAACGAAGGGTAAATAAACGGTATATGACATAATGTAATATGTGTTTTTGTTTAGTCTTCAGCATTTGAACTGTATCATACTAAGGTCAATACTTGCGCTAACAGTTTGATAAGACATTGACACTGCATTTATAATGAATTGCGCGACGAGCAGAAAACCAGTCAAGTAATTGCAATAAATTAACGTTTTCTCGTGTCTATCAGCAGTAACTGGTTGCACCTTTATTCATTTCTTATCGTACGTCCCATTCGGAGAGTATCAAAATAACGATTTCTCAATGAATTCATTTCTTTCAAATAGTTTTTTAAACTGCGCTAAAATTGTTTCAATTTTGATACAATGTTTTGTATAGCCGTTCCACATGTGTCATCCATGTGACGATACTCGACAGTGACGACGCAGTTCCTTGATCGTCCATTCTATTTATTTCTTACCCCACTACATTTTATGATGTTAACGTCAAGTAGCTCGTTAATAAACAAAAAACGGAAGACTGCAGAAATTAGTTCTCTTATACAAAGAGTTTATGAATAATGCTTCACATGATTCGAACAAGTCTGTTACAGACTTCTGAGACTACGGAATTTTAGAATTTTTTAATTTTGGAACTTTGGACGATAAAGCATTGCAAATAAATGTACCGCGAAAAATAATCGTCTCCGAAAGTGGAGTCCCATGAAAGTTTTGAGATTCCTCGTTTAGGGAGAGTAAAGATAAAAGCTATGGAAAGCTAAGGAGAATCTAGAATGATTCCATGGCCGACTTAGGAACTCGTCAGCGTCAACAACCAGACAAAAGTTCATGTTCAGAATAATAAATTCCTAGGACATTTTCATTGCATTCTACACTTCCTGACAACATTGCGTTTTGCTTATCCTCCAGAGATTATTGTTTTTACGATGCACGCGATACAATTTCCGCCTATTGTGTCCTTCGTTGAACGGCTCACTGTTCTCTCGTTACTACTATCACTATCAAACACGAACGAAAGCACGCAATTTCTGATCGATCGAACATTCATCCGAGTAGGCTATCCTACCTGTGATCGGTAAAGCATCAGAAAATTCGAACAACAAGTTTGTTCCATAAGAAACGCTAATTACCCAACAAACTTTTTAATCGATAGAACGTACATCGAAGATTCGAACACGAGCAAAAAATTCTAAGGGTTCTAGTTTTATGATTCTAATTACTGATCCATGATAACTAAACTCTCTAGACTTGCAGTAGACTCTCGTTATATTGCCACTTTCGTTGACGTTCTCCATTAACGTAATACGATTTTGAAAAAGCAATATTATTTCTGTGAATGCACACAACTTCGTTTACGTTGACATATCTGACTTTCCTTATCAAGTGCGAATTCCTTTTTTGTTAATAATTTACATAAACACGGCGGAACCGCTTAGCGCCGTGCAATAGGACTCGGTCCAGATTAGATTAAACGTTCATTCTTAAATTTCATTCTCTTAAAGTGATTCATTAATACAAACCTTTGTACTTTGTTTATTTTTTATCCTGTTCGCTACTGAATTCCAAAACGTTCTCTTGGCTAATATACACGTTAAACGTTTATAAAACGAATTGAACAAATTCATGATTTGTACGAAGAGTCATTCTGAAGATTTGAAGGTTCGAATGGTCTAAGGATTGCAAATGTATAAATATGGGACACCAGGAATTTAGAGATCTGGGAAGATAGAAATATTTCACATTCCGTTTTACATAAATGACAATCGATATTGTGCTGACTACAATTTATTTCCTAAACGACCGATTCGTTCTCTTCTCAATTTTAAGTGCATTCAAGTCTACATTCGACGGAAGATTCACCAACAGATAAACGTGTACCATTATCTCTTCAGCGCCAAAAGTGGCCGCATCTCTATTACAATACTGTTTCGCAATGTTGGTCGAGACGTAAATCGATAAAACTATAGGCACACACTTTTTCTTCGAACAGCTAACAAACCATATCAAATAAATTGCTGTCTAAAATAGTTACGAGTACGTATCAATTATTGCGTGTTAATTGTCAGGATAATTTTTTATTTCAATTATCCAATTAATATCGTGAAGATAATTAACAAACGAATTAATCGAACCGTGCATAATTAATTTGATAACCTAATTTCAGCAACGTCGTAATCTCGAACGTCGTCGATCAGTATAGTCGTGCGCTAATTATGAACGGCGCGAACGGATAAAAAATGATGCAACGACGAATAACTTTCGAGGAAGAAACGAAAGTCGTCATGAACCGCGATTGGCCGATCACGAGGGCTCGAGCGGTCGATCCCTCTCGCTGACGTCATCGGCTTCTTCTGTGAACGAAAGATCGATCTTTCGCCGAGGATACGCACTTTCGCAATTACTCGAACGCAAAGCTCGACACGACCGATTTTGGACCGGAGGGTTTATTGATTTTTAGGGAAGGGACGAGTAGTACGCTCAGGTGAGAATGCGATTCGATCCAAGATGTTTGTGGAACGCAAAATCAAAACTGACAATAATCGTGAGAAATCTGCATCCCAAAGATTTGAAGAATAATTTTAAATAATAGTTGAAAGAATATTTTTCGAGCGAAGAGTACTATACAGGCGGCTATTTTATGAAACATTGGGATTTACTAGATTAAGAATGTTATCGAAGAACGGTTATCAGATCAATTTGCGATCATTACAGCAATAAATTTCTAGGTTCAAATTGATAAATCGAATTTCCTAATCTGTCAGAAAAATTCCTTTCTTTCGATAGAGGAATTAAAACTCTGATACTTTCATGAACCGTTCATTCAATATAACGATAAAGATAATTTTGATAATGCGATAAAGGCCCTTGTATCTTTCCTCTCATAAACCGTTCATTCAATATAACGATAAAGACAATTTTGATAATGCGAAATATAAAGACCCTTGTATCTTTTCAGGTCTTTGTATCATTATAAAAAACAAATTATTAAATAATTAATCTATTTGTCATTCTGCGTATCGAATTTGTATACTTTGTTCAAGCTTTTTTCAGAAATAACAGTATCTAATCTGTTCACATAATTACAAAAATTTAGCACGAATTTCTCTTGTAATACGTGCTGTTGGAATAAGCCTCCTAGGAATTCGTCCATTTCAACGTCTACCTACGGATTTCATCATCAGCCACGGAACGATCGGAACGTGTATGGCGTCACGTTTTTACTAATACATACCAATTTACTCCAACATTCACCCACCTCAATTTGAACATCGAAATGTGCAGACCATTAAAACTGATCAAATTTCCTTTTTTTAACGCGTTTTATCATTTTCCTCTACGTTTTGGTACACGAATGCGAGTTTCACGAATGATGAAACATTCGGTTTGGACAGAAAGTTCGGATAAAATCGAATTAAAAGGCATACTATTTTTTTATTGACTGTACTATTTTTCTTGTGGAGTAGTTTTGGAGGTAGCGACAATAAGATGAATGAAGAGAGGTCGAGGATGTGGACGAATTTTAGCCACAGCCTTGGCTCGAATGAATAAGCACATACGTGTTTCGGCTCACGTAACGAATTCCTTGAGATCGTACAGGTAGTTCTTACTGTTTAAACACTGATCCTCGAAACGAAGGTTCCAGATTCGGATGTGTTTTGATCCCGGTGAAAGGCGTACCGAAATTCAAATATGAAATATTAAGTGCAAATATATAAAATAAAAATACCTCGATAATTTTCATTTTAAGTTCGTTCCACAAATGGATTTTATGAATGATATCTTAATGAAATCGAAACAAAATATCACGGATCGATACCACGTATCACTTATCGTCTGACAAGGAGACAAAATCTTGTGCCAATAACGTGAAAAATGAAATAGCGATGTATTCATACGATAATTCGTCGTTCATCAATCAAATGTCAAAACGATAAATAAAAATAGAAACATAATTAATTTTTCGGTAAATCAACACTCATTATTTGTTTCGTTGAAGTTAATCCCTCAACAACGATAATTTTCGAATGTGTAACAAAAATACGTCGATCACTAATAATTTATCTGCCTTGATAATTGTAACTGTCGAAAACAGATTGCATAATTTCTTGGAAGAGCGAGAGGGCAAAAACTAAATTAACCAGGTAATGTCCAGGAAATTAAAGTTGTATCTAGAACGAGAAAAATCGGATAATGGTGAACAGTTTATAGCGTACTGTTCATAAATTATGTCGTAAATTAGAGATGCCATTCTGTCTCCTATCTCTTGCATTTCCTTGTTAATAACCAGTTCTATCGGAATTGTATGACATCTGAAACGAGACAACCAGATATTTCCTCAAGTTTTGCGTACGTGCAGATACTTCATGAAGAACAGAATGTTTCCGTTATATTTCAATTTTTTAACCGACGAACTATACTCAAAAGCTGGATTTTTCTTCGATTATCAGTTACATTATCGATAAGCGAAACGATAAGATTCATCGAAATTGCGAATTTTGAAACAGGAAATTAAACGATTATTTTTATGAAAATTGAGTAATAGTACGAACTCACGGTAAAAACTTGAGATTTCTATAGAGATGTCGGGACTTAGGAATGTCGAAGTCTAGAGATATCGAGATTTAGATACTTTAATCCAAAGAGATATTGCGGTACTCAAATCTAGGCATATTGCAATCTTCAAGTAATAGAATCTATCTGAGAATTTAGGAGTATAGATATTTGTAAACACACGAGTCTATTGGTAGAGGGTAGGAATCTAGAAAATCAAACCCACCCTTGGAGCAAAAGAAGTCACCTGCCCGTATTACCTATTCCCTTTAACGCCTTCTATGTGTACACTAGTGTTTGGTCACTTTTGGAGTCAGATGTATTTAACACGTTGAGCGCTACATCAGTCCCTGAGGGCAGTGGACTTTTCGTTCGGGCGACATTGGTGTCCTATGTCTTTCTTTTTATAGTTCGTGTGCATTGCAGCCCCCGTTCGAAAGAAACATAAAGTGAAACAAAGTATTCCCCTGTTTATTTTCTCCATCCCAAATATGGCGCTCGCTGCCGAAGGGTAGCAAAATCGGTGTCGTGCTCAACGCGTTAAGAAGGTTAATATACTGCATTAAAGTCAATCACAGCCAACTGCCATCTATTCAGCTCCCAACTATACTCGCTGCATCACGTGCAACGTGAACGCAATAATATATGCAGCGATTCGTCGATCACGCGGTTCCATTGCACGGATATCATGTTCAGCTTAATCGGTACGTTGCCATTCGATATACGTGCAACTGGTTCCCGATGGTTGACTTCTCGTAACGAGAGTCAAATCCCAGTTAAGTGCGTGTCTGCGCTGTCATCAACTGCACCATGAATGATCAACATTCGATGTCTGATAATTACGAGTAACACTTTCTAGAAGGTTTTCTTTCAGAAAGATACTCGTTCATCGATGTTGAAACGGTGATCGAATCGTTCACTCTAGTCCTTCATGAGTGATTTTAATTGAATCAAAACAAGGGAATAATTGACTATCACATTAATAAATATAACCAACCTCTTCTTTTGGTCCTGGCAATTAAATACGTGGCTAAATAGCAGTTAAAAAATAAAATTGAATGGATAGGTAATAATGGAATTACTGTTTCGCGAAAATGAATGATCGTCGTTGACTACTATCGCATCATTTCTAAACTGATGTACATAACACAAAATGTTATCTTCGCGACGCGGATAATGAACATCGAACAAGGAAGTCTTTTAACGATAATGAGAATATTGTACTAATAGAATCTCCTCTTTTCTATACCGTTTTTTCTTCGTCCAAGTCTTTTATAAAATCCTTTCAATGATTATGTAAGCTTTGGAAACATATAAAAATTGTTACACTCCATTCCACGTCAAATTATACTGGTTATTTTAAGTCTCTCAAACGTGCTCCGTTTTTGCGTTACCGCCGAAAAAATAAACCTTGGTCTACCACTCTAATAACGAATTGCTTGTTTCAATTAACTTCCAAACTCTCAAACGAGGTTATACAATTAAGGTATAAAAGAAATTTCACTTTCTGACCGAACAGAGTATACAAAAATCGTAGATCATGTTTCCTTCAAAATTTTCATAAATTGTATATCGTTTTTGTCTCTCTGATAATTGAACCTAATGCGATATTACAAATGGTTTGTAAATTTAAATAGTAGTATTAAATGCAACATGCAAAAACCCGAGTTTCACTTCTGACTGACAGTTTTACGAGTAGAATGCTGTAAGAAGATTTACTTGCGCATTGTGTGTCAACTCTTCATGGGATTCGTCCTCGGATATATACGACGAATTTTCATTCGTAGAATCCATTTCAAGAAATGATAATTGTCACTGTTTGACAAATTTCGTGTACAGAAAAACAAATAAAGAAGACATTCAGACATTCCCGTGAAGTTGATTGAATATTCCATTTACAATGTGGTAAATGTTTGCAACAATTCTGAATATCTATTTTTTGTACTTTCTGCAATTTTCTATGGAATTTATAGGAATGACAGAACATTTTATTTAAATTCGACAAGAAAATCAGTGTTTTCTATCGCGATGAACCGCAGTAAAGGTGAAATTAAATCAAAAAATACCTGACACTAATAATTACAAGAGCAGTAATGTGGTTACAGTGAGAAAGGAAGAGTTAACGAAATCGAACGTTCGGTAACAAAGCAAGCAACAAGCTGCTATATAAAATTCAAATTACTTAATTGCCTTTTTAGGGACGATTGGCACACACATCTCGTCCTCGTTATGTTTCTTGCAACATGGCCTGCGAACGACTAGCGTGAGCGGCTGAAAAGTTCACAGCATAATTAACATTTTCTCGATCTTAACCGTGTCGCTTCACAATTTACCAGATTCTCTCCTGGAGCGTAGTTGTGCTCCATGTTTTGACCGGAGCGTTCGCGTTGTTTTTCCAGAAATTTGACGTTTTCGAAGAAAACTCTGAAGTATGATACGAAAGTATCAAAATTATTTAGATTCGATGACTTTCGATAATATCGAAAAATCAAGTAGTTATTTGTGGAATCAGAAATTTTCAAGTCCGATTCCCAATTTCAAACGGAGAAAAGCAGTTTAGAAACGTATTTTAAATTTGAAGCGGTTACCCAACGATCAGTTAATTAGCAATATCGATCCAGTTTACGATATAGAATCGCGAACTACGTAGCAACATTCTGCCAGGTTGAATTTGTTTAAATAAAGCTGTAGTCGCCGACACGTGTATTAAAGTTTCAAGGTTCACCGCACTTCTTCGCGCGACATTTTGGCACGATTCGTTGCTTTCAGTGCATCGTTGTGAATAAATCCTAAACTACGATGTTACATTGTTGCGCGTGCAACAATGGTTCATTAAGGTCGCTCAACTATATTTGTCGAGAACGATTCGTTGATGAGTACACGTTACTTTCCCATTCAAAAGAAAACAATGCATTTTAAGAAAATAGTTGCGATTTAACGACGATAAAAGCGGTCAAAGAATATGTCCTCGATCGTTGCTAGAACGGAAAGATTACCTGAGCGGACACCGCGAGTGACGCAGAATCATCCTCGACCTGTAGCACCCTCGATCGAGAGGACTTCTTTCCGTAGCACTTGCACATCCTACTGAACAACGACCTGTTTTTCGTTTTCATCTCGCTAATTCGAAACGTATCCTGCTTCTGTTGATCCCTGCGTCGCAACGTGCTCGTCAAACTCGCGATTAACGGTGCGCGAATCGATCTTTGTTTCGTTCGCACACATGTATCCCACGTCGAAGCGTTCCAAAATCCCGTACTGTACGTAAAAAACGATAGCAATACGTGTCAACGATAGCGAGTTTTCTCGTACGCGTCGACAATCGAGCGAATGCGCCTGAGCAACAATTCTACGGTCAAGGCGCATCATCGTGGTCCCTCCACCAAATTCAACAGATCACCTTGAACATGCGACTGATCGATATCGGACTTGAGTCCAAACAGCTTTCAACGGATTTCGATGGGTTTGGAATCTTTTTGATAAGTCGATTTTGGTAGAACGGAATTCATTTTACTTGTATTGTAATTTTTAGGTTGATTAACAAGAACGTTTAAACTTTCTTTTCTGTGGACATCTTTCTTTTATCATAATTGTAAGTTGACGGAAGGTGAGATGAAAGTGATAGCAATAGAATTGGGAGCGCCGAATGAAAATGCGTCGAATCGAATAGAGTTAAGGCGTATTGAATTAAATCGGGACGAATTGAATCGCAGATCGATTCATCTTATAACGAGATGTTGACCTTTCCGAGCGGGATAGCGGAGGAAAGTGACGAAAAACGAGAGTGTTTGACGCGGTCGCATGCAAACGAGACGACGCGAAAGGCAGCTGATCGATTTCGAAGGCTCGGATGCAACCTCGCATGTGACACGCTAGTGCAATCATTAAGAATGCGATTTTCGGCCACCGAAGCGTGCCGGACAAGAGCAAGCGCGGCAATCCGCCAATTTCATCTCGGCTTACTGACCCGCATCTTCCTCATGGTCTCTCAATGAACTCCTCGTTAAGATCACCGAATCATCGCGACAGCTTTATTTGCGCAGTGCGAATCGTTTCTTTTATTGTATCGCTAATTTATAATCGAAAAGATAGAACGAGTCCTTCGTAAACATTGAACATGCTCTGGGAGCATAGTACTTAAAGAACTTCTTAAGTTTTCTTATAATATTTCTTCAAAATGTAATCTAATAAGAGGCTCATTAGCATTGGTTTATTTCTATGTACATAATATGCTAAAAGCGGAACATGTGCGTTCGAGGGGTTAGGTTAAGTCCGGATGAGGCCGACATAAGGTTAGATCGTTGTACAGTTAAGTTGGAGTTAGAATGTCGCGTATAGGTTGATCATTAAATTTGTTTCAAATTAGGTCATAATCGTGCGAATTATTAATAACACCAGTAATAGCGCGACCCAAAGTTTCCATGTTGATTTCCACGTTCCTCCGTGTTGGATTTAGATAATAAATATCATGTTTCCTCGTTCACTTTGAAAGCAATTAATACCGATAATTGAGGGAGTTCACGTGCATGCTTAATTATCTTGTTTGTACGGTGTAAACCGGAGTGGAAGCGGCTGTAATTCCTTAAGCAGAAATTGAAATATTTTATCCCAGAAAATATTGCATCTATTAACAGATGTTATTAATTTGTAAGCGAATCTGTTTCGATGAACGAAGGAAAGATAAGAAGTTAACAAAGTTCTAACATTGTTACATCACTGTCAAAGTATTTTGAGACTCAAATATATTCATTCGCCGCTGAAACTTTCCCAAAATAGTCTGTGTAGTCCTTTTCCGAAATAATACTCGGTTCTTCGATACGCCACGATAAGAAAATCTAAAAATTCGAACATCGTTTATCGACGATATTTATAATATTCCGACGCTGTGTTGATATACCTGTACTGCCCGTGCATAATATTTGCGTCACGCGAAAATCATGAATGAAAACACCCATCTCCCTTTCTCCTTTCTTTCCCAACGTGAAACATGCACGAGTCCACATCGATGTCCCCGTTTGATCGCGGCCAAAAGAGAGGCGAAATATATTGTTTCGTAACAATTAGCCTCTCGCGTCCCGAATATTGCGATCAGTCGTTGAATCGCGACGACCCATTTTATCAAACACCTGAGAAAGGATGTGTGCCCATCTGAGAACTGCATAGTAGAACTTAATGTATACCGTATTTAACATCTGTCTTTACTAACCGAGGTTCAGCTTCGCTATCTGGCTACAGAAATTCTTGTGTCGAAGTACACCTACGCGTTTCTGCACTTGCTGCTAATTCTACGTATTTGAATGCCTATACATCAAATATCCAGAAGTACTTAATTACCGACAGATACCGGACAACTTCGAAAAGG
Organism: Megachile ligniseca; assembly: GCA_945859555.1. NCBI lineage: Eukaryota > Metazoa > Arthropoda > Insecta > Hymenoptera > Megachilidae > Megachile > Megachile ligniseca. Next base: position 7,908,629 of record OX243788.1, on the reverse strand, counting down.
TACTCATTCCCAAATTCACGTACATCTCCGATATGCGCTAGAATCATATCCTGACATCTCCAAATACACTCGTTACTCAAAACGATCAACTCGTGTCGCGTAACATGAATTCTCGGAAGTGTAACAATTAACCTGGAGCATCGGGTCAACCGATAGTTAAGTCATCCTCCATAGGAGTTGGCGTTACCGGTGGTCAAGTTGCACCGTTAACGAGCCATTTTCCACGACTTACGCAACGAGAGAAAGTCAAGGGCAGAAAACAGCATGGGCGATCGAGGATAACCGACTTACCGTTTGATCTATGTGTTCCCATTTCTCGTGAACGTAATCCCAAGTTTGTTCCGTCATGGTCCGGTCACTCGGTTCACGTCGAGCCCGGTAAGAACTCGTTGATTCGAGCTTCGAGGAAACGGAACGAGGGCCGTGAAGCACGGAGCGTCGATCAGCGAACAGACGATCTTGTCGTCTCTCGAGAGATCACTAAAGATCTTACATCACGCGATCCTCGAGCCCTACATCGAATCTACTTCGCGGCTAGAAATACGTACAAACGACTCGCGTACTAGCGACGGAGCCGGGTGTATTTTCGGCCAAGCGGGGACGTTACACGAGCAACGCGGATTCGTCGCTTTCAACTTCTCGATCGGTCATTGCTTATTTCGGTACCTTCTTCTTTTTATCCTCTTTCTCTGCGCCGAAAAAATATCAATCCCTTTTTACCAGTGTCTGCCCATATATGCCTATACCTAACACGAGCGATGCGCTTCGCTTTCTTTTTATAATTGCCGTCTTCCCACCGTTCCAAACGTAGTCCAATATCCAAAACTCCAAATCCAAACATTTCAAAACTCGAAAATACCGAAATCTCGAGGTTACAGTATCCTGAGTATCTCAAAAGCCTGAACTTGAAAAATTCCAACATCCAACTTCAAATATTCAATATCCAAAAATCACATGCTCGGTACCCACATTTGGGGAAACTACCCTCGAATATTGATCGATACTGGTATTTGTATCTGATACTTCATCTTGCGATGAGTACTAATACTGAATCTTTCCCTCTTGTGTTGCTTATTAGACGTATATTCCGTCGACATGCTTAAAATACTTTAAGCGCGAGAAAACATGCATATAATTCACTTATTGACTTAAGAAACACTATTACACGGATCGTGTAGGAATTCTCGATTGTAGGCTTTCTTAATAGAAAATTGATTAGCAAGCAATGTCAGGATGGCCGAGCGGTCTAAGGCGCTGCGTTCAGGTCGCAGTCCACTCTGTGGGCGTGGGTTCGAATCCCACTTCTGACAAAATATCTTTTGGACATTCGATGATTTTAATATTTATTAAAAAATGAATACAATGATAGGTGAGATTTTGTTTACTTCTAGCAGGATATTTGTGTAGGAAAAAAATTGAATCGGTACTAACAGTTTTTAATATGGAGCGGCTCTAATAACTTTTTACTTATCAATATTAATTAACTCTATATCATAGTAAATGTATGTAATTATAAGTAGGGAAGTAAAGTTTAAAAGATTTTAATAGAAGGATATTCAGTGAATCTTTTTCTCTTTGAAATACTGATTTTCCTGTTTCCCGGTAACAGTATGATTTTCTGCTACTTCCGGTTACGTACAAATACCATTCGCATGATGCAGTTATGTACGCGCGTTCATTTTTTAACGTGTATTGCATAATAATTAAAAACTTATAAATAATAGAAAGTTCAAACGTCTTTCAATTATTTAATGGAAATATTCTGTGGTAACAAGGAAACAGGTGAAACACGCGTAATCTGAGTTTTTAAATGTTTCGCAAATGTTTCATTGCGATCAGTCAGATTTTTTTCTTTCGATCGAAAGGTATCCTTTCGATATCAGCTCCAGTATCGTATTTTTATGGATGGAATACGCAAACAGAGCAATATAACTCTACCTGATAATTACTGCTATAATAAAAAATTGAGAATAATATTTACAATAATAAAAATATATATTGCAAAATCATTTTAATATCAACGTTTAAATTAATAGTTGCAAAAATTGCGTAGCGTTACAAACGTTGCATAATTAAACCACCGAAATAAACAGTGTGAAATATTAATGTTAATGCACAGGTAAAACGTGAACGTTTGACAGGACATTCATAGAAAGTTGGAGCGAAGTTGCGAAGTGGATAACAGTAAATTGTCAACATGGCGAATGCTGATTTTATCGTTACAATTTCGGGCGCCGCGCTCTCCTTGTTGTTTTATGAAAATGTTCGTAACTGTGGAGATCAGGTAAGGAGAGTTACCTCTTCCTTATTTATTCTTAAAATTACCGTTTATTTTGGCATTCTAATTTGTTTTTAGATTACAAGTTTAGCGTCTTAACCTCTAGAAACTTAACCTAATGAACAAAGAACAGGAAAACGGTGAATAATATTGATTCCAATGTTCCAGATGGGATTTTTATTGGGAGAAACTCTTGAGTTTGTAGTGAAAACGTACACGGATGCAGACAATCAGGTTGAAACAGTAAAAACACAGAACAGTAAATATATCCAATTGTAACTTCTCCCAATGATAAAGAAAGGTTTGGTTTTGCAATAATATTTTCACATTTTTAGATATCGAAACAGTTATAACTTGTCCATTGCCAGATCTTTTATATGATTCTATCGGTAGAATTAATAAAGAAAATGTGAAGGACTTTTTACATGACAAAAGTAAACAAGTGATAGGTTGGTTTCGCTTCAGGCGAAATACTGGATTGGTACCGACTATGAGGGATAGAATATTGCATAATGAATTTGCAACACACTTTTCTTGTGGTGATCGTGCCAAAGAAAAATTCTTTGTTACGTGCTTATTGAGCTCTACAACAAGCAACGAAGGAGGTACACATAAGTTTAAACATGTATTTTTACAACGTGTAAAGCGGTAAGTATGTGTGCTATAATTGTTCATTTGTAGGACTATTAATGATAATAACCTATTTTATTAATGTATTGCCCAATTTCAAATATTTTTGTTTTCACAGGATATTTGAACCAGTTCCTTTAAGGATAAATAATTTAGAAAACAATTCAATTCTTCTAGAAGGTTCAGATTATAAACCTCCTCCTACCAAAAGATCATCTGATTTACCAGATGTGTTTACAAGACTTATAGAATCTTTAAAGTAAGTTTTAATTCTTATGTTGAATTTATAGTTACGTCGTATTAAATTATTGATTTGTAGTAGTATTATTTGATATTTGCAGTTTAGATTTGACAAGAACGTCTGATTTGGAATCTGCAATTACTATAGAGAAAGCAGCTGAACAGTATTTGAATCAACTAATACCAGAATTGTGTAAATCTGATTTGGAAGTGGCAGAGCTAGAACAACAAGTTAAAGAATTCAAATTTAATAAAAAGTCAAAGTTGAATGGAAATTCAAATAATATAGATCATGAGACTGAGACGGAGCGTACCGCCGAAGAACAAAAGAGACCACAGCAATCGTCTCCGTTAAGAAAAGAATTTTCAGAAGACGACTGTGATGATATTTGGTCATTTAAAAACCATTCTACTACAACTGTAAATATAATTTATCGTTTAAACTTACATGTTCTTTGAAAGATATTTAAATGTTATTTATGTCTTTCCTCAGAGTCAAGCAAATACTCCCCACAAACCAAACAATACAGTAACGTATACTGACAAAAGTATTAATCACGGCAAATTAAGATGGACAAATATACATGCAGCAGAAAGTCCAAGTCAAGAACCACCACCACATGTCAACTCCTTTTCTGAATTGAAAGTCAACGTTACAGACACTGTGTCTAATAAATTTAGACGCGCCAATATGGAGTCAGAAGAATATGGAGTAGAAGAATCTATCTGGAAAAGTCACATAAATATGAGCGGTGTTGGACGAGGTAAAGACAAGTTTCCACATGATCAAAGCGGATCAAAGAAAGCCAGAAGGACTTCAGATCCAGTTGCTACGCGAAGTAACAGTGAAAGGACTTCACATGCTCGAGTATCCCAGCAAGAATCGTCTGAAGCAAATTGTGTACAAAATGTTCAAATACCTTACAGTCAGGCGGTAAAGAAAAGAGCAAATAGTACACGTAAAACAGATTCGACGGATAATCATTGAACAAAAGAGATTCCTTTATTCTTACTTTACTTTAAAAGCTTTATAACAGTATACTTAAAACTGTAGCGCAACTTTGTGCTAAAGAAAAGAAAACGATAAGAGGTTTAAGAGCGCTTACACTAGCTTGTACGCATTGTAAATATTTATACATAAAGACACGTATATTTTAAAATATAAGTAAACCGATCATGTCTGAAACATGTGAAGACTGGTCTGTTTTTTAATGTTACGGAGATGTGAAGAAAAAAAGATGCTATCGTGCCGTGTTCGAAGTAACGAATATGTGCATTATAAAGTGGAGAGGCATTACAGACTGAACTACTAAATAGTTTTTAATGCGTATGTAACATGCTCTTAAATATTTACAGTGCTCTATATTCCTAATTTAACTAAGTTCCCATTAAACTCTGAGAGAAATATACAGTATATGTTATTCTTTGATGTAAATTTTGTTAAATTGTGCCATTACATCTTTAAGTATTTAACATATAAAATAAATACAAATGTTTTGCATTATAATCTTTTATAAATATCAAGTTAATACATACATTAAGTACTTATAAATAATTACAAATTTCACAATTTTTTTCAACTGTATTGTTAAATAATTTGAATTTTGAATTAGCACAGAACTTCGATTTATATCTGTACACAAATACTTTTAAGGGAATGTTATTAAAGTATATCAGCAGGATTATTCGGAACACCTGTGACTTCCCAAATCGTGGCTGCAAGTCTCCGCGAATGTTCCAAAACGCACGACGAGGTTGCCAACCCGAGATGAACGCAGTAAAGCTCGTATATCCTGATTTTGTTCACAGATAGTTTAGGAAAACAGATTTCAGCTAATTTTCTACAAAGATAACCAAAGCACATGGAAACTTGCAACAAAGAAAACCAAATATTAAATGTTAACGATACAAACCTATAATAATCTCCACAAAATATACCTGGTACTGGAAAGTTTTTCATTATGTGATTTAAATAAACCTTGCATTTTAACGGAGCTCCCTACAAAATATCCATAATAATAATAATAATAATACGTAGATACATTAACATTGTTTTTAAACTATTCACTTACAGAACCATCCTCGAACCATAAAAAGTAAGCGTAATTGAACGTCGTATCTTTCCACATGACTGATAAGTGTCCTTCTTCCAAATGCATTCTACTTTGTTTAACCATGTTCCAAATCTATATATTAAGTACTAGTTAGGTCATGGTGTTACACATCCAAATTCACTCAGTTTTATTTAAATTACCTTCTTCGTTGTGAGAGCCAGAGTTTCAGGATTTGTGAAGTCTAATGTCGGAGCAGTTAGTCTGTGGGTAGTTCTGTCGATGTAGATGAAATGCACAAGCCCGGGAAACTCTTCTAGATATTTGTTGATAGTTAGGGAAGTTCTCGTAGATTATATGGCATTAAGGAGTTATATTTTCATATGTAACTCACTGTATAAAGTAAACCAAAGTATAGAAAAAGTATGAAACTATAACGTTAAGTAATTACGAAAGGATATGATCCAAGAGTAAAGTTCTTCAATGCTTTCACTTTAAGGAAGTCGCTGAAATCGTTTAATTTCTGACGAACAAGTTTCCCTACTGTCGTGAGCACGTCTACGCCTTGTTTCAAAAAGCTCTTATCGAAACATGTTAATCGATATAGTTCCTTTAAATTATCTGTAAATCCAGATGTATTGGATTCAATTTGAAGAATAGACTCTGGATCTCTAGATTTTAAAAGATCTAGATATTTTTTCCGAACGAATTCCCATTTCGATTGGAGTCTTCTCTGGCACATGTCGACATCATTACTAATATTAGCTCTATTCTTCTTAATCCCGTCTAAAGCTTTTTTCATCGCTAAATCAAAATTCTCGAATGCCGGTCTCAGTTCATCGATATCCCTTTGAAGTTGCAAACCGTTTATAATGTTTAAATAGTGAAAACTATCGTACAATCCAGATGATGTGGCAAGATTAGCCATTTCTATTATCATAACAAGATTAATTCCATCTGCTAATTCAAAAATGTGAACCGCATTAGCGGTACAATCATGCTCGGATCCGAGAAGAATCAAATGGCTGTATAAGTCGTCATCCATTAAAGAATATAGACCTTCATTGATGGAAGATTCTCTTGATCCTCCTGCAATAAATTAACATATTAGTGCATAATAACAATTAAAGAAATAAAATTTTGATGTCATTAAAAATCATACTAAATAAGTCTGTGATATCTTCTGAAGTAGGGTTTGCAAGCTTTGCTCCAAAAGGAACTTGCTCATCCTTGGTTGAACTGTTGTCAGGTAAAAGTATATCAGTGCGGTCATCATTATCATTTGTATCAACTTCATAATTTCCTTTTCTTTTCTGATTCACTACCCAACACATAAGCATCATTAGTAATATGTCAGCAGCGTACAAATCACGAGCGTTTTTACTAGAATACAAAGAAAGGAACTTCTGTTCCACCAAAATCAGAATGTGTACGTTGCAAAACTCAGATTGTGCCTTCAATTTATCAGAAGCATCGTGTAACACTTTTAATATCGCTACACCCAAGTCTGTATTTATTGATAATTGTTCTATGGCTTCTGTAAGCATACTTTGCTCACAATTTCTTAAATGTACCCATGCATCTAATAAAGAAGAGACCAAACAGACTTTCTGCCTATTTACCTTCAACCTATAATCAAGTAACTTTAGTTATAATACTGTATGATTATATAAAAACAATTTCCACAACTTAATGATGTATTAAACTTACATTCCAACATCCGGTCCACAAACGTGCCTTACAATTGCTACACATACACCCAATGTTCTTTTCATTAGTTCAATTTCTTCCAAGGAAATGTAAATAAAAGTATATCCCATAAATTCATCAAATACCATGTTTGTACCATCGTGGCACTTCATCGAAGTGTAAGAATTTCCAAATTGGGATGCCATAATATGCTGGGATGTCACAATAGGTGAAAATAATTGCATTATAATATTTGGATTGAGTTTTGAGTTTTCATCACTTGCATCCTGAGAAGAAAGAGATAAATGTATAACAGTAAGTATATAATCTTATTATTAAACAATATTTTATACTATTAGATAAAACTTTAGACAATCAATAAGATATTGCAATAACAATTTTCGTGTAACTATAGTCCTACAAAAATTTAACAAAAATATACCTTGTTTTCCGAAATCAGTCCCTGACTTTTAGCTAGTTTTTGTATATGATTTGCAAATTTTTTATTACACTTCGTGAAAAGAATATCGTTTAAATGATCGAAGATTAAAATACCCTTCATTTTATAATTTATTTAAAAATACTTTGCTACTGTACGATATTATTGCTTGATATGTATTAATACAATGATGCTTTTATAATGTTCATCTTTGAACATAAAGCGTTTAATTAATGTACACAATACACTTCCTTTGCCATTTCATTGCCTGTTCCTGCACAGGTACCTGTAACGAAACTTGTTTAACCAGATTTACAATATAAAAATTCAAGCAACAAAGTCAATTACCTGGATTAGGTGTCTTTCAAACCCGCAGACAGATGTCCCTTAGTTCATAGCTTTTCTAGCGCATAATTTGAACAGTCGATCAGCGAATATTCCGTGTGTAATAATCTTCTAAAATAGATTACGAACTTCTAATGAAAGTACAAATTGTAAACATTTCACAAAATGTATTTTATTTTAATTATAAATAAATATAAGAACAGATTACTGTATTAACAATTGTATGGATGTATGTTGTATGTATGTATGTATGTATGCATGTATGCAATTATTAGCTCTATGTACTTTCAATCTATGTATAACTTGTATGCAATATAAAATTTGAATAAACGATAATTAAAAAGAATAAACCGTGTATTTATTTAAAAAAACCTTTCCCAAGCGTTCAGAAACATTATACAAACCTATCGAAATGCAAAAGTAAAGAAACAGTACAAAAGAAGTACTTAGAATAGCCGAAAACAGTAAAATCGCGAAAAAATTCGATTAAATCACGAAATAAATTCCTCAGAATTCATGAAAATGACGTCATAAAAATTCCAAGAAGTGGCATTCGTGCCACCTCCTCACAACTTATGTTCTCCTGATACCAAAACTCAAAATTGGAAACTCGGATTTCAAAAATCGGTCTCGGTAATTCTTGGAAATGACGTCATAAAAATTCCAAGAAGTGGCATTCGTGCCACCTCCTCGCATATTATGTTCTCCTGATACCAAAACGCAAAATCGGTAAGTCGGATTTGAAAAATCGGTCTCAGCAATTCTTGAAAATGACGTCATCAGAATTCCAAGAAGTGGCATTCGTGCCACCTCCTCGCATATTATGTTCTCCTGATACCAAAATCCAAAATCGGTAAGTTGGATTTGAAAAATCGGTCAAAACAATTCTTGGAAATGACGTCATCAGAATTCCAAGAAGTGGCATTCGTGCCACCTCCTCGCATATTATGTTCTCCTGATACCAAAATCCAAAATCGGTAAGTCGGATTTGAAAAATCGGTCTCGGCAATTCTTGGAAATGACGTCATCAGAATTCCAAGAAGTGGCATTCGTGCCACCTCCTCGCATATTATGTTCTCCTGATACCAAAATCCAAAATCGGTAAGTTGGATTTGAAAAATCGGTCAAAACAATTCTTGGAAATGACGTCATCAGAATTCCAAGAAGTGGCATTCGTGCCACCTCCTCGCATATTATGTTCTCCTGATACCAAAATCCAAAATCGGTAAGTCGGATTTGAAAAATCGGTCTCGGCAATTCTTGGAAATGACGTCATCAGAATTCCAAGAAGTGGCATTCGTGCCACCTCCTCGCATATTATGTTCTCCTGATACCAAAATCCAAAATCGGTAAGTTGGATTTGAAAAATCGGTCAAAACAATTCTTGGAAATGACGTCATCAGAATTCCAAGAAGTGGCATTCGTGCCACCTCCTCGCATATTATGTTCTCCTGATACCAAAATCCAAAATCGGTAAGTCGGATTTGAAAAATCGGTCTCGGCAATTCTTGGAAATGACGTCATCAGAATTCCAAGAACTGGCATTCGTGCCACCTCCTCGCATATTATGTTCTCCTGATACCAAAACTCAAAATCCGGATTTTCGGTTCGAAATACCTTCGTGCCACCTCCTTGTGTGTCATGTTCTCCTGATACCAAAACTCAAAATCCGGATTTTTGAATCGACAATCTGGATTTTTTGAAATTTTGTATCAGGAGAACATAAGTTGTGAGGAGGTGGCATGAATACCTCCTCGCATGTCATGTTCTCCTGATACCAAAACTCAAAATCCGGATTTTTGAATCGACAATCTGGATTTTTTGAAATTTTGTATCAGGAGAACATAAGTTGTGAGGAGGTGGCATGAATACCTCTTCGCATGTCATGTTCTCCTGATACCAAAACTCAAAATCGGCAACTCGGATTTCAAAAATCGCTCTCGACAATTCTTGGAAATGACGTCATCAGAATTCCGAGAAATGGCATTCGTGCCACCTCCTCACAACTTATGTTCTCCTGATACAAATCTTGAACTGCAGCTTTCCGATTTCGCAAAAATTCTCGGAATTTTGAAACATGAATTTCGAGGAATGGTGTCTGCCTTAGTTGGACCATGAAGGATAGGTTTTGGTAAGGATTTAAAATAAATAGACATTGCAAATTAATTTTTTCCTCTTTATTTCTCAATCAATTTGTATACATGTTTGCAATCGTATAATATATTCAAAATTTAATATTACATAATATTACAACATACAATATTTGAATATATATGTATATTTTACAGTAATTTGTAATTTACATATACAGTTGTTATGCATTATACTAGTATAATTAATTGGCTAAACTTCCGAAAACGTCCATGCCCCAAATTGGCTAAAATTTGGGGAATGGCTTTGGTAATAGCAGATTTCATAGCATCAGAATCGCCTTCAAATCTGCCTCAACTATTCCTGCCGGTAATAATTGCGTCGGTAAAGTAGGGAGTGACACCCAAATGATACCAAATTTTTTCTCGAGTCGCCAAAAATCCTTCTCGGAATCATCATTTTTATTAAAAAGAAAGCCATTCCCAAAATTTCAGCCAATTTGGAGCATGGAGGTTTTCGGAAGTACAGCCGGACGTAATACGTAAATAAGGATATATCTCATCAGAAACACTTAAAATTTATCGTATGCATTCATTGCTTTTCTAGTAGAAATTCTGGAATTCTGGATCAGCGCCATCTAGCGGTTGGCGCTCCGGAGGTACTCCTGATACCAGGATCACAGAAACAGCAAAGAGGTTTACGAGGTTTCCCGCGTATTTGCGCGCATGTGCAGTAGCGCTACTCCTGGTATCAGGATCGCAGAAAAGCGAAGAGGTATCCGAAAAGTATTCGAACTGCGCATGCGCGCCAAGGAGGTATACGCCCACGGTGTAGGGATATGCGCATGCGCAATTGAAGTAGAGGCGTGACTTTCTCAAAATGGCGTCTCATTGAATAGACCAGAACTTGCTATAAAGAATAATTAATTGCTAATTATCTGCGAATAATTTATCAACTTTTATGATTGAAAAATGAAATATACTCCATTGGCAAACTTCTCGTGCTAAATTTATTCAGATTTTATTCGAGAATAAATTATTATACATTTTTAAAGCACACCTTGCCCTGAATGCGTCTAGTCGATTAGAAGAATATCGAAAATTCGTTAAGCGCGTAACAAATCAATACAAAAATGATTCCATATTATCCAAAAAGAACAGTAGAATACAATTCAGGAATAAAAGTGCATAAAATATTGCTAGGAGATAAAAAGTTAATAAAACATTTTCCCGATGTTGTACTTGTAGAAAATTGTTGATAACGTAATTATTTCGAATTAAAATGAATTAAATTACGACGCAGATAATTTTTTAATCCTGGAAGTGCATAAATTGTACCGAGAAAACTAGTAATTAATGATTTATAATTTATAGTAATTAATTTCGGCTGTTTCAGGCGACGCCATTTTGGAATAGGAGTACCAGTCTAGCCCTGCTGCGCATGCGCACGAGTGCGCGGGAAAGCTACCTCCTCGGATACCTCCTCGCTTTTCTGCGATCCTGCTACCAGGAGTAGCCTCGAAACGCCGTCCGCTAGATGGCGCTGATCAAATTCTAATTTTTCCGGTAAATTCAACCTCCTATCCGGATAATTTTTTCATCAGGTGGAAGTCACTTCCCTTCTGTATTTGTAATAAAAATTTAATCAATACTGCGATATACTTTTTTTCTTTGAAAGGATGGGAGGTTCAATTCATTAAATGATAAATATTTAGCTGATATATAAAGAATCAAACTTTTATTTTGATAAAAATGTAAATGAACAAAGATTCATATCTGTCGATTTACGCAGCATAAAATTTAATAAATAGATTAACAAATCATAACAATGTCAAAAAATTACAATAAGTAATGTACAATACAGTTAATAGACATTAAAATCTATTAAAATAAAATTATTACATCTTCGTCAACAAGTTACGTACTTTTTATTTCTTTAAACTCGGAATTCGTTTATAATTTCACATTTATCCTAAATGAAAATGTACTTGTGCAATTTTTTGAATTCATAAGCAATGCTTTCCAAATTGGAATACAAAATACGGAAACTGAACCTTCTCTAAATACAGTAAACCCTTAACTTTAAGGATTAATAAGGGTAATCATTGACTGTTCAAGGATTTGAAAAAAAATTCAGTCAGTATTATAATGATAGGAAAAACGTCGTTATCTTTCAGTTTATTAAATTTAATTAAGATCCATAAAATCGAGAGTTTACTGTAACATTCAATATCGCTCTTTAATAAAAGTAACATCAGCTTCCTTATCAATAATATTCAGATGATAACGTCATCGTTATCGATTATCCAACATTCGAATAATTACGCGAACATGTATTCGTTTAATATTCGCATAAAAGTGACGACGCAGTCCTCGGCATATACATTACATTCGACTAGATTATATTATTATAAGTCTCTCTACTAGTTTTTTTGCGTTTTTCATGTTTTTGTTCGTTTGGCTTTCGATCGAAGATTTTAACTCGTTTCGAACTTCTAATGTACGTGTACAGTGTGTCTAATAGTATTACATATCATAGAAATAATCTCAATTCTCAATGGCCAAGTCAATTGGGCACTCAGAGCCACCGCTAGAGTTTACGCTGCGTTAAATCAGTGATAGGCACCGACGAATTAACTCTCGTTATATTGCTACGGATGGAAATGTATCAGTTGGCAATATAGAAACAGGTGTTTTCATGTAGCCTTTGCAAATCGAAAAATTTGGTAAGTTAGAAATTTGGAAATTTCCGGTGCCCCGTTTGCTCGACGCTAGCGGCAGTACTGTGGACACTATAATAGTAATAGTAATAATTAAGGGTGCGTGGAATTCCGACCGAAAGTTCGGATTCTCGTATTCGCACACCTTTATAATAATAATTGTCATCATTTTCTAGATTCTCCTTGTTTCTTACATGCTATCGTTTTTAAAGTTTCGTATAAACCCTGCTAAAATTGCGTCAATCACGTCTGGCCAATTGCGCTTCTGATTTCAAACAATTCGACATTGGAACAAGATATTCATCTTTCGAGAGTCTGACTGTCGACAACTTCGAAAAACAATGCGTATACGTTATGTGCGCTCAAATAGTATTTGTGCTCGTTTGAAATAATGTTACAATCTTAAAAAACACAATGTTACGCTTTCAATTGACAAACGTATATTCTCTTTTGGTTTGCGTAAAAACCTACGATTTAAACTTACGATTACTTTTACTCTGTTATTGTATTCAGGCCTGTACATTTGGCGCATCGACGGCGCTATGATTTTTATCTGAAAAATATATGACATTAATAAAATAACTGTCGTAATAGCGTCGAAAGTTTGCACGCAAAAGATAAGCAATAATTTGTGCAGAATATTTAGCAACAACATAAGCTTAATTACTTTTTTTATACAACACGGTATCTTTTAAGTACTATATATTAAAATTTACCAACTTATTAAGCGCAGTTACTTGTTGGGATTTACGAGGCATGGTTACAAAGTAACACCTGTTGCTATTTTTAAAAGGTCTTACGATGCAAATTGAGATGTAAATGAAATTGATAGTGTTGCTTTACAGCTTCAAATCGAGTTATATAACTTATTGTTAGTCATTATCTTTTAAGAACTAATTAGACACAATGTTCCTGGCATGTCTCGATTAATAAAAGATAGAATTCTAAGTGGACACCAAATCAATAACAATAATGAAATACTCGTGACTAGTATCGCGATTATAATAATTATAGGACGTAAAGAACTGCTTTATGACTGTCCCTCGTACTTTCGTGAGCGAAACTCATTAGAAGTAAATACGCGTATTTGTATACGTGAATTGACTCGAAACACGCGCGTATATTTCCTTAGTTATTCGGCGTTGTGGTTAAAATACAGTGCTGTAAGTTCTCCATTTGACTGACAATAAAGATAACTGTCCATAGTCAAACGTAGGCCTGTCTGTTCATGTGTTGGGTAGTAATCAATAATTGTATGCTAGGCTCGGTTGATAATAACGTCATATTGTCATTTCGCAAATAAAGTCGTTTATGTGTCACGAGAAATTTCAGGCTACACTTGCTCATTAACTTGCAAATTTCTTTGTAGATTAATGTCTATATCTTTTACCGTTGGTTGAAGACATTCGCACATTTCGGCAGTACCGTGTAATCTGATTACGCGACACCCGTTTCTACGTAGCAGACAAACAGGTTTCGAAATTTTAAATTCAGGAATTTGGAAATTGACAATATTTCAAATTTTCGACAGCAGATCCCTATCATCGGAAACTCCGCAATGCATAAATATGGGACTTACAAACAAATTCAAATCAATGAGCGGGTGTAGTTAAATTTCATGTCATATTTCGTTTTACTCGTTTGCTAAAGCAACGATACTCATGCTTGATCCCTTAATCCAAATTTTCATTAATAACTTTCGCGCTTCGAATAAATATTCATGTACTTCGACGCGACAACAGGAACGAAGGGTAAATCGCTTTCTTCGGCAAAGATTAATCTCCGTTAGAAAGGTTACGGGACGTGTGTAACGATCGCGTACAAATTACCTACAATCGTAATGCATTGACTGTTTATCAGAAGCCCGTATGCGTATACCGCAAATATTCATATATTCAGCGTGGATACTTATTCATTTAAGTCCGTGATACGAGAAAGTTTAAGGCTGACAATATTACCCTTTCTACGATATCGATACGCACCTTGGTGTTTGAAATATCGCGACACGGAAGCCTTCCGATGCGAATAAAAGATGACCTAAAAAATCTGTACGGTGCACAACTCTCGCAACACAGCACGTTTCGCAACAATAATAAACCTCGATTTCGCTTTGCTCGCGAGCCAACCTGTTCGATATCAACTTCGATCCTCGAAGAGGCGCAACAATGTTTTCTTCCCTACGTGTAGGGACTCGATTCGACGCACTTCGATTATACGTGAACCTGCCTCGAGACGTTTTCGAGTGCCGCTTCTGTGCGGGCACACACTCCTCGGCAAATCCTCCGGGAACTTTTACAGGCGTCGACAAAGCACGCTTCCTTCTACTTCTGAAGACGAGAAACCATTTTGTCCGGGTCGCGGACACGCGTGTATCTTATTCGCTCGACATCAACTGCACGCTATCGTCCGCCGATCTGTGAAGCCGACGAACGTCCGATAACGATCGAATCGGCGTCGGATGCAGCAAAGAGAACGTGTGCGAATGGCGATCTGAAAAATTACAAGGAGAATTAGATTCGATAGGATAAATTAAAAAGGGACACAGAATTTGCAAATCTCGGGCAATAGCGATAAATAGTTTTCCTCTGTAAAAAATCGATGAATACCAATCGAAAGTTTGAACGGGGGATAAACACCGAGACACGCCCACAGGGGTACCAACGATTAATTTATGCGGGTTAAAAATAAGGTGAAATCGATCGTATATGTCTATAAGCAGGCATCAAGGTCGGGAACAAGTGTCTATTCGCGAATATGCATATGTAGGTGTACACACGAATCCGGTTCGTGAGAATATTTTCAAACGTATCTATGTCGATTTCCATATTTATCGCATGCTGCGCGAAATTCGCAGGAATCCACCTTATTAGTATGTAAGTGGAATATTAGAGATTAAGTGGCACGAAAGCACCGGTAATTACGCTTCGAAGAATTGGTATTTCAAATATTAGCTTGTGACATATCAAATAGGCCGATTTCGAAACATCTGATGCAATTCGGTGAGATAAAAGTGGCACAAAACAGCACTTCTGATATATCAATTTCAAGCTTATGATCTGCTGCAACTGACTACGCTTTCATAAATTTTTTTTATACAAACTGGCTGGTAGCCACCTCATCGACTACTCTGTAAAATTGCGAAATTGATACATAAGAGCTATTTCGTACTTGTATTTCACATTCTAACAAGATCACCGATGCATACTCGAGATAAGAAAGAAATTTGGCTGATGCTTAGAAAGATACATTTATTTAAAAGAATCTCGAGATGACCTTACTGCTTTCGCCTATCGATCCTTCCTCGTTAAATTTTAATAAGATCCTCAATTTCTTTCAACTTCTAAGTTCGTCTCCGTTTCTCTGCTCTAATGAGCTTCTTTCGTTCGCCAATTACGGTGCTCGGTGTATAATTAAACTTCTCGAGTAATTGCAATTGTAATCTTCGACCGGAAATGTTCTCCGGCGCGATCTCCATTGACGTCATCAATGCGGCGAAACGATCAATTATATGGAACTAATATTTATTCAAGCATCGGAGACCACAGAGAAATGGATAGCAAATTCGTGTTAGCGTAACTTATGCAGGTGAAACACGCGAACGCCTGCAGGAAAACTATGGGCTACATGTATGTACACACGTACGTCTTGTAAATACAAAGCAAACGAACGACGTAGGAGTGTCGTTCAACTAATTTTACCATCGAATTTTGTTCGTTCGCACCTCTTATATCCGTGGATGGTTCGCTTCTGGACAGCTCCTGATCGTTGCTCGAGTACATCGGTATCTTCGACGGACTTTTGTAGTGTGCCAGGACGTCATTTTTATCGGACATGTTCTGATTGTGATGGGGAAAATGGAAGGCTGTGGTGTGTGGCCACGAAGCTGGCGGTGGACTGCGAACCAAGTGTTCGTGCACCTGTGCCAACGTCAAAGGATCTGTGTCACCCAATTCCTGAAAATTCATCAATTTCATTAATGGATGTAACTTTCTGCGTACTTCTAGAATCGACTGATTATTACTTTGTTTGGTCGGTGAAGTTGCAATTAAAAATAATTAAATACTGAACTTAAAATAACAGAGTCGAATCTCTGCTGGATAAAATGGTATTTTCTTTGACTCTAAGTTTCAGATTGCATTTATTATGAAATCATGAGCAAGAAAGTTGTCGGTGTCAAAAAATCTTCGATAAACAACGCTCGCCCATTGTTTTCGGTGATTGAACGTTTTGGAACTCGCCCAAAGTTCAACAATAAACTCCAGATAAAGTACATAAAGTTCTATGTACCCTAGAGGCTACAATAGCGAGGGTCATTGTGACCGCACCCTACCGGTCGAGGGTTAATGGAATGAATGTAGTGTCTTTTATAACGGATATCAACTGAATGATCAATAGCCGCTAGATCCACGTTCGGCAAATCTGTCCCTCGCATTATCCTTCGAGAATAATACTAACTTTCCGACGAACGACAGAAACGAGTTTTCAACGGTACGGTAATAAACCTAATCATTCATCTCTCCCACGGGAGGTCGGTGATATAAGGAAATATTGACTTTCCTGAAACACTTCCTTGTAGAAGAACTTTATATACTTGAAGGATATTATTTTTGAAAAGAAAGCAAGATAACTGAAGTTGTTATATTCTACCATATGAGACGATGCTTAGAAAAGAAAGAATAAGAAACATAGCGATTCACCCCCTGTTACTGACAGCCTTCGATTAATGGACCAGTCGAACACGATAAGTCGCTTAAAGTCGTGACATTTCATTTACCAAGAAATATTACCTGCGTTTATGCTCTTTTGTTTAACCTTGATAAAAACCGAAACGAAGGCGACTCATTCGATAAAGATCGACAAAGAAAAAAGAAATACTTCGTACTTAGCGAGCGTGATCCTTTTTCGTTCACTATCAAGTTCACGCTAGCATTAATAATGCAACGAGGGTTCGATCGATCTTAGTAATAAAAGTGAAACACTATTCACCTGAGACATCAGAATGGCGTCGTCTGACTCAGATTCTTCCAAGGACTCCACGAGGCTTTCCCGACTCGCCAGTATCTGGAAAATACGATATCAATCACAGAATGTTATATAGTCAACACATGAAACATAGGAACATGGAACAGATCTCAGAATATAGATACGAGAATACAGTTATCGGAGGACTCACTGGGGTTGTTGGGATTCGGGGATATAGAGTTCTGGGGATACATAAATTTAGTGCTCTAGGTATTTGAAGATCTAGATATTTAAGGGTTTAGAAATCTGACTCAGACATTAGAGGAGCTAAATATTTGGGATCTAGGTATTTGAAGAAACAGAGATCTGGAGGTCTATCGACGTAAAGATGTGACGATCCAGGTATTTGGGAATCTGGGATGATCTGAACATATGGAGATCCAGAGACGTAGACATCTAGAAGAGTAAGGATAAATTTCGCAAAGGTTTTCACTCGCATTACACGTTGCCGCAAGTTTGGCAACGCGAAACAAATGTGTTATCGATTGGTACCTGTAGGAAAGGGTTATCCTGTCGACTGAGCCTAAGTGCCTCCATGTCCTGATCGATGTTCCGCGTTCTGCCAGGTGTCAAGGTTAAAATAGAGTGCGACGGTGATGGCTGACAAGCGACGACTACATCGACGGCTGCTACGCTCAAGGTCGACGGAATTCTCGACACCTGGGTGTCATTCTCGCTGCCGCTACGCCTGCAAGCGTTCGTGATGATCGCTGAAACAGATAGCATCGGTAGCCGATGAAAATGCCGTACCAAGAAACTTTCATTGCATTCGAAACTAACGATAACCTCTACGAGGTGAACTTGACATCACCCTCCAAATTCACCTTGTCCTGTCTGTTTTCTTTTGAAGTGATTGTTGTTGCATGAAATTGTATATCGGATGAGATAATCGTAAAGAATTTCCGCGCATCTCCTGCTTTATCATATTCTACTTTCGTATATAGATACACGTCGGAGCTTAAATTAATCACATTCTATTTTGCTCCACAATATAAATATCGTGCGCTCTTTTATTTACACCGGTACGGTTCACTTTGCTAAGAACTTCCACGATTACTTGCTAGACTTTTCTAAAAAAAAATTCCCTCTTTTTCCTTTCCTTTTTTCTACGAGAAAGTTTTTCTCGCGCGTGCTGCCACTTTAAAAGAGTGCTTTTTAAAGCCGCTTCTAAGGGAAGCAGTTTAACATCGAATTATATAATGTTCAATTTTCTATGAAATTAAGAATTGATTAAAAATTTAAAGTACATAGCGAAGTTAGTATTACTAGATTGATGTATGAAGAAATTTTCGATCAGATCACTTCATAAATTACACAAATTGTAAATCTTGATTTCTGAAATAGATAGCAACTTGAACCAAAGAGAAAATAACGAAAAGAAAATATAACTTTCGGAATAAGTTTCTCCTTGATAAAAAGAACGAGTGGGTCGTGTATATTCGCAACTTACCAGGAGTCTCGACTTTTGGAGCACGTTCCATCTCTTCGTCCTCGTTGATCTTCATCCCTAACGTAAGTTTTTTCGTCTTAAAAAAGTTGGAAAGAAATGCTGCGCCCTTTCGCTTTACCCGGTCGTATCGTTGAGCGTTCTCCGACGACACGTGTATCATAATTCGTCTGAAACCCAAAAACAATCCTCATTTATTTATTCGTCAACGATCTATATCATTTTATTTAAAAAAGTTCCTGAAAAGTTTCACACAAATTTTTCAGTTCGTCAGATCACATTGGAAATTTTGCAGAAAGAGAATTAATTGTAAAAACCTCGAGAGCTATTGCATCTCTTTTTAATTTGTGTAATTTGCACTCACCAATTTGGTGAAATGGTACTTAAACAAAATAATGGTCCCAGGAAACTGGGGTCAAAGATGAGTCTGGACACCGTGGGCCACCGGTGTCCATGCGTCACTTAACGCGTTGATACACGTTTACTTAACTATACTCGTTCTAAATTAACGCGACAGGTACCACTTAATTCAGAGAAATCCTTATATCTCGGACACAGACTTTGATTTTTTAAGCTATCTATCCCATGAAAAAGAAAGACCGATGATTTAAAATCAAGGGAAAGGTATCGATATTCTAAAGTACCAGGTTGTTCGTTTTCAAAAACGAACGAATGTTCATTGTCAGATACACGAAACTGTGAGCAACCTTTTCGGTAGATTCTCTTTCAAGATTTCGCGACGACTCGTCGATTCGAAGAAAGAAAAGCGAGCACCGGGTTATCGTCACTCGTCCAGGAAGAGGAGGACCAACGTTCACGATCCTCGGCGCTCGCATTGCCAACTGCAGCTGCAGGAGGGTGTGCTTCGCTGTTTCTCGTACGATTTTGCGCAGCTGCAAGTGGTCGAAGAGCAACGGAGAAAGAGGAAGGAGTGTGCGTGTGAGGTAAGAAACGAGCGGCAAAAAACAGAGAGGACAGTGGTGAGGGCACCTCGAAACAGAAGTGTTTGAAAAGTACCGCGGGAACAAGTGCAACCCCTGAGAGGCTCGTTTCTTTCCCTTTCGATCTGCTCGTGGCCCACATTCCGGACTAGTCTTTCATCTCTCGAAATCCCTAAATGAACATGCTATCAAAGATTCACGGGTCAGCGATCTTATGATTAAAAAGCTACCTGGTGATCGCTACTAAATTTCACTAATTAAGAAAGAACGACGATTACGCTTCGACACTTTACTAACGGATTCATCGTTTAGATTGATTTCATCTGATTTCAATAAGACACGATTTTACAAAGTTCAATTCCACGTGTACAATTTGGACACAATTAAAGATTTCAATTTAATACTAAAAATTTAGATATTTAAGATTTGAAAATTCGTACATTTGAAATTCGCAAATCAGCAAGTTTCAGAATCTATTGGCACTTGATTACATTCACAGAGATTTTCCATGAAAAGCAACTCCGATAATTCCAATCTTCCAATATCAATTACGTATCTACCCTAGAATACCGTAATACGAAACTATGTATCTACCCTAACATTACCGTAACATCTACATCGTCCGAAATGCATACATTGACCAGGTACAATGTCTTCAATTTCCACTAGCCTATACATGTACACATAGGCGAAGATAAGTTAGATCGGCGGGTTGATTAGAATGTAGTATCGCATCCCGTGTCAGAGACACGAGCTTTGCTCAGTCATCGTCCTCCGGTTCGATCAAACGACCCCTCCTTCGGAACAGCTCTAGATCGACACGCGAGCCATCGTCATAGGGGAAGCTGCTCCCAGAATTGGCGTTCGTAGCCGGTGTTTTTCCAGCGGGTAACATCTCGTGGCTGAACCGGCGATCGATCGTCCTCCTCCACCCACAAGACACGGACACGGTTGGCTCGTAAATCGGGACGACACCGCACGACACCGTTTCTCCGCGTCACTCGTCCCTTTCTCCGACTGCTCGTTTTACTTACTTCTTCGAGGTGGACGCACCTGCTTCATTTTCCCGGGTGTCTGCTCCGCTGGCAGAGGACCGATGGACGAGCGACGGTGTTCACGGCGCGGGCGCGGGCGCGACTACCACCGACTCAGGGCTGCATCCGACCCCGGAACAACAGGGTAGAGACTTTGCGGCGGTTGCCTGCGACCTGACCACGCATCGCCTTTGGACACGCGCACTACGCTCCGATACCACCCTCTTCCTCGCTTCTTGTTCTCCCACAGGCTCCTTCTCGCTCCTCGGCTACTCCTTTTCACCCCGTGCAAATATACGGGGTGAATCGCTAAACATCCTCGATGTCTCGACTATGGAAACCAGACAAAACATTCTATTCAACTATGATTTTATCGATTTCTTACAAAAATAGACTCTAAATTAATTTCATATTTTACCAGCGAGATATTTCTTCGTGTAATTTTGATCTACTGTTGTTATCCACTTAAAAACACCCGAACAGCATCGGATCTACAGCATCGATGCTATTGTCCTTAAACTATAACTATGAAAACGAAGTTCCTGTTCAGGTCGAGTGTACAACCCCGTGTCGGAGAAGTGTGTCAAAAAATTTAGATAACAGAAGCAATACACTTACAATTAAAGTGTCTTATAGAACTGCTTCCGTAATTGTTTCTGTGTTACTGTCGACGAACTGTCCGGACCTGGAAAGAAATTGTTGTCATGTTGGTCTCGTTTTGATTTAATAATTTATAGTTTATGAAGGTATTTAATGTCTTCTACATAGAAGATGTTTAGCGACTCACCCAGTACATATCCACGTCTCTTGGCGGTTGCTGCCTACTTCGTTTGCAACCTCGTTAATCGCGCCAACGAAGCGGGGGTTAATTAGGCGAAGGATAGGGTGAACGTTGCGTCTTCGGGGTTGATAGGTTTGGGCACGGTTTGTCCGACGAGTAATGGACCTAAATAGAGATGTCAGTGGTACCTTGTCCGCGAATTTTGGAACTTTCAGTGTTTATGTTTAACATTAGCGTGACAAAGATGATTTCCCTAGGTGGTATCGTTGGAGTAAAATGTACACGTGCACTGGACATCACGCAATAATTCTGATTCTCTGTCGATTCAAGCACTTTCTGATTTCAATCTGTATGATTCATCTCATGCTATCACGCGTAGATTTTTATGGCTTAGTCGCGATTACTCTTACTCAACGGGATAAAATTTGTGGAGAGGATACTCAAAATTTAAGTGCTCTTGAAAAACTGGGTTTTTTGGCCTATCGTCTTAATAGATGAATCATTTGTGTTATGAGAGAGAATCATGTTAAATTATGCAAACTTTAATCATGTTAAACCATGCAAAGATGTTAAATTATTAAATTGTTTTGGAAAACGAATTATTTTTATTGGTCACGTTATTTGATCGTGTACTAGGTCTATTACCGAGTCCTATCGTTTGCAAAACCTCGTTGGAAAATACCCAATGATTGTGTTTACTCGGTAAACAGCTGTAGATAATTATGAAACGTTCTTTCGATCATCTTTTAATACACACTTGTGAACGTACAAGATTCCTAATGCAAACATATCACGCACCTTAAATGAAAGCCTGAGAAATGATTTACGAAATCGTTACAAGAATTGTTTATTAATATACAATCGAATATTCCTTATCGATTAGCGAGAACTCGGTGTAATTTTATTTCAACATAAAGTCTGACTAAGCAAGATAATTAATTAGTTTCATTAATATCTTGCGAAACAAAATTGTTTGTTTGAAGATTTCACTTTTAACGGCGTAATTGGCTTATTGGATAAAATTCAATTTTCTTCTTTGAACGATTTATTGAATCACGATATCGAAAGGAAAGAATAATTTTTCCAAAAGACGATTCGACGGAGAAGAAAATTGATTTTTCAACGTACAAGTAATCGGTGGAATTCATAAATTTGACAAATTAATTCGTTGTAACTAATAGTAGAAAAGATAGAAGAAGATAAAGCGATTAAAACAATTAACGCTTCTTCGATTATACGAACACTCGAATCGAACGCTGATAAATGACACTGATAACTCGCTCTAAAAATATCTTCGGTCGTCGAAAATCGATCAATCTTCCGGTTTAATCCGCGGTAACTCTTTAAAATTTCCACCAGTGTTTAACACGTTGAATGTCACAAGGGTCACCCGTAGCTATTATCACGAAATAACCAAAAGAAATTTTTTAAATTTTGACTCGCATTAATATGGTGTGCAAAGTATCAAGAGAAAATAACTGTCACCTCGAGCATGGACAAAATTTAAATTATGTTAGTATTGTAATGACAGTCACAGTGTTGAAATGAAAATTAAAAAAATTCCAGTTACCCAATTTTCCAAAAAATTAAGCACACATTCCGAATAATTTTAGCTAGAATTGCTGCACACGATTTTCATCACTGCGGCATTCAACGTGTTAAAAGAACGATGTTCCTTCGAATTCACTAAAACACATTTTCACAAAACGTTTTTCACGACGACAACACGTTTAATCGTTCAGCATGTTATTGTACTAACCGCGATTCAATTATTCAATTGTCGGAATCTCGCTTTCAGCGAGTTCATGATGCTACTGATTGCGAAACGAGTAAACTTGGTGTTCCTCGAGCGTGCAATGATAAGAATTAATCGTAGCAGAAGCTTTAAATTGAACACGCGTTCTAGCATTGATTACGTTCCTCTAACGATTACATTTTGTACGCGTTGTGAAATCAAATGTTAATCAAATTACTACCACAAAGTTACTAAAATTCAAAATACCTAAATTTTTAAACTTGTCAATTTTTCAATCATCAATTTATACATTTTTTACTAAGTTGACGAATCCCGAAATGTTCAAATCTTGAATGCAGTATCCTAAAAAATATCTATTTCACTGTGTATCTAGGAAAATATTTTATTTACGACCTCGGTATATCGTGACAGGGATTATAGGTAGAAAATGAGATCATCTAGATAATGAAAAAAGCTGTTCCCCTTTTTTTCTCCCCTTGTTCCATAATCGACGAGGGTTAGTGGTGAAGCATTAACGGAGATTCAGCGAAACGATAACGCGGATCGAACGTTATTTTACTTAGCGTTTAGGAGTATGATGACAGTAACGAGTTCAGATAATGTTGCACATTTGTCGAGATAATGCGATGATGACATTGATCGCAGCGATTACGTTCATACGCATATTCTGCTTTAAAAATCAACATAAAATTATCCTCGGATTATCTACAGCATCTGTTACTTGATTCGTAGAAAGAGGAAGTGCGAGGAAGGGATCGAAAACGATGCTTCTATATTTACGATTAATTTGACGAGCTTTGTGGGAAAGTCTAAAGAGAGGACTAAGGGGAAGCCTAGGAAGAGTCTAGGTACAAGAGTCTAGATACAAATCGTTTCGATTGTCCTTTGAATCCCCTTGTGAATTGATCCAGGTGGATACGTAAAAATTCAAGTTTATTGCAACACACCCTCACAACGACAGAACAGAGATACAAAAAAAGAGAGGATGCTACCGCAGCGATGTCGTTTTCGAACTGTTACAAAAAGCCGTATCATTCACTAAACTATTACACATTATTCGTGTTTACGTGTATGTGTGTGTGTGTATTGTTTGATAAAAAAAATATATATATCTATATATCTTTATTCGACTTGTTTCATTTTTTTTTACAAACCCTACCGAAAGGTTGTCCTATGGAATTTGCACTTGTACAGACTAAAATACTGTGTTTGCGAAAATATTCATGGCTCCCAATTAATTTGGGAAACGTCGATGCCTTCGAGAAGTTACAAAAACGCTCGACATCATCAACCATCGTATTTTATCGTCAAGATAAAAAAGATACATTCGCTTCTCTATGTATCAGACTCTCCTCCTCGTGTTACGATGCTACTTGTTCAAATCGGACTAACTAAAGTTGCAAACGAGCAAATAAACAGATCTTATCGAAAGTTATCCATTCCAATATTCGAAACGTACAGGAATATTCGGTGCAATTCGAAATTCGGACATTTCGAATGTTGGAAATCATCGAATAGTTCAACTATTCGATGTTTTACAACCCTACTGGTGACCCTTATGGCAGTCAACTTGTTAAAAATATTACAGATTAATTGTTTTATCGGATGCTTCAGTTCACTACTGTGTATCTCGAATCGTTAGCGTCACTCTTGACAATTTATTTTATTGAAAATAGAGAGTACGGACGTTCACACCCCAAAGATCGGACAATGATATTATCATTCTCTATTGTCGATTAAGTACTAAATTCGATTAATAAATAGTGTCACGCAAACCTCTCCTCCTAACTTTCATGAAAAACAACAGATTTGTAGAGTACACATCACTGCACTTTGTAAATTAAAGTACAATTTTTAGTAAGATACTAATCTTCATAAACAAAACACACATTTTCCAGTTACTTTTGTTTGAAGAAGTTATTGTACATGAAATATTAATATCATGGTGTTGTCTCTTTTAAACATTGATTATTCTATAAACTGCATTCATAAAAATTAGAAGGGTTTGGTTAGATGACATTTCTTTTATCAATGAAAGTGTACCCTTTTGAGAAACTGATTAGCTCAAGTTTCACACAATTATGAAGGATTTGAACAATGATGCATTTCAAAAAGTCTAATCTCTCAAATTGTCGAAGAAATGCAATGTAATTAAGAAATTTGTTAATTTGCAATGCTTCATAATTATGCAAACAGGTAGTACACTTCCCTCGATGTCACCATAAAAAAAGCAATCGCTTGTCTAAAAAATTTCGGAAATTCTAGCAATTCGTTAGCTCGACGAAAGGTGTACGAACCGATGTTAAGCAGAAGAACGAAAGTAATTGACAAATAGTTGCGACACAGCGAACGACGATCCTTTCGACGAAAAGTATATATATGAACACATAAGCTACGTGTAGATGTGTATGTGTATGTAGTTGCATACGTATTACGTGTACGTGTGATCGTGTGCACGTGTCGCCAATTACACAATGAAGGATACGCGACAACGATGACACGAGGCTCTTTTTTTTACAATGCAAGCAATCGACAATGGAACTTCATTCGTAAAGATTTTTTTTGTGTTTTTTTTTTGTCTTTTTTTCATTTTTTTTAGGCAACGCATCACTCGCACATACCTAATCGCAATAATAATAATGATCCTGATTAATGATCACGGATCGAGTTACGATGAATCAATTGGTTCGGTACGCTTCTACTCGATATGTTAGTCGAACGAATCATTCTACGATGTTCGTATAAACACAGCGACATCGAAACAACAAATTTTTCTCGTTTATATTATGCGTTAGAAATTAATTCGTCATATTTATGTCACATGTATATATATGTATATAATATAAAACATTTGAAAAAATCACAGTTACTTAAAAAACATCTCAGTTTATCGCTTCTTCTTACTCTCGCATGTGCACTCATTCGCTAAATCATTTTCATAATTGTTTACTTTTTTACGTTTCGTTCGATCCTTGTCGCTCCATACGGTATACCTTTCCGTGTCTTCCTTTATGGTGGAAACGATTATTCAATTAAAATTAACTTTCTCGTTAAGCGCATGAATTTTTGAAAATTTTGCATTACGTAGGAATACTTGTGATCGATGGAGCGATAGAGCTTGAACACAGTCGACTGGATGTAAAAAAATAAAGAAAGAAAGTCTGTAAAGGCAGTGACAGACCTTCGCGAAAAAGAAAGTCGAAGCAGAACTCTTAAGTACTAATCGTCGCAGTAAGGAAAATTATTTATTTCCTTCGCTAGACGGTCAATTAAAATCTCGATTTAATTGTACCGTAATCGACACAGAAAAAGAAATCTAAAACGGAAGAAAATGAACCGTCAACAGACTGGAATACGCGTGATCGGAACCAGTATAATTTAACAATAATTTTTAATAAAATGTTTCCATAACGTTGATATGACAATAATTAAACATAGACGAGTGAATTTCGATTATCCTTTTGTTTTCTTTTTTTTTCTTAAAGAGGATAGAAAGAAGCTTAAATGTATATTACAATTAGGAGTTTTATTTTTGCAGGTTAATATTCGAAATTCACCCAAGATTATCTTGACAAGGATCACCTTAGGGTTCTGAGAATGAACATTGTTCTTTGAGTGATCAAATTCATTCGAAACGGAGCAGCAATTGCATTCCTTGGCAGTGTTGGCACGAAGCGTAAACAAAGTTGTCAAGTTAAGCGCATGATCCTGAAATATGAGTCATGAAACTTGGAACTGAAAACTATGTAACAATCTGATACGACGAATTTCAGCAAATAAATTAAAATTTATCAGAGAATCAATTAATAACGCTAAGTAACTGATACTTAAAATTTCAACTCGCTATAACTGTAATTGTTTTCTTTTTTAATATTACAATAACGAATTGGATTTGTAAATGTTAACAAATAAATATCTG
Organism: Megachile ligniseca; assembly: GCA_945859555.1. Taxonomy (NCBI): domain Eukaryota; kingdom Metazoa; phylum Arthropoda; class Insecta; order Hymenoptera; family Megachilidae; genus Megachile; species Megachile ligniseca. Next base: position 7,881,247 of record OX243788.1, on the reverse strand, counting down.
TACAATGAAATAATATTCGGTATTATACTTCGCTGTCACACGCTTAACTTTGCTTTTCAGTTAACAAAGAATGCAGAGTACAAAACATTTGCGAAGTGTTCTATTCGTAATCTGTTCTGCTAAAGCATGAAAAACGAAATCTGAAGTAGATTTAATTTAATAATTAATTATTTCGTTTTTAGGAAGTTGCATTGATTTCGACTACGCAAGATGATTCTTGCAATTAGAACGAACTGTGACTACCTTTTTACATGGAAGTATTGAATTAAAAATATTGTTTTCTTTGTGTACAATGTAAAAGTAATAAACTTCTGATAAAATCTCATATTCAAGTATCATACTCTAATGCTTTCACGTATTCGGTAGAGTAATTAAAAAATAGTAACGAGGTTCTACTTTTCTATTAAAAGAAAACCTTTTGTGGCTCGTTCCAATTGCTAGAATCAATCATTTATACTAGGTTGCTTAAAAGTACTCGCTCTACGATTTAAAACTTACAGTTCCATTTTTTCGATAAAAACCTCACTGGTATTTAGCAATTCTTCGTGCAAAGAAGTAGTTAAAGTATCGTGGGTAACTTCACTTTGTCAAAGGTATTGTCCACGTTCTTGATTCCGTCATGATACCACGACAGATCGAGTAATTCATCGATCGTGTTCTATTCAGCAACGTCTGCGGACTGTATCGAAGATTCACTGCCCACACTGGATCATAGTACGTACGTTTTTCCGATAATGATCACAATGAAATCGTTAATACAAATATACATATATATGTATACATATATATACGTATACAAGAAAGAATTTAAGTAACGAGTATCGCTAACTAATGAAACACGACGACACCCGTGTGTGTGTGTATGTATGTGTATGTGTGTACCTATCGTAGAAGTCGCATACTTTTTTTTTTCATTTTAGTACGAAATTATTCTCGAGAGACGACGTTATTATCTCTACGTTACATCCTATCTAGATACTTCTTATCTTCTAAATGTTCGCTCGAAAAAAAGCTAAGAATAAAAAAAGAAAATGAAAGAAAGGACATTGCCAGTGATGGCAGTAAACTTCATTCGGAGTCTGTTCGCCATGAATCGCCGCGAACGACGGCAGGCGTGACCGTTGATCGGAACATCGATCAAAAAGCTATTTCATTAATGCTAGTCATTATGTACAAAATTTGTAATATATTACATGACGATTTCGATCCGTCGTTTGAATTATCTCGACCGACGGATACTCGGCAGTAAGGAATGGTGTCGAGTGGCGTGCACCTTCCCTTAGGAAAGAACGTTGACCTCGCGCGGTGAGCCACAAACGTTTAACACGCTGCTCGTCGAGTTTGGCGTGATCTGGTTTCGAGCTTCATTCTGCGCCTGTCGTATCGCCTCCTTGTACGGCCCCCGTTTCTTCTTATTGTACCGTGTCTTCAACAGAAATCCAAATAAATCGTCATATTCGTTGTTATCAAAGAAGGATGGTGGTTTCGTTATACCTAAAGGGAAAAGAGGAAGACGAAGATAGCTAAAGTTACCTTGAACGTTTCCAAAAATGGACTCAACTGATCACACGACATCAGAGAACTTGTCGAAGAACCGTACCAGGCGACATGAGCCTGTGGCCCAGACGATGTGCCATCTTCTTTACAAGAAACTGTGATGCTAAGAACCTGCAACAACGTTAAAGATCTAGAATGCTGCCCGACACAATCGCATTTAGCAGCATAACTTTTATGCGTACTTTTCCAGGCCACCAAGGGAACCCGTGAATCTTCCCCCACACAACATCACCAACGTCCATTCTTCTGCCATTAGCGGTGAGACAATGTTCGACAGGTGTCGCGGCCAGGCGCATCATCAGAGGATGAGACTGCGGCGGAAAGTCTGGTGCAGTTTCGCCAGCGTCTACCTCGGGTTCTTGTTCGCTCAATTCGTCGCTGCTAGCACCAGGACTCTTGCAACCGGAAGAGGCATTGCTCACGGGGTAATCACATCTGGCATAAGCGTTTGTGTTCAATCTCTTTAGAGATATCGATAACTTTTGCTTGAGGCACTGCTCCTTTATGGCTGTGTACGATTCGCTACCCGGCAGTACGTTCCAGTTTTGCTGATTCTCGGTGCTGCCGGACTCTAGACAGGGCTGCTGATGCTGTTGACTCTTATGTTTCCGGTCCTCCTTGTGCTTCTTTTTATGCTTCACTTTATGCTTGCGACGGTGATACGATAACGAGTCGTACGTGGGATTATACCTGCAATAATAAATAACAATCAGAAAATTATGATTGAGAAAATTGTGATGAATTATTAGAGGAAAACAATTTACCGTGGAGATCCGTTACAAGGGGATCTCGCTGGAGAGACACCACCGAGCATCTTTCTTCTAGCTTCCTTCTTGGCCTTTTTCAACGCTCGTTTCGCCGCTTTAGCACTGGCATCCTTCACACCTTGTTTCTGAGGATCCACCTGTTCTTGTCCATCCTCCTCGGCGTCCTCGCGATAATTATAATCGTTGTCGAAAGTCCTCGGTAATTCCAGTGGATCTCTCTCCGTCTCCGTTTGTACGTCCTCGGCATCGTCGGTTTCCTGTTCGTACTCTGGATCTTGTATCTTCGAAGGTATCTTCAGTACAGTACCTTCACCCTGAGCACCGAAGGAGATCTTAATCACCGGCGTGGTTCTGGCCGTTCTCGTCGGGTCCTCGAACACGGTCTCGTCCCACAGATCCTCCATCGATCCAACGGATCGTTTCTTCCTAGGTACTCGACAGGCTCTTGGCCTCATTGTCGAATCCGCTGCCGCGAACGTCTTCTTCTCCTCTTCCTCGGGTACCTTTGCACTTTCTACCGACGAACTACTAAGTCTTCTGGGCGTGGCGCAGTACGCCATTGACGGATTACTATCGCAGTCCGTTGACTCCATGCGCTCCTCCGTTGGCTCGATCGCGTTCGCTGCCGAATCTCCCTCGTCGGCTCGGTTGTTCCAGTACGATTGACCGAGCTTCACTTTTTCTATATTACCGAAACAGAAATGGGAGCTTTACCATTTTCGACAGTTATTTAAATTTAATAGATTCACAGAGGACGTTTGCTCCTACGAGCGAGAACTAACCAGTTCCCTGCATGGCGTTGTTGATCTCGTTCGGCTGTAGTCTCGAGATCTTGGGTATGAGAGACGGTCCAAGCTTCGACGAATCGGGGCTCAGCTCGGTGGACGACGAGGACTTGCCGATGTTTTCAGACTGACACTGAGAGAACAACACTCTCGAGGTTTTCTGAGGCTGTTGACCGCAACGACGATCGCTCCTCCTGGTGGATCCATGACCCGTGACCTAATCGAATCGAAATGTTGAATGTTTTCTTCGATGCGGGAAAAGAGCAACGAAGAACGAAAGAGAGAAACGATATAGTACCTGGGGCTGCTGCGAATGTTGCTGCTGTTCCGACGGCGCTTCCTCGTGTTTCCGTTTTCTACTGACATCCACGTTCTCGCTGTTCTCGTTGCAGATCGACCTGCACTTACTGCACAACACCTGCCGTGGCCTGAGCCTGACCGTTGGTCGTGCATTCTTGTACCTGGCCGGTGGATTGATGTTCCTACGAAGATCAACTTTCGCAGAGGCGAGCGAACTCTTTCTCTCTTGGAAATAGCTGAAACGAGCAGCGATCGTGGCCAATTTGTCGCCATCGGGATCCGGCACCGGTTCCGGGGGTTGCACGCCACACGGGAGACCTCTGAAAAATTCGTGTTTTCTTATTAAAACTATCTCTCGAAATTAATGGATCTTATTCGAGAACAATTGAATTTTAATAACGAAGGATTTAAGACGTGAATAATTGAAGGACAGATGTATCCCTTTGAAAATGTAAAGGAACTAAAGATTGATCTTAAATTATTAATAATTTTCTTCTCTGAAAGTTACGCGTTTGAAGTTCTACTTTATTTCGTTTGAAAATTTAATGTTGCATTCAGAAAGTAATCTGAACTTTTTCCCCGAAGGAAACTCGACCTTTCCCGTACCTTTCGTCGCTTTTACATGAAAAAATTATTCGCAGATCGCGAAACTGTGCTTGTTCAAAATAAACGAGTTTTGATAAAAAGAAAGACGGGTTAAATCAGCGGGTCACGAATCGATGGAAAGTTTTAATACTTTGTTTTTGTTCTGTTTAATATCGCGATTACGGAGTAAAAAATAACAAAGTAGCGACTGTGTTTTTCTGAAAATTATTCTCTATTACAGCGCAGAAGGCTAGAGCGATATAATATTCGCGTTTAATGAAATGTAAGAAGGGAAATGATATCGATCCAGGTAGATCGAATCGCGGTAAAATAATGAAGACCTTTCGTAATGAAAGTACTATTATCATAATTGCCTCGCAGACTACGAAGCCAGCGATGAAACACGTAAAGCAACAATACAAGCGAAGTCATTGTGTCCAGGATTGTGATTTCGTGACTGCCTCGGCCGGGGAACCGGGTAAAAAATAAATGTGGAAAGCAAAAAACCGGTCGTGTTTCCGTGGAACCAAGTCGATGAATATTTTTCTGTCTTTCTGTTCCTTGATTAAGTTCGCGTTCTTTTGAAGAACGGAGACTAGGAAATCACTGAAGTGCGGAGTCACGCCAGACTCGTTGGAAATAAATTGAAAGCAAAATAAAAAAAAGGGAGATTCTTGTGTTGTCGGATTCCAAGATTACAGAAAAGGTTATTTCTAACGAGAATATTTGGCACGACCCAAACTAGGTAAAATAAGGGAGCTTTAAAAATATTGTAAAAAATAGTGAATTGCTCGAGATTAATATTGATTTCGGCAAAGTCGTTATCGGTAGCTGACGGTTTAATATTAGAATGCCTTGCTGATCAAGAGACGATTAATCGAATACAACTGATATTTTTCGAGCATACTGGAAGTAGGTGATATCCACGTGATCCAAGTGGAACGAGATGACGTTACTTATGGGATCACCTGATATATCTCGACCAGGCCTGTATTGATTCGTGAGGGGCGGACAATGAACGACAGCCTGACGATGTGTATCCATTAATATTTTCCTGCTCTCGATAGCTGACAGAGCTCAAAATTTGGCCGTGTCTGGCAACAGACAGCCAGATGAATGCCAGTACACCGATGGCAACGAAAAGGAAAAAAGAAGAAACGGAAGAGCCCACGGATCTTCCAGGCTCGTTACAAGCATGGAGCTCATCTTTTTTCCCTCGTTTCACCATACGCTATCGTACGTGGCTCTTTTTGGTCGAGCATGCTTCACTGCTGTCTCTGGGATTATTTTTGCAGGCATTGGTTTATTATTCTGTTTTTTTTTCTCGGTTCGTGGCATCGTAGAGAATGAGTCGTTTCACGAGGAGCTACGAGGATGGGATTTTATGTGGATGAAGCTCGAGGCTGTAATTTTTAGGGAAAGAGATGCTTTTTTTTGAGAACGCGCATAAAGGACACGATACCGAGGATCTTCGGAGTGGTATTCGAGATTTTATACTACTCCGGAATATTGTGCAAAATGTTGAAAATTTCTTCCGGAATTCTAGGAGCTTTACTTGAAGGTAATTGGGTCATACAGTTTGATTAGAAAGTGGTACAAAGTTCATTTTAAAAGTTGCAAATGCACTTTTTCCTTTTGACGCTGGATATTTATATTACACAATCTTGAAATGTTACGCTTTAATATTAATATTCGAATAAAAATGTATTAATATTCAACGGAGCAATGACGTATTCAAATTTTTTACACGAAATATCTGCTTTCTGAATATGAAATACCTCCCGAAGTGTTTATTGTTTAAACATTAAACACGCTTTTACGTAATGCATAAAAAGCTTGATCTACATAAGAAATATGGAATCGTATTTAGAAAAATTTGCATCTCTTTTGACGTATCACTGCAGACGTAAGAGGAAATTCTTAGAAAGTTGGATCATCCTGATGGAATCTGTAAATAAATCCTGTCCAATGTTTCTGTATTACATCGTGCTATTTGTATGGAATGATCAGCGAAATCAATTTTAGTCTACTTTCGGCGGACATTAGCACGCAACGGTTGTTCACGGAATGACGTAACATGCTAATCCATTATGAGAACATGTTTGATAAGGAAATTGTGATCTCTGATACAGGTTCTAACATTACCAGTACATAACGAGATTCAAACTGGAAAATGATAAATTTGGAAGAATGTCCAAGGACAGAGCTCGAAATAAACAAATTACTTTCGATCGATTCGCGAGCATTACACAATACGTCCCCGGGGTAAAAGCATTAAAAGAAACCCACCGATGGAGCCTATATTCAAGAGCTTATATCGGTAAGTTTCAATTTGACGTAATGTGGGAGAACTTAGTGACACGAAGTAGCACTTATCTAAACTATGACAACCCGACACCGAAAGTCAAAGTCCGACAATCGAACAGCTGTCACCTCTCTCCTGTTCGTTTTTTAACCATAATATACCTCCGTGTGCGGTTCCAGCCACATTTGTCCCGTATAGCGGTGGCAAAAGCACAGGTTTCGTGCAGCTACCGGTTATATCCGAGGGCATAAACGGCTGCTGTCCAGACAGAACAAAGAGGGTGTTATCGTGGATGTCTGTGAGAACGACACCAACTGCGAAGCAGAACGGTACACAGAGGTATCGCAGAGACGAGGTACAAAGTAGATAGCCACGTAAGCGTCGCCATGGATCGTTAAATTGAAATCTGTTAGAGCAACCTCGTGCAACGCTTGGGGTTCAACGAACGAGTTTTATTTCCTTCGAGGTTTCTCTGCTCGAGCTTTACACGCGAAAAGTATGCCATTTTGTAACCCTTCAGCGATCCCGGCCACCTTTTCAACCCGTCGTCAGCCCGTTTCTTTAAAAACTTCCGTTCGAGTGATTCTGCGTGAAAGGACGAACAAGTTTGCTTTCTTTAATAAAAATTACTGATCTAGGAACGTTCATCTCGCGTGATTCGAGCACATAAAACCGAAACGGCGCTTAAGGTCTACCAATTTCAGCTTCTACGAAAATGACCGAAGGTCCGTTAATATACTTTATACAAAATAGCTGATTGATAATTATAGTGTACGATGACCGATTCCGAAACATGCCTGACGTGGTTTCGTGACATGAAATTATCGCGGAATGGCATGTATGCTCAAATATTCACAATTGTTATAAATTTGTAAAATTGTAAAGGTTTGGATCGATATACTAAGGGTAGCCATTTGAATACAACTTTGTTGCAATTTTAATTTTTAAGAATTTAAATTCGGATCACGTGAATCATCGATCTCGACGAAACGTTAAAAAAGAAGAAAATTCACTTAATTTTCGAGTCTTCGTGAATTCATGTCGGTATCTCCGATGTCGAAATTAGCAGCTGATTCTCGCTGACCTATACCAGTATCGAGCTATCGAAATATTTCGAGAAACACCTCGTATCGACGTAAACTGTCGGGCTTTCACGAGTACCCTTCAATTTTCGGCCGGAAAATTACTTCACATCGCTCCTTCAATTACTCCGGCCAATATAGCCCCGCATTTATCTCGATGTTATTTTTGAAAAAATTCAATATCCATGTACTTTGAGCTTTCGCAAACCTTTACTCGATATTTTGTGCAACATTTAATTATTTCCCTTCAATTTCCTCCGTAAATTTCACGCGGCCAATTATTTTAAAACATGTTTTCGATATCGAGTAAATTGTTATTACAAAACGGTAAATAAATTAAAAATTCTCGTCGAACTTTTAACCTCCCACGAGAATATTTTCAATTTTCCTGTAGTTTTTCCTGCTTTTCCATCTGCAGTATGCTATAAGCGACTGTTATTGGCAAGGGGAAAATACGATCTGTAATGGCAGTAAACTTTCGTACGAACAAAAGTTTTAACAACTGGCGTATGAATAATATCGTTCTCAATTTCTTGAGAACCGATTATAATTTGAGATACAGATCCAATTAAACGACGCAAATTGCTGCTGCAATTCCTCGTGTAACAGGAAAAATAAGAAGTAAATTGAAGCACGGTCGTGTTATATCACCTCGCGTTGTATAACCTAGCATTATAGGATTATTATCACCGCGTGTATCAACAGATTTAGAAAAGGAAAGATAGCCGCTGATTAAGCAATAATTGCTACCTTTCAATTTTCATCGGAGCTAAACGAAATGTCGGCGAGCGTGAGTCACCTCTGGAATATGGGAGTTCGGAATAGGATTTCATGGGACACCGTGTATGTTTGCCGCGCCTAAGGCGTTAAAACGTTCCAGCATAGCCTTGGCTCGAATACGTACGTTTCTAGCCCGTATATTTGCCGCGGTCACGAAATTTATTTTATCCATTTGCCACGTCGACAATTGACGGGATGGCTAGCGAAACCGCAAGCTTACTCGGACTGTTTTACACGCCATAAAAATTCATGGTTTCGTTAATCCTCGACGAAGTCCTTCGAAAACGAACGAGAAATCGCGAATCAGAAATTTGAATTTCAATTGTTTTTCATTAACGGAGGCAGCGATGTAGGCAACGATGGGGCGCCAAAGAAATAGTATTTATAGGATCTAAATCGAATCAGGCCAACGTTGAATCGGAGCTGTTTAAATATAATACCGCGAGAAAGTGAGCACGATCTTTTTCACGATGCTTTGAGCAACGGTTAATTTTGCCCTTTTGTCGGGAACCGTGAAAATTGCTTCCAGGTGCTTGGACGATTTCAATGAACTCTTCGGGGATTTGTTCGAACGAAGAAAAGTGAAGCTTCTCTTTCGATCAAATGGCACGTGAAGATGTTATAGAAAGTACATTCGTTGAGATACTGTGGACACCCGGTATAATGGAAAGGACTATACGGTGACTAATCAAAATAACGCTTCTTTCCAGAGATGCCACCGGTTGAAAATTCCTGGAAGGTCCATGAAACTCGCTCTAAAAATACCGAAGAAAAATTGCTTCTACGAGATCTTTCCGAACACCCAATATATTAATCGAGGAATATTTATCTTCGTGCGCCGAAAGATTCGCTGAAACTTTACGAAATTCCGCAAAATTTCAATTTCATTTTTGGTAGGCAATGTATTCAAAGTGATCACAATGTAATTAACCAATTGTTCACGAAGATGCGGAAGAGTTTACGATCCTTGATATTCTGAAGAGTTTCTTGAAATTTCGATTTGAACACCCGATATACAGAATAGAGCCATGTAACACACAAGTTGCGTCCGGCTGGCAGTGACAATACTGTATATTGCTTTTCCCTGGCGGGTCTCTGGGACGTAGAATTTCTACGGCGATTTGCAAGAGGAGTCATTAGGACCACCATCAATCAACCACCGAAACGGTGGTACTAGAATCCATGGCAACCATCATATAACTTTCGACGATACTCCACCCATTTCGACCCTAGAAATATTTCTTCCCTCGCCCTCTATTTCGGTACACCGATATCCCTAGATAGCCGAATAACAGTATTTCAACATCTACGTTCTTAATTTTCTTATAATATTTGCAAATCCTAAGACGAGAAATAAAATATGTAAAAATATGTTTTACGATTAAAGCGGATAAAAGTCTCGCGATTAAAACACAAGCACGCAAGATAAAAACATGCAGTGATTTTTCAGTATTATTTATGTATCGGTCGATATCTACGAGACACAGAAAAACCACGAAATAATATAAATGTACGGCAAAACACGGAACCACGCTGCAAAACACAATGTGTTATTTTAACACGAACCGTACGTTTTTCAGGTCATCGTTCCAGCTTTTCTTTTAAATTAATCTTAACGTTTTTGCGAGATAAGGATCGGATAATCGTTGCGTAATCGACGCGAAACGAATCCTACTTTCATTTATTGCTGCCGGTACAACCAGCCTCTGCCAAGTAGCATGATTTATGAATTTATTATGGGACAAGTGAGAGCCGATTATTATGCAAATGGCAGGAATAAGCGGAAAACTAAGGTATTATTAACGCGTGATGCGAATCCGTGTCGTTACCTAGACGATGCTATAAATACGTCACTGCTGAAGTAAATCCTAAACGTATCTTTGGAAACCGTACAACTAATTCTTGAGCACTTTTATTTTTTGAGGGTGGATTATAACACACGGTAGATTCCTGTTCTGCCATCTTCAGGCTTCGGAGCAAACTATTCCCCCACTATTCTTAGTATCGAGTGTACACCTACTAATTAACTAATACAATTGACAGTAAATGTCTACATCGGGTGTCGGTAAATAAATATCAAATTTGGAACTTTGGTTATAATCGCTAAAGAGATTTCATGTGACTATACTGTCGTAGTGTGCGTTTACTGGTAAGCGAGTATAGTCACACATGGAGCACGAGCAATTAACGATGACTCATTATAGTCCTACCGTGCAATCAGCGATTAGCGATTAGTCACCTCCAATAAGAAAAGTGTTAAAGAATTCTGTTTTCTCTAATCAAGAATCATTGCCACGAAATTCTGTCGCAATCAATGACCGTGTAAGCTCGATTAAAACCGATAGTACGGTGTTCTATAGAGGCTGGAAATAACTGGAAGACAAAACAGAAGAATCCGTGCCGCGTAGCCTGCTCGTTATAATGTAATTAAGCGTCGTCGTTTCACTTTCACTCGCAACTTCGAGCCCCGTTGAAGCAACTTTGTGAACCAACGGAAAGCCGAGGGAACTTGGGGCTAATTAAGAACTCTTTTTCTTTCGATTCCAGTTATTCGCTAGATTCTGCTCGTGAAACGTACGCGACATTCAACCCCGTTAATTCGAACACAATGCGATCTGAATAATCTTGACTACCAGTTGCTTTGCTACCTTTCGATCAAGCTTTCGCGCTGATTCTCGATGTGAACGTCGAGGGTGTTTATTAACCGAGAGGGGATAAAAATTCCTGAAAATACCTTCAATTTATGCTATAAAGTCTGGGTCGTTAAATTCGCGTACGACATTGAGTTATCGCCGGCGTATTTTCTCCGGAAACGGAAATTATCATGAAAATTTATGAGTACTGTACTGTGACCCGATCATTATTCGACGCGATTTCATAGTTTCATGCTCGTGACATGCAAACGTTCGAAAAAATTGACGTTTAGGAGTAAGATGACCTACTCCGACGTAATTGATTACTGACAGTTATCGCCGGTAAGCAATTTAACCGTGCGATTTCTATAAGAAGGAAGCGCCGAAGAGAATTCGCGGTCCCTCTAAACAGAGGCTTCGATACCGTATTAATGTACCAGAACGTGCATTATGTTAATGCCTCCCGTCCTTCATTTCCATCCTTAAATACACGACAGGTAAAGTCGACGAAAAAGAAAGGAGAAGAGAAACACGGACTTTTTTCCCCGAGACAAAGAGAAGAAAACGCATCTGCCGCTGCGAACGACAAACAGCGTACGCAGATACCTCTGGGAAATAAAATGTTCTGTTTTTCCATTTCCATTGAAAGAGCATGGTTCGCGAGTTTAGTTGCTACGAAACAACAAAATCGACGTTCTACGCTGGAGAAGAACCGACCAGATCATTTCAAAACTTCCCCTCGAGAACATCAGACCCGCGACATATTGATCGATGCCTCGAATTTGCCCGGCTACAGCTACGATTCGATGCGGGTATTAAATGTTAATGGCCATGTACACTCGCGAGCATCGTTGATTTTCCTAGGAAACGTCCCTGCGATCTAATCGAGAGATTTTCAAGTCAAGAACTGTTCAAATTCGTCAATTTTTTAATTTAGAAATTGGAGACATAAGCAGTTCTGCAAATTTAAGAGCCTACAAATTCGAGATCGATTATTTTCCTAGGGAACATACCGACCTAGCCACCCCGCTCTCGTTTAATAATCGAGAGATTTTCAAGTCAAGAACTGATCAAATTCGTCTATTCTTAAATTTAGAAATTAGACTTGGGGATTTGAAAATTCACGAATTCTGGAAATTCGAGACTTGTTAAAAGATTTCGAGAATCGAAGGATTTGAGAATGTGGAAGTTTGTGGACTAGAAAATTTCGAAATTCAAGAATTCGGTGCACGAGCGAATCCGGAGGTCGAATATCACCGGCTATCTGGAATTTCGTGACAGGATACGCGGAGAGACACCGCAGTATTATTAGCGTCGCGATGATATGCTTACGTAATGGAAAAAAGCGTCGGAACGCGAGCTGCGTGGTTCCTTTTTATTATGGGCAGCGCCAGGGAGCCAGCTAATACGTAGGTGCACGGCCATCGATCACCGGGAGTTCGCTGTGAAAAATGCAAATTTGCTCATCCACCGGCGAAAAGTATGATATGTTTCGGAAGCACAACGTACTATTTACGTTTTATACGATATATCCAATGAATGACGTTATGCTGCTTACTTGGAACAATGACGCACGAGGTGCGTCCTACTCAATTACACCACACACGCTGCACCTTATGCATTCCTTCTCTGAATTCAAATGATGACGCACCTTATGCGTCACGTGCTATCCATTGAGGTGTATAATACACCTTATGCAGGGATATTCGGTGATATAGGGAGTTCGCTGATTTGAGAATATTAGTAGTTAGAGATTTAGGAATGTTAGCGTCTAAGGACAATGAGATCTAGAAACATTGAGATAAAGTGCCACAGAAATTTTGAGACATCCTAGAAATTCAGAAATTATGTCTTGATGCAATACCATTTTTACCCGTGACGCACCACGTGCGTCATATACCATATGAATACACTACCAATGCACCAAAAAGCGCACTTAATGCGCCCTATTTTATCCACACCTAATAAAAACATCTTGTACAGACATATGATACGTGAATGCTTGTAAAACTATAGTAAAAATAGAATGTCGATAAAAGAGAAATATGAAAACGTATGTAAAACTGAAGAGCGAGATTGTTCAACTGAAAACCGTACAATGTAGAAACTGGGTGGTGGAATATGTATGTCACAGAAAATTCTAGTTTCGATTGGAGTAGAAGGGCGTACCGCAAGGACGGGTCGAAAGAACAGGTCGAAATTTGTAAGAGAAATGGTGGAGAAGAGACGAGAGAGAAAAGACGAACGTCACGAAGGGAGAGACTGGTGTTCGGGTCGATTGAAAATTATATTAATATTCGTCCCTCTTCTGCGCCCTGTCTACGGAGTACCCAAAATTATTCTACGAAGCAGAAATTGCTCGTTACGCTGTATTCTTCGTAGCTCAAGATGCCACGTTGCACGATGAAGAGTACGAGATTATTGGACTTCTTATCACTCGACCATATGTTGCAATACAGACGTTTATATTAGTGCAATTAAACAGTGGAAGAGACTTTGATCGAAATCTACTTTGTCGTGGAGATCTGATGGAAACGTTCGGTCAAGATCGTTCGAATAATTTTCTACTTATATCGCTTGAACGTTGGATATTTCATTCATTTTTATTCAATTCCATAATTTATTAACGCGTTAGATAACGATGGTAATTATTTCTCGGAGTTTGAAACTTTTTATTTCTTATTATTCAATCGTTTCGAACGTGAAATTCGAGGAGAAATTATCGCTTTCTATTATGCATTTATTAGATACAAACGCACCTTATGCGTTGTATACGTGCGATACAATGACGCACCTTATGAGTCATATCCTATCAAACTATTTTTACCAAACTTAATATAAGTTTTAATTATGTCTACTTTGTAGCACATCAGTATTGAAATTACATGCAAACATAAATTCATGTTGTAGGAATTAAATTACCGATGTAATGAATAGATACACAAATGAAGTTAAAATAATCTCTCAAACATCTAGCAGCACAAGTAATTAGAGAACAAAATAATTATACCGTCTACGAATAAACATATTATTCATCTGAAATCTGAAAAATTACGTCTCGGTATACGTTGAGCAATTAAGAACGAAGACTTGATGAATTAAAATGTTTATAAGAAATATCGCAACTCGTTAGCACGACGTTGATCCTCGACAGTTTTAAACAGTTCCACGGCAAACAGAATATTTTCACCGTGATAAAGTGAAATCAGCAATGACTGTACGAATTAGGTAGCGTTAGCTGTGCGAATAGTATGAATCATTATGTCGAAGCCTCTTTCAAACTAGTGGCTAATTATTCGCCTATTTGTCGCAAGAAATAAATTATTTTAATAACTGTTATTCGAGAAAGTGGTAAAAAGTTGTTTATACAAGATGGAAATGATAAAGTAAGGATATTCGAATATTCTCAAATTTTCCACAACGATTCAAGAAAAGGGAGCTTAGAAATTTCAAAATTAAAAATTAGCAAATTTTTGTCCACTTGTGAAGTTCAGAAGAAAAATGACTCCATTGTTTATACCATAATTTACAAATTTAACCATGCGAAAGTTTCAGAATTATAGTTTATCCAAACTGTATAATTCTCTCCCTGATTCACACAAATTATAATTTTACTCGTACCGGCAATAAAAAGATATAATTCCGTGAGCATACAATAAAACGTGGAACAATCGCAGATCAGGATATGCTTAAATTCGCGTACAAACGCTAAAAGATCCCACATTCGGCTTAGCTATACAACCGTCATAAACAGCGTAATTATAAACTAACTGATAATGAAGACGTAAACGTTAATGAATCTATAATAAAATAGCGGAAAAACCTAGAATAAAAAGTTCCAGATGAAATCCATCTAAGATAGCGTTAGAGATCATGATTAATCTTTAACGTCCATTAACTTTTTGTTGTTGTACAAAAAATTTAATCTTTCCAATAAATACGCCATTAGAACAAAGTAGCGGTAAATTTAAGCTGAAGCTTAAGCAAAATGAGGGGGAACTCTCCAGACTATTTTTTTCTATAATCTAAGATGAAAATTAGAGCAATTGATATTCGTCTGAAAGATGAAAAATAGCAGACAGGTGACAAATGAATGGAATTTTAATAAAGGATGCCATGATACCTTCCTTCACGACCGTAAAACTCTCCCCAACGGGAGTTTGTCGGGTGTAAATCGCAAGACACGAGTCATCGTAAAACTACTTCCGTTTGCAGAACAAAAGCTGCTTTACGAGAAGACTTACGACATGCAAAGCACGTAACCGCCAACGGCCAACGACTATCGGGCCCGATTCAAGGAAAAATCTTGAAAATTGTGGAAATATATTTTTTCCCCTCGGCCAGCCGCTCCTGCGATCGTATTCGCAAGGAGATCCTCGTTTCGCCCTTGTCGACCGGAAGTATTAACGTTTTACGAGTTAAATCACGGTCCTTCGTACAACACTGCGTCCAGCTCGAGGGACGAGTGGAATTACCAACACGGCAGAATAATAAAGAGATCACGATACTCGTTAGATCCACGTTGCATGAAATCGTGGATACATTTTTGATGAAAATGCAAGCGATATGTTACGCGCTTACTTTGTAAACAAGGAATTGAATCGCGAAACCGAATTGAATGATGTGGAATTGAAACGCGTCGAGTTGACTAGCGCCAAATTAAAACATATCGAATTGAATTGCGCCAAATTGAAATACACCAGATTGAACCGCGTCGAATTGAATCGCATCGAGATGAATCGTGTTAAATCAAATCGTGCCTCGTTGATTTGACAAACAAACGTTTTAACTGTTGGAACATTTTTTAGTCATCCGATTCAACGAGCAATCGCCAGGCAGCGGAAGAATGCTCCTTTACGGTTAAATTTTGGCGAAGTGGGGGAAGAATGAGCATTCGCTTTATCTGAACGCACCTTTAGAATACTTGTAGGATTCTAGTACATAATTCTTACAGATGTTTTATGATTCAAATGAATCGAATCTCGTAACGGTAGTAATACTCGAACCTTAGCCAAAATACTAAAGATATAACACTACAATTTTGCTAGTTCGTCATCGTGAACTTATCTGTACGCATTGCATGTTGAAGGGGATACTATCAAACTACTCATAAAAGGTCCAAATACTTGTAGTCAAGGTTCAATTATACTCCTGTAAAGTGCTTAGCGATGAACCTACCTCTTCGAGGTTTGGGTATGCTCTCAAGTATCCATTTGAATTCGAACCTACTTGCAACATACTTGCATCCCATCGCTAATTTCCTGCCTGCACCTGAAGACTGTCACGACTATCAGTCAAGCAACCTCGGTGTTGTCCACGGCAAGTTTCCAACGCGGTCCGTCGGCCAGAAATGCGGATAGCCTTAACCGCGATATCTCGAACTCGAAATTCGTCAACGATTCTGTTCCGTGTTCCTTGCCTTATCTTACACGTTTCCACACACACACGCACACAGGTACACACATTATCGTACACACCCGCGCACACGATGTTATGTTCACGATAAAACACGGTATACATATGCACACGACAAACAATCGGACCGGAACGTTGACTGCGAGCAACGGCATGACATGCTTGCTAGGAACTTCCTTCGACCGACAATCGGTCAAAACAAATTCGAGGCGATACGTTTCCTGGAACGGTTAAATAAGGGCGAGATTCGCCCGAACGAACAACAGTACGGTACGAAGGAGAAGAAGAGGACGAAGAAAAAGAAGAAGAAGAGGAAGGAAGAAGAGTCGAAGGCAGGAAAGAGATCTCGTAGCAGGCACGCTTACCTCTTGGTGGCGTCAAGCAACGCGCCCTGGAAGCACTTGGCACCGTGAACGAAGGACACGACAACGATGTCCGGTAGCGCGGACTCGACGGTCACGAGGATCTTGTCGCCCCTGGCGAGCGTGAGTGCGGACAGGGCCACCGTGTCCGCCGCCATCTTGGCTCGTTAGAATTATTGCTCCTCGCCGTGTCGAGGCCCGTCGTCTCTCTCTCAACGGATGACGTGAGGAGCGGCTGGGGCTGCCTCACTCTCCTCCGTGTGTACGGAGGCCATGGGCTCTGCGAGGCATACTACGGGTGGGGGAGACAGGAGGGCAGCCTCTGCCTGTTTTGCTTGCTCGCTTACTCGCTCGTTCGCTCGCTTGCTTTCCTAGCAGCCACCACCGCCAGCCGCGCCGCATTTCACGTTCGTGCACAGCTGGGCACGAGTTCATTACTGCGCATGCGTCGCACCACCCCCCACCACGACAACCGCATCGCCGTACCTTGCTCTACCCGAACCCTGCCCGTTTTAATGTTCTTCTTTCTAATCTGGACAATAAAATTACACATGTTAAACCGACCGTTAATACTGATCTTGCCACCACTAATCTCTAACAAATAAATCGTTCGAATTATTTGTATTAATCTGTTCAACCGATATTCTGAAAGTGCCGTTTTTCTCAGTATTACTGTTTAAAATGCACGTTTTGCAAATATAAACTATCAAATCTCAGACGATATTGTCAATTTTTTAGAATACCCAGTAGTGGCAATATCGATATACAATGATCGTCTATGGGAAATCTGTATGGATTTGAAATTTCAGACTTTGGAAATTTTAGTTTGAAAACTTGAGAATTTAAGGATTTGATAAATTAGGAATTTCAGGCTATGAAAGTTTAGGGATTCGTCTACTTCTGATACTGACAATTACAAGAATAGAAATAATGCATTTCATACGTATTTTCCTCTTCCTGTTAATGTAATTTTAGAAATCCGAAAAACTAACATTTTTAACGGATCCTTCATTTAACGTATGGTCATACGGTACTGTTACTTCGTCTCAGGACTGTCGAAACCGCACGAGGTGCCCTTCTCTTACACACATAAACCCCATAGAGAAGGCAACGTGTGTTAGGCACTAGAACCTCTTACTTCAGCGATATATCTTTCGTTTTGTAATTGAACGAACATTTCCCCTGATGATTTATCTTGTCCAGTCAACAGTACGTTTGCCAGCTGGTTTTATGTACAATTTTCTTTCACACAATATGTACCCGGTTTAGATACACCACTCTTACACACATACTTTTCGGAAACATTCTTTCTCTATGGCACAGTGGGGACAGCCTGGAAGAATAAGCCATTCTATAGAAATATATTCTATCACGATTTATTACATTAACAATCTATTTCTACCTTGCTGTATTTACAACTTCTTTATGATTGAAATGGAAATGTTCAGATTATTAACAATCTTGTGGCACTTCTCGAGTTCGGATTTTAACAAAGAATCGAGACGGTCTTAATCGATGTTAATTGAAACATAGTTGAATTCTTGCTAGTCGTACGCTTGTCTACAAGACAATACCTCTTGTTATTACTCTTTACAAAGTCAAGATATTCTTAAAGCATTTGTAATTGTTAATTTTGTATCTATCAATGTTTATTTCGTAACTATCAACTGTAGAGCAGTTGCATTCGAATTCGTATCATGTTAAAGAGCAGATGGCCAAAAGCTGGTTTATTTAAGTGGAATAGTAAAATAGTGAAATAGTGGAAGGGAGGAAGCACGAGACAAAAATACAGTAGTACAGTACGAGTAAACATTATATATATTACTACTTGAGTCCAAAAAATGATATTACTGTTCTACGGTTAATGGACCATCTCCACCGGAAGTGCAGAGGGAGTGCCGTGGGAGAGCCGTGCGACAAGCGGTAAAAACAAGCATCCCGAAAATTGTACGGAAAATATTACGAAACAATAATTCCCGACGGTTTTAGCTACAATATGGTGACGCGTGACAAACGAGGTCGAGCTCTACTTTTCGCGAGCACGGAAGTGTACATGTATACAGCTTTAGTCGGCCTGTGGTGCACTAACTTTTCGTTGCCACGCGAAGAAAAAAAACGGAAGTCGGAGTGACGGAGAAAAACCGCTGAAGAAAATCAGGAACAGTGATGAACACGGTAGGCTTCCACAAGGGAAAGATACATCGATGGTTTCAACGAAGCTTAGATTTAAATTTTCAAACTTACACATTTGACTTAAAGTTACGGATAAGCGATGCTTTCCCCCTTACGCTTCTTAGCCGACCGGAAGACCACGTTGCACACGTGTGTACATACAGAAATTCGACAAAAGCGCCCGTGAACTTGATTTTGTTCGCTGACCTCTGCACTTAAGCGTTGTTTAAACTTTCTCTCCTGCTTCGGCCCGGTTTCATAACTTTAACAAAAGGGACATTGGACGCGGTCTAACGACGCGGTCACCGAGCTTCAATTGCCAGAGACAGGGTCGAAAGCTCAACGATGAGACTTAATGAGTTTTATCTCCGACAGAACTTTTTATCGATACTGTTTAACAAACAGTTAACATTCTAACGTAATAGATATACGAAGTCCACACGAATCGATGTACAATTTAAAACTGATAGAATCACTGACCAGTTCATCCTCGCAAAGAACGACGCCATAGCGCCACTATGTTGACGCTAAGATAATTTGACCTGGTGATCTATTTTTTTCTACAGAAACGATAGCTTGCAACCATCCAGAAATTAAACAGTGATTTTATCAAAATAGGTCGAGCAGTTTTGCAGATCATTAGATACGGATTAAACTTTTGAATTGTCTCCTTCAGAAAATATGATCAGTTTATATATGTACACACATGTACGTATTCACAGCCTCGATATTAGCTGTATGATGTCGATAATATTGCGCAACTCAGAATATTGCGCACACCATATTGAGCGTTTAAGGCGTTCTTCAATTTCGGACACGAAATTGGGAAACTTCTGGGTTAATAATTCGTCTGGACAAAAATGTCCCAGCCATAAGGCTCGAAAAAAAGTGGCACTGGAGCGAGAAGTTACGACAGCGGTACCTCCGAGAGTTGCTTCATAGTCGAGAATGTAAAATATCCCCATGTTACTCTACCTTCGATTTTAGAACTTTAAAATTTCGAATGAGCTGGAAATCGAGAATATTTCGAACCAATGGTACTTCGAAAAATACAAGCGAGTGGATAAATTACCGTTTTCGAAAGTGGATTTCGGGCCTTAAAAGTTTGGGATACCTTGAATGGATACTTTCACTTTAGGATCCAAAAGATGAGTCAATTTCTATCGTAAAATCCAAGGTATACCTGAGAACGCGATATCGCGTGAGCGGTACTTTAAATGGGCAAACGTATTTTCATTTGTGATAGAACGTATTACTTTAGGAATAATATATTTTCGACCTTCGCAAGTTAATAGGTTAGTAATAAAAACGTGTTGGAATATCTTTTATAAGACCCCCATAAACGTTTACATTTTAACAACCACAGGTTAATGATACATATTCATAAGTTCGATACCTGGAGAAAGCGAGGATAACATAAACAAAGTAGTTCCGAGTAGCAGTCTTTACAAAGTCATTTTTTTCGAGATTTCATTCATAAACTCGAATGAAAATTCATGAGAGTTCATTTCAATTATAAATTCAAAGTTTCAAAATGTATGTTTCGTACATAAGAAAAGAAAACAGCTTTAGCGCGACCAACAAAGAGAAGCGTGTAAACGTGTACTTACGTGCATTATAATGCACTGTCTCTTTTGTATTTCTATCACCGGAAATTGAACGGTGTCAAAAGCAACTTATTGTATTCAGATTGAAAAACAATGTAGTAAAGTACTATTTTGTTATTGTTCCATATGTATCGACAAGGCAGACCTTGGAGAAATTGGCAAATGCTTACGTCATCTCTGCATATTCAATTGTAACCCCTTATCTTTCGTCGCTTTTTCAAAATTGTTTATCGTTACATGATTAAGAATTAAAATATTAACCGCTTATTATGTGAACTTTTCAAGTAAACAGACTATTTTCTTGTCAGATACAGTAGAGGGTATTTTAAACTTTATTTAAGGAAAATGGCGACGTAATGGAACAACATACAGTGAATTATCCAGCGTGGTCCCTAAAGAAAATGGTGCAAGATAAATCCCGAAATTTTCAAATTTTCGAATCAGAAACACCCTGACGTTTGTTGATGTGTATGCACGTAATTTACACATCGATCTAAATTATTAAGTTTTTCAGGTTGCAATAAATTGATTTACAAATCAAATCATACACCTCTACATCGTATAGCATAACAGTACGGTGTTTCACGAAATTATCGATCATTTGATTATTTGATAATACCAAATATCCAACGATTCGGTGAGAAGTGGAAGGGCGCATGAAACGATGATAATAACAATAATGAAGAAATCACGCTGGAGGGGTGAAGCGCAGTGCTGTATCAAGATAGGGTGCGCTCGCGTAGGGTCCTATCAGCTGGGGTGCGCACCGTAACAGCGAATATCCAGAACGAAGCAGGCTCTCAAGGAAGTGGTACACATTTTACGAGTAAGTGAATAAAAATGTTGTGCCTATCGTATATCAAATAACGCGTTACGTAATGCGTGCACGTGTAATTTGACGTATAACGAAGAGAAATAAAAGGAGAGGAACAGCGGCCTCGCCACTTCGCGTAGTCGTTTCTGAATGAAAATATGCCGGTACCTTGACAGAAAGTGGGTCGTGCATCGACTGCGGTTCTTCTGCTGCTACCGAACGTGGTCGATAATCGCTTTGGAATCGGGAAACCCTGGACGAAAATGCGATCACGCGAGTGTGTTGTCGTGAATAAAGAGAAACTGTGCACAACAACAAGACGACGAACACGAAAACGAACATAAGCGCACACGCGAACTGTTAAATGTGCGTTTCTTAGGTTATGCTATGTTTTGCGAACGATTCGCATTCCTCGAAATGGGCCCGTAAACTATACGATACTGTATGCACGATTGGTCATTGGACTGTGCCGACAAATCCAACGCACTCACGTGCGTCGCGATATTATCGATCGATGGATCGAATTCGGTATTGTTTGATAGTTATGTATTATAATTATGGGACCGGTATCGCTTTTAAGTTTAAAGTCTCGCTGGCTATCGAACGAGACGCTCGATATAAAACGGTGTCGAATAATCGATATACACTGTTTGTCTTAACGGTTATAACGATCGATTTTTCGAATATTCTTTTAAACGGTATTAATTCTTTTATCGAACATAAACGTTATGGATAAGACTTATATAAATATGTGATAAAGTGAACTTTATGCATCAGCGATACAACAGTGCAAAATATGATATTCGTTAACTTTGATACGTAATTAAAATGATGTACTATCTGTACATTTAAAAGTATCGTATTACTTAGAACATGAAGTAGTATGGAAGAGATCTTCCATTGTTTATTTTTGATTTTGGAATAGAAATTTATAAATTTCAAATTTTCTAATTCTTGAATTTCAAAATTTTTTTGTGTAACGTCTACCGCGCCCATCTACAGTAAGGAATAAAATTACATAATATCGTATTATCTTAATTGTTCGTAAACAATCCTTCGTTGTTAAGTATTAACCATGCTGTGTTAAGGTAAACAGGTTGATATATAAAGTACAGCTTATCAAGAAGAATGAGTGCGATAAAACAATCGTAAATTACTTTCACGGTCTTGTTTGATGTTTTTTAACCACGCGAAAAACCTTTCGTAGGATATTAAAAGATCTTTTAGAATGTAAAGAACTCACTTTGCGTTAAATCGATCACGTCGCAATATTCGGTGAGCGGTGCAGCAACTTTAACCATTTATCAACATTTGAGAACGCATACTTCATTTTGGCGCGGTGTTACGTGACAATATTTTTACATATTACACAGTGTTATGGCTATTTCAGAACACACCGTGAGCTCACACTGACGTCTATAAATATAACGTTAACGTACCTCACGGACTGTATCGCGGTTTCTTTATTTCCCGCTTAGTTTTCATAAATGTCTACGGTTATATCTAACCGATGATGTTTCGTGTCTGTTGAAAGGATTGAGGTGACGACTAGCCCTCGATCAGGAGAGCATAATGGGGGAAGAAAGATTGGACGTAGACAAGCCACTTTGGGACCTCAAAACCTTTGCAGGAAGATGGAAATACTTCGCTTGGATGACTGATTTCCGTACATGCATCGTTCCGGAATCCGAATTGCTCAGAGCGAAGAAACTAATCGAAGACTATAGGTGAGTACAAAAGCGCGGGAAACTAGTGCATTCAAATTGACTTCACGCCGTACCGCGTGTCATGTATAAGACAAAATTTTTAATAATTGTTTTAACCGTATAATTCCTCAATTCTTTTAAGAAGTCATATACATATTTTATTGTTGTTTTTCGGTGTCCGCAAAAATCAATAGTTCGTTTATACCTCAGAGTTGGGAAGGCGCCAGCTGATACAACCCGAGAGCAGGTCATCTACGCTAAAAAGCTTTACGAGTCGTCCTTTCACCCCGACACCGGTGAACTGCAAAATGTCTTTGGCAGAATGTCCTTTCAGGTACCGGGTGGAATGGCCATCACCGGTGCCATGCTTCAATTCTACAGGTAAATGCTTCTTATTATTATTCTTGAAAATAACACGTATTAATCAATATACGTTGCAGGGACAACATAACGCAACAACAGCGTTGATTCACTTTTTCCTGCACCATGTATCCTAGAAGATTTCCCTCCCTTTTCTATGCACCAACATGCTACCTGCTACTTATCCCCATCATGATCAAACCTAAGGACTTTTTTCAAATTACGTTGTATTTGCTTAATATTGACCAGTACATGTTTCACATTCTGTGGTTATAATTTATTTACGATTATTTACAGAACAACTACCGCTGTAGTCTTTTGGCAATGGATGAATCAGTCGTTTAACGCGTTAGTCAACTATACTAATAGAAACGCTAACAGCCCTACAACAGAGTTTCAATTAGGTGTGGCTTATGTTAGCGCTACATCCGCTGCAATGTTAACGGCAATAGGATGCAAATCGTTTTGGGCAAAACGAGCAAATCCACTTATGGCGGTAATATGATTCAAGAACAAGGATTGCTTAATCACAATTCAGTAAAAATAAAGGATTTTACTTTTAGCGTTATGTACCATTCGCTGCTGTAGCGGCCGCGAACTGCGTAAACATTCCGTTGATGAGGCAAAATGAAATAACGAGTGGAATTGAAATCAGCGATGAAAATGGCAACAGACTCACAAAGTCGAAAGTAGGTTGCACTTATTTTATTATCATAGAAGAGGATAAAAAAATAAGTTTTACAATATCTGGTCCCGCGCGGCTACACAACAGATTTTAACATATCTGATCTCGGATTAAATGTGTACGATTAATGTTTCAGCTGGCAGCGATCAAAGGCATTAGCCAAGTAGTAATCTCAAGGATTATTATGTGCGCACCTGGCATGCGTAAGTAGATTCGATTAAAACTAAATGTGCGATCAAACAAAGTTTATGTCATAATCATTGGCTAAACTGGGTTTGTTATTTGTGTTCAGTTATTCTTCCACCCATTATGGAAAGACTGGAAAGATACACTTGGATGCAGAAGATTAAACCGCTGCATGCGCCTATACAAGTTCTACTGGTCGGCTGTTTGTAAGTACTTTTATTATAAATATTACTCGTGTACAAAAAACTACATAGTAAACGCGAACATATTAACAAATATCTTGTTAACATTTCAGTCTGTCGTTTATGGTTCCTACGGCTTGTTCGATATTCCCACAAAACTGGTAAGCATGACTTAATTTGTGTGCATATTTTACTCAGTGGTGTAACTAGATAGGAAATGGGGATCTTTCCTCCTCCAAATTTCCAAATATCACTTGGTCATGCATGGAATGGGTCGATAACACTGTTAGCAATTCTAAAGACCCTGACCTGCCTCACATAATAATCCTAGTTACGCCAATGATGTCGAGTTAATAAATATTTCATTCAAATTTACATGCACGTGTATTGCAGCTCCATTAAGTCATCCAGTTTGGAACGCTGGGAACCCGAAAATTATGAGCTTTTAAAGAAGAATTGTAAAAACAGAGAGATACCAACGCATTTATACTTTAACAAAGGTTTATAATGTACAAGACTCGCTAGTCCCGATAAAAACTATTGCAGGATTGCATTCTCAGTCACCCTTTAAAAAGAGTTATAGTAAGCTGATTAATTATGGAATTGAAAAAATTTTCGCGTACAATACGAAGTTGGGGTATTTGTAGTTTTCTGCTGGTTCAGAGGATAAGAAACGTTCCGGAAAGAACCTAGATATATTATCCAGTAAATATGACAATATCGCATTTTACATCATTTTTATTTACATGGCAATATATTTTATTCGTAAGTCTTGTCGTTTATGCTATGTTATAAGAATTTAATACTCGTGTTGCATTTTTATAATCAATAACAATTGTTTTTTGCGACTGCGTGATACAGTCACAAATGTTGACAATATTATACTATTAGTGAATGTAATTACCTCACATGAGACGTTCGCACAGCAATAATTTGTCTCTACTTAATGAATTAGGCGTACATATCTAATAAGCTGCAATATCGTGATCTTGCACATCATTGTTAAAGCGTTCGACACGCGTAGTAAATTGTTAAATGATTGTTGATACACTATTGTTTCGACCTTCCTAAGCCATCAAACGAAGCGAACGATGCTGTCATGTATATTTTAGTAATAATAAAATAACTGTTAAAAATAAAACCCGTGTGATTCATTTCGTCTTAGGATAGATTTCGATGATCTTATTATAAATACAAAGAATATACAATTTCATATGTGTATATCATACAAAACTATATATTGGGTAGAAAATGAGAAGCTTGATTCTGCTGTGGCATGTAACCGATGCGTTCTTGAATTTCACTTTGCGGCATTTTACCACCCCATGAGGGAGGATTGAACGTTGGTTGCCTTTCAGACTCTTTCTTGGCTTCAAGAGCTTTCCTCATTGTTTCATACTCTTGCAGATCATCTAGTCGCAAGTCAATTCTTGTTGGGCTGCGCCGTATCATTTTATCGAGAAAAGTTTAAGACACCTTTCTTTTACAATAAAAAAGCCACGCTCCACGACGATTGGTATGCGAAGAACGTCGATAATGAAGGCCAAATGAATAAACCGCTACTTTCTTTAATCCGTAACCCTACACAATCATGTACAACGTGATTAAACAAAAACTGTGTATCACGATAAATTACAATTCTACAAATTATATCGTATACGTTTCGATTTATATTTTTGAACAATTTATTTTTTTATAATTTATTACTACTCGCATAATGTTGGAAGATATTAAACTGAGTGAACGACAAAGGACGTATTTAATTACAAAATTGGAAAATAAGTTTTTATCGAGGTCCTTACTACTGCTCAGATATATGAATATTATGAACAAGTTGAGGATTCGAATCGCTAAAGAAACCTGAGAATTCGGATACTTGAGTACTCAAGTTAAATATTGAAATTCAAGTTTGAGTACTCAAGTTCTAATATTTACATCTGATTCTTGAGCTGGAATTCAAGTTATAATGAGCACCCGACTATTCGGACACTAAGAGCTCTATTTCCTATCTTTTTTTATCAAATAGTTCCTTTGGAACAACTAGATTCATGTAGGCACCCCTGAACATTAGGTTAAGATGGCGGATTCCAAGCAATAGATATCTGACCAGTAATAATTCCAAAATAAAAAGCGTCACTACGAATGCACGGATTACTGGGCCACTTATTTTCGCGAAAATGACATTTTTCTTACGATATTTCGTACAGATCATTTATAGATTCGCATCATTTAGAGAAGTAGCGTGAAAATGTGGGTACAACAAGGGATTTGGCCGCCGTAAACACGCTTCCGATCGAGTGCTACGATTTTCGTTAATTCTGCCACGGCGGCAAGCACTCCCCTTTAGTAAATTGTAAATAATTGTAAATTAAGTACCAGGCAACGAAACGCCAGCACGAAAGGATGCTTTACTTGGAAGATTATGTCGAAAGTACGTAAAAACGAGGCATGGTCTGCTTACCCAGCTTCTCAAGAAAGTTACTAACCTTCCCGAATATACTCTCTCATAAAAACATCCGAAACTTTTCAGAAAATGAATGCTTTAGTAGATGTTACGTTATCATATATAATAATTTATATGCTGCTTCGTATTTTTCTATGATATTAAGTACTGTATAATATGAACAATTAGTTGTCACACGGTTCAATGTAAATTTTAGGTTAGTTACATGTTTTCTGAACGGTCAATAGTTTTTTTACTTTTATAAATATATTTTGAAGCTGAATTCTAACTTGTAATGTTTATCATTGGCAGTGTATGAATGTTATAATAGTTCTACTAATCTGATAGACATTACGTGTTATTAAATAATTGCTCCTTCTCACTAAATTTGTTGGGTTATGTTGACCATGTTCTTCTACGGTTTCAGTGATTGAGCATCTACCACAAGAATTAAGAGACCGATTCACAGAAATGAGAGAAATGGACTTAGGTGTACAGAGTACGTGCAACCTTGTGCAATATAAAACCTGGAATATACACGTGCAAATATGTTTCTCATTGTTTTCTGGACCATTGCTAATAAAATGCTCCAATCGTTGCAGATTCAATGGACAGTTTAGAAAAGAAAGTAAAAACATTTTTTTCAAATGCAAAGAAAATGAAACCTAGTGAAAAAGAGGCAGAGTATGAAGCCATTAGAAGGGAGTATTACAAAACCTTGGAGGATGCGGATGAAAAGGTGCACTTAGCCAATCAGATGTACGACTTAGTAGATAGATATTTGAGGAGATTAGATCAGGAATTGCACAAATTTAAAATGGAACTAGAAGCAGATAATAAAGGTATCACAGAAATATTGGAAAAGAGGTCATTAGAATTAGATCAACCGCCAACGAATAGTAGTCAAAAAGAGAATCGGTATAGCTTTACATCATCCAGTAGGTCACGAGACAATCACAGTCATTGTAAGTATATTATTTTATTTCGTATTTATTATAAATCGTATGTTACTCAATCTCAGAAATATCTTGTAATTACATGTTCTTTTTTCATAGCTCGGGCAGAAAAGAGAAGAGATTCAAATGCATCCTCCACTTCAATAGAAAAACGCTTAGCTATAGAAAAAATTTCTCCAAGTCTTCCTGAATCGCGACCAGCTTCCGCAAATTCAGGACCAATTATTGCCGCTACTAGCGTGCCATCTACCCCTACTGCAATTGCGAATTCTGTCGGCTCTGTAAGCTATAATCTCGGTCATATAGGAGCTGGTGGAAATGCCATAGCAGCTGCAGCTTCGCAAGCGATCGCTGCTACGCAACAGATGCAGCAAGGCAGACGTACTGCTAGCTTAAAAGCTAGTTATGAGGCCATCAATACCGGTGGTGTACACGCAGCTGAATTTAGCAGAGAACTAGCTGGGGCTGCTCAAACCGCTATTGCAGCTATACAGGAAACAACAAAGAAGCATAAAAAGTATGCCTCTTATATCAACAGATTATTGAAAGTTCATCTTTTTCCATCTAATAAATGATCATTGTGCATTTTAGAAAAGTAACAACTGCTGTTCCGAGTTCAAGCGTAGTTGCTGCTTCCGTACAGCAACCAGTATCACCTCCAGTTATAACTACGAATACACAAGTAGTGGATTCGGATAATCCAGATTGGACATATGATCCAAACGAACCAAGATATTGTATATGTAATCAAGTATCTTATGGAGATATGGTTGCCTGTGACAATTCAGATGTAAGCCGCACTTTTATCCGTTGTTGCGTCTCCTTATGTGTGAAACACGAGCATTTCATGTTATCAAATAATACGTTTGGTATAATTTTCTGTTCCTGCAGTGTCCTTTTGAATGGTTTCACTATCCATGTGTGGGTATCACTGCACCGCCAAAAGGCAAGTGGTACTGTCCTCAATGTACATCTTCTATGAAGAGACGTGGAGGTCGGAAAAACTGATTGTACCATAATCAGTGCAAATACAAGAAGAAAAAATTGATACTACCTCTTAGGCACTGTCCGTCAAGTACCAACTTAGTTAGGAAGCTATTAATTCTGATTTTATATGACTTTTTAAATACGTTTAAAGTTTAAGTCATGATCTTATCTGGTCTTGGTCTTGTCTCACGAAACACGAATTTCTGTTTCTAAAGCAGAAGAGAAAGCAGTTTTTTTTACTGCGTTTTTTGTAGGCATAGCGAAAGGATCAGATGGTGCAAAAAGTGTGCTTCAAACAATTTCTGTTACGAGAAATATAAATATTGCAAATATTTTTTGTACCTTCTTGCACCATTCTTATACCGCGACCACGTTAGATAGTTTCTACAAATTTACAATCAATTGCAATCGTACCTCTGGACACGATACAACTCATTGACTGATACCAGAGGCGATACTCACGGTGAATTTTCGAAATTTATGTTTTTAGT
Source organism: Megachile ligniseca (assembly GCA_945859555.1). Lineage (NCBI taxonomy): Eukaryota > Metazoa > Arthropoda > Insecta > Hymenoptera > Megachilidae > Megachile > Megachile ligniseca. The sequence goes on along the minus strand of OX243788.1, from coordinate 7,852,087 downwards.
TCACACGACATCAGACAACTTTTCGAGCAATCTTCGTGTATTTACGTACTTGTATTAGTTCAGATGTGCTTAGTGTCTCGCTGAATTGACGACTGTGCGAGCAATAACATTTTAAGTGTTTCACGCTTTCGGGAAAGAAACAAAAAAAAAAAGAGAAAAAGTCGATATAAACAGATTGCGAGAATACTACTTTCGAACCGAAGAAATGTAGCAACTTGATGTATAAATAAAGCGAATGATGCAGATTTATTATTCGTTATTATGATTTATGAAAAATTGTCTATGCTATTCATACATTTATATTTCTCATTTCTTATGATGTTAAACTAGATTACGTCTGACATAATTCTAAATCATTTTCTTCCTTTGATTGTTTTTGTCTTTATTTTTTATTGTTGTTTTAATTATAATACTAAAGTATATTATATTTAAAGAAGAAGAAGTTGTTGATATTAACAATTTTTACAAATTGTATACAATTTTTTTTCTAAAATTTTAATACTAGTAGACAGAATTTTATGTATGTTTTCAGTAGTATTTTATACAACACAAAAGGACTAAAGGGGAAAACCAAAATAATTATCTGATTCATAACACAAGTACTGAGAATTCATAATTATTGACCTTCTTCATTTTAGAGCTCGTCCGACCTTCCATTTCGTTCCACTCTAAGCATTTTTGCTGTAAAAATCTAACAATATTGTGACATCATTCCGTTCATAAATGAAGACATAATTGTTATCGGAAGTAGTTTACTATAAACTGCCCGACCGATATATTTTACACCATTTTATTGTCATGACAAGAATTGCTGCTCTTCCATCTGTGAAAGGCCGCCTACATTATTTTCGTTCCGAAAGGATGTACGAGTTAATATGCTTTTTTTAAAGGTCACTGTTGCTTATGCTTGTTTTATATAAATTGACGAAGATCTAATGGCAGAGTCCTGTTGCTCTTTGACTCTGTATCACTTTGTTTACATTTGCTATTCAAGCATGTTTGGTAGAAGTTTGTTTCTGTTGTTCATTGCTGGCGTTCTACGATATTGTGTTGTGGCGCAAGATCCGATCGTCTTTGATAGTTCTTCAACCACTGTGAAATCGGGTACACAAAGTAAGTGTGCTTTACGGTCCAAATTTCCAAAATGTTTAAAATTATTCAATCTAATTGATTAAATGTATGTCGCATAAAATATTATTTTACTTTAAGGTGGAAATGGTATGTCCTGTTGGTGTGTTCCAATGGGTAATTGTCCACCTTCTAGTAGTGGCATTGATATTCGAATAGTTACTCCGGTATGTACGAAATTTATAAACGATAAAATATAGTTTAGTACATTGTCATTCTGATCGAATGTTTTAAAAAAATATTCAAGACTTCCAATTGCTCTGCTGGGCAAGTGTACTGTTGTTCACCAACTTCTGGAAACTTAGTTGACTGGAACTGTGGTATTAGAAAAATTCCTGTAACTGCGCAGCGTCAAGGACAAGCTAGCTTTGGAGCATATCCTTGGCAAGCTGTACTTTTAACGACCAGCAACGTTTATGCAGGTTCTGGTGTACTCATTACTCCAAATCATGTGCTCACTGTTGCACACAAAGTAGCTTCTTATGTGTAAGTAAACTACATCTATCTAATTTCAATTCATAAAAAGTAACATTTTAAAAAGTTCTTTAGAATTTTATCAGTGTATTTAATAATAAATCTTTTATTCAAGTAAACTTAGTAACTTATATATATTATTCTACAGAAATGGTGGCCTTAAAGTAAGATTAGGAGAATGGGATGCAATGTCTACAAATGAACCTAATCCTTACCAAGAATATTCAGTTCAGAGAATATCCATACACTCTAATTATGACTCTGTTAATTTACGAAATGATGTAGCATTAATAACTTTAAGTGGTACTGTACCTACCTCAAGTAGTCCTAACATTAATACTGCCTGCCTTCCTATGGCAATACCTGCACAAAATACAAGGTATACATAAAAATTTAAAACAAAAGTTATTGAATAATTCTTACTTCAAAGTAAAACCTAAATTTATTTCATTACCTCTTTGTGTCTTCAAGATGTTGGGTGTCAGGATGGGGTAAAGATGCTTTTGGTTCAAATGGAAGATATCAGAGTATAATGAAAGAGGTGGATGTACCCATTGTTGATCAATCAACTTGTGAAACTACTCTTAGAAGAACCAGTCTTGGACAAAATTTCATTCTTGATCGAAATAGTTTCTTATGTGCTGGAGGAGAAACTGGAAAAGATGCATGCACAGTAAGTAATTAAAATTCTTGACATCTTTATAATACTAATGTGTTCACATGAAATCTAAGAATCAGTATGTTTGTTTTAAAACAAATTTTGTTTACATTTGTATCATCAAATGAGTAATTTTTTTTAGGGTGATGGTGGTTCTCCATTAGTATGTCAATCAGGCAATAATCAGTGGCAAGTTGTTGGAATGGTAGCATGGGGTATTGGCTGTGCATCTAGTAATGTTCCTGGTGTATACGTAAATGTTTATAATTATATTCCATGGATAACACAACAGATCACTGCAAAGAAATAATTATGTAAATAATATGAAGCACAATTAATACTCTGTAATTACTTTATTTAAAATAGTACATAATATTTTCATACCTTTTTCAAATGTTTAAATAACTGTAAAAAGTCTGTTATTGTTATAAATACTTTTTCTAACTCATGTAACAATTACCAAATATATTATTGTTTATTTTCTATGAACATACCTTCATTCTTGTCCTAACTTTCTGTTTCTTTTCCCCTTTTAATTAAACCGGTATCATATTATTTTTACAAATATAATGTATTATGATTTATCTGATTCAAATAATGTGCAAAAGTTGATTTTTAAAATAATTTGAAGTATAAGGGTAGTGTTTGAAATTTGACGTGAATATTGCGTTTTTCATGTAAAATAAGCTTGATGTATATTTGTAAATACACTTGTTAATTCTTAAATCGTGGTTATTTTATTACTTTAATAATTAATAATAAAAAGCAAAGATTTTAATGACTGAATTTTACTTAAAACATGAATAGTCAGTACACGATCCTAAACAATGTTCATTCATGTAAACCAACGAGTGCATTCTGTCGTATTACATGAGTGGTGAGTAGCAAGAGAGTTTATGCAAGTTTATGGTGTTGACGTTTACGAGAAGGAAAGTGCTGATTGTTTACAATTTGTCAAGATTTGTAAAATCTTTACGAATACGTGATTGGCAATGGATGCCAATGTGGAAGACGATGAAACATATAGTGAATTAGGTATAACTTTTTATATTTTGTTTTTGAACGTTTTAAATTGCGTTTCAAAATGTATAGGTTATGTATTTAAATTTTCCACATATTGTTGCAACTACGTAAACTGCTAAGTGTCAGTAGTTTATAAAATGTTCCCTGCATTCTAGATACTTTTATATCTTTTTATATCTTGCATATATTTGTAAGAAGTTAATATTTTTATATCCTTGTTTTATTGTATATTACCTTTCTTGTATACTCATATTATGTTTAGCATACAAAAATAAACATAATATAAAAAATTCTTCTTTTTTTCTATATCTAGATAACAGACAAAACAATGCAGAAGAAGATTATTCAGAAGAAAATACAGATGAAACATCTGTATCCGTTGAAAGTACATTTGATTTGACATTACCAGCAACACATTCTGTAAGTTTGTAATAAGTGTTTGTACTCTGCAACGAAATGATAGAATGTAGTAATATGTAACATTTGTTCTATATATATTGAAGTTTTCAATATTTTTGAACTTATCTGATCATTTCATTGCAGAGAAGATATCTTATAAATACAATGCATATTGGATTAGTATTCTTCATAATATATAAGTGTATTACCAGTATTTAGGGCATAATTTGGAAGAACTGAGAGGAAGGACAATATTAGATGATGGAATTTACATGAACTTGCCACTGTTAGTCAAACAGTCTGTTATGTTATTTCCTGGTCAAACACTACCAATGACTGTGTTTGATGCACAGACCATTGATATGTTAACTACTTGCATCAGAAACAACAAAACTTTAGGTGTTGTATGTTTGGGATATGATAAGATGGTACCAATAGGTACAACTGCAGAAATTTATGAATGTATGTATGAGGACCCTGAACAAGGTTTTCGCTTGAAAGCTAAGGGCAGACAAAGATTCAAAATTCTGAGAGTTATAATACAGGTTTGTTTGTTGGATTTATTTTTAGTATTAAATAATTATTTATCAGATTATTCATAAAACCCTGTACTTACAATTTTCTTTTTGGACTTAGCATATATCCTTAAGTACTATCTAATTAATTATATAGGGTTATGATAAAATATCAGCCAATGTAAAAATTCTACCAGAAATAACACTTGGTCCACCATTTTTGGATGAACGTTTAGCTTCGTTAGATCATTTACGGATACATGCAAAAACTGAGGAAGACTTTAAGAAACAGGAAAAGGTAGAAAATTTAGATGCTCTAGTTACTCCTTGGCCTGGTTGGGTATACCGGCAGTATGACCCTTTAAGACTTTCTTTAAAAATACGACAGCATTTACAGTTTATTGAAAGCAGTAAGTTATATATTTTATAACATGTTTCATCTAATATCATGTAACGTTTTTATCAAAATTGATTTGAAAATCAAAGGGGGAAGCAGTATACCAGAAGATCCTACAGATCTATCATTTTGGGTTGCCCAAAATTTGTTACTAGATGATAATGAAAGAATTGTTTTATTAAATTATGACTGTGCAATTTCGAGACTGCAAAGAGAAATCACATATTTGGTAGATGTATGTAAAATTAATAGAGTGTTATGATGCATGTGTGTTTCTCTTCAAATTTTATACTTAATAAATTCTGTTGTTTATCTCGTAGGATAAAATATTTGTTTGTTGTGATTGCGATTCTCTTATTGGAAGGCAATCAAAAATGTTTCCAATGAGTAAAGAAGGTCCACAGGGTACTTACTGTAATCCTGCTGGAATTATACACGAAACTGTGACTTTATATCACGCGCAGGGCCTTACATTAAGTCGCAATCCACCTTCAATAGAATATACATGGTTCCCAGGGTAAGATTTGTTTGTCTTAATTATGTTCCATTTGTATAGAATTATTGCATAAATCAGCATTTTTTTAATAGGTATGCTTGGACAGTAGCTATGTGTGAAAATTGTGGTGCTCATATGGGGTGGAAATTTACAGCAGTTCATAACAACTTAAAACCTAGATCATTCTGGGGTTTGATACGCAAAAGTTTGAAAAGCAAAGAAAAGTGAGCAAACTAATAATTTAATCGGTACATTAAATTGAACAAAGAGACCGAAAATTAGTTTAACAAACCAGGTGCATATTTCCAATAGCCTGTTAGCGTTACATCGCTGCGTGTAATTATTTATGCTACAAATTTTCTTAAGCTTTTAGTGGCGATAACATTCGTTTCTTTGGTATAAAGAAAGACCATATAGTAAGGCAGTTATTTATCATGAACTTCCAATTGACTGAGGTACAGATAATAATTTTAAAAATTTATATACACATACAAATTAATTTCGGAAGTTTATTTCTTATCGATATAAATTTAGAAAAATACATGGACACTGATCTCTGAATATCTAAAAAAACGGAACATAAATTATTTTCGCAAAGTGATTGAATGAATATTCTGCTTCATATGTTTTAAGGAGCATTTAATTATAACATGTAATGCTTAATTAAATTTTTTGTATAACTAGTCATTATAAAACATGTACATCCAACTTAAATCATAACCATCGGAATACTAACATAAGAGTTTGTTAATATATCTTGCATATGGAGTATTTCGTATTAGAACCTGTTACGTAGTAATACTGCATAAAAGTTTCTTACAGTGTAATGTTTTCACTTGAAATGATAAAATAGAAATTAAACTTAATGGAAAGTTGAAATATCAGTTTTCCTTACCTGTATGTAATACGTATGTACGTAATATGTACATCTTGTTTTTACATCATTATTCAAGGAATGCGTGTGTATTGAAAAATATGATCAACATCACATTATTTACCATCATTGTACTGATCTTCAATAATTATATACAAGTTATAAACAAACGTATAATACATGTTATTGGAATATGATATTTTGTTATTTGTACATCAGAATTTAATAAATGTGAATTTAACGTGGAAAATGAGTAGTTATTTTCAAATGTATATTCATGCAAATAATTATTTATACTTATGCGAAATTTGATTAAAAAATCAGTTACGGGGAAGACGGAAGGATCTCGTGAATTAAAACGTGTTTCTTCGTTCATTTCTTGCGCATGTCGTATATTTCTCGATTACCTTAACTCAATTAAATTTATTATAATTATATCTTTATTATCTCAATCATTTCCTTGTATATGTATCGTGGTTGTTCAGCCGTGTTCAGCAGATACGTTTAACAGTCTGCTTTGGATTTAATCATTCGACGATAACGAATCGCATTATAGTACTATCATTCAGACATATGTTGTTATACATCGGTACTTATTTTGTATATGTTCGAGATTCCGATATACTATTTATGTTTATCATCTCGACAGTTGCTCGTAGTTTCCTGAATCCTATGTATGTCCGACTGGTTTATCAATTTTGATAAAGTGTTACACTTTACGAAACCATTAGTCACTCGTCTAATTACACAAATGCGATGAAGTATCAGCTATAAATCATACATTTGTCTGGCACAGGCTTTCAAGCAATTAATAAATAAATAATTAATGTATAAGATCTTCTTATACTCATTGCTGTAACTAAGATTTTTGTCTACCTAGTGACACTGCATTGCCTTTCTGCTCTATTAATTCTTAATCTAAACTGTTTTTCATATTGGATATTATTACTATACTGCATATTAATTAGAAAAGAATTGTTAAATTTTTTTATATTCTAAAATTAAAGTGATTGCAAGGTCTGTAAAATATTCATGAGTTACACTATGATACCCACAAAATGAAATTAAGTTCTTTTTTGAATGAACATAAATTTTACGATGATATTATGGTTTAAATTGGAGAAAGTTTTGTTTTATTGGGATATAGCTATCTGCGAATTTAATTTTCACAATAATAATACATATTTATCATACATATATAACAGAAACCTTTTGTTTGGGGCAGACAAATAGATGATATTTTGTTAAAAAAGATTTGCTGTGATGTTGCCAGAATACGAATACTTAGAAGCATAAACGTAATACGAAACCATATTTAAAACAAACAGTTAAGTATTAATCATTTTGATTTTTTCAGATCATAAATCTCTATTTTAAACGTAACAATTTATTAATAATATGGAAAAAAAGAGAAGAAATAGTAATTATCGACGAATTTTTATTATATGCACTTTTTTTACTCATGATATATGTTTTTTTGAAAATGTTATTTACACAAATAAAGCATTTCTCGTGTTCGCTTGCATATGTTTACTTGAATTTGGATAATATATACACAAAAATTTGTTATAATTATCATCATAAGTATCTTATTTAACGTGTTAATTATTAAATCAAGGTCATCGCCTTCAATTTGATACCTGTTATCGTTCAACCTACGCAAACTTAATCGTAGTAAGATTGCCAGACTTGTAAATAGTTCGAATTTTACTATAGATTATATATAAGAATATTATCGAGAACGTATATAGGAGTATATTCGTCGCATATATTCGAAAGTATTCATTAAATTATATTCCCTTTCATTTAAATTCCATATTTCTTTCAATACTTATTCAATGACAAATACTCATCCAGTGAGAACAGAATAAAGTATTAGAATAAAATTAATTGAAAGGTATAGACACGGGTCAGGAAAACGTACGTAACAGACTGTCGGGTTTTTATATCATTGTTGACTTTCATCTTGTCTCATATGGATGCCACTTGTACACTTCACATACTCATATTTATTTATAGATCTGTAATGTGGGTGTTTAAATACATGATAGTTAATATGTCCATGAATACAAAATAGTTTCTCTACAGGTGGACGAACTTACTTTCAATTTCCGATCCTGCAGAGATAAGTTTGGTGTGCGGCTGTGCAGTTGTGCTTGGTTGTTGATTACTCAATTGTCCTGTAGTCGCTGGTGCAGCAAAACCTGGAGGTGGTTGCATTGCCCAATGTTGAGTAGGTCCATTCTGTTCCTATATCAAATACACAGTAAACATAGCACTTAGAAGTTGGAATACGAATTTGATGCAGACATTTAAAATAGCACACATATGGTACCAACTCCAGCGCTGGGAATTTGGAAATTTGTGAATTTGAAAATTTAGTAATTCTGTAATTTGGAAATTTGGGAACCTAGTAACTTGGTTATTATCCCACTTCTCATCACTTTCAGTCTATTCGCTTAAAAAATTAAAAAGAATCGCCAGAAAATGATTCTATATCGTATTTAGCGTCAAGCTGGCCGTATATGATAATAAAAAATATATGACTAACAAGGACATTTGGTACCTGTTGCGCATTGTGTGATACAGTATGTGTAGGATGAACATGTGGAAATTGCCATGTACTAGTAGTCTGGAATGGAAGAGGCCTAGAACTAACAATAGCTGGGTCAATCGAAGTCCAGTCTGCAATAGGTCCAAAATTGTTCCATCCTCCTTTTTGATGTAATGCTTGATGATGAAATTGTTGCTGTTGTTGTTGATTGTTAATATCACACCAATCCTTAAGCGTATAAACTGCATCACCCGCACATTTACTAATACCTATTTCAAATACCAATAAATGTTTCAACAGCCATATAACAAAAGATAAAAGATCATTAATATTTTTCTCGACAGTTACCTTGCGAATTCAACAGAGGATTTCCATTTGGAAGATAGGCATTTTGCTGTGGTGGCTGTGCTCCTGTAAACAGCACACTAGACGAATAACTCATGTATAATATTCTATTAATTCTTTGTAAAGTCACAAGAATTCACTTTTATACTTGGATAACACTATTGCTCGCCACAACTAATTATTCCCAATTTACAGAGAAATTATACCTTTACTGTTTCATTGGTTGATGTTTTAAAAAAAATAGGTAATCGTGTATATTTTTAAATAATTATGCAATGTTCATGAACATCTTGTATTAACGTAGTAAATACGTTTACTGTTATCGTTAATTATTGACGAAATTGCAAAAATACTAACCCGAAAGAGCATTGTTCGTGGGAGCTGGTCGCGGTATACCAAGACCAAAAGAATTCATGTGATTTGGTGTAGAACCAGGGAAACCTGGTGGTGGAAGGCGACTACGTTGTCCCAAATTGGCAGCAGTCACACTATTCTGAGCAGGACTTTGCGTACCACTTTGTAATAAATTCTGTGGAAGACGAGACAGCAGGGAATGCGATTGTTGTAGAACTTGTAGGTTCTGCAGATGCTGAGCCTGTTGTTGTAAATGTGCTATATGGGCAACCTGAACAATAACGTATGGACCATGAGAATATATATAATCTATTTAATTTATTTTTAAACAATCGATATATTATTCCAGAATGAAATGTCAATTACTTGTGGAAAATGTTGTTGGCCAAGATTTGCAATATTCTGTTGATGCTGTACCCTGTTTTGCTCTTCTCGTTCTCTTTGTTGCTGTTGCTGTTGTTGAAATAACCTCTGTTGTTGAAGTTGCATTTCATTTTCCATAAGTTCAGCTAGAGCTTTTTGTGTTTCGTGGAAAGGATCAAAACCTAAGTCATCATCAGCTTTTATATCAGAACCAGATTCTTTATGATTTATAACTTCTCCTAAGGTAGCGTGACCGTTTTGCTTTATATACTCGCAGTTCTCTTGATTTTGTTGTGCCTTAAGAAGGTATAATTATTATAATTAATTGTAATTTGCAATATAAACATACACTATTGCATAAGTAAGCAATAATTGAATTGCTTACTTGTAAGGCAAGCCTTTGTTGTAATGAATTTTGTTGAAAGTCTGCCATAAATTTGGATGCAGGTGAATTAACAAGCAAACTTGATGTAAAAGTAGCAGAAGGTTCTGATAAAGTAGTATATTGTAAATTAGTATAAACTTCTTCGTCCACAAAACCTTCAGAATTGAATGTTACTCCTGGTGAACTTGAAGGACTGGATTTTTGTACAACATGATTTGTCCGTGTAGTTTCAGGTTGAAAACCAAAAGCTGCTTGCCAATCTTCAGTTGATTGAACCAATGGCAACGAGTCGGGAATTGAAGTTAAGCCTGTGCTTGTCCACTTCAAATTTGGGTTTGCTGCATATTCAAAAAATTAATTTTACTTTCTTTATAAATGCAGCTCATACAAAATATGTATGTCCACAAAATTGGTTAACAGAAATTAAAATGTAATAATTGCAACACCATGAAAAACTATATGTACATGCCTGTCAAAGAAGTAGGTGGTACAATGGTAGTGGTAGAGATTTTCTGGAAATTATTTGAACTGAAGAAACTATTATTATCCGTTTGAAAGATTGACCGATGATTGAGTTGCATTTGAGACCCATTATGTAGTCCTGGTGGTGGCTGTTGATTGGCACCTTGTGACGAATTTGTGCTAGCTGGAGAGGAACCTAAAGATGATACGCACAAATCTCTACACTACGAGACGTGATCAAATCATTTTGTAGAATACAATGCCAGAATAAACAGCTTCTAATGCTATTCCTCTCTGCCACCGTTAATGAATCTCAAACAATGCATAAATGTGCCTGGAAAACTCAGTACACAAGTATGGATATTTTTAAATTAAAGATTACAAAGAGACATAATCAATTTAATATAGGTATATAATTAGATTTTTTGTAAGTTTTTTGTAACATGAAATAAAGGAAAATATATATATTTTCCAGACACTTAATCTAACATATGCACAAATGATATAACTTACAAGAAGGATAAAGTCAAGTGTGTACAGAAACACAAAAAACAGTTACTATATTTTTTTTTAAAGAATTCTCTTTATTTTGGCATATATCTATAACTATTTATGTTCTATTCTACAGTTATAAGACATAGCCATAAGACACTTGCATGTTATTGACATATTACACATTGTTCGAAAATTGTTGTTTCATATATTTAAAGTAAATATAACATACAATGTTAAACTATATAGGCACACATGTAGAATGTTTTGTGATTAATTACAAGTACTCTGCATGACATTTTATAGTACTAATTAAAATGGTTTAAACATGGCAATTACTATAAGTAGCCTCTCTTATTTTGATTAAATTTAATAACCATAAACTTTCTTATATTCTATTTTAAATGTAGGTTTCATTAAATTTCAGAGACATTAAAAGAAATATATAGAAAATGTTCGCATACTCGTACAGCAAAAGATATTTTACAAACATATACAACTAAAAATTACCATAAAATGAAGGTAAAAAAATAATAAAAAAAAAAAGTTTGGGCTTTATCTCTAAAATTTCCAAACTTAAACAACAAAAATTCATTTCGATAATAATTCTACAGTTATTTATATTATAAATTTGGATACATAATCTTAATAATGTCTTTCTTTTTCTGATTTGCACATTTTTTCATTTATGTTGTATGTTGAATTCAACTATTTCGTATATTTATTTTAGAAGCAGAAAATCAATACATATAGAAATAATCACGAATATCAGAAACTCACCCAAAATAGCAGCACCACTGTTCTCCTCACTTGATTCTGCTAAATGTTCCACTTGGTGACTCGCATTTGAATCTTCTGTACTTGAAATTGTACTAGCTGGTGTACTACCTTCGCGTTGCTGATCTGTCTCACTATCCGAATGTCGGCGCTCTCCATTTTGCACTACCCCATTTACTTTAACATCTTGAGATTGTTGCTGTTGCTGAACTAATTTAGATCCTTTATTATTTTGCTGCGGCTGAGACTGTTGTTGCTGCTGTTGTGGTTGTGGCTGCTGTTGTTCTGATTTACACTTATTACCCAACTTTTGTAATACGTCACTATTTGTTTCGGAGGAAAAATTTCTAATATCTTTTTGTCCATTCATTTGTGATTGCACATTATTTTGTGTACCAATAGAGCTTGATTCAGATCGGGAAGTTGTCCGTGTACTATGTTTTTCTTTATTTTGACAATTTTTATGTTTATTCCGCGCGGCCTGTGCTTTACTTTCACTATTACTTTTGCCCCTCCGTAAATTCATAGGTTCACCTTTATTGTTGTTGGTCTGTTGTTGCGTTGTTCCACTTGATGATACCTGAGTTTGATTGATTGTACCACTACCATTCGTTACGGTATTTAATTGTGACGATGTTTGCGTTGGTGGTGATAATTCTTTACAATTTGTTTGTGTACCTGTAAATATCACCCAATTAACTAACCGAATATAGTATATTGTTTTCAAAGTTAAGTTTTTTTTAAATATCATCTTACTATTTGTCTGTCCAGTTTGCAACGATGGCCAAGCTTCTTTGGCTTGAGAATTTAAAGTTCCGTTTTCTCGAACAATACTACCCGTCACAGATGGTGATGGCGTTGGTTTCCTACGGAATATAAATATGATATTTATTACAAATTGGCTTCAAATATATTTGAATAAAATATATTCATATAGTTTTAAATGTAACATAAAAGGAATTACCTTTGCGCAGATGCATGTGATGCATGTAACGATTGCACAAGTTTACGCTCGTACTCTTGATGTTTGCCTTGATGCATCTCCTCCTTTGTAAACGATGCTTCCTGGTCCCCAAGATCATGTAAATACATACAATCTGGTTTTGGACAAGGCTGATTACGCATAAAGTGTGAACAATACTTTGTTGTTCCTAATGACGTTTTAATCGTTCGTCCATCCATAACAACATTATTCACAGCCGCTATAGCACGTAGTGCATCTTCCGGACGCTAATATTACACAAATTTCAAAATTTAAACTGTGCATAAATGTAGAATCTGAAAATGTAATAATAATAAAAGTTGGATACTTACTTGATAGGTAACATAAGCCGAAGCACTAGGGCCTTGAGACCCTGCATAGGAAGTGCTCTGATTTATTACAACTTTGTGAATTTTGCCAAATTTTCCAAAATATTCGTGCCGCTTTAATACCTATACAATAGTTAATACAAATATATTATATATCATTAACACTGTTTCACTTAGCTTATTCGCGTTTGAACTCACATCAGCATCCGCAAGTCGCAATGGTAATCCTACTACAAATACTAGATTTTTTTGTACTACTCTCACATTTGCTAGATGTTTACGGTTTTCTGTAACCCTTTGCTTACGTTGCTGATCTTTTAATCTCTTTTCTGCTTTTAATCTAACAAAGAGAATATATGTCCATGTAAAAATATATACATATACAAATTCTTTGCAGACTTCAATATATTATGAATGTATAAACATTCACATGCTAGTTATTGTATGTTTCACGATTTTTAGACAATAAATGTTATCTACCTTGCAAAGTCTTCCTCACTCAAAGGTTTAAAATCCGCAGGATTTTCAGAATAGGCCTTCCGACAGGCAGGGCACAAACCATTTTCATCGGTACGAATTCTGTGCCAACAGAACTGACATATTTGGTATCCGCAAGTGCACGGAAAAAAATTCAAATCATTCACATCCAATGGTTCCATACACAAAGGACACTCCACTGCGTCTTCCCCGCTTTGATTCAATACTGACATTTTTCTTTTTATCTTTTATATCACACAATACAGTAAGTTACCAAGATTTTTCTATTTATAGTCCTGCGAACAAATGGAATAATGAAATATGTAGGTTTTGTTCGTATTAAACATACAACAATGCTAAAAATATGTTGTATAGTTAATACATCATATAAGGGACATATACAGTTGTGAGTTACATTTTTAAGATATCATCAAACAAAATGTACTTTACTAAGTAATCATATGACTAAAATCATATTCACTACGATAAAAAATGATTGTATGTAACATATTCAATGAAATGCTTTGATAACAGATGTAAGATTGTCCCCACAGAACACATTGATATTCATGTGATGTACTTACGTGCAAAGTTTTTACAATGCTTTGATCCTATGTAATTGACTGTACTTGTAACTTCTTACACGCTAATATCCTCATACAATCTGAAACAAATAACTGTACGTTAAACTGTCGTAGAGTAGGAATGTTATGAGTCAGACGTGTCGTCGGTCATACTAGCGGCTGTTTTCAAGTAATTCCAGATAAACGTCGTAACGTATGTTTGAACGATATAATTATTTTCGAATTAGCGCGTACTGAGAAAAAATAGAATAATACGAAACGGTGACTGTTTGGCTGACAGATTTGACGAACAGTTGGAAAGGAGGATTCGTTTGACAGGAGCTGTCAAACGAACAAAGGACGCTCCACGGCTTGAGCGATTAAAACGATCGCGTACGCCCTTACGGTGGACGTAAAAATGACAAGTTTATAACGCGAGGCTTTGATCGACGACGAAAAACTTGCGGTAGGGCCACTGTCTCTGCTCTCCCACTCACTTTCTCTCTCTCTCGCTCGTATGGCCAGACACGAACTATACGAGAGGGCGACGATCGGACGAAACAGCTGTTGGTGGCGTCGAGAGAAGCGAAGAAACGTCAGGGAGCGAGTGAGAGGTACTACGCCATAGCAGAAACCTACGTGAAAATCCGCGAAAAGTTGCGTGGTGGGGAATGACACGTAAATTCCGTATAGCTTCGAAGACAAACTATTCGCATACGCAAGGACGATGGTCTCGACGATTCGCGATACGATTTTGAAGGGGGGAAAAGGCTAGCGGCAAGCGAGAGAATGAGAAATGGAAGTAACGAAAGGAGTGGCGAAGGGAAAGAGGGGGGAGCAAAGCGAGAGAGAAAGAGAGAGAGAGAAATGAATACACAAGGAAGATGGATAGAACAACGATGCCATCATTCGTTTCATCCCTTTTTAGCCAATGGACGTTGTCTTGATCTTGCGCGTGAAAGAAAAAGACTCTCACCGATCTTGTACATACACCTACTTTCTGAAAACGAAATCCTAATCTCGAACGCAAACAAGTACATACGATCTTGATCGGTACACACGTCTTTTTTTTTAATATGCGGTTTATATAAAAACAAACTGCAGCAGTGCGATCAACGTAGTACGATTGGCCGCGAACGTCACAAAGGATTGAATGATTTGTCGTCAGAGGGGTTGCTAAATACCCTGAACTGGTTACAGGGTATACCTGGCTCGTTTAACCTTAACTTCGTAAGACCAAGCGATTCTGCGACGGTTGTTCGAATTTAATGGTCACGTACTAACGTTTTCGTCGAGTCTAGAGTTAACTTCGCACATTCGTCGATCAAAACTTCTCGGTTCTTGTTTACTTACGTTACAACTTTTCCACTAACAAATCTCTTTTCTCTACTGGGAAATTTTTGTACAGTCTTCGAGACCTGGTCGCATGCGCACCGCGACTGCGCAGAAACGGATGTTACATAGACTGGTATTTAACGAGAGGCGCATAGGTAAAGGATTCTGAAAGCGCACATCGACTAAACTTCGATTGCATTGTTAGGCGTATTAAAATTTGATTCCAATTTTTTTTTATTTAAAATGACGAATCCGTATTCGTAAACGATATAATGTAGGTATTTGAAATAAATTTTTGACAATGATAAGTAGTTATATCATAAATTTCTGTATTCATGTATTCTGGTGATTTGTATTTAGCGCGCACCCGGAAATAGTGGGTAATCGTTCTTGCAATGGTACCAACAATTGACATCAAATATTTCTAATATTAAATACAACAAGGTATGTTCTCATCAGCACATCTTGTACAGTAGGTTTCCCTATAGAAGATAGCGATGCAAAGGAAAGGGACTTCAATCATTCAATAGAACATTTTCAAATTTAGAAATTTTAGAATTTGGAAATTTGAAAGTTTGAAAATTTCAAGTTTACAAATTTGAGCTCACACAATTGAAGAGAAATGTATGATACTCCTACCCCTATACTTGCCCTTATCCATAGGGAACCTACATTACACTTGAGTCTATCTTTAAAATTATTTAAATCAATCAGATGTAAAATTTATACAACATAAATTTGAGTTAATGCTAAATTCTTTGTCAATTTTTAATATTAACGAAATCAAACACCATATTTTATTCGGTAAAATACAACAGCTAATCTTGCAGCTTCCTTTATATTTATAGAACCTCGATAAAATTATGCTCTGTTACTTTGATTTCTTATAAAAAAATAAGAACATTTGTAGATTATTAACAAATACTACAGCATATAATTTCCTGATCAAAATTTAATTCTCGAGCAATATATAATATATAATATTGATTTTTTCCCACTATTGACCTGTTTGTAGATAAGTTATTTTACTGCATCCTTTTTAACTTTACCTTCATAATTTACACCAAACAATGGATGTCGAGCTTTCAAATTCTTAGGAAATGGTACACTACAGTTTTCTATCTGCATTGGTTTAATTTTTGGAACTCCTGAAAGTTTCCGTCTAACTGTAATTGCACCTGCTGGTTTTATATTAACTGCACATAAAACAGTAAATGTATTTATTAAAACCTTAGATAGCCTATTTCAAACAAAGAGATTATTACCAGTAAAGAAATTATTACCAGTTTTAAATCGTGATTTTACTTTGCTGGTACTAAATACACAGGTTGTACTGAGTTTAGCATGATTGTTCACTGTGCAGTACCGTTCCTCTCTAACTTTAAATTTTGATTTGTCTCCAAGTACTAAGGTTTGATTTTTTAGTTCTCTTGGATCTATCTGAAAGTTATATAAAACTTATATTTATTACACCATTTTCTTTAAAATTTAAATACTGAAACACATTTAACTCACTGTTCGAGGAATATCCATTATCCATATATCCTCACTGTCAGATATGTCATCTAAGGTAAAGGTAGAATCTGTAGATTCAATTACTAAATCTTCCTCTTGTACTAAATCAGTGATCTAAAACAAAATTAATTTTATGAACTATTACCAAGCAATTGAAAAATGAATTTTACTTACATTACGTGGTCTTAAAGTAGTTGTTCTATTTGTTGGCAATTTATTACGATCAGAATTATTTAACGTGTCCTGAATACTTTCTACACTTTGCTCCGTTTCAATACTATTTGTTCTTCCAGGTTTTTTCAGAATACTTTTTCTAGATGTTGAAGGGGATTTGGAATGATTAGGTGGTTGAATTTTTGTATTAATTCTGATGGATCTGTTATTTTTTGGTTGATGCATTTCACTCTCTGTCGTGGTATCCATTAGAACCATGGATTTGTTTAGCTGAGTATTTAATTTTGTTAAAGAATCTTCCACGTCTAAATCAGTCATATTTGACAGGGTCATGAGGATAGATTTGTTATGACTTCATTAAATGGAAATCTTATATATTAATATATATCTTAATTATACAGTATTAAAAGTAGTAATATACACGTGCTACTGTTTAGTACTTTCGCGGTTATTGTTTGGCATGTACACAACTGTTATAACTTAAAATAAGTAAAAATAAAATTAATTTATAAGTTAGTACCAATTACACTACATCACACGACGTTTTCTATATACACTATTTCAAAGTAGATAGTTTAGAACATAGATATTATTTTCATAATATACCTACAAGAAAATAAAACGTAGTTTACAATTAACCTACTGAGCTTACTATTGGATAGACAGCTTCAAACATACAGATTCGTTAAGCAATGTATATATGGAGGACTTATAACCGCCATCTTTCGGAGACATTCATACCTATAAGAAAAATACATATTTTTTTGTGCATTGTTACTGTATAAATTGTTATTTTATAGCCACACTGTTGTGAGAATAGAGTAAATAATAAATAAATACGTTCTTACATCAATATTATCAAAATTTTATTACACAAATTCAACGTTCCATTTAGTTGTACTTCGCGGTGAAATTAAAAATGTGAACAATACCATCTAACGGAGTGTGCTCTATGCTGCTCCTGGTAACTAGAGAACAGGATAGTAGAAGAGGTACTCAATAATTGTACGCTAAGGTCGACGCATGCGCGACAGGAATAAATGGTTCCGATTTTTACCCCGCCCTTCACCTAAAATGGCGGCAAACGGAATACGTTATAATTAGCAACCAATAATTCATCCGGTTATGATGAATTTGTAAGGACGCCATTTTGGGCTGATATATATACCTGTCCTTTTCGCAGATTATGCTATCCTTGTCGCACACTTTTACCGGATACCTCCTCTGCTTTCATGTTCTCTAGCTACCAGGAGTGTAGCTTCGTGCGCATTCCGATAGATGGCACTATTTCAAATTTTTATTTTCCCGCGAAATATGTATAGTACAATTAGGCGGGAGATTCAATTCGTACAATCCAAGCTGGATCTGTGAATAACGTTTCGTAAAACGAAGTGCGTTCAAAAATCATAAAACTTGTTTAGCTATTGAATCGTTTAAAACTTTTTGTATCTTTTCAGCAAATGTAACAAATGGAATAATGTATAATAAAATGTTCAGATAAAAACGAACGAGGTCGCTAAATAGACCTAGCAGTTCCACAACGTTCTTTTCTTTACTCGCAAACATTGCTAAGCCAGAATGTAAACACCGCGAAATAACGTGTATTCTGTATTCTGTTTATCCACTGTCAACAGTTGATCAGGAAATATATCCTTATATTTCCAGTCTTTTTTACGATTCTCTCAATTTCATTTCAAATGTACAATTAATGAAATATGATTTTTAAAGAGAATTTTCAAAACAGACATTAGATGATTGACTAAATATTCATGAATAATGTAGTCGTTAAGGTGCTGTAAAAAGTAGCATAAGACGTCATAAAAATGAGGTGTTACAAAATAAAAAAAGATTACAAATGACATTCGATTTGACAGTGATCGAAGATCCTGAATAATGCATTATAAAGCGACGACAGACCATGTACCGAGACGAAAACGTTAAAGTGTGTATTTTAGTACAAGTGCAGCCTTCGAACTTTGCAAACACATTTTCTACTTTGTACCAAAGGTGTAAGATATTATATGAATTACGGTCAATTTATTCAACGATGTATAAATGATAATATTAATCAGACATCATTATCGAACAGATTTCACGCTCGTCTCGCGGATTAATATGTTCCACGGTAAACAGTTGCAATGCAGGCAGGAAGAAGTGAACTTCTTCCGAAACACGGTGTTATTCAATAGGTTGATGTAATCAGGTAAAGATAGCGATTTTGAAAGTGTTACATTCCGTTTGATACCGTTACTCAACAGTCTGTTCTTTTTCTTTTTTTCCTTCCTGACTAAGCTATTATTTAATAACACGATAATAATAACACGATCGATGGATTCTGTATGTTGAACATTATTTTTCTCTTACACGATTACTTTCTTTCGTTTACTCTTATTAAAAATGATTAATTTCCTCCAGTTGTGTAAAGTGATATTTTTCAAGAAAAATCTTCTATATGATCTCACATAGGACAACGATTCTCGTTGCCCTTCATTTACGATTCAAGGATGCGATTTGCATATCAAAACTTTCCGTTCTTTCTCATTCGACCCAAGACCGGCCACGATTTTTCAGTGTCACCATCAAAGAACGCGTTTATGCTCATAAATGGTGTGCTTAGCACGCCGGAATCTAAACAGAATACAAAGTTCGCGTTATTATTGGCGAAGAAAAGGCAGAAACGTGTGCGAGAGATTTCGTAAACGGGCAGAAACGCGTTTCTTAAACCTTGACGTCATTTCTTACCATAAGCCCTGCTTGGACCAAAAATATTTAGAATAATAATGATCAAAGGAGTTGACTCTTCGACTTTGGCTACAATGAATTTTGGTAAACTTTTTTGAATTCTGCTTTGATAATTAATACTAATGAAAGTAAGACGATATCTGAGTTATTTAAACACGCTACCTAAGTACACATATTTTAAACAATTAGAGGGTCATTTAATTCAGACCGTATTATAGTTAATTAACTCTTGTTCCTTTTTGATTTGCGAAACATAGAATTGTAAGCTTTCTAACCAAGAGTGTTTGTACAGAGCGTGTTGCAAATATGTACCAACCAAAAGGTGGTATCATACTCCAAATCCGGTTTAGTACGTCAATAATATTTCTTCGATCTTCTGAGAAACCGAAAAAAAATGTAATCGGTAATAAACACGGTGATTAAAGTATTCAAGAAACGAATTATTAATAACCTTCGAATAAAGTTACTAAGGACTCATACGTACTTCTTTCTCTGTTTTATATAAGATCGTGATAAAAGTACCAGGAAACTGAACTGGTTCGATCGCTTTTTCTTCGTGAACTTTGATCTCACAAAAAGTTACATTTTCTAACATTAGCTAATTTTTATTTTAAGATAATTCATTTTTTGTTGTAGTTCGACGAAAAAACAGTGTTTGCATTTGTTAAGTATTTGATTCATAATTTATGAGATATTTGGTCTAACGGAAGTGGAAGATGTTTATTCTTTTTTCTTGTAAAGTTATTCTTGTTTTGTTTTCCGAGGTAAAGGTCAGCGTCCTTCAGGCTCTCTTTGTGCTCCAAGTTTATCTCTGAAGTATCAGAAGATGCGAGTAACTTTCCTGTCTGGCAATCATGAACAGTTTAAATTTTTCAGATTTCATAGTCACATATTTGATTGCAAAGAAACAAATCGACCAGAGGACTATCTTCGCATTTGTTTTTAGGACTATCTTTACAGAGGTGACATTAGATGCTACAGTATAATTATGTTTGCGTATCTTGTTAATAACTGAAATAAGCGTACACCTTGACTCGGGTACAAAGTAACGTTGATATTCATCATTGACGTAACTAACTAGAGAACAGAGTAAACTTACCCTCCTCTTTTCAAGATGCAGTCTGATCAAATCCATGATTTTGCAAATTACAATAGAACATTTGCCAGTCCGTACAATATTCACAAAAGTGTTCGCAGAAAATCTTACACAATCGTGGATACATAAGTTTAGAATGGGGAATGCGCGATGGCGCGAGTCGTTTGTGTAAATCGTACGCGTCGAGTTCTCTTGCGAAGCATTGAAATCACCGAAGCGAATTCGACCGTGTATTTTCGCGTTCGCTTCTTCGTCGCTCGGAAAATGGTACAGTTTCAAAACGAAAGACCACGCTGGTTTCGAATGGCATGGGTGAAACTGAAATAGAAATCGGATCAATTTACCAACGTTCGTTAACGAGCCACCATGAATTTTCGTACATCTCGAGGTCGATCGTTTTGTTCTCGCTACTTTTTATTTAACAAGCTTTTTAGCGATACGCAGTTACGCGTGAATCACGATGTGAGTCACGCATGATCTTTATCATTGAATGATTCTTAAAATGGTACAGCTTATTCGATTTGAAACGCTTTAACCTAATATGTCTGCCATTAATCGATTTTCCTTTCTCCTTATTTCTACTTTATCAAAACTGTATTTATTCCATTGACATATGCAAGCTATTAGCGTTCACAGTATCATCCGTTAATTACTCGATTACACTGAATTCATGAGCGACTACGAGTTCATTAATGAGAAAGTAATACCATTTTAAGAAAAAAGGTATAATATACTCCTGTTCAAAGTTGATTATTCATTGTCCCGGAAAACTGGTATGGCTTGCTCTTGCGTCAAACGCTTAATAACATCTAATCATTGTGAATGAGTTTATCAAGTTATGAAGAGTTAAAGTATAGACAACTATTAAATTTCATAATTATGAGAGAACGAGTTATGTGGTTTACCTTCGTCTATTTCGATGAATTAAAATAAAACATAATATATTTGTATAATCACAATGAAAGTTATTGCTAAAACTCAGTGGGGAACTCCTTCATTCGACACAGATGATATCAAACTTATTAATTCTCCTCGCTTCATCTTTTGTAGCAAATAAATGGAATATACGTGTAACTGAGTAGATACTAAAATTGCAATTCATACTTGTTATTTCTGCTTCATTTCAATATTGTAATGACGAGCAGCGACGAAACCTTGCGGCTGCACCAGAATGTCAAGCCATAAAGTATCATTGGCGTAGCCAGGAGTTTTGTCTAAGGGGTTCTTCTTATTATAACTCTCCACTCTCCAAAATCATTTTACAACATCGTCTCGCAATACTCGGTTCAAGGAGAAAGCAATGGCTTCCCAGAATCTCCACTAACGTTCATTAAAAGGTTCCCGTGTCGAATTCCAAATATTAAAAGAATATAGGAACCACTGGTAAAGGTTACTCCATAAAGATAGTACAGTTGACAATCTGGACACAAAGAGATTTCCTTCAGTTTTCCAAAATCATAGCTACAATCCTTCTGATTTTTAATTGCCATAAACATATACCCAAAAACATGTATCAAACTCTTTTTCTGTTCTCGTAGACTTCGAGAAACTTCACAATAACACTAAGAGATGATAAAAGTTTTACATGTTTATGACATTTACTAGTCGATATATCAAACGACATATCGTAGGAATCATTTTAAGCCTACAAGCTTCCTCTGTGCGTAAAAAAATGTGACTTACACTTTGACTCTGTGATCTACGCTCATTAAGTAGCCAACACTCGCTAAAATATCGCACACGCATGGTCTGTATCTATAATAGCCCGGCGAGTTTTGCCCCCACCTGCAAACTGGTTCCTGGCTGTTCTCGGGACGGCTTCGACGGATTGCACAAGCATTTGATTCTCCATCCTGCAGCCTACCGAGTCAGTTCACGGTGGAAACGCGACCAGAACTCTCCTGTCGTCGCGTCGATCTTTTCCTGGTTGAGTTTTGTGATTTAACTCGTTCTGTCGCTCCCTTTCGAAGGAACGTCTTGGAAGCGTCTTCCGGAAGAGGAGCGTTGTGCTTGGTGACGGAGGGTGTAGCATCCTTGATGACCTGCAAAGGGTGCATAGAAACGGAAAGTATTACGTGCTGCAGCCGGTTAACTGAATTGTCAAGACTGTGGTGAAATTTGATCGACATGGATATGAAAATGTTTTCGGTGAATCGACCCGAACACTCTAACTGATTCACGGGTATTCAGCAACTGGTGGATTTTTGATTGAAAACAGAGACAGATCACAAACGGAGCTGGAACAAGTCGCAGGTTAGGATTTTGTGCGAATTTATAAGCCGAAAGATCTTTGGATGATGTTTTGGTGATTGGATGGGGTTTGGTGGATGAACTGTTACGTCGATGGGGTAGTTGAAGATTCGAATGGTCTTCTTTGTTTGAGATTTAAGCGTTGAAGTTCTCTGTTTGTGGATATTGGGTAGTTTGTGATATTTGGTATCATTTTCGAAAGCAAACTTTTCACTTGGTACTTGATGGACTTCACCCTCGGAAGATAGACTGCGACGGCGGTAAAAATATAATTTTGTTTTATCTTATTTTTCAAGGTTTCAAAGTACCAAGTCTGCAAATTAACTTTATGACATTTATCCAGGAAAAGGAAAACACGTGTCATAAATACTGATAATTGATGATTAGAGTTTTTCCATTAATTATCCGTCGCGAATACACGAATCGACTTATTTATTTTTTGCCAGCACTCCAGTCTCGGATGTAAATAAACACATGAAAAAGAAAGAAAGAATATTTACGTAAACCGTTTTTCCCCAGAAAAAAAAACGCAGAATCGCAACAGTTTTTTATATTGTTGTTTTATGAAAACAGAAAGAAAATTTTTGCAAATTTCCATTCGAATATATGTTCAACGTTGAAAGTAACAAAATGATATGCTCCGGTTTAAACACGTAGAGACTAGATCATTATGTAATTTCTTTCTAGACGATCGGTACAGTAACTAATAACAATTTTTGCTCGATATAATTAATTCAGATAGATAATTTTTAATTGACTGAAATAAATTATTGTTTTTAGTTGTTCAAGTGTCATAAAAATCACTCGAGTTATTTCAACAAGAACGAAAACCTACAGTCGTTTGAAAGTAATCAAGTTTAGTGGAAAACTCCGGATCGATTATCGTACTTCATTAGTATTTCATTAGTTAATTTATGTTCAAAATATTTCCTCATCGAACCACCAAAAATTATTCTCAATGCAGAGTTTCATCATTGAGATTTTTAAAAGATTGCTACACCACTCGAGAAAAATTCCAATTTGATTGTTTGAAACAGCTTATGCAAAAAACAAGAAATAGGAACGATGATCGTGACCTGATTTCTTCGACATCATGATCGTAACATTATGGATTTTTTACGATCATTATCATTCTTACGTCGAACGTACGCAAAGAGTTCCAAGAACGTTTAAAAGAATCGTTTGTATTTTTTAACTAATTTCCCAATAACATCAGTTAATAGGAAATAAATACGAAGGACAGGTATATTTATTCGTACGAGTGACGCGAAAAGTAAGTTCCACGTGTTTACGAGACGCGCACGCTCAAAAATGCAAATTGATCGAGACGCGTTTCCATTTTTGCTCTTATCGTATTTAAAAATCTCGGTTTCGCGATTCATTGATTTTGCCTTATTGATAATTCACGAAACGTTCGCGGTTAGGGTATTTTGGGAACACCGTAAAAATTCGAGGAAAGACTGAGGAAAGTAGATGCGGAAATGTATTTTGCGAACTGTCTTTGAAGACTGAGAGCATTCTTATTTGTGTTCTGTGAGAAAATATTTTCTTCTATCTACTTCCACTTTAGTTTAATATTTTAACAATTTTCCTTGGATCTATTATAGTATTCACAAAGAGCATATCTTTAATGTCTGTTAAAACAAAACACTCGAATGAAAGGAGGCAGGACAAAAGCTCCACGAGAGTGAACCGAAACTTGATAACCCATTTCACTTGATTTCTCTCGATGCCTTTTGTTTCCCAACGGGAGCTGGGTTGCGAAAGATGCGTCTATCTAAGACTACGTCTAATCACTTTCCATTTCTTCGAACTTTCGTGAGTGTATAGATAAGTCGTGTTTTTCAATGAACTTGTGCACTTCGTCAGAGGAAAGAATATTTGTCAACCTGCCTTCGACCTGCTCGTAGCGGTATTTCCATTTTCGCAATCGTTCAACGAGTCATACACGTTTACCTTGCTTTATCTTTGAATGAAATATTCGATAATTGAAGTAGGAGTTTATTGTTTGTAAAATTTGTAGGGGTAGACACAAGTCCCGTGAAGAAAAATTATTAGCACTTTTTGTCAAGTTTATTTACTGCATCGGTTATTCGAAAAAACTTTTGTTCAGTTACGTGCACAAAAGTTACATGATAGTTTGTGTAATAACGATAAATAGCGTACGCAGGTTAACTAGGTTGTAAAAAGTTCGCTCGCAATGTATTCAGATTGTAACCATTTGCATTTAATCGGCATGAAGATTGTATGCTCGAGACAATAAATTAATAGCTATTAAGATGTGTCTGTTAAAAGATAATTAAAATGAATGATTATGAAAATTTAAATATGTAAATTCGACTAATATTTCGAATCTTTCATACAGAAATACTCGATTTCAAAACTGAATGAATGATCGCTTTATCGAAATTGTTACGTAACGAACACAGACCCATATTTCGAAATTTATGAATATTTAATCGATAGAAAAATACGTTCAATTGCGTAAGAAAAGTTATTACTCACGCGTATAAATTCACCTTTCGTTACATGACCACGTTTCTCTTTGACCAAAAACAAGTGAAAAAAATTAGAAGGAAGGAACAAAAACGACACTTGCACGTCATGGAATGATACAACTATACTTTAAATTTGAGAAAAGAACGATTGGAATTCATATTGCTATAAAAAATATTTATACCAATTAAGATCCTTCGCCTGGCAAACTGACACCATCATTGCAAAACGCGTTGTTTAAATTTCGAAGTCTTAAACGGGTCAGTTGTAATAACTTACACATCGATAGTCTCTTTGTGATTCATTGTTTCATGATTCGACGTATCTGAAAAATCTTTCGAGTAAAAAACCGATGATACGGCAAAATTACGCAAACCTCTTTCGCGAGTATTCAAATATATAAATCATATTCCTGCTGTACTGTCGTTAACTGTGAAAATATGGGGCACCTAAATAAATTATTTAAAAATTTGTATCACAATGCTTAAGTTGCCAAGACACTTTACTGTCAGTTTAAACGACTAAAATGTCGTAAATAATAATCCAAGTTCGATGGGTCTTTCGAAAACAGATTGTGTCCCTGAAAGATTCGGTCGATGGGACTGGCACATCTCGTGGGTCCGGTTTCTTAGCGAGTCGAAATTGCGAGACAAGGTCGTACATTTATTTGTAAAAAAGGAAAGCGGAGAGTGAAATAAAGAAGGGAAGGGTTTTTGAAGCGTCAAAACGAGATAGTTGCGTACGCGGGTAAATTGAACTGTTTCATCGAAACGAAAGCCGATTGCACGTGTTCGAATCCACCTCTTTCGGTTAGCCTGGAGCAGCTGGAGATAGGTGAGAGTTTGTTACAACGCATTACATCACTGACGAATCACTAACGACGCCATCGATTACGTACGAACAATCCTTTCATCGTACGATGTAATCTCTGTTTCTACGAAACTTAAAAAACGGCCGTTCATGCACAGAATTTTTCGAAACAACTCTTCTCGCGAGTAATTTTTAAAATCATCAATCTTCTTTGCGGTTCATGTAAAGCAAGTCACGATGACTATACTTCAACACTTGTTTAAAGAAAAGTATAAGCGTCTCAAAGGATGTCGTAGTTAAGAATCTTTCAACGAGAAAACATCGGGTTAGTCACTACGCAAATATGCGACGTAAAGTCAAGTTATACTACAAGCACTTTTACCAGCCATTGCCCCGTACGCTTATCGTTTCAACTAGGAAGAACTTTAAACGTCCAGACTAACAGATCCGAATTATTATTCCGATATGTTTACGATACTCGATGCAGTAAAAACCTTGTTTTCTTTTAACAAATCCGGTAATTTCAAAAAAATCGTATCAATTACCAATTATATCTAGTTAAATGTAAATTATCATGTAAACTGACGTTGACAAGCAAAAAATTGTAAAATAGTTACATATTTATGAAGTTTGCATGTCGGGACTTTTTTTTCGTCAACAAGAAACGGTTACCACGTTTGGCAAAAAGACTTAATCTTCTTAATGCGCGTCAATTCTAAAAATACACGAGAATAAAATGCGAGACAAGATGAATGATTCGGAAATCTGGATTACTTTGCTCTTTTTCAGACATGGAAACCGCAAGCAGTCCGCCGGTTGCGCAGACAGCATCCTTAGAACTGAAAACTCGAAGAGCACAGTTGCAGACACAGGTCTCGAGTTTGGACACCAAACGAAAACAAGCAGTGTACGTGAGGAGAGCTTTTAAAAAGTATGGCCCGAAGAGCAACCCCAATATCATTTTAGATGGACTGAACATGACAGTGTCAAAAGGCTCGATGTAAGTTTCACATTTCCACTACTTGTTTTGGTTTTCAAATTTACAAATTTTCGAATCTATCTTCAGATACGGTCTGCTCGGTGCAAGTGGTTGCGGAAAGACCACTTTGCTGTCCTGCATAGTGGGTCGAAGACGTCTAAACTCTGGAGAGATCTGGGTATTGGGTGGTAAACCAGGATCAAAAGGATCTGGGGTACCTGGTCCGCGAGTGGGTTACATGCCACAAGAAATCGCGTTGTACGGAGAATTCTCCATAAGAGAGACTTTCATTTATTTTGGCTGGTGTGCTGGAATGTCGACGCCAGAAGTGGACGAAAAAGTGGAGTTTCTTGTAAAGGTAAATCATAATCATCGACGTAACTAAATAGAAGCCTAGGTTGATCTAATCTCCATAGACTCTCTCCCTAAAATATAAATTAAACACATTTAGAAGAGCTGATTATAAAATCTGTGTTAGAATTAACCATTACTAAATACTTCATAATTTTAGTAAAGTTATGGGACCTGACCTTCCTCGAAATAGTTCTTGCAGTTGCCATCTGAGAACCGTCTCGTGAAGAACTTGTCCGGAGGTCAACAGAGAAGAGTGTCTTTTGCAGCAGCTCTTGTCGCCGATCCAGAATTGTTAATCTTGGATGAACCCACCGTAGGTGTAGATCCGGTTCTACGACAAAACATCTGGGATCACCTGGTCCAGATGACAAAGGACAGCAATAAAACTATCATCATCACTACTCATTACATCGAGGAAACAAGACAGGCTGGTATCATCGGTTTGATGAGAGGCGGTAAACTGCTAGCCGAAGAGTCACCGACGAGATTAATGGAGATGAACAATTTGGATACTCTGGAAGCGGTATTCTTGAAGCTCAGTAGACGACAGAATATGGGTCTTCGAAGGAGAAGTAGCATCCTCAGCAGCGTCACCGGCGTTCCTCCGGAAGCTGTATGATATTTACCATATTTTTCATACTTTTGAAAATGATGAAACTGTGATACAAATATGATTGATCATTACCCAGGATGTCGATGACGAGATGAGCGGTGAATTTGGTGATAACGTCAGTCTTTCTAGTCGAAGAAAAAGCATTGTTGTCGAAGAAACACTTGTAAGTTCTAGTCTTTCCTTTCAAACAAATTCATCAAAGCATTCATTCGTCAAAGCATTTTGATGAACAGGTGCCAGAGCTGCCACCAGAAGAGGAAGGTTCCTCCAAATTCCAAATGCTTAATAATCAACATATGAAAGCTCTTATATGGAAGAACTTCCTGTGGATGTGGCGAAATGTAGGGTAGGTGCAAATTATATCGAAACTCGGCTGTACTCATGAACTACGGCTTATTCTTTTCAGAATGATGTTATTTATCATCGGTCTTCCAGTCGCCGAGATTATTCTATTCTGCCTCTCTATTGGCAAAGATCCAATGAACTTAAAGATAGCGATAGTGAATTACGAATTAAATAACAGTATGGAGCCTTGTGTGCCAACAACCGGGTGCG
The DNA here is from genome assembly GCA_945859555.1 of Megachile ligniseca. Classification (NCBI taxonomy): domain Eukaryota; kingdom Metazoa; phylum Arthropoda; class Insecta; order Hymenoptera; family Megachilidae; genus Megachile; species Megachile ligniseca. The sequence goes on along the minus strand of OX243788.1, from coordinate 7,823,121 downwards.
ACTGGCATCGATTAAGCTGTCGATATTTACAACATCTAGAGAAAACATCCGTACAGTTTTTATCGTACGACAATGAAATTGATGCTAAACACGCCGTTGAAGATGGCACTACTTGGGGTGCCATAACGTTCCCATCAAATTATTCTGATTCTCTTTTGGCGAGATTTGAGAATGGTCGTTACACGGAAGAGTGGGATATCGCAGACTCGACCATGGAGATTGTCATGGATATGTCCAGTGAGTTTATCAAAACATATCTTTAATTTGTAAGTGTTAACGTGATCCACGATAAAAGACAAAATTGTTTTGTGTTGTTTCTATTTAGATCAGCAGATCGGTCAACTTCTTAAGAGGGATTTTTACAAGTCATATGAAAAGTTCGCTGAAGAAGTGACGCTAGCTTGTAATTACAGCAAGAAGTATACTCACATACCTGTAAACGTAAGTACAATTGTTATGAATTGTAATTCATAAATACATTGATTCCTAAATTCCAAAAATCTTGATCGCTATACTTTTAGATTCTTATATTCCTAGATCCGCATATCCCTACATCTCCAGACCCCTAAACTTCGTTATTCCTAATTTGAAGTAACATGCTTTACCATGTACAGTTTGAAACGCCGATCTACGGTCCTTTGGAGCCCAATTTCACAGACTTCGCGGCACCTGGAGTTATCTTAACGTGAGTAATTGATCACGGACCAAAAATGTAATTTGTATAATAAAAATCATTCGCGTTACAGGATACTTTTCTTCTTATCAGTCGCTCTAACTTCTGGTGCCATGTTATTAGAAAGAAACGAGGGTCTTCTCGAAAGGAGTTTAGTTTCCGGTAATTAATGACTACCATCGAGTAAGGAGAAGTTCAGAACATTAATATATTGATTAATTTTCTGTTGGCAGGTCTTACTGGACCAGAAATTCTTTTCGCTCAAGTAGTCACTCAATTTGTAGTGATGACTGGACAGACAATCATGGTTCTACTATTCGCGTTCGCGGTCTTCAACATTACGTGTGAAGGTAACATTGGTTGGATTGCCTCGTTATCCGTTTTAACTGGACTGTGTGGAATGTCTTTCGGTAAGACCAACGTTCAATTGCTATTTTAGCTTTCCTACTGAAGGAAGTTGTTCTGAAATATGAATATTTTTAGGGTTTACTATTGCTTGCGCCTGCGACACCGAAAGAAGTGCTACTTACTTGGCGATGGGTTCATTCCTACCCATTGTGATGCTCTGTGGAATAATCTGGCCTATTGAAGGGATGCATGAAGTTCTGAAGTGCATCAGTTATGTTCTGCCCCTTACACAGAGCACAGAGTCACTGAGAGTTATGTTAGCTAGGGGATGGTCAATGTCGAACTCCACTGTTTACAGTGGTTTCATTTCTACCTTCATCTGGATATGCATCTTCATGACTTCCTCGATACTGTTACTTAAATTTAAAAAGGGATAAAACTCCGTGATCAGTTACAGACTTAAGCTACATGGATAGTTGTCACTTGATTAAAGTTCTATAGCGACATAGGATTTACTCTGTCGAATAAACAATTACGTCGGAACTGTTCGACGTATTACTGGAGAAAGAGTGAATAAAAACTGCATCGTAGAAGATGTGGCATATGTTTCTGCTCAATACAATTGTTTTTATTACATCAATCTCTGTGGTATCACAGAATCGTGATGATATTATTTGTACAGTGCAGACACAAGTAGATCATAAAATAAACCCATAGTTATAAAATCTTTGTACACCATGTGAATTATCGATTTAGAATAATCCATGACCTTCTTTTTCACTATATGTACTACTTTTTTTATTAGTATTGTACTATAATTAGAATGGTAGAAATTTGTATAAATTTATGGTTTAACAAACATATGTATATATTAGAGTAGTAATAAACATTATTAGTAGTTTATTGTTTGTATATGTAAATGGAAGAAAGGACAAATAGGGTCAAGATACTTCAATAAATAGCAAGTTATAAACAAAAGTATAAAAAAATTGTATTTATAATACAATGAGACATGTCTCATGAAACAGATCAAAACAGTCTTATTTGTAAACAAATAAATATCGTTTTTAATATATTATTTTACATAAATTATTATTTATATGCTGTTCATAATTATTGTTTTGACTTTGAAGCACGTAAAAATGGTTCATGCAATACCTTGTGAATTCGTTCTGCCTTTTGTAAACCAATACCAGGACAAAGAGCTAATGTATTTGGTTGTGTTTTTATCAAGTTACTTAAAGTACCAAAAGTTGATAAGAGAGTTGTGGCATCTGTTTTATTAACTGACCTTATTGTTGTCAAAGCATTAACTAACTAAAAAATTACGGGAAAAAAAACTTTTAGTCTTTCAATAATAAAAAATGCTTTTATATTTCAAACAATGTATTATATATATACCTTCTGATATGGTGCTGTATCGCTACGTTCCATAATTGCATCAGGTGGTTTGTTTTCATAAATCTTGTATGTTTCAATAATTTTACCAGCATCTTCTGCATTCCATGCTAACATCAGTGTTAAATCAGCAAGAATACAAACTCTTGTTAAATGTTTTAAAGCATGATGAGGATCTGCCACATCTACCTATTTTTTTTAATACATGTAAGTCCTGTTAATAATCATAACTCACATCACAAATAAACTACGTTATTAATAAAAAAGATCTAGTATCATAATAACATATAACAAAAATAATTTAATTAACCTGAACTAAAAGTACTCTAAGATTATACATGTTTCCTAAAGCCTTCAAACGTTCATGGATGTAGTCTGGGTTAAGCTGATGATATCGTATTGATAAAAAAAGAGCGCAACTAGTTTTACCCATTACATAGTCTGGTACAATTTCTGAGTACTCCCAAGGTACATTTGTTACATGTTTTAGCAATGGATTTCCTTTCTACAAAAAATTGCTGCTTATAACAAACTAGTATCAAATAAATTATTTAAAACATGAATGTTTTCATGAACATACTTGCTTCAAGTTGACTAAAAGTGTATTAAACTTTGAAGAACTCTTAATTTTGGAAGGTCCAGGTATTTCTTCTTTAAAGAATTCAGAACTTAACTCATTGGGTATAGCTACACATAAAATATTCATTTTTTAAACATATGTGTATATGCTGCAGTAGAGCCTTGCTAACTGCTACTTTGCCATCTGACCCTGACTCATTAATGATACTCTTCTATAATAATAGAAACCTATAAAGATCTCCATGGAATGGAGCTAGTTAGCAAGACTATAATGTAATAAATATTAATGTAGTTATATATTAGTAGGTAACTAACATTGTGACAAATCAGTTTTTGGTTGTTTAGGTGGAGAAACATTTTCATTATCATTTTCTTCTTCCATTGTATTAACAATAATTTTATCTTATGACAGTAAAATTTTTACAGCAACATTAGAACTTATTCTGTAATAAAATAAATTGCTATTAATTTTAATACACATGCAGAATATTATTTTGATAATAAACAAATATTTTATTAGGTTAAGCTACTTATCACAAACAAAATACCTAAAGGAATATATACAACAGAGTCAAATAACATATACACATGCACATATATTTTTGTGTAAAATATTTGTGATTTTTTCTTATATTTTATCTAATTCTTATATCACATATCTAATCGAAAGTAACAAAAATTACACTATCAGTAAGTTATATCGCAACGAAAGTAATACTTTATATATTTATATTGGTAACACTGACAATTGACAACATCTGATCTGATGACACATTTTCGCGAAGGAAAATGTTGTTCAGAATCATCGTAGCTACAACCTCTTTGCGATTTTTACATTAATTCTAGGACACTCTATATATTTTTGACAGTATGTTGTAAATAAAATGGGATAAATATTCAGGTGTAGTTTGCAAATTACACAAATCGATGATAGTAAATCTTTGTAAATGCAATTAAAAATTAATACACTCTCAAATCATAGCATAATATTTTGTGATGAACATGCAAAAATTAGATGCAAAAAGTGTGAAGGATATTGGCATAGCAGATCCACGAACGCGGTTGAAGTCTCTTTCTGATTATGCTTCCACTGTTGAAATAGACCGTAACATTCCACCACAAAGGTATTAACTTTGCAAATCTGCATTATACAAATTCTTGTTATTATGTTTCAAATTTGATGTATTAATTGATATTTTTAATACTGTAAATTTCTTTTATCCACAGGTATTATCGTTCTGGTGTAGAGATGATTAGAATGGCAGATATGTACATGAAAGAAAATGGTCTTGAATATGCATACATTTTGTATGTTAAATTCATAACGTAAGATATAACTATTCTAATTTTTCAAATTGGCACTAATATGAAGTGATTTAGAAAATCTAATAAACAATTATTTATTTTACAAATTTATTGTAACAGGATTTTTGTTGAAAAAATAAGAACTCATCCACAATATAACACAGTATCAATAAAAGACAAGGAACAGAATCAACAGACCTTACGTAAAGTAATGTCTAAAGCTGAAGAACTGAAAAAACAATTATTAGAGCAATACCAAGCAGAATCAAATAAATATTTAGCAGATGTCAAGGAAAGAGAAAGAATTGAAAAAGAAAGATTGAAACGAGAGGAGCTAGAAAAGTACTTTATAACATTTTAAAAATTAACATGTAATATTTAGATGATATTTAATTAATATTAATTATTTATTAATCAATTGTTTGTTAAGGTTGAAAGAAGAGGAAGAAAGAAGGAATAAAGAAGCTGCCTTGGCAGCTATTAAAGCAGTGAAAGCTGCTACTGCGAGTACAATTATACCACGCCCTGAAGAAAGTAAGATTAAAACAGTTCCTAGCATATTACCAAAATCATTGTCTGATGAATCTGCAGATATATCCAAGCAAAAGTTAGTATAGACAAATGTTTAGTTTTCATAAAATTTTATGAAAATCATTAAATTACAAAATTGTATTTTACAGGAAGATGCCTTCTATAGACCGCTCGACAAAGCCCTCTATGCTCATGAGCGATACTTTTACATTACGAGACGTAGTATTACCAAACAAATTAACGCACAATTTTCTCCTATTGGCTTTCACTAATACTGCAAATAATAAGGAAACCTGCGGTATTTTAGCAGGAAAATTAGAACGAAATAAATTAGTAGTTACGCATTTATTAATTCCTGAACAAACTGGATCTCCAGATTCTTGTCTAACGCATAACGAAGAAGATATATTCGATTACCAGGATCACCATAACTTGATAACCCTTGGCTGGATACACGTATGTAACTTCTGTATTACTTAAAATATGCAGAAAATACAAATTAAGAGAATTCGCCAATAGAAGAGATAATTGTACTTCACAGACACATCCAACACAGACTGCATTTCTGTCTAGTGTTGATCTTCATACACATTGTGCATATCAACTTATGATGGCTGAAGCAATTGCCATTGTTTGTGCACCTAAATACTTTGAGTGAGTACTAGATATACATTTTAGGTAATAAACATATTTCTCTAACTAAAAAATTAACCTCGATTCTCTTTATTATTTTAGGACAGGACTTTTTATTTTAACTCCAGAATATGGATTAGATTATATTGCTAATTGTAGAGAAACAGGATTTCATCCTCATCCGACTGAACCACCGTTGTACACGGTAATTATTATCTGTAAATACATAATACATGTTTACATTATTCAATATATACATTAAAATATATTTTCCTTTCAGGAAGCAAAACATTGCAAATTAGATGTAACAGCAGCCTTAGAAGTAGTGGATTTAAGAAGAAAATGACATCTTTCAGACACGTGCATATATATGTATATACATACATATGTATACTTTGGAAAGCAAATTGTACATATAAATGTGCAATACGAAAAATTGAGAGGAAAGAGTAAAAAAGATTACAAATACTTTTGCTTGAATATCATGAAAATGCAAGAGAGTAAATGTAATTTAACATTTCTAAAGTTTCCAATATTTTTGGGGCAAAGCATTTAAACAAAGAAGCATTTCTAACTAGACTTATGCGTTTAAAATTATATCAAGATGATAATTTCATATAGAAAGAAATTTGTTAACCGTAAAAAAGCAATGCAATATCTAAATGTTTCTGGTGAATATGATAAATTATAGTAATGGAAAAAAACTTTTTATGTGATTTTGAAGAATGTTACTTAATTGATTAACTGAAAAGAGGATCATTAAATTCTAGTATTAATGTTTTGTTGATAAATATAAACAATTATTTATAAGAAATTAGATACATCTAAGATACGTATATCTAGATATTGTTAATTTTTCGCAATTTTTAAATTTATTTATTTATGATTCTGTTAATACGCTATATTGCAAAGTAGAAAATAAATATACAAATTTAATCAAAAATTTGTATAAACGCGGTGGTATGTAAAATCTGTCTATACGTTTACGTGCCTTTCATGGGAAAAAAAAATAATATGTAGTGTTCATAACGTCATGCCAATTACATGGAGTATGTTCAATCAACGATTGTAGATACTGCACAATATTTTCAAATAACCTTAACTATGGTCAACTCGTTCAATAAGATCGTTTCATTACATAAGATCGTAATTGAAAAATCAATAAACGCAATGACAGACTATGCTAGTCATAACTTAATATACAAAGCTTGTTATGAAGTTTATTCGTACACCAGAATTGATGTATCAACTTATGTGATGCTTATAGTATCTTCCATTGGGTAACTAGAATATTTATGTATAGTGGGCCAGATCCCTTGATCAAGTAGTCTCCGGAAATTTGAGAATTTGGGGGTTTGGAAAATTCGGAAATATAGAATTTAAACATTTCAAACATTAAGAATTGGAGGTTTAGAAATTTGGGAGTTTTCATATCCTACATCCGTTTCGCTACGTGGGATGAGGGGGAGAGAGGCAGTCTATATTTTTCAAGGTTCAGGCCCACCTTGGTCCCAGTCTAGTTACGCTAATGGTATCTTCTTTGTATTGTAATGCTGTACTTTCAAACTGTACAGTACAATTAGATGCTAATCTGTGTTAATACCAATGTAAGAGGTTTTTATTAGTAGGTACCTGATGCAGCTTTTTGTAGGCTTACAAATTCAGTTAAGCGTGTTTGTGTATAAAATCATATTAATCCTAAATGTGCAATATTTTGTATGCATAATATTAAAATCTCAATAGTAACTTTCTACGATTTAATATGTAACTATGAGCTTTTGTTGTAATTAAAAACATTCGAAATAGTAAACATGCTAAAAATAATTTATTGCAGTATTGGCTGATTTACATTCAGACAAAATCGATATGCTATAATTATTAAATAAACAAACACGAAAGATTTATATATTTCGTAAAAGAATAAATAAATCATCGAATAATTTATTATAAAAATTCTTTTGTTATTTATGCAATTTGCTTTTACAATTCCATTACTCCGTTTGTGAGAATATAGTAAAACGAAAACATTCGCAAAGAAGAAAAAAGGAAGAAACTATTCAAGTCCAGGATATGGAATTCAAAAGAGATTCCATTGTAAGTACTATATGAGTACCCCGTGAGAATGCTTTTCGCCATTCACCTCTCCTCGCGTGTATATCGAATTACCTTCGTTGAAGGGTTTCGCGCTTTGCAGGGTTTTATCGACGACAGGGTCAATCTATTTTTACGTGACGGTTTATGTGTTCTTCGTTTCAGCGCTCGCTGAGCAAGCATAGATTACGGTACGCGTAAGCGTCCTCTTTGGACCCGATCCTTTAATAAGCGCAAGTATCGCTTCGTGTTCTTTATTCTTTGATTTTCATTTATTAACAATTTAGCACATTTCAGAAAAAGATTCCTTAGGCTAGGGGTTCTCAAACTTCTACAAGCTGAGACCCATTTTCAACACCATTAATTTTTATGATTCGCTCAGTCTTTGTGTACCACTCCCAGAATTTTAAATTGCCTAACGAAAAGTATCTTTTCTATTATGCCCAACACTGAACACCCGCGATACAGGTTTAACACTTGTCGCAATGTGAACATAACAGTTATGCCGTGCTAAATATGAAAGGTACGGTTCAAGGGGCATATTATCGGTTTTAACCGATACGAAAAATATGAATTCCTTTCGAAAAGCGGATGAAGTCAGCAACATTCGTTTTTACCTTGTACTCTTGCTTGTATTGGCCTCACGTTTAGAATAAGAAAAGAAAAGGTCTCACGGATCAATTAGTCTATGATGCGTTTTATTTACAGAACCGTTCAACAGATTTTTCGTGTACTTGTTTGTCAATTTAATATAAGTTGACAATCGATTGCGAGTCTCAGAATATGTAGTACAATATACTGAAGCATCCAACATCACTTAAAAATCGTGATATTCAATCTTAAAAAATCTGCTATCTATCAGGGCTCAATCAGTGCGTGGAGAAAGTAAACGAAGCGCGAACGTGAACAGATACATGTTAACCTCCTACCTTTTAAATATATTCGATGACGTATTAAAAGTCACAAGGTAACATGTCTCTGACGTATACGAGTCCTCTTGTTACGTTGCTTTTAATCTCGTTGTTACCTGTTTTTGCTATCCGATATTGATCAGGTACAAGCCAGTCAGTGGGAATTTAAGCGTACGTGATTTTATTCCAAGAATGTAGTCAAGCAATATGCTTCAGAACGAATAAGGATTAACGTGTGATTATCTTGATAGCCGCGCGTTCATTAAAGGTCCAGGAATTATGTAATGAACAGCCGCGTTAATTGAACAGTACCAGTAAACCAGCACTTGGATGATAAACATTTAATATTTGTACATAACGCTCTGCCTACAAATCTTTCTACAAATTTCTATCGTCACTAGTGAGTTTATATTCTTAACTACGTGTATCTCTGGCCACTTAGTGTACGCATCTACTAAAACAAAGAAGTAATGCCCTAAAAATGGCCCTGCAAAATCTGCATGTACTCGTTCAAACGGAATGTACTGTACTTCGCTCGTAGTTTCCCTATAATCTATTGTATTCGTTGGAAATGATTTCCCGCATTTGATACATCCATCTATCCATCTTACACGCAGACGCGTAATGATCTTTACCGCATCCATAACAAATGATCAAATGACTACCGCGTCTCGATTCACGCTTATCTTCACGGTCGTTATTCGCGCCACTTTTCGAGAATTTCCCGCGCTCGAGTTTCTTTGTATTAAATGACTTATCTTTGCTAAATATCACCCGCCTCGTTGTTGCTCCAACGGCTGCGACTGTTTCCTCTCCTCGAAGCTGCTCGAAACAAGGAGCACAACTTCTTAACGAATAACTTTGTTAACACTGATCTTAACAACGCGTGCGACAAATCGTGAATAACGCCAACGCATGGCCGAGAGCGAAGAAGACGGTAGAAACAAAAGGCAGTCGAATACTCGCGCGGTTCCTGCTCGGCACTGTTCGAGTGTCCCCGGCGGCCTTCGTGACCGTGTCGTACAGTCCACTCGTGGGACTACATCCTCAATCGCGTATATAACAAAAGCATAATATAATTATTAATAAGCAGCAGAATTCAACAACTTGCAATTAAATCGGTAAGGTGCATCCATATCGATAGTTTTATCAAATAATCATGTTAATTTCATGCAAATTACACGATAATTTAAACTGCAATATGAATATTACCAGGAAGCGAAAAAATAGAAGAAACAGTGATGATTCTATCATTCATGTTTTCCTAATATCTCAAACAATGAGTACTTTGTTCTTCCTTCAGTTGATGTTTGAGATTGAATATGATTGAAACCAGCTGAAGCTCTCAACAAAATAAATTTCTAAATTTCTTATTTGACTCACTTGACAACTGTTGATAGTCGCTACAACCGAATATGTTAAAAAGAGAGTACTCGTTAACACACTTTAAAAATAGTTAAAAAATATTATTCAATATGAGACAAAATTCGTATTATTCAAAGCCTGATGCCAATCCAAGCGATAAATTTTGATAGTTCCAAGTCCTAAGTAATTGTTAAACGTCTTTATCTACAAGATATAACACCTAAACAAATACGGTAAGTTGCTACCAATTACATATGTACATTCAAAACTGGTTCGCATTGTTTTCTGTTGCCTTTACAAATGCCGCGCGCTGTTTTAGCTCTCTCTTCGTCGCTTCTTGCTATATACCTTTTTAACGCGCGTGGAACATTTAGTCCGCTGTTGCTCTCAAGGGAAGAAACAACTGTCGGTCCGTTCGTTCCTACGTCTTGCTTTAAGTCATTTGCGTGTTACACAGCACCAAATAACACGTGTATCAAACTACAAAAGTTATTAAATAATTAATACATTTGCCCATTGTTCCTCTATTATTAAAAAGCGAAATACGCCTTACACATCATTGCATAAATATTTCAACAGTGGCTATAAGGTAACGATACCTGAAAAGTGTAACTTCCAGTGACGCGTTAAATAGAATTCATAATCGTCTGTGAAATATAAATTTCTTCAAAAGTGAATATTCTCGTTGCATATCGTCGCGGTAACGATTGTGTAACTTCTGATTCTCGATCGGGAGCTGTGTTTATTTGTCAAAACTCAAGCGCCAAGTATATGCAAGTGTATATTGGGCTTTCCTAATCGTTTTCCTAAACTGCGTATAAACGCAGTTGAAATTTGAAAAGTGAACGGCAAGTAAAACGATTTGTGTACGAATATTTTCTCTTGTCCTGGAAAGAATAAGGAGTAACTGTAATGCAATTGATCGTGGGATGCTGTAATTCCATGGAATATCGGTGCAATCGTGGTCAAACGGTGACTTCGCATGTGACACATCGTACAACGGTTGTTCTTCACCTTTTAACACCTGTTTCTGTTTCCCGGTATCTCTGCTGAATGCATAGCGATTCTTCATCGAAACGGTTACAAATAGGGAAAAAGTGGAACATTCTACATACTTTCACGCTCTACGAAGGTATGCACTTTTAGAGCGTGTATTATACATCGAGAAATAGGTTAATCCTGCGTTTTACATCGATCAAGATCCTCCGAATATTTTCGTTAAAATCGACGAAACAACTGTAACTACAAAATGCAAATGTTTTATTTAAACGTAATTGCAGGAGAAATACGTTGAACATTTTTACCTGTTTTGTTGGCCATATCATTAAACAAGCATGATAAAAAGTAACGCGGTAATTAAATATCGTCATCAGATAATTCCGTATGCAATTATGGTAATTGTTTCTACTCAGTAAAAGCTATTATCGTTGGCGTAACCAGGATTTTTGTCCGACATGGATCAGGTCTCCTAGCGAAACTAATGGTATTAATGCATCAGTTCGAGCATGATGAAGTGCCTATTGGAAAATTAAACAAATTTTTAAATTTAGGATATAAAACGCTAATTTAACTTAACTTCGACCTAACTCAGCCCCGACTTAACGTAACTTAACCTAGACATATATTTTTTTTAATATATTCATTTTTAGATATTTAAAATTTATCATTAAAAATCATTCGAATTACTATTTGAATGTTTCTCGCATATCATGTTTCTGCGGTAATAAACGTGTATGCTAATTAGTAATTACATAAATTTCTCACTGTTTTACGAACGTAGTTTCGAAAGAATGTACGGCGTGCATCAATGGTACGCGAATTTCCGCAATAAATAATTATTTCTTAACTGGAAACCGTTGAATCTTCGGGAAAAAATCTCAACCGGTATTTCTTCTAATTCCCAGTAACTGTTTTTTTATAGAAACTGAATACTTGTGCGTTTTTGTACATTCTGATACCAGAAAATGTTTTAAAAAATTTGTTTCTTGTACGTACAGTTTGAAATATACGATACTGGAAACTTTTATTCTAAGTAAACACAAATTTCATTGACATGTAGATGGTAGCCATTTTAGTTGCGAAGTTCAAATAAAAAACATCGATAATGTATGGATAACTCGATCGATACAATAATTAGTCGATAGGTTTGAAGTTCGATTTATGATAGAATGGAACTGTACTTTGTATTTAATTTTCGCGGAATTTTAATTGCGCATATTTTGTTTAAAAAATTACAGTATCGTTTGCTGATTTTAAATAATATATTCTTCGATTCGAAGAACTTAGTCGCTGACTGTGCTGAAATAGTATGACACAATCAGCAATGTATTTATCATTTGACTAGTTTATCTAAGATAACCGATAAAAGTAATAAATGGTGGGGAAGTTTTAAAATTGATGATTATAATCTTGATTGCAGGATTGATATTTCGCTGCGCGAACTGATAATAATTGAGACAAAGAAACGGGTGCAGAAGTGCTGTAAAGTTCAGTTTCCATCGTGAAAAAAAGATAGAAAGAAGCAAAGAAAAATGTTTCAGTGGCCACTGATCCTTGCATTAGTGGTTTCGATGTTTGGTAAGACGAAAGTTCATACATACTTGTTATCGAAGATAAAATAAACGCGTACATAAACGTGATTAAACAGAGTATCGTTGGATTTTTCAAGAAGAAAAGCAACTGTTGATTTATCGAAAAGTACATAAAGTGAACATTTAAAGAATTATTTTTAAAATTACTTTCCTTGATACTTTCTACTTTTATCCAAACCGTTTCTTTTCGTTACAAGAATAATATTATAGCGTTGAAAGTTATTTTATAAATTATTAACGTTGACAGTTGGTAGAGTATGTCCGGTAATGCAAAAAAGCGGACATGGCGATGAAGAAAACAGTTCGATTAGCAACACGAATCACAATTCCAATGTTTCAAATACTAATAAAACGGCCGAAGTTTCTATCAAAACAGCAGAGGACAAAAAGGGTAAGATGGAATTTCTTAACGCTTTGACCCTTTGTGATCGCATCAACTCGGTTGGTACTCCAAGTGCATAGAGGGTCAATATTCTTTGTGCGTACCTATCGATTTCAATGCCGGTATGAATTATTACCGTGGGAATGCACCCAACGTTTTACCATTCTTTAAAATATATAGAGAAGCAGAACGAAACCGAAAGCTCAGCACCGTTGGAAAGCTCGACGAACGTACCGTCATCTCATGCACAGAAAACGATCGACGATGGGAAACACAATTGTAATTCGCCCAAAGAATCGACGGACATGACGAGTTGTGTTGTCACACCGCACGACGACGATGAAATTATTGAACAAGACGCAAGTACAACAGGTGTGCGTATAAAACATTTAACAAATCAATATTTACAATAATCATTCAATCGTATCTTTTATTTGTATAATTTTGAAAAGAGCCTACAAACACCGCAACTAATAAGACTGAAACGAGCACGGAATCTCAGGCAACGAAAGCTCCTCCTCATGCGAGCAATGAGGAAAAAGACAACAAGAAACCTGTGGAAATTTTCGTGCCATTAAATAACACTGAAACTCCGAGGAAAATACCTTATGACGTATCCACGGAAACAGATCATTCCAATGGAAGTATCCATACCAATGATTCAGGTAAATGATACTTTTTAATTGTACGAGGGGAATAAGAGTATCAATTTTGAACTACTAGAAATATATGTATACATGATCATTTTAAAGTAATATATAAATGTCGTAAATTACAAAAGTTGCAGACGCAGTTGTAAAGAATGGTACCAATATCAATGAAACATCTGTTAGTTCAGTAGCACCTTTACTGGAAGATAATGTAACTGCAAATGCAGGAGCAGTTAAGTCAACTGATCAGAATAATAAAAGTATGCCTTCAGGAATGATAGCGCTAGTTACCGCCATAAGTTTCGCTGTCGCTATTGCAATTGTATATATTGGCATGATTATCTGGAGACGATATATTGAGTGAGTTGAGAATTCAATGTCACATTCATTATTGCAGACAGTTATCTTAATAAATATTTCATCTTATGTAGATATAGATACGGACATCGGGAACTACTTGTAAATGAACTAGAATTTGATACTAATGATTTGCGTCATTTTGAGGTAAGCGTGTTGGAAATTATATAATTGCTGAATTACAAAATGTCATCTAAGTTCACTTTTATATTGTTATAGTTGTGATTCCAAAAGAGTCATAATCCACAAAGGATAAAGAAATGCCTAAATGATTCGTAGCCGGTCAAGGTGGATATAATCCATAACTATTAAAGATTCATTGATCTGTGATACTAAGGACATGCATTGCGCCTGACAGTCAACAAACCAAATCTATTTGGATAATGTTATACATTTCTTGTAATGTAATTGTTTTATATACATTATGTATACAACTCAGTCTTTTCAAGAAATCGGTCGTTTTCCCTCCTCCTGTAGAAACTCACATAGCATTGTTATTTATATTTTTTCATAATAATTATAAAGCGCAGATCGTTGAATATATTAAGTAATTTATAAGGATTGATTGAACATTTCAGATAGCAGTATGGGTGCTAGAAGAATGTTACAGAATTCATATTTCTTATCGTTTTGTAGTATTCAGAATTGTTGAAAACATGTATGATAATGTTTGTTTTTCATTTTCTTTGTGTTTGTTTTGTAATTACATGTAAACAATATGTAAATATCACTAGTTAAATAAATTTATGGATTATTTTTATAATCAAATTGTTTTTATTTTAGAATTTAAACAAGTCTAATTAAAATAAAATAATAATATACATTTTTTCAATGAATTATATTAATTATTCGTAAAAATGATGCATATAAAAAGTAATATCAATTATATACATTTTGTATATCACAACTTACATGGTTATTGACGAAAATTATTTTCGCAACAATATATTTATTCATAACTTTGTTAAAGCACATTCTAAAAAATAGTAACAAGTATGTATTTTGTATCCTGCATTATATATTATGCTCTTCAGGGGTTTCCAAAATTTATCTACATTAATATTTTTTGTATACTTTTCTTTTCTATGAAATATCTACAATGTTGGTTGCAGAAATATTTGTTCTTGGTTATTAACAACATTGTACATGGCAAGTATTTATACAATGATAGTTTTATTAATCTTTCTTTTTAGTAACTACAAGGGGCCCCACATTATCATTTGTTGCTTCATTATGAGGTCCATGAGAGCCATCACAGTATGGCCACTGAAAGAAAACAAATTTTTGTCAATAATTAATTATTTCTTAATTTGTTAATTAATTATTCTTTTCATTGCACATAAATACACCAAGCATTCACAGGACCAAATGATTGCATAACATGTATCTTGTGAACTTATTCTTGGATATAGTTAATGTAGGTCAGATTTAAGTTCAATTTAAGATCTCAATGTTAAATATGTCATAAACAAGAAATTATTAAACTTACATTCTTAGATTTCCAACAACGGCAAAATACAGCCTTCTCAGTTATATCTTCCACGTCAACAGAGTCTACCACTTTATTTACATCTTTCTTTATCATATGATTCACACGTCCAGATGCCTGAAAATATAATTTGCACATTTATTTATTACATATTTTGGTAATATAGAAATTCAATATAAAGTAATACTTATTCTAGTAAAAGAGGAATGTTCGTCAAATAATATGCTAAATCAACAACATTATGTAATCAACACAGAAAAAAATTAAAATCTATGGTAATACAGTATCTTAATGGCCTTGATGATTTTGTAACAGGTATGCATTTACTTACTTCTCTAGCTAATGGACAAAATGCTTTGTAAGACATATAACCGACTCCAGCTAACATAGCAGTAGGAGGAATTAAGGCGATCCAGTCTCGTACTAAACGAAAATATAAAATTATCACAGTCTTGTATCATTCATAACATTCCTCACTAGAGAAAGCGGCACTGTATCAATTTGCAGTGTCATGTTTCAAATATTCTTGTAAATTAGTTAATATAATAGCCTATACTTATTATATATATCGAAGGTAAAGTATTTAATCTCTTACTTCCAAGTCGAAACCATCCTCCTATAGAATCTGGAACAGGTAATCCAGCCAAATAATTAGGAATGGACACTTTAACGAGGTGTGCGACCGGCTCCATGTTCGCTGTTACTACTGCTCTAGTCAAGTAAGGAATCCAAAGCGTTTCGAACGAAAACCACCTTGATCTTTACACACATTTCAAAAATCAATTATTTTCTACAAATCATGAAAGAAAATATGAAAGTCATATATATCCGTATGTGTATTCACACAATTATATTTCAAATAAGAGATAGGACAAAGCGTTATTACAAATTATTGTTAGTTTTTATTATCTGTTAGAAAATAATTATAATTTTAAACGAGAAATTATCTATTATATGTTATTCGATTCCAAGGTACATTAGCACAATATTACTTCTCGTTTATGCAGTACATTAATTTTGCTAATCAATTTCTAATTTTTTACATTAAAAAAATGTGCAGAGCTAGCAATAGAATTTGTAAGGCCCAAGGCAAGAACCTCACGTATGCCAAATTTTTACGTTATCGAACACAGCAACGAATTCACCAAAGTTTTTTCAAAAGCGTTTAAAAATTTGAAATTCCAAAAACTACTAGATTCAAACATTTGATACTTGAACCGTGGGATTTCCTAAACGCGACGTCTGGAACAGGTACCCTGTTTATCCAGTTCTAATGGCGGCACTGAACTACACGATACGTATAACACATTCTAAACAACACATGCAAATATTCAAGATGCAAATATTTTTCATTTATCACTTATATATTATTACATGTTTTTTGTCCTGCAAATATTATTCAGTGAATAACTTGCTATGCATTTTTTAATTTGCACATTTTCAATCGCATTGTTGCCGGCAGATTTTGACTAGTGTAGTGGGAGAGGTGAAGGACCGGTGGGGTTCTAGGGACGTCTTGTAAGTGGCGCCATCCAGTCGCGAGGCGTTCGCCGGGCAGGGTGGAGGTGGCTGCGTCGTCCGCAAGGATACGTCGTCGGTTACCGCGACGCCGCGGCGGTTCGCGCAGGCACAGGTACGAAGTGCGCGCGTTTTCGAGGCGGTATCGCGAAAAGCGCAGGAGTGGCATTTTCCACGTACCGTTCAGATATCTCGGCTACACACCGTGTAGTTGACGTGCAGTGAATAAATCGAGAGGTTCGTGGCGTCGACGTGAAGCGAAAAAGAAGTAAAAACGGGGCGGGAAGGAAAGAGATAGAGCGGTTGTATCGCGCGGTGCAGTGCGAAAAGTGTTCGCGAAAGGGGCCCTTTGGTTGTGTGGGTGTGCGTGCGTGTGCCAGGCGAGCACGTAGAACGTTGACTAGTGACACACGGTGCTCAAAAAGACGAATAAACACGGGCCGCCGGATGATCGTCCTTGTGCAGGTCCCGTAAAGGTGCGTCAAATGACAGTGAGGTGATCAATGTGCTTGAAACATGGCTGAGGAGCTGGTGGTCACCCTGAACCGCGGCGACTCATCCGGATTTGGGTTCTCGTTGCTCGGTACAGCGGGTTTACCGCACGTCATCTACGACATCGTCGAGAATTCGCCGGCAGCGACTAGCGGCAAGGTGAGTGCAGCTTCGATCGTTTTTCTTTTATACGTCACAAGTAACGCTTGGTACCAGAAGTTCGAGGACGGTCAAAGGTAGAGTTAGAAAGAGCAACCCTGAGATATATACATACACGTATATGTATGTTATCGTGGACGATACGTGTCCGCTGAGAATCCTGCGAATGCACGAGCCTCAAAATAACGCCCGGTGTATATCGACCCGTGTTATTATCGCGAGCACCCTCTGTCGCCCCCGTCTGTTTCTTGACCTCTGATTACTTTTTATTCTCACACTTTGCGAGCCGTTCCGTGGTGCTTCTTGTATGTATACACTCGTTTTAACGTTGAGACGGTACAGGGATGCTGATTGGCTGGGTGGGATCGGTTTAACGGCCACATTCCAGCCTGTCGGTCGATCCCTCTGTTCGCCTGCTCTCTCCTTTCCTTTTTCTCTGTCCTGTTTCCTGGGGAACGTACCCCTTCTCGACGATCATACGAGGTGGAAAATTTGAATCGCGTAGACTCGGGGGCTTTAGTACGTTCGTTCGATCAAAATCTTTCGTTTGTTCGGTGAATTATTTTGCACGGTAGTGAGCGCGGTAGGCTTCCCTGGGGAAAATGGCCGTGTAGGGGAAAGAGGCCCCACCACTCGTCGGTTTTTAGTTGACAAATTTTCGAAGTTAAAAACTTAGAAATTTGCTACTTTAGAAATTTGAAGATTAAAATATTTCAAGTATACATATTTGATTTCCCTAGTCTTTCTATGAAGGAAGCTTACATTGCATCCTAGTGTGCATAGCTCCGTTACACGCTTTATGGTTGTTTACGTGTTATTACCACCTGCTCATCTTCAGCTATGGTAATTTTACAATTCCTTTAAAGCTATAATTATAGTCCTATACATATTCACCTTTGTATTTTGTATCGCGAACGTTGAACAGATTGATTTTTATTCTTTAAAACTATTTGTTTTAAGCAAGCGAATCGTAAAGTGACAGACAATTTTTTGCTCTACCTTGTAATCTTCCAAATTGAAACCTTTCTCCCTTCTATCGGCGGTTTTTAGTGCAGAATAGATCGATTGCTCTGTCGGAACTGGTTTTCGATTCTCCTCGTGAGAATGATGCGAATTTCAAATAGCGGATGCGGAATAGATTATTAACCGTCGTACGAACCAGTTTCTAACTGGCTGTGGGTCTTGATATGCTCGAAAAGAGAGAACCGTCGAGGAAGTGGCTTAAAGGTCATTTGAGAGTGTTACATCTTTGCTAATCATCCAACAATTTAAACGTTGATTATAGTATCTAGATTAACCACGTTTTTAGATATGTACACATACGTTATTTATAGATTAGCTTCCTTTGGTTACATGGAGGTTTTCTTACGATTGGAACGTGTCAGAAACAAGCACAGTAGGTTCCTGTTATATGGCCTTGAATTAGGGTCGAGGGGAAAGGAGAGGGTTGCTGTTGAAACGTCGCAAATCCGAAAATTTCTAAATTTTAAAGTTTATAAACGCACGTTTAATAATGTGCAATCGTATTCGATGACTGTAAACAAAACTATACGAGCTTTGAAATTGATGCGATCTCCATGGATCCTCTATGCGCCTACAATGATGCACTGTAATCAAAGCGAGTGTGTCAAAAAGTATTCGTCGCGCATGCGCACAACTTTTTGTGTCCTGCATAACTGTCATTCGCGAGAAGAATGCGCGTAACAAAGGAGCGGCCAGTCATTACGCGGGATTGGTATGTGTCACTGTGTGATCATCTCCTTTTCTCCTTTACTTTCTACATTTTCAAGGTTTTATCACACAAATTGATCGACGGAAATAATTAATAACAGTCACTTACTTCCGTCTAATAATTTTGTTATCTTTCCATTTGTCTTCGACGAAATAGGTTAGGTCATTAACTCGAGTTTCTTTTAGAGAACCTTTTAGAGTTTCTTTTAGAGAACCTAAACTTTTACCTTTATACCCGCAACTGTTCGAGAATATGCATTACATTGTAGGTTACACAGCACACAATATATTGCCACGTTTTTAACAAGATAAAGCTAGATCCGTGATCGCAGTTTTGCATAATTATCGCTAACATTCGCATGTAACTCGTTCGGTATTTTCTCCGCGCGTATATTCAAGATAAGTTATCGGTCGGTTCAATTTATTCTGTTAATCGGTTTGGGACAACCAGCAAAAACGAAATTCAGTATACTGGATATTTCCTTTTAATTAATATGGCAGTACCGTGGTACTTGAAAGCAGGCTAGGTCACTGTATCGGTAGCCACTCAAGATTCATTGTTCGACCGGTACAAAGAACGCGTAATACATTTTGCATTGTTCTTAATGAGCTACACGGAGGTAGATTGGATTTTGTGAATCGTTTTTTGTTTTCCGCAGAATTGTTGAAAATGTAGCAGAAGCCAATTTCTGCTTTCCCTCTATACATCCTGTTCCTGATTCACTTGTTCAATTTGAAATTACTCGAACCTCGGTCGATCGCGACGATCGATATCGTTCGATTTGCGCGCGTAATTTAAATGTACGAACATGCAGCATATCGAGTGCCCTTGCGAAAACAGATCGGGCCAAATATGGTCAGATTCGTGTATACCCTGGAGTTGTGTTTGCTCCTTTTTCTCTGTCACGAAGATTTCTCGATTAGCCAGTTTTAATAATTGGCCGGCGGAAAAAGGTTATGCAATACCGTTGCGTGATAACGAACAGAACTTGCAGTTTCTTGGGGATTCAAGGAGCACGCGAACCCGACAATTAGTTGAACCGCGCGTACACGTCGTCGAATTTCTTCAATTTATCGATCGATCGCGCCTCCTTGATAACCGTAAGACAAATGCACCCCCTTCGTTACGATAATTAAAGCCCTCGAGCATGTGTGCGCGCTCGTAATCTCCGGGATCTTCGTGACTAACGCTCGAAAAAGAACCAGACGAATTGAAAGTGACTGATGGTATTATAAATTGTACAACGAATATTTTGGGGCGTACAGCGTCGTGATAATTTATTACTTGGCTTTATACACGGATCAATAAACTTGCGCGCATCTGTGTAATTATTAAACCGATTTTCGGTTAACGTACATTGTAGAATTTCTATCAGGGAAAAGAGAGCGTAGGGAAATCTTAAGAGATCGGTATCATGAGCTGTTGTAATACCGCACTGTATCGTGTAATATTAATAATTTATAATAGGAACCAATAATGTGGGTCAAGGGTTAAATCCAATTTTTCTTTTCTTCATTAGATACAGTCGTTGCGCCAGACAACCTGCGAAATCGAATCTGAGACGGCGTGCCATTTACCCGTTGTTTCTGCAATATCAGACTGATGTTACGTCAATGCTATCTTACACTGTGCGGTTCTTATCTGACGTATAAATTTCCGCGGAATTTCCACCTGGTAATATGATCTAAATCGATCTGATCAAAAGTAGACCGTTGCGTATTACTTTTTCCACCGCACTGCTTTTTCTTAACATACTGTAATTCTATAAATAAATTTTCTGATATTTTCTGTTACACTGTGGAAAATTTATCTTAGATTAAAACTAAGTTAGGTTAAGTCAGAAGATAGGTAGGTTAGATCTAAGTTGGGTTACGTTACATTGGAATTATATTTGTTTTGGGTTAGGTTGCGGTTAGGTTAGAATTAAGTTATGTTGGGTTAGGTTAGGATAAGATGATTTTTAGCATTCAAATCTCACTACGTTCTATTGGATCCAGTCGCTTAATGGATTTGACAATATGTTAGCGATATTATCGATTGCATCTCGATGTCGATATCGTTATCCGTAACATCCCGATATTCGCTGAAAGCATTATCGATAACGTTATCGATATCTATCGAAGCGATAATGCAGCGAATAGGTTTCGCTGGAAATAGTGGTCGATTTGCGTAGCCGGCGAAAAGAAAGTGCGAGGTTTTCCGAGTTAACGTCCAAGGGCGTTTCCTGTACTCGTTCGCGGATTCATGGCGCGAGCACGCGCGAGAATGCGACACAAGGAGAATCCGCCGCTGTGCGTTCTTAATGGGTTCTCGTAAGTTGCATTTCATTAGCACGGATAGCGGGCGTGCCACTGGCTCGTTTCGCTTCCATTTCTTTGCTTCTTTCCCTTCGTGACCAAGTTCCACGTTGCCGTTTCCCGAATCCGCCGCGTTTCCTCTTGTCCGCTCGTCGAGAAGGGGGTCAATGGCCAGCGAGCCCAGAGATACATATTCTTATTTCGCTAAAAGGGCCGCGGTCAAAAGCCGACTTTTACTTAGTAAACGCGGATGAAAGTCGACGGATCCAGCTCTCTTCTCTATCGGTTGCTTTCCAGCCGTGTAACTTTTTCAAATTAATCGACCGCCTCTTTTTACCCGGTTACATTACTCGCGTTAATACGAAACAATATCGCTTCTGGTTTACCGTTCCACACTTTCGATGGTTTAAGTGGTTTACTCTGTACAGAACGATAAAACGATGACACTCTATAAAAATAACGGAAACGGTGGCTTCCTTTGTGTTACACTCGGTAAAGATTTGCAAAGTTGTTGGAGAAGTAAGTGCTTTGCGGGCTAAAAATAACACGTTTATCCAACGAGAGAGAGGAACGGTAAAGCATGTAGGTAATGGCCCATTTTGCGTGCAGTTACTTGTTTAACGATTTAGGGGTAGCACTGTGGGGGTAGAATTCTCCTTTCGATACTAAGAGGTATCATTATACTTACTATTAATCCATTATCAATTAAATTAGTTGATTTTTCAAAAATCAAAGCATTCGTATATTTAAATCACTTTGCGCAATGTTAAATCGAGGTGCCTTGATTGCAAAGCAACCGTATCTCGATTAGCAAGGTTTTCCCGGGTAATTGAAATTGTGGCAATAACCCATCGAAACGCGGCGTTAACTATTCTATTACCGGAACGAGATAACGCCGGGGAAAGCACGTTGAACGTCTCCAGAATTTCCCGCGAGCGATTATTTTCTCCTCGTAACAAATTATCCTGGGACACGAAGGAAACAACGGGAGGGAAACAGTCGTGAACGTCGGTCGCGGATTGAAATCTCGAAAGCGTGCTGGGCTCGTCGGTGCAGCTCGCTTCTGGACTCTTTGTGTAAACTGCTTTTTCGCCCCGAAGGCACGGAACGATCTCGAGGAACGGTCGAAAGGGTTGTTTATACGGCAGAGAAAGAGAGGAAACGAAACATAGAGCCGTTCCGTTTCTTGCACAGACGTATCTCCACCTTCGCCGGTTTGGCACGAGACCGGAGTGAATAACAAGCAAATGACATTTGAAAAACGCAACGGGACGCGTTGCTCTGCATTCTGAGCGTGACGAGCGTAACGGACCTCGGAACGCACAGGACGTCTCAGAAATGGTGCTCGAGGATGCTTTGTGGGATTTGGGAATGTGGGATATAGGCTGTAGGATTTGGGGATGTGGGATTTAGGGATGTAGGAATTTGGGGATGTAGGAAATTGGGGGATGTGGGATTTGAGAATGTGAGATTTTGGGGATGTGGGATATAGGGTGTAGGATTTGGGGATGTAGGAAATTAGGGGATGTGGGTATTTGGGGATGTAGGAAATTAGGGGATGTGGGTATTTGGGGATGTGGGTATGTGGGAATGTGGGATTTGGGAATTTGAGGACCTGGCTTGGAAAAATTTGGAAATTTGGGTTCTAAGAAGTTGAGACTACAAGACTTTAAGAATGTAGGGCCTTAAAAACTTAATAATTCCCATACACAGAAATGTGAGAATTTGGAAACGATAATCCAAAAATTTCCATCTAACTTAAACGTTCAAATAGCAGAATAGCATTTGGTATAAATACGAGCATGATCCCGAGGAACATTTATTTTGAGACGGTCTATAGAGCAGCACCTCTCGGAAAAGAATCACTGAAGTAAATATCGTGTTATCTACGCCACTGTGAATAGAAACGGCATTCGATAGTAACGTTCGCGGCATTTTTCCGATTTCGTTTCACCGTGAAACCGTTAATCTTGGGGTCCTTAACCTGCTACGAGTCGTGCTTCCTTTTTTCGAAAGAGCTTTTTTCAAATGCTCGAGAATATATGTTCGAGTGAATTCAAGTACGGTGTAAATTCGCCTTGATTTCGTGTGTAAACGTGGATGCAGTTATTTACGATCAAATAATCCTAGCTCGAAGTTGTTGATATTGGGAAAACATTTTCAGACGATGTTACACTTTCTGGATGTGTGGCGTCGAAGTGTGTCGGGTCTTCCTTATTAACTGTTGATTGAGGGCCACGGTACACTGTCTGTCCCCCTAATATCACATGCTGTGCATATGTAGAAAGTTAATAGAACCCCTTACGCTATGATATCTTTGTCAGGTGCGTCAGTCAGAATCACAGCTACAATATTAAAACAGACAAGTTGCAATGTTATGTCAATTCGGTATTATGCAGTCGTTGACTATGAAAATTATTAGACTTGAACTCCAGATTAAAGTGTATTTATTCGAGTAAAATTGATCACGAATCAAAATAGTTCAAGGGATCATAAGTCTAGTTACGATATCAGAAGCACTTCTGAAGGTATCTAACATAAAATAAAATTGTTCCAATTTCCTTGTAAACAAGGTACTCAGACGTAGAGAGACGATAGAAGAGTATTGTTAGCAGATAGTATTAATTTCGTGGAGGATCAGTGTTTCCTTAGGACAAAAGCTTTTAGCTTAGCACGGAAATGGGTGCGGCGATCTTACAGGTACATCACGCGAATGTTACTCAGGGCTGTATTTTTCGAGTAAATACTCAGGGTGCTTAACTTCTCCGGAGGAAAAGTGCAACTTACCCCCGATATTTATGCTATGAAAGTTCTACGCTACTTTCATGGAAAATAACTCCGCCACCTGCGAAGCGGGTCTAAAAGATGTTTACCCATCAAGTTTCAATATTTCAGGGTAAATAACGGGGCTTTCTAATTAGGAAATTTATGAGAATCGTTGATGTTACATCTGTTTTTATATTTGAATTCTAAGTTCTGTAAATTTAAGATTATTTAAGATTAATGTTTTTTAAATCTTAAACTTTATCTTTCTTTTTTATATTTGAATCTTGAACTTTGTCTTTCTTTTTCATATTTCAATCTTGAACTTATACGAATATATTTGCCTTCGATTAGTTAGCATATTTCAAGCATTATAGTTGACATAAGGAGTTTGAAGGATTAATGCAAAGATAATTTAGCGAGCAGTGGGGTCTAAAGTGACGAGGCCACGGTCCTGATAACGTTTGAACGATGTGTTTGCCGACACCAACGAACCAGCAGCCATTACACCGTGTATTGCACAAACGTTTAGCGAAACAGTAGGTCTAATAAGTGTGTTTACAATGTTACGCGTTATCGTGTGTGTAATCTCGAAAGGTATTATTTCCAGAACAACAATTCAGCCAGGAAGAACGGCGCCGTTGAATAAAATTTAAGAACGAGCCATTGAATACTGGTCGCACTGATTCGAACTATTGTTCCGAGCGTTGTTTCTATGTTAATTGATGATAATGAATGAAAATCGAAGCAAACACGGGATAAAAAGATGAAATCGAGTTGGACGATATCTCGTTCGTTACGGCGGGGAAAATGAGACAATATGTACAATGATATTTATTATCTAGTTTTAATTCCTTTAGATGGACGCAATGATATTTTCGATAACATAAATTACAATTTAAATTTCCACGAATTTAAATTGAAATTAATTTTATTGACAATATCGATCGATGACCATTTTATGATGTGAACTGAAATGTTCGTTAAACGGGACGAATTGTTCGATACGAATGATTATACAGACTCACGAGCTGTTTAACATATATCCAATTATATTTGAATTATATAGAGTTAACAGCCTATTTCAGTAACTTAATTAATTATGCTGACAAATATTCCGCACTCGAAGACAATACGCAATTTGCAAGTTACCGTGGGTAAAGGATGTTGACTACAATGGGTAAATACTTAAGGGTTAAGTTTTCTAATTGTCTGAGCTGTGGATCAATCGGTGAAAGTTCAAACTTAAAATTTCATTGAAATTTGTTAAGCGTGCATAATTCGAATATTTGCATCAAGTTCGAATTTAATTGACAGTATTATTCGCACAACGGTAATCGTATTAAATTAGCACGATCACTAGCGGATACGTATAGCTAAATGTTATGAAATATCTCCGGTTACATAAAGGAATGCTTATCGAAAGAATCGATGTAACCGTAATAACGGTAAAAGACATAAGCGTTTGAATCGTAAGCGAATCTGAAAAATGCGATCCATGATTCAACGAAAAGAAAAGATACTTGCTCGAGGGCATGGAAAAAAAGAACGATTGACCCGACAGCCACATAAATTCGAATCTTCGACCCTTCCCGCGTTAGCTCGATGGCTGCTTTACGAGGTTGAATCGATTCCAATTTGGGTCGGAATATAACGCCATTTACCGACTTCGCGACAACCTCTTCTCTCGCTTCTCTTGCCCCAGAAAAATCGAGACTCCCGGAAAAATCAGAATGTTGCAGTTTACGCTGAATCGGAAAATATTCGTATCCCGTTTATTTTACATGTGAAAGGTGACTTTAGTTAGATTCAACCTGACCGTTTGATTTAAACGTTTGACAATGCTCATGAAGCGCAATTCCAACATGGTAAATTCTTCACAGCCACACAGAAATAATAAAGTTTGTCAACATAAAACTTTAGGATTGCTATCTAAAACCTTCGAGTGCAAAATAAGATATCTAGTGAAATAAATTGAAGAACACAGGTAAAATGTTTGGAGATTTTAACCGAATTACCCCGAATAAAAACGTGTAAATTCAGGCTTGAAACAGTTTGAAATAATAATGCAAGAATCAACAGTTCTGCCAGTATGCCGGCCACGTATTAAAATCGATTCGAAGGTAAAATTCTCGCGGAGAGATATTTCGAGCATCTCCGGCTGATTTATGCGGACCGGAATCCTCCGGCGTTGAATTATTCCTCCGCGTAAGGATTTCAGGAAAGCATCCACCGGAAGCGTGTTGCTCCTCGTCGTTGCACTTTGATCTCGCTTTATTTTCTTACACAAAGTAGAGCATCGATTCCGGCCATCCAAGCCGATTTATACTTCCATCCGCAGAAGGGTCCGAAAGATGAAGGGTACTTTGGCACCTGAGGAAAACGATAACCGTCTCGTTGGCGTCGTCTGGCGTCTTAGCAACCTCGAGCCTTCTCGATTCTCGTCGATAAGAATCGATTGCTCGGTGGGGTGCAGCTAATCTTCCTTCGTCTCCTTTCCTTGCAACTTTCACGAATTTTCGAGATCAAGTTTATCTCCCTTATTTCTAATTTCATTCGAGGATTACCCTCTTCTGCGATTTTACTCGAGGATTACCCTCTTGCTTGTGCAATTTTATTCCAGGATTCTTTTACCCTTTTGCACAATTTGTTCGTAATATTCAGTGTCTGGAAGTGGTTACTTCCTAGGAAACATCCTAGAGACAATTTAAATGCCATTTAAATGGGGTACGAAAAAGAGTAGTTTAAACTTACATTCACCTTGTAATTTATTTACATTTTGTCACTTTGTAACATTCATCTGTATTCTCTTTTGATACTTTGTCATTTTCTTATAAGTTGTAATAACAATATAATCGTACAAAAATGAATGTAAACTTAATTATTTATTAGAATTCGTCAGTCGATCGAACTTAGGAATCGTTGATGTGCAATTTATCAAAACCTGCAATTTGTCCATGACAATAAAACTTGAAAGATCAGATATTAAACCAATTTATCATCGAACACAATACTTTTCTTCGTTGTTAGCTTAACGAGAGCCATAAGAAGTATTAATTAAGAATCGTTTTTATCGATGAAGGAGGTTGTCATTAACGTTCCATCACGATTTAACGAATACGGCTTATACGCAGAGGAAAAGAGGGTGGTGAAACAGAGAGAGAGAGAAGAAGCGAGGAAGCAAAACCATTATGTTGCTTTAACGTAACGTTGGAAATAGGTTAAGGACGTTAAGACCAACCGTAGTGCTACCCTCATCCCTACGAAAATGCAATTTTCATACCGGCAAAAAATACTAATGTACTCTGGAAAAATTCAAAAATTCACGTTATCAGCCATAAAGATATATAATAATCCGATTATTCTCGAGGATACGCCGATTATCGTTTATTACGGTATAAATCTCTTTAATCGAGGCAATTCTCCACATTATCAATAAAAAAGTTACAGTTTGCATTGCGTAACAGTTCGTAGATATTATTAGACTGCATATCGTGCAGTACCGACATTTCATCGCATAAAAATATCAATAGCACTTATAAAGCTTGAAGTTCAAAGAAGATTGTTTAAACCTTTCATTAATATTTATTACACGAAATGGTTAGTCACAAGTTACAGATTAATCGCTGATAGATGGTACGTTGCAAGAGTCAGCCATCTTGTACGAGGAACGCTGTATGTAATTTTGTTCGATCTCGGCTGTAATTGTAAGGTGCTACTTTGTAATACTTTCACGTCATGAAAGCAGTTTTTAAATCTGATTTGTTGTTAATAGCTCGAGACTAGGGAATTGCACCGTGTTTTGTCGCGATACTGGCTTGCAGGAAATGACAATCATGAAGTAACATTTTAACGAGGTTTACTCGGTGTTGCCAGTTAGAGAATCAGGATAATACGAGTGCACTCGGGAAGTTATACGGTTCTTTCGCTAAATTTAGTCGACGACCGAAAGGGAGATGAAAAACGAGCAGAAGAAAAGGCCTCGTCGCGTAAAAGCGAGAGTACCGCATTCTTTTCGCACGATGGCACGGTTTTTGTTACGAATTTAATAAGTTCGGTCGTCGAGAGGCTCGGGCGAACGAAAAATTTTCCGGGTCGACAGGGTTTTCCGACCAAGAATATCACGCTCGGAAAAAACTGTTTCTTCCTCTCCTACGAGCGTTCTTTTATCGTCGCAATTAACGCGAGATCGTTCGCTTTACCGGGTCGTGAATAAAACTCGCGACGAGTTCACTAAGACACTCGAAAATAGAATAAAGATCGAGTTATCCTTAATAGTAAATGAGACTTCTCACGAGTATCCTCCATATTGTTTCCTTTTTAATCAATTATTTCACAATTGAATTGTGTCAATCTTCACTATCACTGTAATCTTTACAATGTTATGATTACAGATCTATAATTACTATTTTATCTTATCCTATGTTCATATCAATCTTCACAATGTGTAAAAGAATTCGTTAAGTGACTCATTGACTTTCCGAAATAATTTTAACATGCTCATCATTGTATACACTTATGTTTACATTATTGTATGCGTCACACATTATTGTATGATAATTGTAATTGAATTGTCACAAAGAGTTATGTAATCATTAGTTCACTTAAGCAGATTTGTCGAGTGAAAATACATAATAAAGTTCGATGATTTGCACAAATGCATCGAATCTAATTAGCAGTTATAATAACTAGCAGAGAATATATTCTGAACGCGATAAATTAGAATACAACGGGGGGCAAAAAACTTATAATGTTACATAAGAAAATATTCCTTAGCATATCCGTGATTATACTAAAAAAAATTGTATGTCCGTATAAATATCCATCTGACCATTATTAAAGAGTCGTAACTTTAAATACGTCCAGTAAGTGTAAATATTTATGAAATTGACGTCATACATCGGAAAAATTGGGTTCACGGAAGTGGAACGAATTGCAACTCGTGGATTATGGCGTACACGTGAATATACATGCATCGCCGGTGCAGGGATGCACGGGTGTGCAGCCTCTGTATGAATATGCATACATACACTTATGCACGAGCTGCACGCCGCGGAGCAAATTCGTGCTCATTAGTTTCAACCAGCTGGTACCACGGTTGGCTGTTGCCACGTAGGCTACAATGAAATTAAATCGGACAGGAAAAAAAGCGAAATTTTCGCTGGATATTTTTGGAAATTTGGCCACTTGGAAACTCGGAAATTCAGGATATTTAGAAATTACAAAATTTGGGACATGTCATCAACCTTCAAATTTTCGAATTAAGAAATTGAACCCTTAAATTGAACAGAATTACCCATCCTGTCGCAGTTGGCACTAGGTAATTTTCCGTGCACGACTACTCTGTCCCCTATTTCGTTTCTCCTCCAAATAATCCAACAGCTGACATAGCTGTTGAACGCGATCGTTCTTAGCTCCAAGGAAAATATTGAGCTTCCTGAGGTCTTGTGGTGGTTCTCCGCAGATAGCAGGATTAGGACAAGTGGTCCAGACAGGGCCATCGCTCCACAGAAGATCGAAGCCACCGATTCTCGTCTCCAGGCCCGTGAAACGACCCTCGAAGTCGAGGATGTTGAGCGTGTCGTCTAGCAGGTCAAACTTCAGTCGATAATCCTCGGTGTCGGTACCGGTTAGGGCTGGCGAGGCGTTCACCTCCAGCAACCAGGGTCTTAGATCTTCGTCCAAAAGTATGTCGTAGCCGTACAGCTCGAAAGAATTCTTTCCTTGCATTATCACGGGTTGTACTGCTAGTAGACTGGCCATTATCACACCTATAACATATCCGTCATCATATGTGATATCATCATAAGTACATTATGAAATATTTGTTATGAATATGAATACGGTATGAAATTTTTGTTAGCGTCAACGCATTGTCGAGGGCAATTAGCCGATGCTATTTCGCCTTTGAACGATTTATGATAGGGATATACGAATGTATATAGAACAATGGCAGATTAAAATGACTACAAAGCTAACCAGCGATTCGTTGAAAGAGGATTTCAACATCGGTGACTCCATGTCGAGCAGTGAGGTACTCCCTGACCTTGATCAAGGCCCATTTGCAACCCTTCTTCAGCTCCTCCCTCTTCTCGTCACCCTGGATCTTCAATTGTATCGCCATATTGGTCAAATGCACCCTGCTGTCGTCGATGTTCTCCAGATCGAATAACTCGGCGGACAAACGAGCGAAACCCTCTCTGGCCAGCCACACTTTCAAAGGGTGAAAAGAGGTAACCAGAGTGTAAATACGCAGGTCGAATTTCCTCCCTGAAAACGGTGCCGGAACGTTTACAAACTTTCGGGCCATTTGTTGCCGAATAAAAGAGTCAGAGACTCCTCTTGAAGAGTATCTACAGAGCCGTGTAAGACCATCGAAGAAAGTGGCTCTGAATGCAGCCGACATTCAAGCTTCTTCCTTTTCGCCGACGCTGTCACAAAGATTCGCGGATTTCAAACCCCGGGGTGGTTCGCCACCCTTTCGAACGTGTATTGAGGCATCCTCGACAACCACGGCTATTCTTCGACAGTGATAAGCGGCTGAAAGCAGCTACTATCGCCGTGTAAGACACACAAACCTGCCAGGAGGTAAGGATTCTCCACGTATTTCTGAACGATGAACGTCTCTACTGTTGGTTGATCGCGAGTTGCTTCGATCAGCTCGGGACCGTATTCCTTATTTCGCCACTCCGCTAGGTCCTTCAGCTTCCTGAATAGGAATATACCTGTTAACCGTGGATGGTACTACTTTAGTGGTAGGTAACTAGTCAAAACGCAAATATAATAAAACTACATTTGAACATCATATCAGAATTTTGAAATATTAGAACTAGTAAATTTTGTGTTCTTATATCAACTTTAGATCCAAACTCGATTCAGTAAATACTTAAAAACTAGCTATGAATGTTTCGAATCTAGTAATACCTCTTCCCTGAGATCTTCCAGCGGGTTTCACAATCCACGTAGCGCCAGGTTGCTTATGATACTCCTCGGCGAATAGTCTGTAATCGTTGGGTAGTTCAAAAGTCAACGGCATGCAGTCGCAAAGTTCAGCCTCGTCGATTTTATTCGACTTGAGCAACGACTTCTTGTACCGTTTCAGGTTCCTGTGCAGATAGTTTTTGCGCGTCAGCTCGTAATGATTGCGAAAGTGGGGTATCTTTTGATGGAAGGCGAGCTTTAAGTCCAAGGCTTGTCGTACGTCGTTGATCTCGCACCACCAGAGAGACCAACTGGTGTCCTCGGTATCGGTTACCTTCGGTTAAGAATTCGCGTGGGTGAGATAGTGGACACGGAAAACTGGTATGGTTCCTTCCTGAATTACGAGAGGAAACAGACACGATCGAAATGTTTGTGTCAATAAATCGCTTCCTGCTTTTGCAACGTTGTTGCAGAAATATCTGGTTAGATCTCGAGTAGTTCAATCTTATCTTACTACTATTTCGTCGAGTTTATCTCGGTGCTCCAGATCAGAGACCAAATGGACTCACGTATCTTATTACAGTAATGTTCTACTATTCTAAGTCTGCCAGGCAACAATGTTATACCTGTTCTACAACTTTAAACACCAAAATTTACATTTGCTGAAATGTCAGGGGTCTACCATTAGTTGACTTTTAGGGATTTTCGAGAATTGGAGCTTAGGTGCTTTATTATTTGGTAAGTCTGTTGCCAATTCTTTTGTACTCAAGTACTTTCATGTCAGGAGAAAATTGTATACATTGACTACGATACTAATTTTTCACCGTGAGGAACGTATCAAGGTTGAGACGGAGAAGATTCCATTACCTGGGCCCATCCTCTGGCCAGCATCACCTTAACCTGCGTCGAGGGGAAGTCGCAGCGGAATTTGATGACATTTTCGTCTCCGTTCTGCCTCTTTTTCGCGTTGAAATTTCTTTTTTCTCGTTGAATGGATGACGCACAGATCTCCGTTTCGCTGTCACGACCAGACGCCATATTCTTGGACATTCTTCAGGAATTGCTCGATCCAGGAATTCCTTTGAATGCTCGAAGGAAATTGATGGCATTCAAGCGGATTAAAATATTTCCAAATGTAACGGACAGACTGATATTAGGTAATCTAGGGACAAGTTCAGATGTATGGTGTATACTGGATGTGCTCTATATTATCATGGTTAATATTACAACATCCTTCGTTAATTCCATCTTCTGGATAAAACGCTGCGAAAATGAAATATTTGTACAAATTTAATCGTCTTATTTATTTATTGTACCTCATACTTATTTGGTCGTGATATTATCCAATGAAAGAAGCATCCGAGCGGGAATTTTCAAGCATTTTATTCATTTCACAGGCACAAAAGGCATTGGACCCGCGATAGTCGGATGCTTTCGGAATTAATCCGCCAATTGGCACGCCGTGGCGCCCATGGGACAAGTGTTTCTTCTGTTATACAACGGAAAAGAAGCTTACGTTGTTTTCTACCTTTTTCGTTTCGTCATTCCGGTAGAGACTTGATGCAATATTTTTATCGCTTTACGCAACCAAATATTTGCATTCGTGTTTACACTTTGGAGATCAGGATTTTGGTAGATTTTGGTAGATTGGAAGTTTGTGATTTAAGAATGTAGAAGTTTTGGTAGTACAGGACCTTTAGACTGGAGAATGTTTGAACTTTATCTTACCTTTGTCCGGTGGTGATGCAAAGAATAGTCGGAAGAAAGAGAAGTAAACGTTAGGAAAAAGGCAACGAGAATAACAGAGTGTTTGGCTTCTTCTCTTATTACTCGTCTCGACGAGATCCATTTTTATGAGGGCAACAGAACACCGTCTGTCGTTCGGTGTTCAAAGGGATCCGTCTAGCCGAGCACTTTGCTCGGTTGGCCGGGGATGCGATCGATATATATCGAGTGGGGTCGACAAGAAAGTATGGAAATTCGCCGGGTTAACGGCTAGACAGCAAGAAATAATGTAAATCCGATCCAGGCGGGAAGGTTCGTCCAGAATTAATTTCACGTGCAAATGCGTTTCGTTCGTTGGATGGAGAGGATCGAGTCAGCTACTGATTGCTCGATGACGAATCAACGCTCTGAGTCAGCCCGAGTGGTACGATCATGCTTGGAATCCATCATTCGTTTTGCTCGCGCAAGCTTTAATCACCAGAATATTTCTCGTGGAAGATCGGAACTTCTCGGCGTAAAAGTTCTAATTCTTCAAGATACAGGGTGAGGCACTACTTCAATAACTTGGCTGCCATGAAGGGAAACATCGATTTGGTATCGAGGCAAGCCTGATTTTTCCTATCATCAATAGAAGTTATTCAGGTTTGAAGTGCCTGTATACATCCCAGTATACATGTATGTAGACTTATGTACACCTATTATGTAGACCTAGATATCGATGTATGTACATTCCGATATATCTGGTACCGACATACCTACATCCCGAAATACCTGCATCGCGATATACCTTGGTAGCGATATACTTGGATGCCGAAATACATCTCCATATACCTACATCCCGATACACCTAGATACCGATATACCTACATCCCCAAATACCTGCATCCCGATACTCTCACATCCCGATATACCTACATCCCTATGATTCCAATATGTCAACAACCCCATATCCCCACTTATATTCCTATACCCCATTTCCCTAGATTAATATTTCGAGGCGAGAAGATATAATCCTTGATTAGTATACCTCATTAAAAAAAATTGCCACGTAGGTTTATTTTAAGCGGAGCGTAAGAGGCAGTACGGTAGCCAGGTACACGGGGTACGAGTTAGGTTACGAAAGCACATCGCGTGACATCCCATTGACATTGACACTGTATCATCGAGCGTGCTCGTGCATCTTCCAAGAAATCAGATAACCCTTATCTTGAGCGGAGAACACGGGAACAGAAAGAGAGGGAAGAGCATCGCAACGGAAGTACGTTGGCCAACCGGTAGAACAGAGACACCGACTGCGTTAAAGCGACAGGCGGAAACGACCGGTAGAAGATAACGGCGATATAAATAGCTATTATTTTCCACCCACGTGGCTTTTCTATAGCGTGACGTGACGATTGCCTGTGTCACGCTGCCTCTGTCAGCGCGCGGTCCCTAGACACCTCTTCGCGTGTCCTCGCTAAAGCCTCGTTCACATTGTTACGAGTGCATTAGTGGAGTATGCGAAATTTTCTGTCGTGGAGATAATAGGACACGAGGTATTTCGGATATTTGGCTCGGTACACCGTGGCATTTTATTTGTTTTGGCATTGTACATGTTTCAATGGCGGGGAGTAGCTGTGGGTCAGCTATTTTGTTGTCGTCGTATGACCGAGTGAATGTCTATTGAATCTGATCATTCTGTGCATCTATAGCTGTGGAGTGTTAGCTATAGAGTTTGATATCCTCATATGACCAAGTGTCACAAAATATCACTTCCGATATATCAATCTAAAAAGCTTAACAAAAAGGTTCATCAATATTAACATGAGTATATCACCAGAATAAGCCAATTCTTAGTCAGAGAATTGATACAAATTTCCATTTTAGCTTCTCGAATTCTATTTTCAATTTCTGATCGTTCGTTGT
The DNA here is from genome assembly GCA_945859555.1 of Megachile ligniseca. Taxonomy (NCBI): domain Eukaryota; kingdom Metazoa; phylum Arthropoda; class Insecta; order Hymenoptera; family Megachilidae; genus Megachile; species Megachile ligniseca. The sequence goes on along the minus strand of OX243788.1, from coordinate 7,788,306 downwards.
GAGACACTCTAAAGGAAACGAGAGACAGTCCTTTTAGCTGTGGACAGCGTGACTCGAACATCGATCTGTCGACGCTGACACACGCGTGCACTACGCGAACCGTGTTCGGTCGGTGGCCCCTGCGTGACTCGAATGATATGTCGACCTGCATCGCGTGTACAGAACGGCCAACATTGACACGTGGCTGTATCAATTATCACGGGTAACAACAACCGAACGCATGCTTTCATTGGCTTTTAGCCGACGTTGCGTTCGTTTTGCACTTCAAACGGACTTTTCATGCGAACTACCGGGTTATAACACTCGTCCGGATTGGACTTTTTTCATTGGGGCGCATGGTTAGTGGATGAATAGCAAAAATTAAATTGGCGAAAACTAACGGTAAACATGATATTCCACTGGGAACGGTAGATGAAAAGCTTTACTAATATTTTTGGAAATTGAAACCGAATGAGAGTGTTCTAATAGCGTTGAAGTCTATGATTTCATAGTAAAATTGTTTGCATGAGGGAAATTTGAATTTTATCCAATTTATAACAATTTTCCTTGAAGTTTCAATATCTGGAGTTTCCAATACATCAAGATGCCGGTACTCCAAGGTTTCAATGTTTCAAGGTCCCAACACTCAAAGGTCCCAACACTCCAAGGTCCCAATACTCTAAGGTTCCAATCTCCGAAAGTTCAAATACTCCAAGGTCCCAACATCCCAAAAGCCTCTAAGATCTTAAGGTCTCATAGTCCATCGGATTATTGATTTCTATTCGTCATCGGAAGAGTACTTATCGTAAACGTAATTGGAGAATCCCAGTAGCTCGTTTGCGAGCATAAATTCTGATTAACATACCGATATTCGCTTAATGACCGAAATAAATTTATTCGCGGATCAAAATGGGTCACCTTGCAAACCGTTGACGTCGAGGCAAGATACGGGACGCTTCGATTTAAATTTCAGGGTCCTCCACTGAAAATGAAAGTGAATATCGGTTTGAAACCTTGAAGCAGCGTACGTGACGTTTCCAGTGCCTTGCATTTATTTTTACATGATCCTCTTGAGGCTCGATCGTTCCTCAGAGACTCATCAATTTATCTGATCCAATTAAAGCACTTTTTAGACGTAAATCGCGTTCGTATTAGCGGTAAATTCGTCTTTCGGTACGTTTACTTCATACGTTTTCGTACGCGATTGCGATAACACGTGATTCGGTCGCTTCAATTAACTCATTGATAAAAGTGATGCACGGAAGATCTCAGTTTTAACATTTTCTTAGAACAGAAATATCTACTCGTGGATAGATTCAATGACAACTGATTTGAGTCACGTGAAATGTAAAGAAAAATTGAATATTTATAAAGGAGTATCAAAATTATCAAACCGTATCAAATCGTACACGGTCAGAAGGTGAATCAATGAAGCCAACTACCATTGAGAAAACAATAGACGCGTTGAAATTTCATTAAACCTCGTAACGCATCCATAATCTCGTTACAATGAAGTATAATTGACCCACGCGATTCACAACAGTCACCACTGACGCAACGTTTATAAATAAAGTTCGATGAAAAGGAAGCACATTTTTGTACGTAACAGAGCCCCGTAAACGTACGACTGTTTTGCGTAACAAGAGCCGTTAGGTTAATCGCCATTGACGAACCATTTCCGACCATTGAATAACCATGTCATCTCCCACTGCTGCTCGCCTCAAGGTCATCCATCATCGTACTCGTTTCGAAGCCCCCTCGAGATCCGAATTTAAATGACGATCCGGGATCAAGCAGCGCCGCCAGATCAAACGGAACGGTTAACATCTGGTTATATACCGATGTGTCTTCAAGTGTGCAATGTGTTTTCACAGTACGTTTCGCGAATAAACATACCGACGGAAAAGAGTGGCGAGAAATTGCCAGATGAATATTCACGATGCTTTTATTCAATTTGTTGTTTACATTTTTGGGTAAATAAATCATTTTGTTGCACTTTGCTGTGTGTATAGGATATACGTTATTGTATCTTGGATAGAGGAATATGGAGACTTACAATTTTGGGACTTGTAGTTTTGGAACCTTGGGACTCAGGAAACTTCTGAGTTAGTTCTGACTGATGCACCTGATAAGTAAATCATAGTGCAAGTAGTTAATGCCTGAAGCTAAAGATAATGTCTGAATCCTAGGTAAGTTTGAAGATGCAACTCCACAAACGATATCTGAATGTTTAAAAGTCCCAAGACCATCCTAAAGTTCCAAAGTTGCAAATTCGTTAAGTCTGAAAGTTCCAAAGAATCGAAAGGTCGGAAATCTGCTTGAAAATCCCAGAGCCCGAAATCCAATGGCAAAATGTACAAGTTCGTAAAATCTGAAAGTTCCAAGCAGCTTCAGAAATGTCCACTTGAATATCCCAGAGTCGAAACCCAATTTCGAAGTAGCAAAGTCAGGAAAATCTAATGTCCGAAAATGAAGGAAGAGGTTAAACTCGAGAATCCGTGACCTCGAGTTTTCCGTCACCTAGACTCGCCATATCACACGGGTTGCATCTATTAGTAGGGTGCGTGCAAGTTGCGTTTGGACAGCGTCCCGAGGAAAGTCAATGTCACGGCAGACAAAAATACAACGTCGTCTGGCAAGCAACACACGCTGTCTGAATTCTAATCCATGACCGAGATTCAGTCGCATTTCGCGTAGCCGATGTTTCAGAGCCGTTTGCGTGTGATCGTGTTGGCTGGCTGCGTCGCATAGCGAGCGACGTGCCTTTCGCAAATGCCCAATTTCCCGTATTGTCTGTGGTGTTGTTGCCGGCCCCTAGATCGATACTTGTCGAGACACGGGGACAGGTTCGATCACATCGAGTACACGCCCTTGTACCAGGTGAAAAACACTTTTTGTCGAGTGCCCTGTCGTCTGGTCAGCGTCTGGTAATTAGCCTGCATCATCGTTCAGACGAGCCTTTATTTTTCTATTTGTTTCGTCTGCTTCCTATAGACACGATATTTCTTCTTTTGCCTGGTAGTTTTATTTCTGGCGATGTGTTTCTCCTTTTCCCTTGCTGCTTCCTGTGTTTGTGTGGACTCTCTGTTGGCAGCGGCATGAGTTCAATTAAGCTGTCGTGAATTATTGTTGCATTCGCCGTTTGTTTTCGATGAGATGACGGTATTAACGTACTTGAAATTACTACTAATAATAACAAGAACCTCGACATTCTATCTTTGTCCAAGCTTTCGAGGAACCTTTTCTTTCGTAACGGTATTGTAGCAAAAAGTGAATCGCGTGTGGAGTCTGCGAAGATTTTAAGGGTTAATGGCAACAAGGTATACCGCAGACATCGAAGAACAGACGCGAAGATGCAACCACGTGTATCTACTCTGTAGCTATTACATCCTGATTTCGTGCATCGATCAGTGCCATCGGAAACAAGAAGGTCGACTCTGCTGACAAGCGTTCGCTCGTAAATCAATTTCAGGGCAGCTTGGTTGTGCGCGACGATGCATTCCGTAATAGATTTCGACTAAACGGGTCAGAGAGATTCAGGCACGAAATTCAATGTAAACACGCTTGCAAGCAGGACAACGTAGGAGAGACAGCATTTGTGGATGCTGAGTAATTGGATAGAGCTGTTCGATGAAGAAAATACCCTTTCAGAGTTGAATTCGTGGCATCCTCGCGTTACAAACGTGCCTGCCGATGGAATTTCTTATTTCGAACTATCGGTATTCTGATTGCATTCGACATCTTTTAGAATCCATCGATATTTTCAACTTCATATTTCAACAATTTCGCAATTTAAACGATTGCAAATTTCATTCAGTTTCAAAATTTTAAATCTATAGATTCTATCTATATTCGTTTTGGAATCTTTCACATTTTGAAATGTTCAGTAGTTGTAAAAAATGAGTTAAATTTGTTCTTGACTGTACACCTTCGATTTCTTTAACGCGCAGCAGCTGCTCCTTTATTTGTTCAACTGGAAGCAAAGATTTGCTCGCGCTAACAGAGATTTGGTATGATCGCAGTTCTTCCTTATCTGTCCCCCTTCCGGTGACTTATAACTCCCCGTAAACAATTTCGTTTTCCCGATGGAGGATCGTTTTCCCGGAGGCAGCTCGTAAAAGAAAATCGCGAGTCTGCGGACCAGAGAGGAGAAACGTTGGAGCGATTTTTCAAAGGAAGTTCGTGCATCGAACTTGCCAGGCAACTGGTAGAAACTACGTGAAAAGTTCTATATCAGAGGCAGAGGATTGCTTGAAATACGTTTTGCAGACTGCCTTATTTCCTACCTCTAGTTCGAACAACCTGCAAAACCATCGGCGTATCTGGCATCCGTTCCATCGACCGGAATATTCGATACATCGAACGTCGTTACCTTTTTCCTTCTGGTAATCGACCGTAACTTGCTTATTTCTATCCTTTTTTAAACTTGCAAACTGAAATATTGTAAACGATAGTTAGGTTGCATATTGTCTGACATTATTTCATGACAGAAAAGTATTACAAAATGGCACTAATGGTACGTCAGTTCAAAGTATAAAGCTTGATTGAAGTAACTACACAAGCGTTTCATCGATGTACTTAATACAAAATGGCTGCCAGTTACACCTGACGATGTCTGATTTTTAGTTCCTTTATGTTCCTGTTAGTCATTAGGTCTAACAGAATTTCATGACTTAAAACTATCACAAAATAATACTTGTGATACATCAATTTAAAGCTTGTACTTCAACAAAAATAGCCATGTAAATGTTTCATCGATAGTCTTCATACAAAATGGCTGATATTGAAAATTGAGTAGTAGCTAATAGTCAGCACAAATGGTTCATTGTTCATTCTCATGCCAGACATTTTGTATTAATATCAACAGGCATTTTTGTAATACTTTAATCTTTAACTTGATGTTAACTTGTGTTATCAACAAGCTGCGTAAATATCGTGCATAATACAAAACTTTAGCATGATGATGGTACTATTATCTTAAAATTACAATGATGTGTACGGATAAGAGGAACTGAAAATAAGATTATACGATGGTAAATCGTTTAGAATTGGCCATGTGAGAGAGTGCACAATGGTCTTTCCCGAGTTGTTAGTAACGAGCGTAAGTTATGTAAAATGTGCTCGTTTCCTCGGTCGTTCCATTCAGATGATAATTTCAAGATTACCACAGGGTTACGTAAGCAACGAAACCGAGTCGAGGAGGGTATTTCAACGACAATCGGAATAATAGCATTGGATATGAATTCTTAACAAAGTACACTACACGAAACTTTACTTCTCCTTGCTATTGAACTTTCCCAATCAATTGAACGCCTTTATCGCTCCACAACTTTCCCTTAATCCAACATTAACCCATTCATTTCGTACGGACACTGTGAAATTTATATACCTACTTCTTTCTTAACTCTTATAGGTGACTCATATTCACTATTCACTTTAATACAATTTGTAATAAATAGTTTTTGATTAAATTTGTGGGTACATGTGATGTGTACACGTGGTGGAATAGTGGTAATTAATAAGAGAAGTAGTAATGTTAACTTCAATATATAATGTTGCAGTATTGCAGTTGTTTCAAATTTCCAAATTTCTACCCTTGAATTCATAAATTTCCCCTATCTTTAAATTCCCAAAAAATCCCCGAATTCTCCCTCTCTAACAATCCCCAAATTCCCCAATTCAAACTGTATACAATTTACAAAAGAAATAAGAAGGTATAACAATTCACGAAGAGTGATTTGCATAATGGGAACGGTTAACCCTTCGAATTCGTTCTATCGACGAATCGCTCGAAGCACGAGGGACAAATAGATGCTTCGAAGGCAATTCGTCATTTCAGACCAATTGATCCTTGCGCAGAATGCGTTTTCATAGAAACGGTGTCTGTTGGTTTTGCAGGTCGAGGCCGGCGACGTCATACTCAGGGTGAACGAAGTCGATGTCAACCGATTCAGCACTAAAGAAGGTAAGATGATCGACCTGTTTTAGCTTTTTGCGATATACGCGATATGCTCGATCAAATGCACTCGTTTTTTCATCGTTCCCTTTCCTCTTATTTAATTGTCTCATTTGGGAGATGATACTCGGCAATTCCAAGCATAATTTCTTTATCATAACTTTACTGTAACTCCGTGCTAACTTTAGCAGAGTTTATTAGCGAAGTTCACTTTTAATAAAACTGAGTTCAAAGTAATTTAATTTATACGTAAACTTTAATCAGTTGTAAATTCTTTTTAAATAAAAATTTCTCCTTAATGAAAATTGAAATTATTTAACGAAATGATGATCTTTTAAAATGAAAAGATTTGTCGTTTCATTGACCAGCTGCATCATCGATCACGTGGTTATTGAAAATCATAGACGTAGCTCTAGCGGTGAAAATTCAGCGAATGCTCTCAACTCGATGCTCGTTTCATTTTGGCCGCGTTTGTCCTGTCGTCGGCGCTATGGAATTTTCGTTTGATCTCTATATTCGTGCGTAAATTCGGGAAAAATTCTCTGACGCGGAATGGCCATCGAAATTGAATTGGATAACACGAAGGAAAATCGTATACGTAAGCGAACAAAATGTACACGCATTTCTCGAGATAATTTTGCAAGGAATTTAACCTCTTGATCTTTCGCGGCTGTGTTCTTGATAAAAATAATTAATTTCAATTGAACGCGATACCGAGAGTGTTGAGATAGATCAAGTTTTGCTCATTTGTACTCTGTCGCGTGGCGAGGACTCGTTTACTTGTTTGCAAAATTCAACTGAATTTTTGCCACTTTTCGTAGTTTTGCGATGTTGAAATTTGGAGAGATCTGCAATTTTTGGTCATAGGAATTTTGGGATATAAGAAATTTAGGACTTCGGAGGATTGGAACTTTAGAAGGTTGAAATTTTGGAGGGTTGGAGAGGTTCTAAATTTTGAAGGTTCAGGACTTTGAGACATATAAAACTTGAGAGTTTGGACGTTTAGGAGTGTCGGTTTAGAATTTTTGAAGTTCAACCCCTTACCCTACAATATCATGACACACTCATGACGCACAGTTGATATATGACAAACCAGACTCGTATTTTCACAGCAACAGAACTTTAGGATTAATTGTAATTACACTCTGTATAATCAAGTATCACCAAAGACAAATTGTGACAATAATTAACTAGCTGTGAATGACACAGCTGAATAAATTGTAGGTTAAAAAGCGAAAAGCAGCTAAATCTTCCAAATCGTTTGAAAAGTTATTAAAAATTAGTGATTAAAATTGAACAGCATAAAACGAGTAAGATCCCATCTTGAAATTGTAGTTTGCCAGACACTCGAGGCAACAGCAATTAATTCGACTGGCGTTTGGTAGGCGCATTTGGACCGCGAGAAGTTAAATCCCCGTGTAGACACGGTTCACGAAACTGAAATATTACTTCGTGTCTGTTCGCGATGTCAGCCTGTCAAATTAAACAGAAGTCAGAGGAAATACGAGCGGCCCGATATTGCGTTGGCCCAGGAATCTTCTCAGTCGACCATCACGTTCCTCTTTTTCACCTGTCCTGCGGCCATCGCAAAACGTATGTAAGGATGTCTGGATGTTTTAATTTGCAAAATTCTGTTTATCTCCCGAATCCTCTCTTCTGATAGTTTTTATGGGGAATCGGTTCATTTAGAAATGAAAACTTTTACAGATTTGAAAGCTTGAAAACAAGATTCAGAGAATTTCGAAGGATGAAAGTGACGGGATTCCGATACGATGATAAATTCGGCTATTTAGCATTGTTTGACGTTGAAACTCGTTTATAAGGAGATTCTCACGTTCCGCTCGAGTCAACAAGATTTCCAACTTTTCTCGAGGAAGTTGGCTGCTTATGAAACTTTTTCTACGGAGTTTGTCTCCTTCGTTCCTTGTGATTTACCGTCGTCGTTAACCGGATTCTCGCTCCGAATTACTTGTAACTTGGATCAACTTGCTTACAGCCCGCTCATTCGTAATTTCGTTTGCCTCTCTGTTATTCGAACGGATGGAGTTTCTTTCGGGGGATCACGTTTAACTTTCCTTTCTCGTTATCCTGGCTTTGCCAATTATTAGAGAGCATGTATCTTGTTCTTCTTTTATTCATTTTTATTACACGCGGTTTTGTTACAAATTTTCTGCTTTTCTGTTTTACCAATTTTATCTCGTTTTGTCCATCTCTGTTCGGTTATTGCTGTTTGTGTATTTATTTCAATTGAAAATTTAATGCACAAGTTTTTAATTACTCGTTCATAAGGAGTTTGTGTTAGTTATTGACCAAGCAGCCGAGTGGCTAAGGGCGTAGCGTGAAAGACTGATGATTGCTGGATCGAATTTCATTTTTGACATTATTTTTTATATACCTACCTCACTCCCGTTGTCAAATCCCCATATTTCTCGAATATGAAAACTCCGAAATTTCCATCTTCCCAACCGGAAAACACATTTGAATTCAGCGACAACAAAGCGGATTCGGAAACAGCGTTAAAACGTTTCTAAATTCCCGTTGCAAACGCGATCCACGTATAATTCCTATTCCAGTCGCTTTTCCAGCCGCTTTCGAGCCCCGACACTCTACTACTTCTCACTTTTACCCGCTTTCTTCGTCTTCTTCTTATTTCTATTCGGTCGTTTTGTGTTTCAGTGTTGAAATGTCTGCGGCTCTCGTCGGACCCCGTCACCCTGAAGCTACGAAGGGGTAAGTCAAGTGCGCCTGCAAATTCTTTTATTCGCCTAAAGACCGTCGTTGAGTCGCCGAGAATCTATCCCGACTTCTCTGCATTCTTCCTTTCTACATTTCAAATTACTGGTTCAAAATGTATTCCGCACGCGAAATGTCCACCTCACCGTTTTCAAATTCGCGTATACTTAATCACGTGCTCCGAAATCGATCAAAGGTTCGGCCATTTTGTATGATCATTTTTATTCGAACGTCCATGCGGTTGTAAGACTTTAAACCTCATACTAACGCGCCGTAAGCTGGGTTTTATGATAGTTTTATGTCAGCACTTTGAAGTTGCGGAGTCTAACATTTTGTGTGGTAGAAGTCTTAATCTGAAGTTTAATATTTTTATTCATTTGCTATTACTTTTCTCTGTGTACTATCTGATCAGAATTACCTAAACGTCCATAAATATAAAAATACGTGTTAGAAATACATTGTATACTAATTACGAATGGTAAGTTAGGGTACATTTTCGAGTATTTGAAATTTTCCAAAGGGGTTTAATTAGCGATACCGGACAAGGTTCTCGCGCTGATTTATGATCGGATTTCGCCATCTGCGCTAATAATCGCGACGCTCGTTTCTGCTTAAACGAGCCGGACTAACGAGTCTTGTGTTCGCTCTTTGCGAAATCCGATTGCATTCGAACGGTGAAAGTACACGACAGGGAAAGAAAATTGAGAGAAACGTCGACACGACACGACGAATGTACCTTGCCACGAGTTTCGCATTCCACCGATAAGCAGTTCCTATAATCAACACTTCGCGTGGGCGGTGCATTTCTTCGCCGGGTCTTTTCGTCCAATTTAACGCCTCACTTTTCCCATTTTTCTTCTCCTTCTTCCCTCGTTAATACGATCAAGGTATTCGAAAGTGCTGGACCACGAAATCGAAAAATTAAGCTTAAAGCACGCTGTGACGCTTCCTTTGAATGACATACATTTTTTTAATTATTATGTTTGAATATTTTTTTAACACCGAACCCACCAAAGAGGTCAAAGACCATTTTACAGGTCCTTTATTTTAAATTTGTCGATTTCATGAAGACGAAGAATTAATGTACAGTAATGTCATTTGTTCATTTATTTTTTAACTTCAATTTTAATTTGTAACTGTGGATAGTCGATCAATGTTTTTGAACAAAAAATCTGTATTAGCTTGTGCAGCTAATTTTTGTGTGGGTCCTAAAATTAAACAAAACAATGAATTCCTTTTAATTTCTAAGTTTCTCAATTATAAAGAAAGCCTGAGAATCGATAAAGCGTGACCCTTTTTCACGGAAGAAGTCGATTTAAAAATTCCATGGGCACGTTAAGACGCATGAATATTGAACGGTGAAAACGGTGTTTACCGTTTCGCGTAAACATGCATTTTGTCACGAGCCAATTGAACTAGTCGGTAAATATGCAAACGTCCGGTATCAGAGGACAACTGGGCATGTTGCGTGAGCGGAATCATTGTGTAAACTTACCTGAGGGACCAGATACTAGGCTGCTTTACAGGACCCTCGTGTCTAGCCGATTTACACCGGATTATCGTTATCACTGCACGCGCACCTTGAATTCATTCGATGCTCTAACCTACGCCATCCTCGAAGCGCTGTCGCCGCTAATGAACTTCGTGTTCAACACCCTGATCACCCGATTAAATCGTCCTTCTGCCATTTCGATCGATGGACAACCGTCAAAATCCTCCCGGAGATATCAACCAGAATTATAACCTTCAACTTTACAAAAGTTGTAGAGAGACTAAAGTGCATTTGTCCTGAAATTACCGTTGCAGTTTTTTCAAACTCAATTTCATTACACTGGAGCAATCATTGAACGAGTTATAAGCTCGTTTGTTAGCCGACAAAATACGGATTTATCAGGATGGGTGATGTTTAACCGGCATAATACCGGGAGGGTGTAGTTAACATATTATTGATTGTCGGTTTGCTAATCGGCTTTCCTCAGCGTTCAATGACCGAACGTTGGCTAATTGGCTTTTCTCGCTTGTGTACGAAAGGGATTCGCCGGCGAAAGCAACGTCGATTTTGAAGGCCTCGTTTAAACGCGATCGATTATTTTAACGATCGGAATAAATAAAAAGTAGCGAAATTCAGCTGTATCGAGATGGATCTTATTTATCGGTAATTGCGAACGATAGAAAATTGCGACGAAAGAGTTGGTAATTGCTGAAAATTATAGTCATCGAATGTAATCACTTAATAACTTGTTCACGAACCAGCCATTGAATACGTTCAAGAATAACATAAATTTAAAGTCAACTAATTTCAATTTATGTAATACTCTTATCAAGATAAATTACCTACGTTATCGCTAAATAATTTTATTGGTTTCTTATTTTAAGATAAAAAGTATTTATCCGGATAACCCGATTCTTCGCGATGATTCACAAAAATTAGTGATCTTGATCGGTTAACTTACTATCAACACCCTTATCAAACCGATTTAATACTTTATTAAATCGGGAATATCGCGTTCCGAATTTTTGAGATCAACGTTATTAATCGCATTACCGGCTAATTGGTTCGCGTTATCGGTAATCGTCCAGCTTCAACACACCGTATTATAGTTATCAATTAATGTCATCTGACTAATCGTGGCTCTAATGATAATTAAATCTCGCGTCGGAATCTCGCGTTACCGCTGGAATCTTAATTCGACGATTTTCATCGCGTTTTTGCCGATCGTTAAATTTTACAACGGTTCAATTATTCACGGACTGGTCGTGCAACTATCCGGCAAAGACGATTCGCTGTCGTGCATAGAAAAAAGATTGAAACGAATCGTACATTGTGTTGTTAAATTACCTCATCACGTTCGGTCATTAATCAACACCGCGACACGATGCAATTAGCTTACCTTTTAGAACCGTCCTATAGACCTCATTAATTCACTTTGAACACGTGAAATTCCTTCCGTGTGTACTGAATTTATCGATGACATATAGAACGAACGAAAAAATTCTGAAACATTTTTACTATAATTAACGCTGAACATACTAAAACAGTCGAATGAACATTTTACAAGTTTTTGAAGTTTTTGAAGATTCATCAGAATATCCTTTTCCCTTCTTTCATTATAATTGCAAGGTTCAGTGACTTTCGATTTAGTGATCCCGTTACGATTACGAAAATATATAACACAACATCGGTGTTGATCCGGTGACTGAACTCTTGGCTCGATCTAATCATAGAACTCACTGTCCGCGTATATGGTCGCTCTTGAACCTGATAATAATAATAGAATTATTACGCGATCGCAACGGATTGAAAATGCAATCCTGGCGTCTGCTCGGAAACGCCTTGTTCCAGCAACGTCAGCTGATCGCTGTTCACGCGCGTTAATAGGGAAAAGAGGAAGAGCGTCGAGGGCGTGTAATTAAGCGTACGAACGAACGATCAAACGATGCACCGCGGATAACAAACGATTTTCTGTTAGACTGGCTCATTGATTGATCGCGGTCTGCGGGTACAACGTTGCGTGCAATCTCGTCGCGTAAGTTTTACCGGAAATATGAACTTCAATTCTTTCAACATTTTTTTTTTTAACTTCTACATCTTTCCGAAATTTCAAAACCTACAATTGAAACCCGTAAATCCTCGAATTTCTAAATGAAGCTCTTACCTGAAACCCAGATACGATAACTTTATCTTCGATCTTTTATCTCCCGTTTCCCGCAAACTTTCACGATTTAATCTAACGTAGTTTATCCCAGAGGAACAAAGCAGTTCAAACAGAAAAATTCAGATAAGATAATCTCGTTTCCGTAGATCCTGCAATAAAAGCGCACGTGCGTCGTTTGCTGTCACCTGGCCAGCCAGCCTGCGACGAGACGGATTCGTCGAAGATCAGTCACGAGGCGACCACGATCGCGAATAACCCAAAATCAACCGTGCCGTCGGGAAACGGCGAGGACACCGAGCCCAGGAAGCCTGGAACACCGGAACTTCCGAGTGGATCACCTCAGGAACCGACCGGTGCGACGCAATATGCGACAAGAAGCAATGGCTCGTACAGCGACGCGTCTGGCTCCTCCGAGCTAGAGGCGCTTCTTCCGCCTGTGGACAGCTTCAAGGAGGAAGAACGAGCCCAATGGGAACCCCTGTCCGGTGATAAATTCAACAGGCAGAAGAATACGCCTAGGTAGGTCATCTCTCGACGAAATATTGTATGCGTCCGGCTGAACCATTCAGATGTACTAGTTAGGTAGTACATTTTATACTCCTGCCCACGATGTCCATTTAACAATCGTATCTTCTTCGTGTACAGTAATGTTAACCGATTCTTGAAAGTTAAACCATTAAACAGCGTTAAAGGAGGTCATCTAAGTACATAGTAAATAAGGATAAACATGAAAGAATGCAGTTTTACTTTAATTTTAAGCTACTTTTAATTTATAGAGATAATATGTATGTATGCGAAGAAGTGATGCACAAAGTTATACTGAGTCGACATTAATTGGGGAAGCGTTAAACGGTCATGTACATACGAAATCAGCGTTAATTGAGGTAGCGTCAAGTATATTACCCAGCGTATTACGTAAAACAGCCAACGCAGACCCACTTATCCTCGCGTATAAAGAGTACAGAACAAGGAGTGTAGTGAAACCTTTTCGTAGTATTCTTTAAAGTTTGCTAACCTATCAAGTTGTTAATCGGAAAAATTGATGACAAAAATCCAGGTTCGAAGCGTACATGATGACCGGCGACCTAATGCTGAACCTGTCGCGCACTCAGCAGAGCACCGGGCTGTTGCCGAAGCACCAGAAGAAGGTGGACTCGCTGAGGTACAACAATCATCACACCCACCATCACCATAATCACCACAATCACCACCATCATAACTCGGTACCCACCAGTCCTAACGAGATGCTGGGCCATCACCGTGCATACAAGTGTAGCGGCTCGAACTCGGCCAGCACGTCACCGGTCGGGATCAGCAAACGCGATGGCGGCCAGTGTCCAGGCCAGGCCGATAATAGCAAACAGAACGCGTCGAGTTTCGGTTACTCGAGCGGCTTCGTGCGTACCTCGCGCTCCGAGGACCACTTACAATTCCAAAAGGACCCGTCGATGAGCGCGGTGGACATTGACATTGACGACGACGTCACGTCCAGCCTGAACACCCTGTTGGACACGCGGCCGGACAGCGGCCAGGGTTTGTTCAGCGACAGGATCGTCTGGACGTACAACGCGCCCGTTAGCTCGCCGTCCGCCTCGGAGCGCACTTCCTGTTGCCAGAACGGCAGCTCCTCTCAGTCCTCCTCCAGTAGCTCCTCCACGGAGGGCACTAGTCCCCAGAGATCCTTATCGCCAGCCTCCCCTACCTCGGTCTCGTCCTCCGTCATGTCCTCCAATTCTGGATCCCGTAGGTTCCCACCGCCGGTACCCACGGGCACCACCGCGTCAGCCCTGGGACCCTCCGGCGACGGGACCGCATCCTCGGCCTCCGGCCTTCATCCCACCAACGGTGACCTCAGCCAGTCCGAGGCCATCAGCAACATGTCCAGTCCCGACTACAACGACGAGGAGACTATGGACATACTCAGTGCACGCGATATCATGATGGTCAGTGATCCGAGTGACAGTGACTCGACGATACTGGCCAGTGAACCGCCTCAGAGGAGGCTCAAGACGAACCCGCCTACCTCTGCCTCTTACTCCTCCGGTCAGGACACCTCCGAGCATAGGATAGTGATACAGGTCAAGGGGCCCGACAAGGATACCTCTTCCACCAGGAACACCAGCCCCAGACAGAACAGGCGACGAGGCAATCCGGAACTGGTGTCCGCTTCCACGGGACAGAACGTTGTTCAACGACCCGCCAACGCTCCCGCGGGCAATGTCACCTCCGAGTTCGTTGGTTACCAGGTACAACCGCATTCGGAGAATACTGACACTGTCGAGGATATGTTGTTCCCGTTTCGTTCGCTCGTTGCTTCTTTCTTCATTCGGTTTTTGTGCTTCAGGAGTTGAAAGAATGCGAGGACGAAAGGGAAGCTTCGAATGCAGGACTCTACGAGGAGAAACATAGCGGAGCATCGCCGCCCCAGTCGGCCGACGACGAAAGCGACATCGAGAGTCTCCATAGTTTTCATTATAGCCCGAAGGCAGTCGATCTACCGTCCGCCGTTCGATTGGCTAAGAGGTTGTACTCTTTGGACGGCTTCAAGAAGTCTGACGTCTCCAGACACCTTGGTAAAAAGTACGTGATCGGTCCATTATGGAAATACGAGGATACTCCCACAATGCGAATGGATAACCCTCCACTCGCCATCTTCGGTCATCAAACACTGAACCTGGTTAACCTACCATGCTCCACATATTGTATTCGAAGATACAAGGGTATCAACCTTAGACAAAAACGCGAGTTACGCCACTGGGGATGATCCTCGTAAGAAACTACAAGACGATCGGCGTCGAGATATAACCCTGATCGTTTTATCGTATTTCAGCAACGACTTTAGTACAGCTGTAGCCGAAGAATACTTGAAACATTTCAACTTCGAGCATGACACGCTGGACGTGGCACTCAGAAAGTTCCTTGCCCAATTCTCTTTAACGGGAGAGACCCAGGAGAGAGAAAGGGTGCTTCAACACTTCTCCAAAAGATTTCTCGATTGTAACCCTGGTGCATTCAATTCTCCAGGTAAAACATTATTCAAATTATTATATTAAATGATCGATCGCTGTTACACGAATCATTCATATTTCAGATGCTGTTCATACGTTAACCTGTGCTATAGTACTGCTCAATACGGACCTTCATGGCCCACATACCCATAGAAAGATGTCGTGTAACGCTTTTATAGAAAACCTGTCGGAAATGAACGAGGGTGATAATTTCCCTAGGGAGGTGCTCAAACAACTCTACAACTCCATTAAATCGTTCCCCTTGAAATGGGCCTTGTAAGTTTCCTCGAATCAGGACTATTTTAAAAGATCGAATACATAAATATTGTATCGTGTTCTGTAAAGGTAGCGCATAAAATAAACGAAATTGTTTTTGTTCAGCGACGAAGGAAGCGAGGGAACTACGAATCAGCCGATTCCACAGGGTGACGGTCCAGCGATATCTGCGACCGGAAATCCGTTTCTCGATGTGCCAAACGTTACGGGTGCTACAGAGTTTAAAAAGGGTTATGTTATGCGAAAATGCTGCTTCGACTCCAACGGGAAAAAAAGTACTAACTTCTATTACAATTTGCGCGTGTACTATGTACAATCCCATCATTTTAAATACGATAAATAAAATGTGTATGTTTATTAGCTCCGTTCGGGAAACGAGGCTGGAAGATGTATTATTGTACATTGCGGGAACTTGTATTATATTTGCACAAAGACGAGCATGGCTTCCGTAACGATAGTTTACACAATGCGATACGAATTCATCACGCGTTGGCCACCAAGGCATCCGACTACACCAAGAAGCAACACGTCTTCAGGTTACAAACAGCTGATCAGGCAGAGTATCTCTTCCAAACGAGGTGAATACTGTTTTCGTAAAATTCATAAACCTTGTCAATGGAACGAAGGAAGGGATATAGTATGGTTAAATCTGGTGTCGAAGAACCCAAAGATCTAATGACTCTAGTATCTAAAGATTCTAGAAACTCTCCGAGACCTAGATTAATGATATAATTTATAACCACGCTATATCAATTCCTCTAAGTAGTCCGTGACGTATAAATTGAAATTAAAATGATTTTCAGCGATTCCAAAGAATTACAGTCATGGATCGACACGATCAACTTCGTATGCGCCAGTTTCTCTTGCCAGCCACTAGCAGGCGCCGTTGGTTCTCAACGAAAATTTCAACGACCCTTACTTCCATGCAGCCACACGAAACTATCTCCTGTGAGTACGGTTTCGGTTATTAGAACAGATTGAAAAGTGGTTTCTCCTCGTTCATTGAATAGAACGTAACACCTATGTTCATTGTTCTCTTTATTTACAAGCCTTCCTCAACTACTGTCGAAGCGAACTTCACTGCTTAATTCTCGTATCTTCAACACGGAATACACTCGTCACATTGACAAAAGAGATCATTCCTTTCGGACACAAGATTAGAAGTAGTATACGCATGCGCGTAGGGTACACCGCTTGACAAAAAACGATGTTAGAATCAGCAAGGTTGTTTCGTGATATTTTTCAATTTCTCGTTCTGCTATCAGAGAGAACAATTGCGGGACCACGAAGAGAGGGTGAGCAAATTGGAGGCTGAACTGGAAGAGCACAGGCGACATCCACCTGAAAGAGGAGCCAAAGCTCTCACTGTACAGAACTACAAGGAAAAAGATGCTTATTTGCATCACGAGGTACATGAATTGCAACACTTTCTAAAACCAATATGATACGTAACTGAAACCCTGTTTTGCATTTATAATTCTTGATAATTTTACCGAAACGATTACCCAACACCCAGCAAGACCAACAAAATTAAACTGCGGCACTTTCACTGCGGTACACTTGCGTAACTGGGACATACGTATAAAACTGAACCGATCAAATTTCCTTCAATCCCTTTTCGTTTTCTATCAACGGTCACTTGCAATGTACAAGGTGATCAGAAAATAGGTGATCAGATTTGGTAGCGTACTCTGCTTTCTGGATTCTGTCAAATGAACATGATCGTGCATGCAATAAATAAGAAAATAAACCATGGATCCTGTAACTGTACAAATGCTTTCTAAGATTCCAATGTATAGCTATGCAAAATGCAACTGTTCAATGACAAACGTATATTTGACTGTGTTGTATGTTACAGCTGAAGAGGTACAAGACATACGCGTATTTACTGCGATCAAGATTGGCGTTTACCGAGGTAGAACCGTCTCTCGTGGAGAGCAGTATCGGTGAAGTGGACGAAGGAAGTGGGGCTATGTTGAATTCAGACGTGGCCCTGGTGCCACCGCCTGTTCCTGATCGACCAGCCATAAATAGGTACAGTTACAGGGCTGCCATTTACAACCGTAATCTGCTAAATGGTCAGGACTACGGCGGGGACATTGGTTGACGTGTGATGGGTGTCTTTTCAGCATGTGTGATCTAGTCTGACCTGTATAAGCGCAGGCAGAAGCAACTGCTGAAATCTGGAAGAATAATTAACGAAAAAAAAAATTATGAACTAACGATGTATTCGACGCATCACTTGTTAAGTACTGTACTTTTAACGTACCGTGTACTACTCACATTCTCTTTTACTATATTTAATCGTAATTTATCTCAGCGGCCATTAAACCGGTAGTGGGTAGCATTCGTACGCGACGCTCTATTACAGCAGCATTTTGAATCTTCTCTTTTGAACCGGTTCAAATAACGCCTGTGTTCGTTCGTTGTTGTTTTTCAAATTGATTCATACCACGCTCAAGTCGATATGTTTTCTATGATGCATTCGAAAGCTGCTGTTTTAAGCGTTTATCCCAAGAGTGGTTAACAAAAGTGGTGATTGGGTCAGGGTTCGCACTCTAACTCAGCGTAGTGTAAATGATTCACTAATTATACCCGAGTAGATTGTTAAAGCGTTGATATAAACAAAGACTTGGCAAGGCCCGAATCATCAGACTCGTGCCTTGACTGAAGATAAGACCAGTTTACGTATAGAACAATCCTAAACGACAGGACGACAAAAAGTGTTCGAGCGTTGCGGACATCGCGAAAAATTACATATGGATACGACAGTTGTAACCATCGTTCAATTAATCTCAATTTAAGGCTAACTGTGTAAAAAAGATGAAAGAAACGATACAAAAACTATGAGCATGGTTTTTAACAATTGAATCAAACTTTTTTTCTTAAATATATCTCGTGACCATTCAATCTAACACGTTTCTGTATTAATGATATAGTTGTATAGAAGATCTTCGTACGTCGGAAACAACGTTGTTAAATCATTAATGTC
Source organism: Megachile ligniseca (assembly GCA_945859555.1). Taxonomy (NCBI): domain Eukaryota; kingdom Metazoa; phylum Arthropoda; class Insecta; order Hymenoptera; family Megachilidae; genus Megachile; species Megachile ligniseca. Next base: position 7,769,706 of record OX243788.1, on the reverse strand, counting down.
ATAACTGCGTTTAACGTTGTATCATGTATGAGAAACAACTGCACGGTACTTTGTTGCTATATCAAACTGTGTCTGTCTTCGTACAAACAAATATCATGAAAAACATTCCCTCGTGCTTTTGGTTCCCTGCTTTTCTTCAAGTCCGCTGCTAACAGTTTGTAACATTTTTAACTGGTTCATGGTGTGGCGGGCAACTAGTGATCATTGGCGTAACTAAGTTCGAATCAAGATGGGCTTGATGTCTCTCAAAAAACTGGACTGGCTCTCATTATGTAACGTAAGGGATGAAAGATGTAGAGTACTTCATATATCTCATATTAGAAATTTAGACATTTTCAAATTCCCAAGTTTCCATTACTCATTTGGTCATCCCTGGTGAAGGGCATTGACAATATCAGTAAAGCTAAAGGTCCTGGCCCATCCCAAAACATCCTAGTTACGCCAATATTGGTCATAGAAGTATTTGCTTTTTTTATTGTTTTCAAGAACCATCACACGAGTGCATTTTCTATTCCTTTTTTTTCGTTGATTTTGTATCATGCCACTTGCTGCATAGAATATAACAGACTGTTGTATCGATAATTCAATGATAGCTACAATTTCCAGACGATACCTTTTTTTTTCTAATTACTATCATGTAAGAACGTAAAAATTTTTATTGATGGGAAAGTATGTTTTACGTGAACGAGACTTTTATAGATTTATTAACTGAAGGGTTAAGGAATACGACGAACAAACGACGAAAGTGATATTTTGTAAAATTCCAAAGTACTTTACTATCATTGTTAAATATTTATTTAGAATTAAAGTAGTCGTTGAACACAGATTTTTTTATTTTCTATACGTATATTTAATCGAGAATACGTTTTCTTTAACAAGAATTAAAAGTGTTCTCTTATTAAGGGGAATTAAACAGTATTGTGTTCTGCCTTTTCAGTTTCATTGTTGGTTTGCAACCGAGTTGGTTTGCGTCTGAAAGAGGGTAAAAAACGTCGATGATGAGTTACGAATGTTAAGACTGGATTTAAAAAAAAATTTAAGTACATTTAAGTGCAACATAGGCTTCTCTTGCTTGAAGAGCCTCCCATCAATGGTGGGAGAACCTAGGGAGAGCCTAATCAGAATCTCCTGTTCACTAAGGGTAGTCTAAGTTGCACGTGACCATACGTCACGATTAAATTATGTATCAGCCATTTTACACGTGCAAATGTACGATATATTTTTATATTTGGTAAATATTTCGCCAACAGTTCGATCCGTTCTATTTCATACACCTTCTTCGATTTCCATGTGTTTAATCAATGTGCTTTCTGTGATCGTGTTGTTGTTGGTTTGCGTTCTGTAAATTGGTTGATACGAATGTATACAATGTTATTCGATAGATTTAGTTGAGAATAAAAGAAAAAGAATTATGAAAAAGATATTGAACCTTAAGTTTCTCATATAAAAAATTACTCTATCGCAGATAGGAAACTATGTAGGCCTCACATTATTCTAATCGCTGTTTTGACTTTACGTTTAGATGCATAACAAGTAGCAACTTGTCGAAATTATTCTAGCCTTTTGGAAACAAATTATACAATACTGTATATATATATATATACATGTATGTATATACTGTGTACATATATGCAAATATATATATAAGTATACAGATAATAATTCTAGTATAAAAGTATTACGTAACATATTGAATGCTTTTTCGAAAAGCCTTTATAGGTTTTAAAAGATACGCGCGTTACAACTTATTGATCAAAAAAATTTTAGTATCGTGTTCTTTGGAATGTTTAACATTACATTTGACAATTGTTTGAGAATATTACTCATACTGTTGTTGTTGATTGTTATTGAAATTTTTAGAAGGTTGATAAATGAATCGAGCCTTTAAGTTATCAAGGAAAGAGCATGAACAAGTGTTATGCAATTCTTTTATGCCAGTATCTTAAAACTAATTAAATGATACTTCATTCCTGGAAAATGAGTATTAGAAACTGCTAATTTCTTGCTTTTCAGTTGGAAAAAAGGAAAAATCAAAATCTACAAATTTCTTTCTAACAATTTTGGTGTAATGTTTTGTAAAATACATTGCAAGCATAGCAAAGAAGTATTAGTGCTAATTTTATTTCTTTATAAATCTGTTTGTTGACTAGTCGAACTAGCGTGTTTCTAGGTATGGTTCCTGTAAATCATATCGCTGCTCAGTATCTACGAGTTCTATTAATTTAAGTATACAACAAATATAAGATATTATATTTCGTTACTTTTGTACTTTCAATGTAGATAGTCAACTACGATTCTCTGTTCTGCTATTTATTATTAACGTCATTCATTTCTTTTATATCGTTCTTTGATAAAGTCGTTCACGCTACATCTAATCATAGTGTACACTAGGCCCCTTGTACATAAAACTGTATTATATGTGGATAATAACGATTATTATAAACTATATAAAAGCTAATGGCAATAAACAGTCTTCAAATTACATAGAATTTACAACTTTCATACACAACTCCCAAATGCTTCAGATATCAGTAGGTATTTACTAATCCGTACCATTTTATGTGCACGATATACATATGCATTTGTATTTTGCATTCAAATTGCATGTAGAATGTTGTATAAATTTACTATATCATAAAATTTATTTTTTCAAAATACAAACATAGAATTATTTGTCTACTATTTATACTTTATTTAATGATTCTTTAATTTATTGCATGCGACAGGATTGAACCAGTGTCATCATGAAAGGAAGACAACAGGCCATCATCAATAACCAATCCAGCATGCACAGAAGTTATATTTAAGTTTTGTAGTGAAAAGTAATGACAAGATGGAATGCATTTGTTCTTATACATCAGGTTGGTAAGCATCTGTTTTCCTTCATTGAGAAAGCAGAAGCACATTAAAATTATCTTTAACTAAATTTCTTATCCAACACGATACAAATATGATCTTCAAAAAATCATTTAACTAGAGCCCTTTAAATACTTGACTTGTTTTTGGTAATAGAAAATAATGTCAAAGAAACATATTCAAGAATATTTAAAAGTCATATTCTTTTAAAAAGACATGGACAACCTTGGAATTTTAAAGGGTATGACCTTGAAAAATGTTCACTTATTTATATTTACTTTTTGACATTAAATCATGTTTTTCTCTGATATTTTCTTTTGTCATTAAAAATAAATAAAATATTTAAATCAGGATGGGACATCTTGTAGAGCACAGAAGGACAAAATACAAAATAGTATGAGATACATTCGAAGAAATAGATCAACCAAGTAATTATCATAAAACAAGTTTATTGCAACTTAATTTTGAAAATTAAGACATGGTTCGAACTCTAATTACAAACTTCTACTAATATTCTCTCAATTAAGTCCTACGAAATTTGCCAAACCGATCGTTTTGCAAACAGGAATAGCTTGATATGTATTTTAAGAAACCTAACAATAAGCTACTCTATCGAGAATCTCTCGTACATCGATCAAGGAAAATTATTGTGTAAGACAATGATCTACAAAAAACAGAAAAAATTATGACTATTACAATTTACACATTTCATCGAATACGGAAGTTGAAGACAAATTGCATGGATTTCGCATTACAAGCGTAATATTTAAAAAGCAACAGATATCGCTCAATATAATGAAACTATTCTCTGTTTTCTTTTTTTTTTCTTTTTTTTTCTAGATAAAATACTCGAAAAATCCTCGCTAGAGATTCATCGTGTTAGAAACAATATATAATATACAGTCAGCATCGATATGTTAGTCGAAGTAATACCGATCAGGTATGAATTTACAAAATTTGCGAGAAAACTTCTTTTTTTATACAACATTTACAAATGTAATATTGTTATCTGATACGTCAATAGTACACAAGTGTTTTTTCTCCTTTTTGGAAGCGTTGTACCTTGTTTCTGTACTTATTTTGAACGCATAAGGTGATAATTAACTTCGGTAATTTTATAGAATAGAGTACATTCACTCATTTTTCAATGACCGTGATATACAGTAGACTCTCGTTATATTGCCATTGACAAAAGTTGCAGCAGCGAACAATGTTAGGTATTTGCAATATATTACAGACATTATAATGAGTTGACCAGTAGATTGTCTTCTTTGATATTTTAGTAATGTACCATGAGGCGGTCTAGTAGGTGATGGTTTACAAACTTTTAGATTCAGAAATTGGTAAATTCAAGGAATATAACAAAGGTCTGTTGCATATCTGCATCATTGAAATTGATGGAATTTCCACTATTCCATATAATTACCTCAACTTCTTTTAATTGTATATAAGTTACTATTGTAACGTTAGGATCACCTTACAATTGTATTGTGTATAAATGCCAAAGAATCGCATTTAAAATACATTTTATTGCAATGTATTTCCTTAATCGCATTTACATTCACATATTCACCGATTACATTACATTCTTTATATCGCCTGCATATTTCGATAAATATTCTTTTTCCTTTTTGTGATTTATTTGCTCTCTCATTTTACCTTTTTTTCATTCTATGAAGTTTATATATACATACACATATAATGATATCAGTTACGTTTACAGTTATATATATTTTGTTGTTTTCGTTCCCAATTGTACAAATAAAAATTTAACGAAGATTCCATCGAGAATTTTGTATAAATTCATAGCGACACATCTTTGCAATCGAATACTCATTGTATATATTATTTTTTAGTTTCTTTGTATCTGTTCCCTTATACTAACTGTGAAACTTAAGAAATGACTGTGTACTTTTATGTACATGCGATATATCACTTTGTAAATATTATTTTACAATTGCGAAAATAAAATTGCAAACATGATTCATTCTCGTTTTGTCTTCCTTTTATCCTTGGAACATTAGTGTTCCAATATCGTTCGAACGAAATGAATTAAATGCTACATACAATTCTATTTTCTGTTTTTAGTGTCTGTTTATTATTACGCGATAAATGAAACGTTGGTGTTATCAACACTTTGATAAAAATGCCATGTATGGTAAAACACATTTATCAAAAATTGTTTTGTCAATAGGTCTTTATATATTATTAAAAAATAAATTCAATTGTTTTACATTACATCATTGTGTTACAACGTTACATCAAGTATTAGTATAATAAAAACAATTTTTACATCATTTTTTGAAGTTCCTAGTAATTATATATAAATATATACACATGATTTGTATACAAATTTTCGCGGTTCATAATACAAATTCATTGAAGGAAGAAATGTTCCTTAACCATAGAAATGTGTTCTCTTTGATAACAGTTTCTCTTTTTTTCTTTTTTTACTAGTAAATTTAGAAGCATATATTGTATCACTACAAGCACAGTATGAAAACATAAATAATACAATCTGAAACGAACAATCACGACAGCAAAATCTTTGTATACTTCATCAAAATTGTATATGACAACTATTGTTTTTTGTATTTCTCTTATGAAACGCTAACAGATCGAATTACACATTAAGAGGTATTTACAAAAATGAAGGTATCAATAGATTTTGTACGGATTTATTATCATATAATGAAATAGATATAATTGTATATAATTCTAAATTAGATACTGTTATTTTACATAATTCATCTGGTGATTCAAAATAACATGGATTCTCTACTTATTTACAGATACAGTGCAATTGTATATGCAATAATAATTAATAAACGATTTATATTACAATACAGGCCAACGAAACGGTTGACCCTACTCAACATACAAAGATACAAACTTTCTGTATACATACACACGACCCCATAAAAATTTCTTTTTTCTTCAATGATCTGGTGTCGTGTCATTTAAAGAGTGTCCGTAATATACAAGCGATCAATGTTCTAGTTTTTTGTAAAGTAAAACTAATATTGTACAACTTTGGAGGAATGTTGTGATGGCATAGCACCAACTTCACTATGAATCAATTAGTCAAACTGCAATGGCACTTTACAAATTAAATAATGCGTCTATATATATATAAATATATATAAATATAATGTATATGTATATATATTTATATATAATTCTTTCTTTTTCTCCATGTAAAACCTACCCAATAACGTAGTAACAATAACAACCGTGGATCGAGCTCTTTAGTTCATCCACTTGCGGCAGTTAGGCGCGCCACATGCGCATGCTATCTTGTGCTGGTCATCTTCTATGTCGAATTTGTAATCGTATGCCAGCTGTAAAAACAAACAAAAATGTTCCATGTATAAACGATTAATTAGAATAAAATGAAATTGATATAAAAATCATACCTCTTCGCCACGTGAGATTCTTCGCTTAGCAAAGATTATTATCCTAAGATCACGTTCGACCTCAACTATTTCAGCGACACAATTCGGGTTACAAGAATGATTGATGTACCTTGCGAGGCCTCCGCATAACGTCGCATCGACCACTCTCTCTTCGTCCAATCGGAACATATAAATACCACGATTCTATAACAAACATTTTCTTAGTTTTCTATCATTCATAAGTATAGATCATATTAGAGAGCATCATTGCAGGAATCAAAGGTTACTCCAAAAGGCACCGCTTCTCGGGTAACATTTATTTTAACATTTAATTGTACGATACAAATCTTATACAAAAGTAAGAAAATTATAATGTTATCGTGTCATGATAATATTGCTCCCTATTGCAGGCATGAACAAATTTGTAGTACGTAGGATGGACCAACTACATTTTCAAATTTAGAAATTTCAGAATTCACCGTATGGTCATGCCTGTTTAATTCTATCTTATACATACTGAAAAATAGCAATAACATACCCGTGCTTCGTACTGCTTCTCCCTCGTCTCCGCCAATTCGGTACGAATAATTTCTCCAATGTACTCGATGACCATCGTGTGTTTCTCTAGATCCCTCGCCGCGTACAATCCCAAACCTTGTATTTTGGAGCGTGCCAGGTACACGTTGTTACGCCATTCTTGTTTCATTTTTTTGTACTGTGAACTCTTGGAATGAACGAATTGTTTCGAGTAGGGACAGGCCACTTCACCAGCGACGGTGGCGGTCGGGACAAAAGCAGCTCTCGCCGAGGAACCCGTACGTTGCGTGTGTGGCCTCTTCCAGGGAAGCTGATTTCGAAGACGAGCCTCCGTTCTCGCGCTACCGGTAGGATTAATCGCTAACGGCAACTCTAACAATGGATTTCGACCGTATTTAAATCTGTAATCGGTTAGGGTTTCGATGCCTGGAAGACTTTCGAGAACACGGACGACCGCTGGCTCGGTTAGCCCAAACAGATCTTCGCCAGAGACGTAACGCGGGAATAACTGGACGCTGTGGGTCGTTCTTCGTAATTCGGCAAGCGGCTCTAGGATCCTGCTCCAAACAGCACGAGGCGTGGCATCTCGTAGTTCGACGTCCTCTTGCAATGGTTCCTGTACCAGTACTCTGAACTCGGGTCGGCCGGAAACATCATGGATGGAACACACGTAACGGCAGCGTTTATTTGGCCTCCTCATGCTCCAATAGAATCTAACGATTTTGTATCCAACGGGGTATATGTAATTCGGTGTATGAAAATTGGCAAGTTGATGGGGAAGCAATTGCCCGACGCTTAAAAATATTAGACTTCCAACTCTCAACAGGTGATTGTGTTCCGAGTGATGCATCACAGCCGCTACTTGTCTGTTCTCGTCCCGATTCACGTACACCCTTCTGTACACGGATAATGTAGTTAGCTCGTTATCCTTCTCGTTCTTTTGAACGTGCTGAGAGCAATAGGTACTCTGGAAAAAAAGACATACAATGTTATAGAACAAACAGTGCAAACTATAAACTAAATCGTAGAAATCATAAAATTGTACCTTATTCTTATAAAAAACACAGCCATCTTTAACAGCGCAGCCAAGGTGGTACACGTTGGTGCAACGCATTTTAAAACATTTTACTGTAGCTCCAGGCTTTTCGCAAACGATACAATTTAATACAAGACTATGTTGCAAAGCGGTATCGAGATTCATCAAGGCACCATTCACAGTTTCATACACATCATCTGACCAAAGAGCGCAGTTTAAATGCACCCATTTGTCCACGTCAAAATTAAGTAATCTAGCTGGACCATCAGCTGTACCATCACCTTGACTGTGGCAAAACATGCATCGTCGACTGTCTTCCGCTTTGGCAGGTACTACAGTCACTCCCATACGGAAAAGCATCTGAAATAAATCATTTGAAACATTTTAATGATTATACTGTATGATCACAATACTTATTTGAAATACTCTATACAACGTTCATTAATACCTCCGTGATTTCTTTGTCGGTCGGTTTCTTGTATTTAGTTGGAGGTTGCATCGAGCCAATAGACCAAGTTTTGTACCGCAAGCCTCTCCATACTTTAGCAGGTGGTTGTGGTTCAGTCGATTCAGTTGAAGACTCTTCCACCACTGAATGTTTCTTCGGTCGTTTCTCTTCTAACATTTCTTCTTTTGTTTCGGACACATCCTGCTCTTCCTTCTCCATTTTAATCTTAATTTCAGGTTCCTTCTCTATCTGATCCACTTCCATGTTTTCAACGTGTTCGACCGGTTGTTTAACCACAAATTTCTTTCCCTTTTTGAAATCATCGTCCAATACCTTAGAATCTATTTTGTTATGACACAGATGATCTACTATCGTTGCAGCCTAAAAGAAATATGCGTTAAATAAACTTCTGTACACGATTAATAAAAGTGTGAGCTTACCTTATCTTGTGTGTTTGATGGTGTTCTATGCATAAGGGCGAACTGCATGTAACAGGCAGCGGAACAGAAACATAGTTCATCGCCAGGCTCTGCTTCTTCCTTACTCAAAAATGGTAAATCTGATACTTTTTTTCTTATTAAACTATTTAATATCACAACATCACAATGACGACAAAATTTCGCGGCGCCATTCAAAATACTCTGTATATCGATCGGAGCTAAAAATTCAATACAAGTTAACATACGTGTTAGTTACGTCATTTATATGTAATATAATAATTAAAAAACACACCTCCTTCTTTACCATCTTTTCCCTTGGTTCTATAAAGACCTAATTTCTGACTAGGAGGAGTAGTAGTACGTTCTACTATCTGGTAACCAGTAGGAGGAGCAATATTTAAAATATTAGCCAAATCCTTAAGTACTCCCATTATATCATCCGCAGCCTGACTATTTAATGTTAATGTAACTGTTATGTTGCCGTCTCTCAAAGGTATTGGTGGTGATTTTCCAAGGCTACATAAAAACGTATTTTTTCAATTAATAAATTAAATAAAGAATGCATTTCATAACTGGTTAGGTTAGTAATATATTACATACCGAGGTATTCCTAGGTTCTCTTTATCTTGCTTAGAGGTATCCTTAATATAAGTTGGTTTCAGTCTAATTGGTATCGGTGAAATCAAGGGTATTACAGGTGAAACTCGTTTTAGCCAATCTGACTCCTCGTCTGATTCCTCCTCGATTAATCTCAAACCTGGGAATCGATGGATGAATTCTGGGATGACGCATTCGGGTGAAGATGAACTGACTATGGTGTCAGGAGAATCGACGTCGCGGTTCATTGACAAAGAATTCTCTTTCTTTTCGTCGGCTGAAAATTCAATGCTTATATTAGTAGAAAAATAAATTGTAGTAGGAAGAATAAACTCGAATGACTTTCAATCAACGTCATTTAGATTAGGCACGTAGTCAGGCAGGTATCTAGCAATAGGGAAAAGACCTGGCCATAATTACTTGCCTGGCCATAATTACTTGCCTGGCCATTTGCCTCTAGTTTAAATACGTCTTAACAGAAAATCGTTCATTCTTTCTTTTAATATAAGAAAGCTTACAGTCATCTAATTTGAGAGGTGGAAACTCCTGATCATAGAATCCTCTTTGAGTGGAAGCAGGTTGCTGAGGTGGTAAGGGTTCTAATTCACCAAATGGTTGGGTGTTATAGTGATCAGACACGCCAGGCAATGTCGCGGATCCATAGGAACCGATCAAATCTCCAGTTCTGGTACTATAATCCTTTTGACTGCCTATCTTCGTCAGGTCTCCCGAGCCAAAGATGGGACACACGCCATAATTTCTGCCCAGAAGTGGTTCTAATACTGCCATTGGTTGAAGTTGCCGCAACTGTGTCATTAAATTGTCAATGAACGTGTCATAATCCTCGTCTAAGCGGGATGGTTTTCTAGCACGCTTCTTCTGAGGTGCTGTCGCCGCGTCCTTTCCCTGGCTTTGTTTCCGTTTCTGTTGATATTGTCGCCTCTTGAACTTCTTGAGATCTACAAATGGAAACATTAAGATGCGAATAAGAACACAATAGAATTTTAGAAAAAAATCATCTGTACGCGTAATTTGCATACCAGTTTTGTCGTCAATCGATCCATCCATAAGCTCCTCTTTGGCAGTAAGAAAGTCTTTGGTATCGGTTAATTGGGTAGGTGTACCACTAGATAGAACTTCATCAAGAACTTCCTTTTTGACTTCCACTAAAGGCACTGTGTGTTGTGCATTTGCACCCTGTGACGCCTGGGCTTGGTGGCCCACAGTGTGAGACACCGTATGAGGCACTGATGGCGGTATTGTATTTATATGCGGGGATTGTTGCTGGGTCGAGACAATGGATTTCGGGGTAACTGGTATCTGGGATTGGGTTTGCTGTGTCTGCTGTGGCGGAGCAGTCGTGACAGTCGTCAACACTTGGGTGGTTTGAACGGTACTCGATACTTGGGTGGTGGACTGTATAGTTTTACCAGCCACCGTCGTGATCACGGGCTTCGTTTGCGGTACCACTCGTGAAACGGCCATAGCGGTCGACACGCACTGTTCCTGAACGGGAACGGTACTGTTGACTACAGGATCGTTGGGAAGCTTGGTCTGCGGCTGTGTAACGATAGGTTCCTGTTTGATGGCCGTTGTTGTCTCCGAGGTTTTGGTAGCAAGCGGCGGTGGTACTTGCTTGCTGATCGTCGTCGTGGTCGGTTGCTGGTTCGCCTGAGTTGTAACAGGAATTGTCTTGGCGGGTTGAGTCGTGATGTGCTGCTTAACGAATGTGTCGGCCACGCGTTGCTGCGATAAAACCGGTGCAGAGGTCGAGAGTGGCGGAGGTGGCTTAGGTGGCTCCTCCTTGGTAGGTGGACTTTGCACTTTTAAGGACGTTACCGATTGCGACAGAAACGATGTCTCTCTGTTCAGCACTTGCTTGTTGCAGGTGGTCTTGGGTGCTGGCACTTCGTTCAGTAAAGGTGGCAGAACGGAGAACGGAGTGGGAGGTACTGGCCTAGCCAACTGTGCTTCCAACGAAGGTACCAGGGGTAAACTGGGTCCTTGAGAAGAACCGGAGCACAAAGTGGTCGTCGCGCATGCGGTATTCTGCAAAAGTTGTTTCAACAGTACGTTCTGCGATTCTTCCATTCTGTGGGACCCAGTTGAGCTCTTACTCGCGTCTAATTCAAGTCTGGTGGTGGGTGGTTTGTCGAGTGCCGATTGCGGTTTACAGTTTGATTCCTCCGACTCTTTCTTCAACGGTGTACTTTGCGCGAGCCTCTCCAGCTCGTTACTCTTATTCTCTACCGACAAATGTCCAGCTAACTTATACTGAGTCTGACCAGAGGTGAGCTGCGAATGCAACAACGTCGGTGTTTGAGACAGGGTCGACTGCAGTATGCTGGTAGTGACGTTGATGCTGTTAGTGCTGGTAGTAACTATGGGTGGTACAATGGTCCTGACACACTGCATGGACGTGGTGACGGTCGTCGACGTGGCGTTCACCACGACTCGAGAGGGAGCCGAGGAACAGCCTGAACTCACTTGCAGGATAGCTTGAAGACTTTGAGTGCGTTGTACCGACGTTGCCATGACCGAGCTCAACAAGTTACTGGCTTGTGTCGGAGCTGTGTTCGTTCGGTGACCGGCGATCGACGGCTTCGCAGAGTTCGTGCCAGCTAGCATGGCGTTCAGCATCGCGTTCGAAGTGATCGAGATCCCCGAGTTGGTCGGTGGTCTAGGAGTGATTACGGACGATGTTTGCAGGGCTATACTACTAGTAGGTTGTGGCTGCATCACGCTGGACGTGACTCGTAAAAATGGATCCGAAGAGGTGACCTTACACAAAGTAGAAACAACGCTTATCGTAGAATTTGTACTTTCCTTTGAATGAGGAGTATAATTAGCGGTCGTGGTCTCTAAATCAGGCTTGCACGTGACTGCCGAATGCGAAGTAGTTATGCAGGTTTGTAGACGAACATTTGCATTACTATGTAGATTATTTACAGAGTTTGGCGCGGACGAGCTCATCGTGGTGAGTATATTTCCTACTTTTGACACGGCGATCGCCGAAGACACCATGGTGACGATAGCGCCTTGATTGACGGTCGTGCAGTTCTGCGAATGATTGGTCTGTAAAGAAGAAAGCAACGTTCTCAACTGATGCGACACGTTCGCAACGTTCGACGTCAGTTCGGTAGGTTTCGACAGCGGAGAAAGATGAGGTACCGTGGTTGTACATTTTTGCAATTGCGCTATGGTGCTGACTACCAAAGGAGTACTTTGATGAGGAATTGGAGAACTCTTTTTCGGTGCAACTTCTATGGGGGGTGAACTCGTCTTCTGTTGTATTTTTGGTCCTTTGTTCTCGTTTGTCAAAAGGTGCTCGTTATCCGAGTGCTCCTGCTCTAAATCCATCAAAGAATCCTGAAGTATATTCAAGGGTAAGGTGTCGAGAGGCGTTGGCAATTCGTACATCATACTCTTTCTGGATCTATCTTCCTGCAGCATTTCACTGTTTGCCATTTCTGGTTTAGACGATATGATGTTGTGTAGCATGTCTAGTATATCGTCGGATGATTCCTCCATCATACCTTTCTCCTCGTTAAGACAGTGAGGTACGTAGGGTTTGCTCGTTTCAATATCCGTGCACAATTCGTCGTGTTTCTTTTCCTTTTGGGGAACATTTAAGTTACCGTTGTCGGCAATACTAGTTTCGATCTCTTTTGATTTATTGTTGACTCTCTGAGCTTCCGACGTTGGTACGTTCTCATCTTTGTTCTCGTTCTCGACCGGCTCAGAATCGTTTTCCAAAATGTTCACTAAAGATAAGTCATCCGTAACTGGGGATATTCTCTTCAGGGAAGAAGCAGTGTCCGGTTTGTTATCTGTACGCGAGTTCTCTCTGCTTATGGTGTTTTCGGCAGGATTATGAATCGCCTCGAGCATGCTCTCCAGTTCGTCGGTTGTATTTAAAAGATCGTTCTTCTTATCTTCGTTGGATGTTAGTTCTTGAACCGTGGCTGTGCTCGTCGTTACGTTTCCGCTCGAAGTATTTACGCTAGTTTCCTCCAAATTTTTCGCCGAATGATCAATCTCGTCCTTCTCATTCTTCGCGTTAGACTTCTCCAAAACTTCCAACTGATTCTCCTTCGACACCACCACGGAATTACTGTTGTTCTCCTTCTTAGAAAGGTCAGGAATGGACATCTTAGGCGTGGACAACGTGACAGACGTTGGTTGCACGCTCAACACCAATTTCGTAGGATTATTCGTTGGTTCCATCGCCGTACTGGTCGCAGCGTTTTGCACGAAGCTCGAGATTTTATTGTGTAAACTGCCGATCGACGATGTTAATTTGTCGGCGTAAGTGGTTTGAGGCTTAGAAAGTTCTATGCTCGATGAACTGATACTTAACAACGGGTCCGTTTTCGTCAAGTTCTGTTGTGAACTGACCGTAATGTTCTCCAAAACGGTTTGACTGAGTTTCGCAGCGATCTTAGCGTCCGCGACAATGCTAGCCATGGTTGATGGTAGTTGCTTTTGATTATTAAAAGACGACGACACGGTGTCCTTCGCCATGTTCAAGGTTGTAAAAATCGAAGTCGATTTAACGGCCGTGTCTGCTGAAGCTAACACACAGGTGGATATTGTTGCAGTAGTGTTCTTGTTGTTGTTGTCCGTGGCAGCGTGTGTACTTGCAGAAGTTCCCAAGGCTACGGTAGACTTGTAGATAGACGGCACACCTATGTTCGCATGATGAATGCTAGAAGGTGGAATTTGATTGTATAGAACGTTGTTACAGAACACAAACGACGGAGGACTTCTAGTTACTTTTGACTCTTTCTGTGATTTCGACTGATCCTCGATGGTCGATTCCGCGACAGCATTTTCCTTCGGCGCCTCGGACACAGCCGTGGTGTCCGTTTTCTCGACCTCTTCGGGACACGATTCCTTCGACAGGTTATCTTCGGGCGATTTCGTGCTGGGATCGATAATCACCACTTCGGATTCGCTAACGAAAGACACCATGAGGTCCTGTTCAGGCGACTGGTCCATGTAAGAACCGGGCGATGGATCAACACGAAGTTCCTCCTGATCAGGCGACTCGGGCGTATCCGTAACCGCCAACAACCTTTTACCAGATTGTAAGGTCCTCACGATATCTAATCTCAGACCCTTCTTGTTTCTCGTATGCGAAGGCACCAGATCTTCGTCGCTAAGTATTGGCTCGTCCGTTTGAGATTCAGGATTCTCGATCTCTAATATTTGTACTAAATCGTGTCCTTGACTGCCTTCGTTGACCAGCGCCTGGCAAAGAGAATCGTTACTATCCGCTGACAGGTCTACGACCATTCCAGGCTCGAACAGAACATATTCCTCTTGCATGTCGCTTTCTAGCGTTCCCGATATCACGTCGACAAGTTCTGAATCTCCAAATTGGTCTATAACTGTAATATCGTCGCTGTCCCGTTGCGCGGTGGAACTCAAAGTCACCTCCGTGTTCACTATGGTTTTGTCGTCATCGTAATCGGTGGTGTCAGGAATCGGTTCCATCTTGTTGCTGGGGCTACCCAGCGTCAAGGGTCCGTTATCAGATAAAGAGGTCGTTTGCTTGGATTCCAAGGCGGTTGGTGGTGTTTGAGGTGGTGTACGCGAATCGTCGTCAAAATCGTTGTAGTCTGCACACACCAAGGAGTTAATTTTCGATTGCGGTATACCAGTCTTCCTATGCACCACCACGGAAGTGTTCGGTTTCTCATCCATGTTCAACAAATGCGATTCCGAGGTTTTACCCTTGCTGGTTTCTGCCTTTGTTGACCACATGGGAGAACCACCTCTCAGTCCGAGTTTGAAGTATCCGTACCGTCCAAATATGCTTGCAAATGGTATTGGATTCAGTGGATTATGCGGATTGCCACCACCTCTGTTCGCATGATCCGTCGAAGACGTTTGGTCTTGCGAATGAGGTTGTTGTGGATGTTGATGCGATTGCTGCAATTGTTGTTGTTGCTGATCGCTCGTTACAGTCATGCTGCTGGAATTCTGAGTGGTATAAGAACCATGCGGAGTATGCGGTGTGTGTGGAGTGTGCGGAGTTCTCGGAGTTCCTGGGTTCTCCACGCTTTGCGGTCGATCCGGCATCGCTGGACTATTGCCGGTGGATTGTCTCCTCTGCATCTGCATGGGCGAACCACCGACCATAGGACTTCGTGGCATCGGAGAACTGGGTGGTTGAGACGTTTGAGGATGATGCGTGTTGTTTAACTGATGCTGCAACATCGGCGACGTCGAAGGATGATTACGAGACATTGGACTCGGTGGTTGATATTGAGATATCATTGGTGAATTCGGTGGATGAGAGTGAATCCTCGCATTCATAGGACTAGGAGGTTGAGAAGTTTGGCTCAGTTGTTGCTGGAGCATCGGCGAACCCATTGTTTGTTGAATCATAGGACTACGAGGCATAGGGGAATTCGGAGGCTGTCCATAATTCTGTTGAATTTGTTGATGAAGTTGAGGACTCGGAGAATTTGCAGGTTGCGAGACCATCGGAGAACTAGGTGGTTTCTGCATCGTATGTTGTTGCTGTTGTTGTTGTTGCTGCTGCTGCTGCATCTGCAAAAATTGTTGCCTTTGTTGCTGTACTAATTGCTGTTGCTGTTGCTGCTGTTGTAACAGTTGTTGCCTCTGCTGCGCCATTTGCAACGTACGCTGAGTGATAGTGTTTTGTCCATCCTGAAGAATTCCAGCGGTCTCGTGCTGTTGAATAATTTGTTGCCGCTGTAACATCTGTTGATGTTGTTGATTTATCAAAGTTTGTTGCGTGGGTTGAGGACTCCCTAGCGGCGAACGTTGTCCATATACAATTCCTCCTTGCAGTTGCAGTCTGGGTCTTTGGCCAGGTTCTCCTACAGCCGGTGGACGGACGAAACGTTGAGTCAAACCGTGAACTCTAACTGCCTGGTCTCCGATAATTTGTTGCGTGTTTCGGGTATCCGGAGTGAAAGCACCCGGACTGGTCGCGAGTCTTCCACTGATGATTGCACGATGCTGCGGAGATGTCATTCGAGTCGCTGAAGGACCACACATGCCAGGCGAAGGCATAGCGCCAGGGCTGAAAGGGCTTTCCTCGTTCTGCGAATGAGGAGTTCCGATTCTAGGAGACTGTTGCATATTATGAGGCGACATCGTTCCTGGATTTCCTGACTGCGGGTTACCAGGGCTATGTTGCAACAACGGTGGGTTGGGGCTATGCTGAATGATGGGAGTTGCCGGGGAATGCTGTATCATGTTCGTAGGGACATTCCCAGGACCCGGGCTTTGAGAAACGAGCGCAGCAGGACTGTGCATCGGCGATTGTTGAGAGGGCGACATCAACGGTGAACATGGTTCGCTGCTTTGTTGCTGAGGTTGTCTCTGTTGTTGTTTAGTATGATACTCTTGTATCAACATGCCGTGCTGTCGAGTTTGCTTGCGACTTGCGTCCAGGTGTTTCTGCAATATCGCTTGCTCGCTCGAAATACGTTGCAGCTCGGCAGCATCATTCTCCGTCAATTCGTTCCCGGATTTTCGTAATTGCCGTTGCTTGCTATTGAGGGACTGTAAAATCGGAAGAAAATCGAACTGTAGTGAGGCCGTATCATTTAGTATGCTATAAAAACGAAAACACCGCAACATAAAAACATTCTATCCTTACTTTTCGTATTTTACGCAGCTTTTGTACCTCAGTTTCGTAATACTTCAACTGCTGTGTCAACACTTGGTGCTGGTGATTTAGCCACTGCTCGTACTGCAGTTGTACTTGGCGATCCTGTTCGTTTACAATGTTCTCCGGAGGTGTCGGCGGAGCAGGAATCTGAGAGATGTTAAACGTAGCAACCCTTGCTGCAATTAATACAGGTTCAATTAAATACCAGACAAATTAAATATAATCGCAAAACGTGTTTGTGTCACTAACGTTCTGGTGGAGTCTGAGTGGCGATAGGCTGCCTGGGCACTTGGGTTGCTAGTTTGGTCGCATCTGGAACTGTCTGCTGCCAACTGGTACCTGGAGCGGATGGTGGTGTTGGTGTACAAGATGGCCTAATTACAGGAACTCCTCCAGGTACTGATGTAATTCCTTGTGGAGGAGAAGCAAGAGGTGCAGATCCCAAAATATCTGCGCTAAATCTTTCAAACTCACTGTCACTTAATAAAGATGGTCCAGAAGTTGTGTTGTCGCTCTGTTGCTGCTGCTGCTGTTGTTGCTGCTGCTGCTGCTGCTGTTGTTGTTGTTGTTGCTGCTGCTGCTGTTGTTGTTGTTGTTGCTGTTGTTGCTGCTGTTGCTTCTCTTGTTCACGTTTCTCTTGCTCCAACAATTCCTCCAACAATAATGGTTGTTCCTGTGAACACGACTACTAACAGCTTATCGAACCTCCAACCATTTGATATAATATTATGTAAAGAAATATACATGTGTTCAATTAATCGAAATGATAAAACGTGATCGTATAAATGGTAAATTTATATATCATGATTTTATTAAACAACGAAATAAAGCACACTGATCACTCTAATCAATGAAAATAGATACAAACATGCAAAGATACTACTTCTACGATTATCTTCATCAACATAAACGAATCGTTTTAATGTAACAGTACAAAAATATGAATGTAAAATTCGGATAACGTTGAATCAAGTATCGCGATGAAGCCTGATCCTTTCATTATTGATTAACATACATGCAGACGTAAAAATGCAACATATTTTAGTTTCAATGATATAAAATACTCTAGCTGTTGAATAAAACCTCGTTATAAATGGAGTCAGTTACTAATATTTGCATCCATGTAAATTATAGAGTAAATTTTTCAATGCGTCTTTGGTAGATAACAGTTGTTGTTTAAATTTTGAAAAATAGAATGCATCTTTCTTAATACTAATACAACAATATAAAAAGAATATATTTTTGAACAGTAAAGCCATCTGTCAGAGTGTTCGCTTCTCTTGTATTAGATACATTTGTTGCTACAATCAATTGTGTTCAATGCAGTTGAAAAGAAAAAAACATTAGTGCAGAAATACTGAAATAAAATCTTGACGACATAATCGTTGACTCTTAGTATCATTGCAGGTGATACTTTGTGCTGAATTCTGTAAATTCCCCAAGTCTTGCTCACCTGCAGAAGCAAGGGTCTTCGGTGAGGGTGAGGTGTCATTGCGGGCGTACCAGTATGTACCACAGGGGCCATTGGTGGACCCGCCACCGGTACTGGGTGCCCTATATGGACTGGGGGCCGCGTCATACCCCGCCCACCTGGGCACAGCCCCATCTAGACATGCACCAACACCAATGCATTGCAAACACCCAGGCGAAAACACCATTTTTACCAGCCAATACTTTTATATTAAATAAATTACTTGCCTACGGCTACGTTCATAGCATATTTTTTAGATCTCATGTTCTCGCTCGAGTTTGTATACTTAAAAAAACTTGACATCTCGTATTAACACAATCACGTGAATTCAAAATGCTACAGTTACAAGATCAACAATAATTATTTTACAGTTAATTACGATCACACGCCGATTCCAATATATATTAAATCATTGGAGCAAATGTCGCTAGAATATTATAATCTGTATGAACCAAGTTAAAATTGGTATCCTATGTTCGTTGAGATGATCCGGTTATTTAGAATTCGTGATTAGTACAGGATACGTTTAGACTAAAGAGATAGTAATGTACAGCAGTTATTGTTCAATAACGCCAATAACAACTGAACGAGAACAAATGTTCGTGGAATTTAAACCTGACGCGGAAGAATGAATATTCGTTCGCTTAGTCCAAACGCATCCCTACATACTTTTTGAGAGCGTTCGTTGCTTATTAGGCTACGATAAACTTGATCTCCTCATAGTTAGACAAAAGTGTTAATATAATTGCATAAAAAATACTCAAAATTAAAGCGATGCAAAAACTTCAGAACATCTAGGACACGTGTAATATTTACAAACCTGTATAGGTCCGGGGTAAGGCGGCGGTGGTCCAGGATATGGAGGTGGAGGTGGCGGCGGCGGTGGAGCTAACGGCATACGTGGACCGATCATGTGATTTACGGCAACCACTCTACCAGCCACGTTTGGTACTCCCGTTACTCTCATACTAAGACGTTGTTGAGGAGACACTACAATAAAAAAGAATCCTCACAAAACGATATTCCAAACAATTAATTGAAATTCTGCATAATCATAAAACTCAACCGACCTTGGATATGTGTTTGTGGTATTCTCTGAGGATGTCCAGGGAACGTGGACGGATAACTGACCGTAACAGTGTTAGTTGATGTAACAACACCAACTGCTCCATCAGGCGAAAGCAAGCGAGTTCCTGGAGGCATAGGCCTTCCCATTGCTGCGGCTTGCTGCACGTGCTGGTGCATTTGTTGCTGCACAACAACAGCTTGAGCATGCGACTGAGGCATAATCGTAGCTGGTGGCTGCGGTGTTTGCGACGCGGTAATAGATGTTACTGTTTGTGCTTGTGTTGGAACATTAGATGTCTCTGTTGGTGTTTGAACAGTAGTTGTGGTACACGTGTCACTTATGTCCGTATGCACCGCACTCGTTCCGCCTAACTCTGTCGACTTTCGCTCCTCATCCTTAACTTCCTTTTTCTGTTTTTCGTCCTTTGTCTCTACCTCAACTTGCTCTAAATCTAAATCAAGTATATTCGTTTTCTCACCACCGGTTATGTTGTCTAGCTCAGGATCTGCGTACTCCAAAATATTAAAATCTGCCCCCATTTCAGCTACAATGAAAAAATATTTAATAATTTACGTACATATTCCGTGTAACATAGATAAAAACACAATGCAAGTACACGAGAATGTTATTTCGAGTGGTGTCGTTTACTTACCAAGCAGTTCGTCGTCGTCGTCGCCTAATTCACCTAATATTGCACTCACGCCCTCTCCTTCGACCTCGACCATCGGTGCTCCTTCTTGTTCTAATTTCTCAAGCTCCGCAGTGACGTTATCAGGAATCTCTGATGGTTCCGATGGACTGACAGTAGCTTCGCTAACCGTTGTTGGTATAAGAGGTGCTCTCGCTCCAACCGTTTGTGAACTTAACATTCTAATTCCTTGATTTAAATTATCCTGAGGTGCTCGCACGATACGTTGCCCGATATTCTGAGTTTGATTAGAATCTGCAAATATCGTTTCAAATAATCAAATATTCGAAAACTTGGTTCATTTCTGTCATCGTATATCGTAACTCAAGGCGTATTCTAGTACCTGGAAACCTTTGTTGTTGCAGAACATCATACGGTTCCGTAATAGAGTGTCTTACAGTGGGCATTCGCGTCTGCAAAGTTTGATTTCCTTGAAAATGTGGTTGAGGTATAGTTGCTGCTACTTGCGGTCTTTGTAAAAGCATCCTTGTTCGTGCATCCATATTCTGAATCCTGGCATCTACATTTGCTGCTACAGGATGTCTCGAAGTTATTCCTAAATGTTAAATGGCAATTACAAAAAAATGTAAAATGACAATAAAGTTAATAATGTCAAATAAAGTAATAATGAATGTAATCCGATTATAAAAGTATTACGGAAACATACCAATTTGATTTCTTATCAGTACATTTGGTTGAATGGGCATCCTCGGTCTGACGCCTGGAGGAAGAGGATGCCTAAAAGTGCCTTCACCGGTATTACTTGTCGCTTGAGAATGTTGGGGTAGTTGTACATGAGATGTATCGAATTGCTGTTGATTGTTTTCAGTATTGTTCTGACCATCTGAAAATTGAAACATATATACGTAGATACAGCATTCTAAAAAAAAAAACATATTGATATGCATCGAGTAATGTACCTTGGTTCCACGTAGTGCTCACAGGCTCCATTTTCTTACTGAATTGCTGTCTTTGCAAGAGATCGCGTAATTGTCTATTCACTTCTGGTTGTTGATTGAACACTTCAGGCTGTTGCGAATCTTGTCGAGATTCGGGTCTTGGTGAAGGATAATTTGGAGCAGGTGAGGGAGTAGGAGGCTGGCTACTGTATGGATCAGGTGTACGAGATGGTGCATATACATGAGTGGTAGGACGCGTAGTAGGAGCATTAAACATAGGCCGTGGTGTACCTGGTGGCTGAGGGAACACGTCGCTTCTGGGAGACGTGGAATACGAAGGTGTACCAGATATCTGTGACCTGGGTGTTTGGGAACCTTGAGAGTAAGCGTCAGTATTGTCAAAACGTTGAAAATGGTCCTGAGATTGTGACGAAGCTGGTGATTGTGGGAAGTCGTGAGGAGATTGTGGAGCTTGCGGGGAAAATGGAGAGGGTGGTTGGGTAAAACTAGTAGGCATTCCAGGCCTAACCACAGTTCCAACTGGACGAGTCATGGCCGCACATGGTTGATTGGGTAAACGTGGTATACCTTGGTGAGGGCTTTGAGGTGCTAATCCTCGTGTAACTTTTACAGGAGGTGTCGCAAACGTATTGCGTGACCCAGGAGATGGTGAGGCTAGTGGTCCCATATGAGTTCCATCCTGCAAAATAATTTGTGTAAAGTATTTAAAAAAATACACTCAAATTTTTTTTGCCATTTTAAATTATATCACAAATTTTACCTGAGACGTAGAGACTTGCAATTGTGTAGTTAATCCTGTAGTATTGTCATTACTTATTTGAGTTGTATTGTCTTCGCTTATTTGTCTATGAACTCTAGCAATAGCTGTTAAGTAAATGTTCAGTAATTATGAGTAAAATCTAATTACATTATAGTTTACGCGTGTAATTTTATGCTATATACCGTGTACACGTTGTTCATGAATAACTTGTTGCTGCATCTGTGCTTGTTGCTGGCGCAATGCTTGTAACTGTTTCCATTGACGTTCTTGTTCAGCTTCTCGGCTAGAACGATCTCTATTGGAAAGTCTTTCTTGCTCCTGTCAAAAACGATTTTATTAGAGACAAAAATGATTAAAACAAGAGATCATTATATTCTTATGATCATTGTTATTCACAGCTATAATCGGCATGATTAAACACAGCAATGTATTTTTGTTTAAAATATTCAATTAATCAATGAATTAAATACTGAAGAATATAATGATCCACTTTTCTCGGAAGCAATATAAAATATACAATAAGGCAAATTGACAGTCAGCCAAAGTGTACTCAAAGTTTTTAACATTCAGATAAAATGATGGCATATTACTATATTAATATAATTAGCAAAATCTGAATTTTTCTGTATGTGCAACACAGTTATGATAACCAGCCACCATCTAGAATAAATATTATGTAATCAAAGATTGATAAAAAGAATATATATATATTTTAGCACACGTAACACCCATAAACATTCATCTTAGATTAATTTATAATAGTTTCATGCACATATACCATTGTACATAGAAAGATATATTATAGTATTAAAAGTATCAGACTTCTATTTTGTTATATATAAATTAAATCAAATGAAAAGAAGAAACTTAATTTGTTATGCTATATAAAATACTACGTCAAAATCTTCTACGTCTTATATTATATCGTTAGCGACTAAGGATTTTATCAATGTTATTAAGTATAAATTAACAGCGTTAATCAACTATACAACAGTATAAATATAATTAGTAGAAAAGCTATTAATAATACTAATTGTACAAGAGTCTGAAAATATAAAAAGCAACAGAAGTTAGTAAAACTAACTATATCACTGTATGTGGGATATAACACTAAGTTGCAACAAATATCTACAAACAACTCATAACACAATTTGTAAGCGATATACCTATTGGGTGTACAGGAAGGAAAATATTTCAAGTTTGTTTAAAAATAATTCTCGGAATAATCAGGAATAGGAATAAAAAAAATGTGCTACCAGTTGTCTTCAACATGCCACATTCAATATAATAATAAACTATATGAAATAAAACATTTATAATAATACAGTCTAAATTAAAAACCAATGAAATTTACACACATACATGTATGTGTATATATGTATATATAATGAAGTGTCTGATCAGATAAAAAAAGTATGTACGAAATAAATATATACAAAGGCAACATTAATTCATTCATTACATAAAACCAATAGTCTGAAACAATGAGTATATTAAAAAGTACATTAACATTATTAATTATGTTGGACACGAAATGCTTCAGACCCATGGTAAAAGTAATTGGATCGTTGCAAGACACTACAAATCTGATGTTTCTGTTCTAAAATATAAAGAAAGGATAAGGAACACAAAATGTCGATCAGACACGTGGCACAAGGCAAGACACTAGAGGCACAGAATAGGTGGCTCACCATAGCCGGGGACTGTACAGGTACAGTGTGAATAATTGCAGTGGGTGGCGGATCGTAGTGCTCCTGGCTGAGGGAAGGAAGGGTGCGCATGATTTCAGATGGGGTGAGCACTCTAATCTGGTGGTCTACCGAGGATAATTGGCGAACAGGACCTACCCCCACCATAACGTTGGTAGTGGGGGATGACTGAGAAATGCTCAGATTGTTAGCGATAGTACTGGTACTGATCGTAATGTGAGCAGGTGTGGGACGTTGCTGGGATGGTGACGTTTGATGCTGCCCTTCACCGGCGCCCGTGTTGCAGTAAGAAGAAGCAGTTGCTGATGTGCAAGGCGTGGCTGGCGACTGAGCTACTTTAGCCTGGCTACCGGATATCTCTTGGTGTGCCAGGCTGTTAATGGAATTAACAGAGTTGACAGAACTGGGCCTGGGTGAAGAAGAAGGGGTCGTGGATGTTGGAGAAGGACTCGGGGAAGTAGATGTTAGCTGCTTCGGCGGTCCCTGCACCGCACACACCTCCGCATGATGATTACTGCTAGCTGTCGACACTGTCACTCCTGTTGCGGACACAGTCATTCCATTCTTTTCCTGTGTCTTTTCACTGCCCACCGAGGCCAAAAGTCCGATCTGCCTTTGGTTGGAGGCCATAGCTACTACTGGAGAAACTTGAGCTGATGTCATAGTTGTGACAGGTTTGGTGATGATGGTAGGTGCACTTGTTGCAGTGACTGGGGTCGTGCTTGGTATATCCTTGGATATCTGTCGGTTCAAGGGGTGCCTCGTTCACACACTTATAGTATTTACGGCTTACAATAGTTCCAAAATACATCATACAAAGGTAATAGTGTAATTTCTTCAAAAGGATTTCTAGGGAATTCGAAGGACCGCTATCGAGGGAAGCTAGACTTAAACTGGTATTCCTAAAGTATCAAATTAGCATCTACGCTTCTAACGAAATATGATTTGACCGAAGAATGGACGTTGTTAGAAAGATGACGATTTAAATTTGTAATGTAAGTAGAGAATATGCTTCGATACTTGTGTAATTAAATAATGTAATAACATTAATGATGATGACTGACGTAAAGAATAAGCAATCATATGTTATGTCCAATATAAAATATATGTATATACTTCGATGTATCGTATGGTAATTTTAGATTATATGATATACATGTAAGTTAATTAATTATTTATGAATTTTGTATACTATAAATTGTTCTATATTCTCATCTGTACATTATCAGCTTTCTCGAAACAGATTAAACAAATAAAACTTGACTAATTTTAAATACGGGTATTGGACACAAAGGACAAGCTGTTAGTTTGACCTGTGTGTTAGCACAAGACATTTTTAAAGATGAAAATGGATACATATCACATAAAGATTCACGTTTCTCTATCACCTGCAGTACTAATAAGATTTATATAAGTTATTCCTACCTGTTGGGTCTTTTTCATACGAATTGCAGCTCTGTTGTCCCGTGCCAACGTTAGATATGGAGCTTTTTTATCGTTTGGAAGCGCACGCCATTTCTTCAGTATTTGTTTGCATCTCTCTGACCAAGCTTAAATGACGCACATGAATTTGCAAATAAATTTAATTCATACTTAAATAAATAAATGTAAACCAGCATGTAATACATACCTGGATACTCTGTCTTCCATTCTGGATGATTAATATTTGCATAAAGTACAGAAGATATAGTTGCTCCTGAACCTAAAGCTTCATCGGCTTCCATTTTAAGATTACTTCTTTGGTTGTATGAGATTGTGGTATTGCCTGTTGGCGTACTACCCTCATCATCAGGGTTGACCCATGGACTTGGTGGTTCAGAGAAAGCAGGACTAAATTGTGGACTACTGTATAATCAAAAACAGCACAACCAATTAATTGAAAAGCGCATTGTATCACTATTTAGTATTACATATATATATGAACATAAACGTACTTGCTATATTCTGAGTGGTATGGAGACGGTGGTGGAAAACTCATTGGGGAATTTAAATTCGACTGCCCGACAGAGGGCAGTGAGCCTGGTACCTGAGGCCTTGGTATAGGCATTGTTGTTTGTATACCTACATATTTATTACAACATATGTTACATATATAAGTTATACTTCTTTTTATAAAAGAAGGATGTTCGGGTACCCGATATTTCGGATTGTCCGAGAGTTCATAGATCTTTGAGTTCGCTTGACTATTTCTGATCTAAACCGACAGTTTGAGTACCAAATACATTTGACTACCCTTACATCCCTATTAAAAACAACGACGGAATTAGAAAAATCATATTTACCAGGATGTGGCGAAGGAGATACGAGAGGTGTCGTAGTGGATGAAGGATGTGGAGGCTGAGTTTGAACAGGAAAAACCGACGACTCTTGAGATTCTTGAGACTCGTCAGTTAAAACTCCTTTGAATATCTCTTCAATGTCTTTACTATCCATGTTAGGTAAACCTAATACAAACATAACAAGAAACATGTATTAACTACAAAAGCTGAAAGACAAATTATAATGATTTATGAAATTTACCTGTATCTCTGACCATTGATTCTAAATTGAAATGTGGACTCAAAATGTCTGTCAGCTCGTTTGTTGATGTACCTGGGGTGTCATCCAATTCATCCAATGCTTCAGTGGCTTTCGCCAGATCTTCATCTTGCTCGTTCATGATGGTATTAACGAGGTCACTATCAAGTAAATCACCTGAAATAGGTAAGATATCACCGAGAGCTTCTGCATCGCTACCATCGTCATCCATCATTTCTTCCCGCTTGATAGGTGTTTCTGAAGGGGCTTTCTCTTCTTCTTTTTCTTGCTTAGCTTTAACTTGTTCCATTGCTTTCAATTCATCCTGAGATAGCTGAATAGTGTCCGCATTTCCAGATATATTTCGTTCGCTATCCGATTCGCTACTGCTTTCCAGTTCTTTATCTTTGGTAGTATCCATAAGATCTTTGCCAAAGAATGCCTCTTGCATGTAGAGAGGAAAACATTCAGAAAGTTTTGTCTTTGGTTTCCTTCTCTGTGGTTTCCTGCGCGGTTTATCGTCGTTTACGCCGAGAGTTGAATCAGATGGTTTCTCAGGATCCCCGTCTTCCTCTTTGTCTTTTCGAGTACCTCTTATTCTGACGATGAAACCCCCGATACCTAGCTTCTGTAAGTTACGCTGACGTTTACGTCTTAAGATCGGTATGCCGTTTTCAGTTGTATAAATACTAAAACCCTCGGGTGGAGGTTGGTCGCCACGTGGTGTCCATACCATGCCTTCTTTGAGTACCTCCGTGGGCTCATCTTTAACATTCGATAAATCTATTTTTCCTCCATTTTCTTCTAAAGAATTGTCTAAACTGCCGCCAGCAATTACGGATTCTATCGTGGCCATTATATCTGCTTCCTTGTCGATCAAGGGATGCATTTTTCTTCTCTTCTTTCTTGTTTGTTGATGTTCAGAGGTTAAAGATTTGATGTGATTCATACCAGCTTCGGACAAATAAACACCGTCGACCAAATATTGTTGAGGGGAAGGTTTGTACAACTCTGGACTGCGTGACGTTGGTGGTGGAGAACGGGGGTATTTATTTGGTTGCGGTTTAGGTTGATTGGACAATAGATGCGGCGGTGGTACATCCCTTGGACGACAAAGTATACAAATATAACCCTCTTCCGCGCACTTTTCAGCTTCTGCCTCACTTTTGATCGAGTCACACGCGCAATGCAACCACCTTTCACACTGGATGCATTGTATTATCAGGTCTCCCTCATTGTACGCTTCCTGGCATGATATGCAGGCTGTGTGAGACGCACAGGGTCCACACTGCGTATAATTCTTTTGCCAACTACTGTTGAATCCTGGGTCGTTCGAACCACAAGTTTGACAGTGTGCACACCATTTGCATTTCCAAGTACCATGTGGCACATAATCCAGCGGCGGATCCATACAGTAAATATGATAACTGATATCACAATCGTCGCATAAGATCAAACGACCCTCGTCATTCCTTTCCCCACAACCTTCGCATACTGTACAATCAAGGCACCGCCAACCCTTTTGTAATATTACTTTAGTAACTTTGACGTTAGCGCAGTAAGGATGATAACATTGACCACACTGTGCACAAGCTATCAAACACCCCTCTTGGTCAGTGCCAATCGCACCACACATTACACAAATATCTTGAGTCAATACAAATTTATCCTTAGCCGAACATAACACAAGTCTGTTTTCAATGCCTGGTTCATCTTCCTTCGAAAATGAATCTGATATTGGCCTCTGAAACGATAATAATAATTGAATACAAAATTTGTAATTTTGCTCCCTTTCCTCTGATTGATAACCTAGCTGTATCTACAAAACAAAGTATTAATAAATTAAACATTACCTGCAGTCCTACTCCTGGTACTCCAAAGATACCTCTCATCTTTGCCTTCGGGCCCCGTTTCCTTCCGAATTCTGTCATTTTCTGCCGTTTTTGATATCCAAGCTTGCCAATTCCTTTTGGTCGTCCGATGATCCCGCCTCCGAGACCTAATCGTTTCTTTGCAATTTTAGATGCACAGAATGGTTTTCCCTTTCCAAGACCTATGGAATACAGTGCTTCCTCTGATCCCCCTTGATAATCAAATTCAGACGAATCTCCATCACCATACAGACTTTCTTGCGACGCACTTAAACTCAAATCTCCCCCGTAATCATCGATATTATCTTTCCTTTTTACAAGTGCCATATTTTTGCAGTGTAAACAAATATATTCATAATCAGGTTTAGCTTCTTTACGGTGTTGGTAGGTTAACGGATCAGCCTCAGGGTCACAGGTACCATGAACGAACTTTTTACATGCACTACATTGAACCATTTCTCTATACGCAGCAGCCCGATACGCCTTTCTACAAAGGGGACACGAAAAACCTTTGTTCCTTTGTTGGTAACACGAATCACATACAGTGTAATGGGAATGCCACCGTGATGAGAGACCAGCGCCTGGTGTTCGCGAACCACAGTCTGTACATACACGGCAGCACTTACACTTCCAACCGTATTTAGGTATAGATGTAACAATTGGTCGTAAACAACTAGGATGATACGCTTTTTCACAACGTTCACACAACATTACTTTTGATACATCCTCCGGTTGACGGCACACTTGACATACTCTGCAAGATACACATTGCCAGCCAGCTCTTACGCCAGGCAGTAGTGCCAAACCGACACAACTACCGTGGTAATGTTGGCCACAGATGGAACACATTACTAGGTTGGAAACATCTCCCATCCCACAGCACTGCATACAAGTAACATCACCATTCACTAGAATAAAATATAACATATAAATCCGTACACTACCCTGAATAGCTAGAAAAAAAACTGTCACATAGCACTTACACAAAAGTGGAACTTGTCCCAGATGCTGACTGCAAAAAAGAGACAAGCTTTTTGTATCCTGGAAGCAACTTGAGGCTGCAGCACATGGTAAATGAAAATAACGATTGCACGATGCCACCTGTATAAAAATAATATAATATAAAATAATATAAAATCTGCAATAACTGAAATAAGCGAATACTAACTTTGCAAGGAATTCCGGCTCCATAATGAGAACAAGAAGCACAACGTCTCGACGAAGCCTGTACTATTGCCGGACTCAATACTTCCGTTGTTAATTCTTGGGTATTGCTTGACCATACTGCACAAGACTGATGAACATAATAGTGCCCGATTGACTCAAATAACGTTCCTATTTCCGGTTCTTCCGAATATCCCACTATGGTTAATTCCTCCACTGGTTCCGTAAAATTTGTTAGACTAGTATTTCTGAGAAAAATAATGAAATCGCATTAATATCAATAAAAAAAATGTTTTATTACGTATTTAGTAACTTATATTGTATAATATAAGTAATACCTGCACTTAGCTAGACTCTTCTGTCTACGGCAAGTCACAGCACCAGGACCTGCTGCACGGGGACTTTTGTCTCCAGTAGATATATCAACGAGATGGTCAGTTGTATCGTCACGATTAGTAGACTTCTCAGGGGTGAAACCTTCGGGACAGGTAAATCTTAATAGTTCACCTTGACCTAGCTGACTTCGTTCACCCAAATTACATAAAGCACATACTTTGCCAGGCCTAAAAAAATGGCAATATTTTGTTACAATAGTTAATTCATTTAAATACAAGATTATAAAGTATCAATATTTGTACCATTGTTCTGGAAAGTATGGTGGTTCTTCTGGTGCTGGCATGCATCTATCAGTGTTAGATGACTCGCCATCAGGAGTAGTATCTTCACCCAGACGAAGAGGACTTGGGGATTCTGAATGTGTGTCATCATCTTTACTTTTAGTACGGCGTGGTATACCCCTAGCATATCCAACACTAAACAAAAATTTGTAATTTGTCAATTTGCAAATATTTAAATATGAAAATTTAACATTCTGTACTTTTATACTAACCCTTTACCCCTAGTAGTTCCCCTTCCAAAAGGTCTACGAGTACCTCCTCCACGTGTAACTCCAGGTGGACGTTCTTTCCTAGGTCTACCTGGACCACGCCTAATATTCAAAGGTTTACCTCCAGGAAGTGGAAATTTCTGGTACCGTAAAGGATCATGAAAAGCTTCATCTGGGGTTACTGCAATAGAAACAAACTTTTGTGCTTCCTCTGAAATGATATACAATTTTTTATAATGATGCAATTTACCAAGTAACTGAGAAGCTGTTCCACAATTACTTCTGATAAATTTATTAGAGTTTATTTAGAAGATATACACTTACTATTACCAGGAGTTGTTGATGAATGGCCAAGCAATTGATCAGAATTTGCTGGAGAAACAGGAATCCCCGTTGTTTCTTCATCTTCATCTTCACCATCAGAGGCTTCATCTAAGTCCATTTCTTCCTCACCCTCAAGACGCTCTTCATCATCCATGGCACCTCTACTAGACCTGTGTTACTATGTAGTCCTGTGGACCAATTAGAAATAGTTCTATTTATATCAAATTTAGTTTTAATCTTTTCAAGTGAGTACATATGTCCTTGATATATATGCCAATGTTCAGCCTTCTTGTGTGTATTGTTTGTCTTTGAAACATGAGTAAATAAGATGCATTTTGATACACTCTCCAATTTCTTAATTTTAAAAATAACAGAATAAACATCATGACAATTCTATCTGTTTATGGAATTTCATCAAAAAACAACACTAGGATACTGCCTGAGCCACTGTACTAGCTAAACAAAGATCTCTGTGGAATCAAAAAACAGACTGGAATCAAAAAGCTTAAAATATTTATATGTAATGCCACAATATATATACAAATTTAAATTGATATTTTTCAAATATCACTCAAAATGTTGATACTATGTGAACATGCATGTGAACAAGTATTAACTTGGCTTTGATTATATCCATTCTTTTCCAATAAAATTTCGTATGTTTCCATTTGACTTACTTTCTAAGTTCTTTCTAAATTAGTGTGTCTTTATGAACATAACAAATGACTCTTTTAAAAATTCTAAATATACACAACATTAATTTTAATGCTCACAAGTACTTGAAGCAATTTGTATAAGAGCAGATACAGTAAATACATAGTTTTCAATAAAGAAATACTAGTATTTTATAATAATATCTCCTTATCATGATCACTTTAATTCACTAAAATCTGAAGCATTATGCAAAGATATGAGTGTTTCTTATTCACCAACATATAACTAAAAGCAATTATAAATGAAAACTTGTAATTATACGAGAATTATCATCGATAATCCAGATATAAATCGTTCACAAAACATATCAATCGTTTTCTTACGTGTCAAATGCTTATTCCCACAGCCGTATCATAAATTTCCATGGTAACATTATTTTTCATTGAAAAAAAATGATAAGTTTCGCTGAAAAGCGCGTTTTGCTGTTAATGAAAAACATTGAAATCGTGTCGATGTCCGAATTCACATAGCATTTAATCTCTTTACAGCAAAGACCTCAGTCAGCTACAGCGGGATGGCGTGCCGCTCGGCAATCGGCGGTCATTCCACAGTGGGGAAAACCGAGGCACTATAATCACCGACGGATACCACTTTTTTCATCACCGAGAATCACAAATTGTTCTTGTCACTATCAGCCATATCACCACATACAAGACATCGTTGACCGGCCGAATTGCTGGCTGCACGGTTAACTTAACAGCTAAATAAGGCAGAGATGAATTTTGTTGGCACGGCCTTTACGGCGACAGTACGCCATTGCTATGTCAGAGTTTGCAGGCTATAAACATACCCGGGCCGACCGTAACCACGCCGGATCACGTACCTTTCAGTTACTGTTGTCTCCTTAGCAGTTTCATGGTGGCTTTGCACGCGGAATTATCGGGATCCTCGTCGAAATTCGCACGGCTCATCCAAGTAAACATCTTGTAGTAACAGAAAAAAATGTCACAAGCTGCTTGAACGGAAGAGTACGCAACTGACGAAGCGCTAGAGTCACGGAGTCCGGATGTCGGAGCAGAACCAGAGCGCGCACTCGGTTCAATGGAAATACGTGCTGCCACCATTGTATGAGGATCGAAAACATGGAGCTAGGAATATATAGGGTGTCTAGTAACTTTCCGTTTATATTTTGAGCGGTGAGAGGATAAAATTTGAAGCTGAGGGTTTCGTTTTCAGTTTCTATTCAAATCATTATTGATCGAGTAATAAACAATTAAATTTGGCCAATCAGATGGTCAATATCTATCGATATATCAATAGATCATATATCGATAATATTATCGATAAAAACAATTGTACGTTAATGCCCATCTACAGACTATTTCTGCTATCGTGGTCGAATACATGGTAGAGAAAAATGAACGAGTAGCAGGGAGTGACAAGGTTGCAAGTGTACAAAATGAAGTCAATTTTGTAAGATATTCGGAAAATGTATGGGAAAGAGAAACTCTGACTAATTAACATCATATGCTTGATCAGCAAGAATCAGAAATCATAAAAGTATCTGACCGATAGGTATACGTTCCCCATGTCACGATCGTACGATCATGAGAGCGCATGCGGAGTACCATAGATCATAAAATATGTAGAATCGAAGTCAGTTAACGCGTGTAGAAGTAAATGGAAAATCATCATCTAGTGAGATTATCGAATGTCGTCAAATATATAAATCTAGTTTAATTAGGAAACAAGCACATTCTGAATGTTTACTTGATCAAATAACATTTTTCTTCAAATAAATGGAATACGTGTATATTACTTATCGTTATATATCAAATTAAATCATTAACATATAGGGTATTTTCTTAGCGTTACTGGAGTGAATAAAATTGGTACTTGTCGTTACAAAATTCAAAAACATGTATACTATTCTCAGATGCAATAAATTTGTCGTAAAGATGAAATTTCTGATGTTCCATGCTCTTCCAAGAAATTCAGAATATTTTTTATCGCTGTAAAATAAAAGTAAACGTTATCATGGCCCCGTCTACTTTGAACGTATAATTTAAAACATTCTGTATAAGCATACCTTGTTTGTCTTCAGCATTCATAAACATATTTATAATGGAAAAACGTTTTACTTGACTGAATGATTTCAAAAACTTATTAAGTATCTCAGTATCCTTGGATGAACAAAAATGTTGTTCTAAACAATGCAAAATTGTACTAAACGTATCACCGTCCAGTTCATTCCCTAAAACTGTAACATCTCATATTACAAAATTTAAATTTACGAACTTAAGAGCTTGGAAATTTCAAATTTGTATTTCTTTAAAATATATACCTGAACTTAATTTATCGATATTCAACGAACGCAGTAACTGAGCATGTATTTTTAAATCGGTGTCATTCTTTACTGACTTCCATGCGCGCATAAAGTCGTAAGCATTTTCGATGTTATTAAAAGAATCGATGTTATTCGATGTTATCTGAAAAGAAGTCGTATTAAGTAAGAATTCTCTACAGAATTAATAAGAACAAACCTTTGGAACATATTTCTCCGCTTTACTAGTTTTATTCGTGTACTTATCAGCTACTTTTATTTTCCCTGGAGACCATTTCGTATGATGTTTCCTATTCATATTACAATTTTCCTCAAAATTTTTGTTTAGATCTCTAATATTTGATTCGCTTATCTTCTTATTATCGCGTTTGTTATTTTCCTTTACCATTTTAGGCTTAATTATCTGGTTTGAATTACTTTTTACGTTACTGGAATTACTATCGCTAGATTCTTTAGGTATTTCTTTGATAAGAACTGAATTAGCACGTTTAGAAGGCGTTGTACAAGAAAAAATTGATCTTGGCTTTGTTACTTGACACGAATCGTTCTTTATCTGTATATTGGAACGATTATTTGAATCCAAAGTTTTAATTGGTTTCATTCTGTTATTACTAAAGTCAGTTTCAGATTTTTTCGGAACATTATTTTGAATCGTTATTTGCTTCTTTTCGTTTTCAAGACAGTAGTCCGCTTTTATGTGCGGCCTGGGTCCTAAATTTTGCGAAGGGCCTGGTGCTCTATCACAGAAACATATGTTCTTTTCTAAAATCATTCTTTCTTTCAATTGCTCGCTGTAGCTTTTAACAGATTTCAATTTTTCGTCCCTGTCATCCGTTTCTTCCTCAATTGCTATTCTGCAAGTATCAGGCACAAACATACAGTTCCAGCTAGAAAATATACTGTTTTTAAATACCATACCTTACTTTTCTAGATTCACAAGGTTTTCTTAATTTCTTCACTCCAGCTATCGCCATTGCATTGTTTGGTTCCAATTTCAAAACGGCCTCATAATCTACTAACGCCTAAACGTTATATATATCTTTAATAGTTATACAATCTTTAACGATGTATTATTTATTATTTGTATACCTGGGACGATTTTTGGAGATGTTCCAAAGACACTGCACGACGAAGTATAGCTTTGACATTGTTATGTTCTATGCCGATGACTACGTTGCAATCGTCGAAAGCGTCTTTATATCGTTGCAGTTTAATATCTAAAGAAATATATTGCAAATCATATACATAGCTACAATCGTTTAGCGATATTAATTAAACCAGAGATTCCCAAAGTGTGGAAAGTTTGGAACTTCACAAGTGTGAAATCTTGACAATTTTGACCTTGAATTTTGGGACTTATGGGCCTTGAAATCTAGAAGCCTTGAAACTTAGTGACCTCAGAATCTTGGAACTTTGGAATCTGTAAGTCCTTAAGAATTGGAACTTCGGGGCTTTGGGACGTAAAAAATAATGTACTATTCGCGAGCGGAGCTCGGCCTATAAAAGTAGGAATCCCTGGATTAAACGATGAATTTTCTTACACGTCATTGCACGATTATTGTACGCAGTTATATTCGAATTCATTTTTATACTCGTATTATAATGTTCCAGAGCTTCTTCGTAATCGCCAGCTCTAAACGCTTCGTTTCCTTTTTCTTTTTCTTGCTCTGCCATCACGTTCAATTCAGTCCCGGTCAATGATGCTAATAAAATTACGAATTTTTGATTAAAAGTTTAATCTCTACTTAAGATGATTATTCCCCTTACTCGTATAATCTATTTCACTACATCGGATTTTATAAAAAACGAAATATTCTAATTGTTATTCAAAGATTCTATACTTTTGTCAATAATTGTATCTTTTTCGAGTTTCCTTTTCTCAACTATTTCAGTCTGTTTCCGTTGAAATTTCTTAGCGTCGATTCGTCGCTGTTCCTCTCGTATATCTATTTTATTTAATTCGGTATCGACATCGTATTTATCCCAGGCGTTATAGTCGCACGAGGAAATTCGTTTACTCTTGTTAGTATCCTTTGAATTTATTGCTACAGGTTTCTGATCAGGCTGCAAAAATAAGGAAACAGAATAGTATTTTTAACTGTAATATTGATTTAAAATAATTGTATATACTTCTTTAAATTGTCGGATATCCGGTTGAGGAAGAGGATCCATCAAGGTAGCTTTTCCTTCTTCCAAATCTTTTTCCCGAGATTTCATTTCAGACATCCAGGCATTGATGTCTTTGTCAATTTCTGTACATTTACTGGGCTCTAACATGTTTCGTTTGAGAATAGGCTCGGATTTTCTTAATATTATACTTGTTGGCTTGAGAAGAGTTAAACGTTCCTCCGCGCATTTCGTTAAATCCGGATAATATCCTTCTTCACCGGAACTGAAATTATTAACAATTCATTTAGGTGTAAAAATTAAAAA
This sequence comes from Megachile ligniseca, assembly GCA_945859555.1. Classification (NCBI taxonomy): domain Eukaryota; kingdom Metazoa; phylum Arthropoda; class Insecta; order Hymenoptera; family Megachilidae; genus Megachile; species Megachile ligniseca. Next base: position 7,733,933 of record OX243788.1, on the reverse strand, counting down.
TACTTACATGTTATATTCTTCGTATGTACAGTATTATACTGTAAAATGAATCGGCATATATAACGATTAAACGAAATTGAATAAAGTTGAAAACCCCGCCGAACTGTAGTTGATACTTACCGAAGTATAGTTACTATATGCTCCAATTTTTTGTCATCTCTGCATTCGGAAATGTATTCGTAAGAAAGATGCTCTACCGGAATATCATATCTTTCGAGTAATGATCTTTTCTCACTTTTTGTAACACGATCATCTGAATCGTTTGTATCCATGATACTAGACGAAAATACCGTGTTGAAGAATCTCCTTTTTGTCAGAGTTCAATTGCTTTGGTTACTATGGATACATACATACAAAATGATCAATTTCGTGTATATACCATATCTATGAAGGTTGCTTTGTAGAATAGTTGATATACTACTTACAGTAACGTAATTATAAGTTCGAACATGAGAGTAGAACTAACTTCAGTTAAGTAACAGAAATATTTGTTCCTTCTAGTAGTTTGGCGCGAAATTATGTATTTATTTAAATTCACCTGTTGATGCGTATCTAATAAGATGACGTTTTCGATATTACTCGATCGGTTTGTTAGTGATCAAGCGTAGTCGATACTTTACCGACATTGTATAATTCTGAGAGTTACGATCTCAGCATTTTGAGACTCACTAATTTTTGTAATTTCCTTTCTTAATGCTTTTAACGAATTATTTCAATTTTACCAAGGTTGTAAAATATTCTATTCATTCCGAAAAGGCGTAAAAAATACTAATTTGGACAAAAATGGAAATTCTTGTTTCTGTAGTTCCGTACTTGACCACTCGATGGTGTTAGTGCTACTGTTTTCAAAAAAAGAATGCGTAAACTTAAATGGTATATAACATACAAGAATAAGACCTTCAATATACAGTATTTTTAGGAAATACGAGCTATCAAAAATAATATTTTGGCAATCTAGGTACTTCAGATCATACGATATGAATAACACCGGTATGAGTTATACGTCCTGTACCTCATCTACGATGAAACTAATCCTAATTGATATAGTAGAATGTGACAGGAAAATGGTAATGGAACTTTAAAATAACATCTGCATATTTCTTTTTAATAAATGCATTAACAAGCTGAGTTCCATCCACCTCAGTTCACGCTCCATTTAGATTACCGTTCAGTAGTTTTAATACGTGAAATGGATTTAAATGGATCTGTTGGAACCATATCTTTGACACAAGTTAGAATAACTGTAATAAATCGGAAAAGTGTGTACCAGAAGCAAAATAACCCTCCGTTTTAACGTACTACGCATTTACTGTGTTCTGTATATATGTGTCATGAGTTGACAGTATGAAAGCTGTCAAGAAAGGGAAAATAATCCTGACAAACAGCTGATACTAAATATGTTATTATCAGTTTAATTTGTACCAGTAATGTAAGTTGGTTTGTGTAGAATTGATTGCATTATTATAGATAAATCATAGGTGGTGTAACTATTAATTACTAGAATATTTTTAATCTAATCTGAATTATTAAATAACACAGTAGGATTTACTACAAGTGATATGATATCTTTGCTTTTGGTATATTTAAGTTCCTTATCTTGACTTGTATATGGTACCTAATATGCTATTATGTACTCTTATATCTGTATTAACTTATCGTAGTCAATTGTGCATAATAATATATTTTGATTTTAGAAAATGTTGCCTTACATTTGATTGGTGTTATTTAATATTTTATTAAATATTCTCTTGAAATGCAAACTTTTACAAAATAATAAAAAGATGAAACTAAATTACACACAACTGCCTATAAAGGCACATTATTTTTTCTTCATGGCAGGTAAGTATAATTAATGCAATTGTTTCAATGATTAACATATTTTTCCTTAATACATGCTATTTTTATATTATTTCTTATTGCAGCAATGGGACCAATCCTTCCATTTTTACCAGTTTATGGAAAACAACTTGGTATTTCTGCTTTAGTCATGGGTAGCATTACGTCTATTTTACCAATTTTATTTTTAATTGCTAAACCAACTTTTGGATTTCTTGTGGACTATTTTCATTCTTGGAGGAAAACAATTTTCATTGCATTACTGACAGCAACAAGTAGTTGCTACATTTGTATGTACTTTTTACCAGTACTTCCAGGCCCAGTTTTACCGGACCACAAATTTAATAATGTATCTTGTACTTCGTTACCTCAGTGTTCACAAGAAGTAAGTTTTTATTTCAGTTATAATAATATTTCACTTATACATTATTTCTGTCATACATGTGTTTAAAATATAAAGATCTATAATTACAGCATTGTTTAAGGATATCTTGAAGCCAGAATTATGTACTGGAGTAAAAAATACCATGTGCCATTGGACTTGCACGAATACAAATTTTTCTGTGCCAATACAATTTCAAGCGATCAATGAAGAAGTAAATTTTTCTTCAAACACTACATGTTTAATCAATGTGAATATTACATCATACTGTTCTAACAATACTAGTTGTGGTATTAGCTGTGATACTTTTGAAGAAAATCATTGTCTGTATACATCTGTAACTTTTTGGGGTTTTATCCTTTTAATGTCTCTTGGTAATATTGGTTTCAATGTGAGCAACTGCATAAGCGATGCAATTTGTTTTGATGTATTAGGTATTTCATATCTTTTTAAATTTTTTTGTACATATTTTAAATTACTTATTTACATATATAATTTTATATTTTATATGATTCTTAATTCCAAATTATTGGACTAATACCTGTACTGAAATTACAGGTGACAACCAAATGGGATATGGTAGACAACGTGTTTGGGGAACTATAGGTTTTGGAATTTCTGCTTTATTAGCTGGTTCTGCAGTTGATAATTGGTCTAATGGAGAAATTATTAAAACTTATACACCTGCATTCCTACTTATTTTTGTATTTTCATTCATTGATATATTTTGTTGCAAGAAATTAGATGTAAGTACTTTTATATAGATTTAAAGACACAGCAAATTGTTTTATATAATCTGCCTTATTCACAGCTTCCAACTATGACAGGGTCAACAAACATATTAAAAGATGTCTTCCAGCTTTTAAAATTGAAACCCATAATCATATTTCTTTGTTTTGCAACTATTGCTGGAATTCTTGACAGCTTCATCATTTATTTCTTATTTTGGTAAATTACCATGTTGTTAAAGTAACTATCTGCTAAAATTGAATACAATTGTATTTGGATTTTGAAAGTAATATTGTTTATAATAGGTACTTAGAAGATCTTGCTATGGCAACCAGTCATATGAGAGAGATTAAATTAATAGAAGGTTTAATAGTTGCTGCAGAAACATTGGGTGGTGAAGTGATATTTTTTTCCATGTCTGGTAAACAATTTATCTTCACATTTTTACATGTTTCTTGCTTTCATATAATTTTAGCATTATTTAATCGTATTTTTGTAAACAGGTAAAATTTTAAAGAAACTAGGATTCGGATACACTTTTACATTTTGCTTTATATGTTATGCTTTGCGGTTTGGTTTAATTTCTCTGGCATTGACTCCATGGTGGGTCATTCCGATAGAATTATTTATGCAAGGACCTACTTATGCACTTTGTTACACAACAATAGTTGCATATGCAAGTAAAGTCTCACCACCTGGTACATCAGCTACAGTTCAAGGCATCGTAGCTGGGATGGATGATGGATTTGGTAATCAAACTTATTTAGAAATAATATAAATTCGTTTTTCACTAAAATGAATGATTTTCATGAGAATAATAAATGTCATTTTATCTTGAAATTTCATTTGGTTTCAGGTTTTGCAATTGGGAGTTTAATAGGCGGAATTTTATATAAAGTATTTGGTGGTGTAATAACATTACGGATATTTTCATTATTGGCTGCTATAACTGCATTTGCATACCTCATTTTATATGTTTTATATTTAAAAGATACTACACCAGGTATAATCACTTTTAATCTTGTAACCATTTTATATTTAACATATTTGTATTATTAATTGTTTTACTTATTATATGCAGATACAAAAAAGAATGTAGAGTGGAAAACGCCTGAAGAAGCACAAAGAGATTGCACTGTTGCAGAGAGTTGACCACAAAAAAATACAATTCAAATTGAATTTATAAATATTGTTACTGGAGTCATAGTAATTACTGATACAAATTGTTAAATTACAGTTACCATATGCATAATATTATATACAATTTATATTGTTATATAGATAATGTTATACTTAACACATTTTTGTACATTATTATAACGATTTATAAAACCAAATATGAAATTTTAAATAATGTAATTAGTTTCGGATATAAAGAAACGTATGTTAACAAAATAAAATTCGCTTCATGAAATATAATGTTCGCTGTTATTTATATTGCGTTTCTTTATTTTGACAAGTTTTTGCACGTGACAGTTCACGTGTAATGTTGAAGTTCAACAGCTGTTCTATTCACGACTGACACGTGATTAGTTTGACAAAAATGACAGATGCGTGGTGTTTAGATACCTTACCATCTGACGTTCTGATCTTAATTTTCGACTACTGTCATGCGTTCGATTTGGTACGACTCAGTGAAGTATGTACACGATTTTACGATATTATACATGAAGAGACCCTTTGGATCAAAAAGAGTAAACAGCCGATCGCGACGAATCAAACTTCGCCAAAGTTTCGCGAAAGGTATTTTAGGTTATATTAAATCATCTGTACACAATATATTATTATAACAAATGTCTTAATTATATTTTTTAATAGATCTTTATTTAAAAACTTCTATGTATTAAAAATTTTATAATAAAGATTACATTAATGGGCATGATATTCAAAACCTAGAAAATTCTAGATAATTCCATGAAATACTTTGAAAATAAGAAAAATCATTATAATTCCCTTAGGGAATAGAAATGCATGTTATTTTGAAAGTATAAATTGTTTCGAATGTATTCAACTATATTAAAATTATATATATGTTCAAAGTAGGCCTACTAAATTTGTTATTCATTTTTGATAGGTGCAATCCATTATTATGCTTGCGCACAAAGTGGCATGTTTCACATAATTGGCAGCATGGTAGATACGAAAAGAAAATTCTCTTTTCGCAAAATACCAAGTTGATGCCACGCGTTCAATTAACTAAAGACATTTTATGGTGGAGTGGTGGAAATCAACTGTATGGTTTTAGACGCACGGAACAATTTCAGACAAATGATCGCATTTTTATAGCTGATAATGTTAGAAGCGATATCTGCAAATTTATTGCTAATAATGAATGCATAATTACTGGCCACAGGTATTTATTTGTTTTATTATTACTAGACCTTGGATGATTATCCCTTTATAATACAGTAAAGTCTAATTAAATCAAATTATTTGTTGCAGAGATGGCAGTATACAATTTTGGACACACTCAAGATATAACAAAAATATAGAGTTCTGCTTTAGTATAGACAGAGCACATTCACATCATGTAAATGCGATAGATGAAACTCCTCAAACAATTATATCAGGTTCTGGTGATGGTACAGTTAAAGTAAGTTTTTACATATAAAATATGTAGATAACTAACAAAAATCATATTTTCCACTAATGTAATACTTAAAAAATATGGATACCTAGATCTGGGGACCTGTTGGGAAAAAAATCTTAAATGTACCTTTAGCAACAATAAATGTTGCAGAATGGATATGTTCTCTTTCAGCAGATCCGACAAGTAGAAAAGTTGCTATAGGCTCAGCTGGGGATAGTGACAGACCTCATCTTCACATATTTGATCTTGAATAGTAAGTTGTAGTTTATGTTAAAAATCAGGACATTCTTAAAAAATATACATTTACAAGACTAAATGTAGTTTTATGTCATATACTAATAAAATTTCAGTTACAATGAATCTGATATATTAAGACCTGATGAGAAGAGATGTGCAGGAACATTGGATATGGTCTGGGATAATCCACAAATTTTGCTTACTTGTGGTTATGACACTTATATTCGAAAATGGGACCTGAGGTAAGTGTTTCAAACATATATAAAGAAATTATTTTATGTCCATCTATGTATGATTAATAATGAATATTATTTTAGAACTGGTACATGTGTATGTTCATGGCCAGATCCAACAGATGCAACTTTATATTGTATATCATCGGATTATCAGTACACCATGATCACTGGAACTAAATTTAATTGTAAAGCTGTTCTCTGGGATCAAAGACAAAGAAACTATGTACAAGTTAGTATTAGAATATTGTTCAAACAACCTCAGTTTATAACTAAATATTTATGATCTATTCTGTACTTTTTCAGCTGTATTTTATGAATCTTCGTAGAATGTCCAGCCCTGTTTATTCTCTCAGTTTTGATAGTACTCATTTATATGGAGCAACAGATCAACATCTAGTTGAACTCAAATTCTCAGGACATTCTTATAAAGAATGGAACTACAAAGAAATTCTAAAATACGAACAAATAGGATAAATCGAAAGTAGCCCGAATTAACTTATATAAAACAGATATATAATTTATTTAACTCGAATTTTTAGAAAATCGTACTATACTGATTATACAAAATATCTGTATCACTGTATACCTATATAAACTGCGGCACTTTGTAACATGGAATATTAGACAATTTAATTATACAACAGATTAAAAGAAACTTCATTAATGCAATAATTATTAACACTTTATTATGTTAACAAATATTGATTTTTTAAACGATACTTATAAAACGTAGGAAATTTAACTTGACCTATTTCATCTGTAAATTTGTAACAAATTGTGCTATTTAAACAATTTTTATTTTACCGTGCACGACACCTGAAGCACTTTAAGACAAGTATTTGTAATACACGAAAATAAATATATTTATCCAACTAATCTGATATCTTTGTCTCTTCGCTTCGTTATTCGATTTGTAATAAAGAAACAATATTTTATTTCATTTATATAACTTATTTGTCTTATTCATAAAGGATATGGATACAATCAGACATTATATGCTGCAAATCCAAACCCAAAATTAAGTATTCCGTTAAGTAACATTTTACGGTAACATAGTAACAACATATCAAATCATTGTTCTAATCATATAATTCAGAATGCCACCGTGTTTGAAGTACGTTAAGTCTACTTCGGTGTCAAATCGTGTAATTACTTCAAACTTTTTGCCACCGTCAGTGGTAACGGTAATGTTTTGACCAGGTTGACAATTCTCGGGGATTTCTATATCGTATAATTCATAACCGGTCAATCCCAAGGTCTCCGCAGTTTGTCCAGGTAGATATTGTAGTGGCACTATACCCATACCTACCAAATTTGACCTGGAAAAGTATGGGAGAGACAATAAAATACCGTGAAACGTAAATATTTATACGGTGCAATTTCATAGTCTCCCTTTTTGATGGTCATGGCACACCGAAATTTAAGAATTTAAGAATTTTTTACGCTCTGAAGTCTACTAAAAATTTACTAATATACTATCTGTGTATTTTCATTATTGAAAATTTATATAAGGAGTTTATACTATGAATTATAATATATTCATAAATTCTTGGAATCCCATATTCCTATATTTCTAGTTTATTTAATAAAGAAAGTTTACCTGTGTATTCTTTCGTAAGATTCAGCTATAACTGCTTTAATTCCAAGGAGATACGGCCCCTTCGCAGCCCAATCTCTTGAAGATCCTGATCCATACTCTTTACCGACAAGAATGATTAAGGGTGTTTGATCTTTACCGTATTTTTCAGCTGCATCGTAAACATCCATCTATAAAATAATTAATAATTAAATTTTTAGGCACAAATCTATTTCACTTTATACTTTCTACAAACCTCTTCTTTATTAGGAATGTAAATTGTACGTGGTCCAGCTTTTCCAATAAATTTGTTAACCAAACGAATGTTAGCGAAAGTGCCCCGTGCCATTACAGCATCATTACCTCGACGAGATCCATAAGAATTAAAGTGTTTGGGTGTCAATCTGAAAGCAAGAAAATTAATCAAACGAATAATAATATTATTAATCTATTTATTTTACTAATTGTACTTCAGACATACCCACGACCCGAAAGATAACGTGCTGCTGGGGAATTGCGTGCGATGCTTCCAGCTGGACTAATGTGATCTGTTGTAACAGAATCTCCAAGGTTCAAGAGAACACGTGCTTTACTAATTGGTTTTATTTTTGGCAGTTCCTAAATTTATAAAAATTATAGATCAGCATTAAATGATATATACTCAAATATTGTTAATTTACATATTAGAATATTCAATTTACCTTTGTCAAATTATCAAAGTACGGTGGATTTTTAATGTACGTAGAATCTTCATCCCATGGATATAATTTACCTTCAGGAGCTACCAAAGAAGCCCAGCTACTGCTACCTTTCTCGATTTTACTGTAAACTTCTTTAAACATAGCTGGAATAACATGTTTCTGTTCTACAGCCTGAATTTCCGCTCTAGTCGGCCAGATATCCTGAAGAAATATGGGAGTGCCATCAGCTCGACGACCTGAAAGATTCAAATATTCCTTATTGTTAGTCAACTGTATCAAATAGCACCTTCGATGTCGGTTTTTCCGGGGATATAATTATTCACCTAGTGGTTCCGTTTGAAAATCTATGTCCACCGTTCCAGCAATGGCGTAAGCAATTACTAAAAGCGGCGACGCCAAATAATTTGCTCGTGTATTAGGATGAATTCTGCCTTCAAAATTTCGGTTACCAGACAGTACGCCGCAACATACTAGTCCATTCTAATTAAATGAAAATAAACAATAATAATAGGTTAAATCATTCAATTGACATCTGAATATGAATTCGAACTATTAGATTATTACTTTCTCAATGGTTTCAACTATAATGTCCGGTAGAGGACCACTGTTACCAATACAGGTCATACATCCGTATCCAACGATGTCAAAACCTAATTTTGCTAAGAATGGAATGACCCCGCTTTCTTCTAAGTAATAAGTTACTACTCCTGATCCGGGGGATAATGATGTTTTAATATAAGGCGCGACGGTTAAACCAGCTTCAACTGCTCTTTTAGCAAGAAGACCTGAAATTGCGAGACAAATTTTTCAATTTCTACAGCTATGTACAATAACTTCACCGAATCAATTATTCCATAAGGAATAATTCATTTTAACGAAAAGTAGTTAATACTATAAAACGAACGCTATATTATTCTTTACCTGCTCCAAGCATGACACTAGGATTGCTAGTGTTAGTACAACTAGTAATTGCAGCAATGACCACCGAACCGTGTTTCAGTTTATAATCCTTGCCTTCGAACTCGAACATACTTACGGTCTCCACCTTTTCGAGGCTTAGGCCATATCCCTTAAATCCTACCTGGAAACAAATACGGTATACGTGTAATATTTCTATAACTCGTAAAAGCAGATGTAATGCTAATTCAAACAAGTTTCCAGCAAAATATTTACACAATCTCATGCGAGCTGACAAACAACTTAAAAATAAATTTTAATATATCTACGTCCACGCTTAAAAATTACTCAGAGGGTATAAAAGTTTGATGACCTAAGAATGTAAATGACCTTTCACATTCTAGATTTCATTGTCCCTCGACTTATTTGCTGAAGAAGCATTTGTACAGCATAAACCAGCGAATTCTACATTTGTTTCAAAATTCAATATCTTTTTTTAACTGTAAATCTTTTAATTCATTATAACATTATTATAAAATAATATAGTACGTTAAGGGACAGTAAATTCTAATACAGTAGAAAAAATTTCATAAGCTTGTAAAACACAAAAGTAAGAATTTTAGAATTTAGAAATTTTATATTTACAAATTAGGACATTTTTCAGATCCAAATTTATAAATGTAAAATTATTATATCCTTATAATTACAGATGTTGAAAATATCACTATCATTTTTATGTTTAATATTAATATTGAAAACGTGTACACGCTTTACTGGGACAACCTCTATATAATAGCTATTGTAATTAGTGCCTGGACAAACGTATCAAAATCGTTGCCTAAATTGCTGAAGGATCCTTAGCCTGCGAAGGATATACATCGTTCAAAACAATTACTTTGTTGATGTCATTGTTTGGACTTTTCTCGCATTGAAGACATTATTGCTTTCACAAATTCTATGCCAGCCGAACAGTAATTTTCCCATTCTTTTCAAATGACTAGAAATTAAAGGGAGCCAATACCTCTCGACTAAATGACCTTTACCGTAAAGGGACATTAGACGGTTCAAGACAAAATTCAGCAAAGCATTAAAGCGATGGTTCAACGATATAAATAATTTTATAGAAACAATTCGTGCGAACGCGACTGCAATACCAATCGTTGCAATACGAGGCACAGTGAATATCCGTGGACGTATGACCGTGGTATGCAATAAAACGCGTGAGCTTTGCAAAATGAATGGATATTGTATCAGCAATTTTAGCGAGGTTGCACGATGTTCGTGGCCTCATCGAAGACAGTCGTTCGCGTTCTTTGCGAAATTCAAGATCGATCGATCACCAGTAAGTATAAAAGTAATTTTATAATTATAACATTTAGAATATTATATATGGTCATTCATTTTAAACGCTTTTTATAAATAAATATATTTCATGAAATATTACTAGTCTATTTAAGTAACTATGCCTGAACGTTGTTATGCTATGCATTATATTTCTATACCTATACTAAATTATTAAATTTTCAAATGTTCAAATTTCTAAATCTCCGAATTTTAATATTTCTTATGTTCCCAAAGATCGTTTTGATTCATTGTCTCTGACACATTTCAACTTTCTCAATCGTGCGTTAATTGGTATCTGACATTTTAAATCGAGAATTCAAAAAGGAAAATAAAACCGAACGTTTGTCGCGCTAGATCCATTATAGTCAATTCGCAAAATCGATGACAAAAGGGCGTCGAATTTCACAGCACGAAGGAACAGTCAGCTTTCTGATTCACGTGGATGAGTTTTCAGCAAATGTCCTCGCTGTGATAGCATAGTAACGCGATTCCAATGTTGAACATTTTTCAATAGAAATCGATCGGTAACTTGTTTTTAAAATTACGACCGCTCATTGTTGCTTCATCACGTTCGCACGACTATCGTTACCTATTTGAGCCAATATAAGTGTCATAAACGCCGACTCATCATTAAAATAAGATAATCTAAAATATACAATATGCGTTATTTAATTATTCATATATAAGTCAAAAGACTTTAACTTGAATTCCATGTACGATTATCAATTTTAATTTTGGAACTTACTTTAAATATCCGAAGATAAGAATAATTAAAATAAATTATAAAATTCGACAGTTTGTAATCAAACAACTTCAATAAGTTGAAAGATACGTGTATCAAATTCAATTTACATTATTGCATATCAATAACAAAAATTGAATCAATGTTAATTTTTACTAAATTAATTTCAATTGATTTTCAGCTATTCCTGAAAACAACGCATGATTTCATAGAATATAGGAAAATGGTTTGTACACCCCAGAATAGAAAATCCTCGTCTACCTGACCCGCTAAGGGAGGTATAGGAAATTCGTGGGACATTCATCAGGTTGTAGAGGATGGCTGATGGCCTGCACCGTTTTTTGAAGAGTGGGGACATCCTAAACATATATAAGTGAGGCTTGATGAGCGCGGAGGGTCATCAGTGTACAATTAACGTGCGAGCAGTGAATTACCGTCTTCTTGAACGAAATCAACTAGTGTCTTCTGTATATTCCAACAGAGGCAGTTTTTGCCTTATATTGAAAACATAGTATTAGTGGATATTCTTGAAATTAATTATTAATTAATTTGTAAATAATAATCAGTCAAGAGGACGTGCTTCCGGAAACATAATCTGATTAACCAGTGAGGCAACAGAGGCTGCTGTTGGATGAAATCTCATCCGGTGTGGTTGGATTAATAACCTCACCGGGTAGGATTCATCCAATGTCTGCTTCTAATCTACAATGTCTACCATCAATTTTATTCGTGCAATTAATTACTACTTTCTTGTTATTAGAGACGAAGTATTCGTCTAGTGTAACGTTGCATTGGAGTCGTGACTAGATCGAAATACTCGTCCCTGATAACGAGATTATCAACGTAAAGAAACGTGCTCATCGAAGTATAATACATCGTCAAACAGTCCCGTTTATTTTTCTTTGGTGATCTAACTGTATGGTGAATCGAAAGACCATAAAGCTAGATCAGCAAGGCAAAATGTACGAGACATACCTTCGTGACACAAGACATCGTGGATAGACAAGGTAACAAATTTTATTGTGGCATTTATGAAAGCTTCGCTTTGGAGACACACCGCAAACAATCGTTTCTAGATGAAAGAGTCCGGAGGAACTGTTGCTGTGATGTGTCATTGACGAAAGATTCATATCACAGCAGTAGTTACCTGGGATTCTTTCTTCTTTCTTCACCATCACTGAAGAACTTCAGACGCACGCAATCACACTTGGAAACGCGCAAACAGCACCAGTGGATGAAATATCGAAGTACGGCATGGGATGAACGTGATCCTGGTTGACGGTAATGATTGATCGTCACTGGGTTATGTTTGTCCCATACGAATACTGACCAATCATCGCCATTGCATACTACCACGCTAACATTGAACTTCCCATACTACATGTATTAGCATATTAATATGAATGCAATTTCTTGTGTTAATGATGTAATGATTTAGATTGTAACTATAACCTTATTAGTAAGGCAATTCTTGAAGTCCAGTTTCATGTCCGACACAGAAACACGATCATGAGGCCTTTTCGGACCACTGACACTGGATACAACCGTTGCTAAATCCAACGTTACTATTTCTGAGAAGATTGGATCTTGACTTTCATTATCGTAATTTCTTAACATTCGCACGGTGGTAAGATATTTCTCAATTCTATCAATATGTTCTTCAGATCTTCCTATAATAAACATCGTATACAATAAATTAAAATGAATACTAATCGTTAACTTTAAACTTTGTCAGAACCATTTACCTGTTTGCCTAAGATACGTTAAACTTTGCTGGTCAACTGCGAAGAATCCAACTGTAGCGCCATACTCTGGACACATATTAGATATCGTAGCACGATCAGCTATACTCAATTGAGATACACCTGGACCAAAGAATTCTACGAATTTTCCAACCACTCCAATTTGACGAAGGTTCTAGACGTAAAAGAAACAGTTTTTTAAAAATTCTTTGAAATTTCGTGAAAATTTGATATACATCAAAAATCTAAATTGTACCTTTGTAATTGTAAGAACTAGATCTGTTGAAGTAGCATACTGATTCAGAGCACCTTCTAATTTGTAGCCCACAACTTTTGGAATCAGCATGGATATTGCTTGACCTAACATAACAGCCTCAGCTTCAATTCCTCCAACACCCCACCCAAGTACACCAAGTCCATTAATCATGGTTGTGTGAGAATCTGTTCCTACTACACTATCTGGATAAACTAAATTATTTTTATCAAATACAACTCTAGCTAAATACTCTAAATTCACTTGATGAACTATTCCACTTCCTGGAGGAACGATCAACATATTTTCAAATGCTTTGGCTCCCCATTTTAGAAACATGAATCGTTCCTTGTTCCTTTCAAATTCAAGATCCTCATTTTTTTTTAAAGCATCATTACTAAAATAAAACAAGATAATAGAATTATAAGATTGCTTTACATCATAATGAAACATAGTACAACACTGAAATTTTACCTTCTAACATAGTCAACTTGTATTGAATGATCAATAACAAGATCTGCTGGACAGATAGGATTTATTTTATCTGGATCAGATCCTAACCTCTTAACGGCATCTCTCATTGCTGCAAAATCTACTACAGCAGGCACTCCAGTAAAATCCTGCAAGAAGAATTTGATGAGAAATAAGAAACATCTATGACTTATTTCTCCAGAGTTTTGTACCTGCAATATTACTCGTGCAGGTTTAAAAGATACTTCCACTCCATCCTGAGCACTCTGGTTAATTTCCCAGTCCAAAATTTTTTCTACATCGCTCTGTTTCACTTGAAAATTGTCACAATTTCTGACAGCACTTTCTAAGAGCACTCTAATAGAGAAAGGTAACCTGTCTATAAAAATTATTTATTTTAACAGTTATAATTATCTTGCAATAATATTTTAAATTAATAAATACATACCATATTTCTTTTCAAATCTGGAAATATCATAATATTTATATTCTTTAGATCCAACTTTAAGAGACTTCAATAAATTATTGTAAGGGTTATTTTCTAAAACACACATAATACAAATTATCTTTATTTCTATCATATCAATTTTCAAGTGTATAATACCTTGTAATGCTGAAAATACTCTTTTTATAATAAATCTTTTTAACATTGTTTAAATATTAAACCTAATATTATATTTAATTGTACTATTATATTTTGTATAAATGTGAAAAAAAACTACATTACATCTTTATGTTTAATTATGAGGGAAAGTATTTAAAATAGTATTATACTTGATTTTGATTATAAATAGTATTATACTTGATTTTGATTATAAATAGTATTATACTTGATTTTGATTATAAATAGTATTAAATAACGGACTAGAAATGCTAATATCAAATAACTGAGTGTGCAAAATGTATAATTTACTTGTCAAATGTAACAGGTGTCATAATTATGTTATGACATTGACATAAATTATGTTAATTTAAAACAACAAATTTTCTTATATCTAAAATATGCAATAATAATTAATGTGCGAATACTGGATGCTGATATACAGAAATAACGTAAGATCATACGATTTAACATGTTTTTTATCCGGTGACTTTTCATAAATTAATATAATAAATAATGCTATGAGAATTCGATATTTTAATAAATAAATCGAGGCTTTGATCGTTTTAGTATAAGAAAATTAAATTAGACGAATAAATTAATGTGAATATTCTTTATTTTTTCTTCGTAATTGTATTTTCTTCTTAAACTTATTTACGAGCAAACAGAACAGATCTTCACACTTACCAGCCATGATTGTCACTGTACCAGTCACGTCGCCCAGCTCGCTTACGAAGCGATAATATTTGTATAGGGTGACATCTTATCAATAAACATTAAAGAACTTATCTGTAAGAAAGTTTATCTCCTTCATTAAATACTATTAAAACATATCATATTATATATTGCTTATTTGTTGACTTATAAGCGTAATTTTGATTGATTTATTTACTAAAATATTATTCTTTTTTCAAATACAATGAATGTTCTTTGCGCGAACACTGTGTATTTGATAATCGACAGAAAATTCATTACACAGTACGATGTATCGAATGAATTTGATTAAACCATGGACCCACAAATATAGGTTATCATTGAACGTGGGACCCATCGCGTGATGAATGTTGATAAAGTGAACCAATATCTAAGTTTTGATTAGTTGCTGTGTGATATAATTTTAAATTGAAAATTTAGAATTTTTTAAATTTAGAATTTCTAAATTTGAAGACTTGTAAGTAAAAGATTTCTACAATAGTATGTATGTACCAATCAAGTTTAAGCAGTATAGAACGTCCTTTTTATGTTGACTGTACGCGTCTATAATCCCAACATATTCCCTGTTATAACGAAAAGAAAACTGTACACAAAATCATAATAATGTGATGACAAATACGTTAGATTACGTTACTTTTGTTAAATATTCAGTTTTTTAACGAGTGTATTTCATAAATACCTAATTAAAGTTTCAAGATGGAAAGAAGTTTAGAGAAAACATTAGATGATATGTAAGTTAAATGTATAAGAAATTATGTTATTCCTATAAAATGTATACATATAAATATTGACGATAACATTACTTACAATGAAAACTTTTAATTGACATTCCACTGATCCTAAATATTAATATCAAAAGAACGCAAAACAAATGTCTACCCTTGAAAAATCGATGCTTTATTTGTTAATAATACCAATTTCAAAAGTAAAATGATATATTTTTTAATAGAAATAATACAGAAGGTATCATTGGTTGCATCTTGGCTGATCATACAGGATTATGCTTAGGAGGTACCTTTTACAGAGTCAAATTTAATATTTAACTGTTTCGTAATATGATAAAAATAATAAAAATACTTTTAGCTAAAGGCAATGCATCTACTGATAGTGCAGGTATAATTGCAGCCATTGCAGACCAAGTGGCAAAATTAGAACCAAAATTGCCAGCTCCAATTATATCTCTTCAAAATGAAAGCAGGTAATAAAAGTAATTTTTATATTTTAATATTACACACTTAGTGTTACTAAAATAAAGTTAGTGTATGAAATAATTATTGATGAATCAAGAGATTTATTACCTAACTGAAGTCAAACATTGTTTTGAACAAATGGTTATGCTAAATTATAAATGTAAAATGGCATTATAAATAATTTTATAGGAAATGTCTTATTCAACGCCAAGGCCCAGTAGTAGGTGCAATTTACAAGGATGTTTCTTTATAAAATAGTTTCCATTTACTTCAACTGGTAATATTAATTATATTTAAATAAAACTCAAACAAGTTTATTATTTTGTTAATTATATATAGATAAACTTCAAATAATTTTAACATAACTTCAAATTAAAAAAACTTAATATTCTGTTTAAATTATAACAGTATAGAAAATATATAATTATTAAATTTATATAATTTTTTAGTCCTGCATTGCAGCACCTTTATAAATAATTTATATGTAAATATCAATAAATCATTATAAATAGAGTTAAGGTCAGTCAATTTTTTTATGTCTGTTCCTTCTTTCATACCACTTGTTTGTACCAAGTCTGATTAGATCATGATGTTCATATATCCAAGATATGAATACTACCATAAACATTATTACTCCGATACCAAAGTGTAATGCTTTCTGATCTGGGAAACAGTAAGTCTGAAATATAAAACATTTAAAATGTAACATACCTTCTAGTAATGTATATAGTAATTAGAAATCATTTATTTACATGAGATATATTGGTGACTAGGGCTGCTATAAGAAGAGAAGCAGAAAATATAGGCTTTGGTACTAATCCTCGTAGTGGACGGTATAGTGTATCTTTGTATCTTCTATTGATAAAAGTAGTAGAATGTAAAATCCTTAAGAACATGTTTACACAATTTCCAAGAATAAAACCAACTGGCCCAAACCAAATAGCAAACAAGTATGATGTGCACAAAAACGCAATTGATTCATAAACCATTATTAAGTTGCTTTTATTTATAGTTGCACTGTCAGCTGTTGCATTTGTATAACATTCTGTTACTCCATTTATTCCCAAAAGTAAAATAGCTAAACAGTGTACTCGCATTAGAAGTACTGGTAAATGCGAAGTTAATTTTGCACCGCCATACAACCATAGTAGAGTACTTGAATATGATTGTCCAAATACTAAAACAACCAAACCAATGGACATAACAGCTGAACACAAATGTGTAAGAACATTTACACTTTCTTGAATTTTCACCTGAAACATACATTTTTAGTTAACATATGTTTATTATTTTATAGGTAGATCTACTGATGTGTCACTTACAGGATTTTGATCATTAATTGGTTTATCTCGTTTAACCATTTGGGTAAAATAGAAATACCCACTTTCTTCTATTGGACGGAAAATAAATCTTGCTGCTAAAGAACCTAAATTATTCACAATTTCATATGTTCCCTTCAGAAATATAAAAACATAATTTATTAAAAAGATAATCACGTTAAAGTAAATATTTATTATTAATTAAACACCTGTTCAGTAAATGTTAATACTGGCATTACTGTCATAATTAGCCTTTCTCCTTCTGTTAAAATTTGCTTTAGAATCCCTTGTCTAAAGAAACTCCATGTAAGGATAGTTAGTTTTTTATCTAAATATGATTCCTAAAAAGAAATAACTATTTATATATTCAATGTGTAGTAGACACATATTAATACATACTTTATTTTCCAATTGTCCAGGCAAAAAATCCATTATCGTTTGAAATGGAAATTCTTTCATGACATATTCATCACCACTATCTTTCAGTGACATCCTTCTTTTTAATTTATATGTGTTAGTCTTTTTAATATAATAATGAAAGTACATATAGTGACTGGTAGTACAAAATACTGCTGCAACTAATTGAGCTACACCAAATGCAAGTAATGCATTCTCTGGATTATAAAGTATCAATGGAACAAATGTTACTGTGCGGATAAAAATCATAATGGTATCAAGTATAATCTAAAAAATAGAATAATCAGAGGAATATTTTGAACTTGGTTTAAATATTTTTACTCCAAAGTCTTACTTTTAATCTGACAAATAAAAATGCACTAGCAACTAATTGAACAATCAAAGATGACAGTTCAATGACACAGGATAAAGCAACTGCCCAAACTGCAAATGTATAATATGATGGTAATGCTTCAGATGTTGTTAAAACATAAAGCCAAATATATCCAAACATTAAGGACATTATAATACATATAGGAACCCTGAAATAAATTACAAATTGATATATATGATTATCAAACATAATGGATATGTACTTTATAATGAATTAATTTCAGAAACTAACGTCACCCATAATAAATTCACAACTTGAGCCCAATTATGTTCTGCCGTGTTAGTTAAACATGCTTTCATAAATGGTTCTCTAGATAGGAACAAAATCATGGATTCCAATAGTAACAGTCTTACATTTATAACTCCTAGAACTGCTTGACCCACATGTCGAACAACAAAAGCATTTAAAAGAAAAGTAACACCTCGACATAGTATCTGAAAGTTGTATAATTGACTTTATCACATATTCAAACACTTTGTAGATGTTAATTTTAAAAATATAAATTTTTAAACACTAACAAAATTTATTAAAATTAATAGTTTATAAGTCAAATAATTTGTGCTTTTACATATGATTCTCAATATGTTTAAACAAAATACATTAATTTTAACACTTGTTATGTTGATGAAATACCTGAAACACAATATTGAAGGAAGCATTTTCCAAACTGCTTTTCAAAATATTCTGTGACATTTTCTATTGATAATTAAATGAAAGCATAAATCTTTCGAGATTCCCGCCCAAAGAGATGTCAATGAAATTCGAGGTTATGTAAACACTTGAATAGTACTTAAAACATCGAGTGAATCATTTTTTGGAAATTTCGTTCACATTTATAACTGATTGAAATATAGCAAATGCAAAAGCCACGAATTCCTCCGTACTACATGAAACAGATTTCATGACGTAATTGCGTCAATTCTCTCTATATATAATATCTAGTAATTTTTTGTCACGAATCTTCATCTATTTCCGCTAGTGGAAAACTATTCTCAAAACAAATGCCTTCTGCTAACCTAAATGACAATAGAAGTTCGAAATATATAACATTAGGTTAGTTCTTGCTAGCAGATTACCACAATAGATTTATTACAGTATTGTTAAGATGATTATCCTATGAATTAATGTCATTACATAATGGGAACACGTGTTCGTATATTTTACGCTATTGTTCCATCAACTTGTATGAAAATATTAAAATTCTAACATTTTCATTGATCTGTCAAAGTACGTATAATCATATTTTGGCATGAAGGAACGAGTTCCAATTTAATAATTAAGTTATATGTTTAATTTATTTTAGATTTAAAATGTTAACGCTCTTATTTATCAATATTAAACCGGTAATACAATGGTATTAAAAAAATGTTAGATGACGAAAACTCTAGGCGGAGCGCGAAAAATGTTATTATAACGTCGCTTGTTGTAAGTAACAATAATTATATGTAATTAACATAATTTTAACTATCATAAGTAATTATTTTTTATGTCATTCGTTATATTTAAAGTTATTTATATAATTTGATAACTTGTATGGATGCGATCTTGCAATCATTCGCAAATATATAATGATGCTTTTATTTAATATTGATTGATTGTAAAGTAACTGAATACATATATCAAGCGTACTATAGGTTTTCTTTGACTATGAATAAATATAGGGAGAGAAACCTTCCACTATTTTTCTACAATTTAAGATCAGATATATAAATTTAATAACTTTCAAATCTTCAAATTTTTTTTGAAAATGTACAAATTAATTAAAAACAAAAAGTGAATTTTTTATGAAGGAAGAAATATGTATACATATATATGTATACATATTTTTAATAAAATAATTTTAAATTCATGACAGTCAGGTGCCGTTGCAGGAATTGTTTGTGATTTCATAACTTTTCCTTTCGATACTCTTAAAACACGATTACAAAGTCAACAGGGTTTCAGAAAGTCAGGTGGTTTTCAAAAATTGTATCTAGGCTTGGGTCCAGTAATGTTAGGATCTGCTCCTTCAGGTAAATTTAAAATAAATTTATTTATCTAAATCAATGAACAAATTACTATTACCTAATAAACGTATCATTTACAGCTGCCTTATTTTTTATAACATATGAGGGGCTAAAAGAAATCTTTCAACCTCGTATATCTGAGTACTATCACCCTGTTATACATATGACTGCTGCATCATTAGGAGAAGTGGTAAAAATCTTTTTACTATAATTTTTTCTTATTTTGTTATTAAAAAAGGAATATGATGAAAAATTTTTTATCACATAAAAATTTTAAGATGTTGCTAACAGATTGCATGCATTATTCGGGTACCAGTGGAGGTGGTGAAACAAAGGAGACAAGTACTTTTAGAAGACACGGACAAATTACCACTAAAAACATTATATCGTGGTTATGGAAGTACAGTAATCCGAGATTTACCACTGGGTTTGATTCAATTACCACTTTGGGAATATTTCAAGCTATGTTGGAAAAAATATATAGGACGCGAATGCACCGCTAATGAAGGTGCCGTCTGTGGCGCAATATCAGGTAGAAATATTGATTAAATTATAAATATAATGTAATGTTCATACAAGCACTAATTTCTGTAGTTGCTATATCTGCAATTGTAACTACACCTTTGGATGTTGCAAAAACTAGGATAATGTTATCGAATTCATCAGCAAAAAAAGATGAAGTAAAAATAGCTGCACTGCTAAGAACGATTTATCGAGAACATGGTATTAAAGGGTATGGCAGTGGATATATTCTTTAAATAACTGATTTTTTTTTTGTTATACACATTGTAATTGTTGACAAATATCTTTAGGCTTTTTGCAGGTTTCATACCGAGAGTGGGTGGTTTTACAATTAGTGGACTTGCATTTTTCGGCGTTTACGAGAAAGTTAGAGAAATTTGCATTTCATGTTTACCAATATATCCCTAACAGGAATATCTTGATAAATATATTATTATATACAGCTTATTAATAGATCATAATTTACTACAAAAGGTAACTATATTATATCTAATATTTTGATAGATATATTGCAAATGAATTTTTTATCATCGACATCATCTTTTTAAGTATTTTTCAAATGAAACAATAATTTAATTAATATATCTTTATAATATCTTTTATTACAGATCTCAATATTTGTATTGTAATAAAACTTCATATTCAAAAAGGCACAAGATATGACACATTTAAGAATAGTTGCATTTTACAGTTTAACTGTTAATAATGACATGATATGCTACAAATTTTCAGAATACTTACCAATTTCCAAATTAAATTTTATGAAAATGAACGAAACTTTTTAGTTATGCTTCAGAAACATTGTTATGATTATTTTCATAGACTTTGAAGGAAGAAACACACTATTAAACAAATATAAAATATTAATGTATTTAAGAAAAAGTCCTTTAACAGAAAATATAAATTCCCTTATAGTTAAGTTTAATGTTACACCTTAAAGTGTTCAGGTGTAATGTACGGCACATTGATTTACGCTTATATCTACTTAGTCAAAGTTATGTGATATATGAAAGATGAAAGAATTATGATAATTCTTAATACTGATTATACATTTATTGACAACAATTTTTGTTGTCTTTACTTGTTCCTTTAGATGTATTACTTGTATCAATTGTTTCCTCTAATATTTGTACATATTCTGGATCAAATACAAAGTCTTGAGCAATTTCATTAAACAATTCAGCTATAAAAGTAAATAAATAAATATATATAATGTGATATTAATATATGTTAAACATATATATACTTACCAACATTTTCTCCAGTTTTACTAGATGTTATAAAAAACTTAGACTGAATGCCTGCAGCATATGTTTCTACAACATCTATGTCAGGAGATGCAACTGCACCATGCTGCAAGATATCCTTTTTTGTAGCACAAATGTATACTGTACAGCCTTCTTCAACAGACCTAAGTTCTCTTATCCAGAAGCTTGCTTTTTGAAATGTATTTGATTTTGTAATGTCATAACATACTACAGCTGCTTTTGCACCATGATAATACAATCTAGTCATAGCATGATATCTACAAAAATATATTATTTAAATGATTTCAAGATAACAAATTTTCATCTTTTTTATTTATTACAAATAAAGAGCATTGTAAGCACATAATAATTACTCACTTTTCACTGCCTGCTGTATCCCATATTCCCATGATAAGCCTTTTCCCATCGACTTGCATTTGCTTCGTTACAAATGCAGCTCCTATAGTCTAAGGAAAGTGGAACTGAATTAATTTGTTTTGTGATGAATCTCCTAGACGATTTTCAGTGCAAATCTTAGTAACTCTATTTTAGAATATTTCTTCCATGCCGCGGACTAAGAGAAACAAAACGGCCTAAATTAGTATATTCTCTAAGTTAATTTTGCAAAGAGCGATTGTTACCTAGCTGCTCATACTACTCTAAATACTTGATAGGAATTTATGTGATTAATTTGTGCACGGAATAGTTTTTATTATTAGAATGATACTTACATTTTGGTATGGTAGCCTTTCATTGAATCTTTCATTTACGAAACGTTCCACAAGGCTTGTTTTTCCTACAGTCGCGTCACCTAGTAAAACCACTTTTAAATCAACGCGACCCATCATACTTCACTTGTCGTTGAAACTTTTAGAGTACAAAGTACTGCCGTAAAATAAATTCTATCTTTGTAACATTTAGGTTAACGTAATGATTAACGCGTTTTATACTAAGAATCTATCAGCAATTTATATTTATGTGATATAAACTTTAAAATGATTATATTGGCGTTTAATATGACTTTTCCATCAGTGATTCAGCATTGTTATCTATTTGAATTAGATAATTTAACCAAAGCGAATTATGTGTTTTTAACCAAACAACAATATTAGATATTTGTAGATGGCGTTATGGTGTACAGTATGAACTCTAAAGCTAGCAGAAATATCTCTATTTTGTATAAAAAATAAAACGTAGTGGGAATTATAAATTTAAACCGGAAATATTTTAATCTTAAATATTTAATAACGATACGTGGGAAAAAATAATTACACCTTGTACATTTCAGAATTTTCATATTTTATCTTTTATAACTTCTAATAAATACATTTTTAAATAAATTACAACATACAGAGTTTCAAACTTCTTGAAAATTACTGAAAAATAGTGACTACCTTTTTAATTGATTATTTTACTTTTTTATAAACAAAATTAACTTTTAATGTCAAAAACTGAAACTAATTAACCTCTTGTATGTATATACGTAATGTTAGAAATTTTATAATAAATTTCTCATTAACATTACTTAGCTTTTCCTTGTGCAGCAACTGCAGCCATTGCAGATTTTACAGTTTCTTCATCGCCTAAAAATTTCATGGATACAACAGGCTTAAAGTTTTCATCTAATTCATAAACAAATGGGATACCAGTTGGTAAATTTAAACCCATGATTTGATCATTAGACAGTTCTAAAAAGAAAAATGTTATTAATCTCATGTTTTCAAAAGAGCTATCTATGTATGAAAATAAAAATACATACCATCTAAATGCTTTACTATTCCACGTAAACTATTTCCATGAGCAGCAATGATAATTTTCTTTCCCTCCTTTAATTGAGGGATAATGGTATTATTCCAATAAGGTAATGTCCTTTCAATTGTTAACTTTAACGATTCAAATTTAGGAAATTCTTCTGGTTTTGGCTCAATAGCATATCTTTGATCTTTCACTATTGTATCATAGTATTTGTGATCTGGTTCCATGGGTGGAGGAGGTGTATCAAACGATCTTCTCCAAATTTGTACTTGTTCTTCACCATATTTAGCAGCAGTTTCAGCTTTATTCATGCCAGTTAAACCACCATAATGACGTTCATTAAGACGCCAAGTTTTAAGGACCGGAATGTTTTCTTGACCTATTTCTTTAAGAATTGTTTTCAAAGTTTCTTGAGCTCTAGTTAGTACTGAAGTATGGGCAATATCAAAAGTATACCCTGCCTCTTTAACTGCTTTTCCTGCAGAAACTGCTTCAGTTTTACCTACAATTACAAATATATTTAAAAATATAATCAATATTAATTATATACTAATTATTTAAAATAATTACAGTCAGTTGTAATTTTCTATTGATATCCAAAAAGTTCAATTAACGCACTTTCAATTGTATATTTTAAAAATTATTATATCATTATAACAAACTTTATTAACTATTTCAAATGCATACAAAATTTTCGCACTGAAAGTACTATCATTTATAATGTTTCAAATTGTTTGACCTTTTACCCTTGAAGCTTTATATTAGAAATTTTCACGAAAAATGACTTACCCTTATCGGATAAGTTGGCATCGTACCATCCACAAAATAAATTTAATTTATTCCATTCACTTTCTCCATGGCGTACCATAACAATCGTATATTTCGACATTTTTTTATTAGAATAGTTAGCAACACGTAAACAGGAAATACGATTCGTGAACAATCCCTGCTCAATATTTCTGTACAACTGTTTCAGCCAATAACCCCCACCACCTGTCACATCTTTCAATCGCATGAGCATTATGTTTAAACTTTGATACGAATTCATTGTATCACTGATCAAATATATCTTTATATATATTTTACTACGTCAAGTAAGAAAAATTGTCTTCTGAGAAACGTCATTAAACGAGTGATATACATTTATGAGTTTTAATATTTCAATTATTATTGCTATAAGTAGTACGATATCATTTTTCGCGCCATTGTAAATGTGCTTGAAATCAGAACAAAATATTAGCGTTTCGCGCAACTCGAATGAGCTCGAAAAGTTTCTTCGCTGTTTGTACTACCCTCTCCATTCCGCACTTTTCACTCCAGCGGCTGTATACACGGTGATCAAAACACATGAATAATGATGTAGGAGGTCATACCAAACGAATTTATTGGATAACTTATAAATTTATGAATTCAGAAATTTAGAAATTTGAAAATTTGAGTGCTTGGTATTATGGACCTTTGGGAACTTGGGCATTTAACAGTTTGAGTATTTAGAAATTAAGAAATTTAAAACTGGGAATTTGAAAATTTGTGAATTTGGAGTTTTGAAAATTTGAATCACTGGGTACATGCGTTCAGCCATAAAGGCACATGCGCGTTTTTGCTACATAGCAGGAACTTTTAAAAAATGAGTGTTTCTGGGTGTAAGGCGGCGCCACTGGGTTGTACCATAGCAACTCATCCCGATGTCGTCGTGAAAGCTTTCAACACTATGAGCCAGTGAAGTGTATCTGTCGGACAGTGGCGTGAAAATGGCGGTGTAAAATGGCAGGACGTAGATCGACGTTGACAAATGCCGATTCCCTATCGGGATCTGGAAACACAGATCCTTTGAGGGAACTTTTTGAAGCATGTAAAACTGGAGACCTTGCGAGGGTAAAGGCGTTGGTTACACCGAAGACGGTCAATGCTCGAGACACTGCCGGACGCAAGTCCACCCCCCTGCATTTTGCAGCTGGTGAGCAAAATTTTTGCATCACCTCTTACTGTCCTATCACATTGATGAAATTTTATATCCAATTCAAGATTTTTCTCGATACATTATCTTCGATTGAAAGCACAGTTTTTCGTTGTCAACATGAAACGATTCAAAGACTTGTTTTCGATGCTGTCATCAACGGTTTATTATAATTTTATCTTTTAAGATACAGTTTGTACCAAGAATTTTATATTATTTTTATTCGATTAGTAGATTTTGTTATTGATCATACATTAACATCTTTGTTATAACATAAAATGATAAGATTTGTAAAGACATTTATTTTTTCATTGTTTAAACATAGGTTACGGTAGAAGAGACGTGGTAGAATTTTTGTTATCTGCTGGAGCATCTATTCAAGCACGTGATGATGGAGGTTTACATCCTTTGCACAATGCTTGTTCTTTCGGACATTCTGATGTTGTGAGACTCCTTTTAGAAGCAGGAGCTAATCCAAATACTAGGGACAACTGGAATTATACTCCTCTGCATGAAGCTGCAATTAAAGTATATTTTTATTTTATTTACTCTATTAATGCCATGTTTGTAATTATATAATATTTCATATTTCAATTATTTTGATAGGGTAAAATAGATGTGTGTATTGCTTTGTTACAACATGGCGCAGATGCAAATATCAGAAACACAGAAGGAAAAACTGCGTTAGAACTAGCAGATCCTGCAACTAAGCCAGTATTAACAGGAGAATATAAAAAGGATGAGTTATTAGAAGCAGCAAGATCAGGAAATGAAGAACGTCTTTTACAACTTTTAAATCCTTTAAATGTAAATTGCCATGCAAGTGATGGCAGAAGATCTACCCCTTTGCATTTAGCTGCTGGATATAATCGATCTAGAGTGGTGCAAATTTTGCTGCAGAATGGTGCAGATGTGCATGCAAAAGATAAAGGGTATATATTTTAATCTTTAATGAATTATAGTTCATAAATGGACATTTATTTACTCTGGTAATATTACAGAGGTCTAGTTCCACTTCACAATGCCTGTTCATATGGTCACTTTGAAGTAACTGAAGCGCTTCTTAAACACGGTGCAGCGGTTAATGCCAGTGATTTATGGGCATTCACTCCATTACACGAGGCTGCTAGTAAATCTAGAGCTGAGGTGTGTTCGTTACTGCTAAGCGAGGGTGCGGATCCGACTCAATTAAACTGCCACAGTAAAAGCGCCATCGACGTAGCCCCTACATTGGAATTACAAGAAAGATTGGCATGTATGTTCAGCAGTTGAATATTATATTTTCCTTCACAGAAATTCACACAGAACATGACTTTGTTAGATACACTTTAATTGTAGACGAATACAAGGGACACTGCCTCTTGGATGCCTGCAGGCAGGCAGATCTTACTAAATTAAAAAAGTACCTGTCCCAAGAAGTTGTAAATTTTAAACACCCATATACTGGGGATACACCACTGCACTGTGCCGTTGCATCTCCTTATCCCAAGAGAAAACAAGTAATAGAATCTTTGATTAGGAAAAATGCTGCCTTAAATGAGAAAAATAAAGACTTTCTTACACCTCTTCATGTTGCTACCGATCATTCTCATTATGATGCAATGGATGTGCTACTTAGACATAATGCAAAAGTCAATGCTTTAGATGGATTAGGGCAAACTGCACTACACAGGTATCGTGTACAAAGCATTTGAAGTTTTTTTTTATTTGTACTGTATGGGAAAGTATTTGATTTTTTTTTATCTGAAATATTGTTACATGAACAGGTGTGTTAGAGAAGACAATGTGCAAGCTTGCAGAATATTGTTATCGTACAATGTTGATCCATCTATAGTATCGCTTCAGGGCTATACTGCAGCACAAGTAGCTGCAGAAAATGTCCTTAAAATATTGCAAGGTTCGAAACCAATTCACTTCGGATACAAATCTTTTCAACCAAAGAATGTTTCTGTTCTCATTTTTGTTTTATAGATCCACCAAGCGGGACGGATGACGCGGAAGCACAGCTGTTAGAGGCAAGTAAGTCGGGCGATTTGGCGGCAGTCGAAAGAATTTTACAAACAACTCCACACGCTGTAAATTGTCGTGACTTAGATGGTCGGCACTCCACGCCGCTGCATTTCGCAGCGGGATTTAATAGAGTGCCCGTAGTGGAATATTTATTGGCACATGGAGCAGATGTACACGCCAAAGATAAAGGGTTAGCCTTCCTTTTCTAAACAGTGCACCATAATTAAAATGTAACCGTTTAAAAATATATTTAATTTCCTACTTTCAGTGGACTTGTTCCCTTACACAATGCCTGCTCTTATGGTCATTATGAAGTAACGGAATTATTAGTAAAACATGGTGCATCGGTAAATGTCGCGGATTTATGGAAATTCACCCCACTACACGAAGCTGCTGCTAAAGGAAAATATGAAATAGTTCGTTTATTATTAAGACACGGTGCAGATGCTACCAAAAAAAATAGAGACGGAGCAACACCTTTGGATCTAGTAAGAGACGGTGATCAAGATGTAGCTGACTTGTTACGAGGAAACAGTGCACTTTTAGATGCGGCAAAGAAAGGAAATTTGGCGAGAGTACAGCGACTCGTTACACAGGACAATATTAATTGTAGAGATGCGCAAGGTCGTAACAGTACTCCATTGCATTTAGCTGGTATGTTATATTGTTTCTTCATTGTCGGCTCATTTCACGGTATTTTGAACCGTTTAATTTGCTTGTATTTTAACGCAGCGGGATACAATAATTTGGAAGTGGCAGAATTCTTGCTTGAACGTGGGGCAGATGTGAATGCTCAAGATAAAGGAGGATTGATACCTTTGCACAACGCTTCAAGCTACGGTCATTTAGATATCGCTGCATTACTCATTAAATACAATACCGTAGTCAACGCTACTGATAAATGGGGCTTTACACCACTTCACGAGGCAGCGCAGAAAGGGAGAACGCAGTTGTGTGCTCTTTTATTGGCACATGGTGCAGACCCCTTTTCTAAAAATCAAGAGGGACAGACTCCTTTGGATTTAGCTAGCGCTGACGATGTAAGATGCTTATTGCAAGATGCTATGGCTTCGCAGCAAGTAGTACCATCAATACCATCTGGTAATAGTGGCGTTGGAGTTGCCATTAATATGAATAGTAATAATAATAACACTATTAATAGTAGACCACCAAGTATCGTTGCGGGTAAATGCATTTTGATTACGATATATGTACATATACGTATATGCTTGTACACTTTTTTATTGTTAAAATTTATTAGTTCCAGTTACTCCATCTCCACCACTCACTCAGGAAACTGTTATTATGCCTTCTGGTACAGCCATGACTTTATGCGTACCACTTGCAAGACCGTCTTCTTGTTTGAGTCCAATGCCACCATCAGAAACGTGCTCTGAAAGGGATTCTAAAGATTCTAAAGACAATTCGATCATTACAACTGTGGCTGGTTTTTTACAAAGTCTTGGTTTAGAACATTTATTAGAATTGTTTGAACGTGAACAGATTACGTTGGATATATTAGCAGAAATGGGTCATGAGGATTTGAAACAAGTTGGAGTATCTGCGTATGGTTATAGACACAAATTAATCAAAGGGATGGAAAAACTTTTAAACACAACTGCTGGTACGCCTTGGCAACCAACTATTACACCCGGAACACTATTGGTAGACCTGTTAGCGGAAGATAAAGAATTCTTGGCTGTCGAAGAAGAAATGCAAAGTACCATTAGACAGCACAGAGATAATGGTCATTCTGGGGGTATATTTTCTCGATATAACATAGTTAGGGTATGTCTTGTATATTGTAACAAAGAAATAACAAATATGAATCGTAATTATAATAAATTTGATTCGATTGCTCTTTAATGTAGATACAAAAGGTACAGAACCGAAAATTATGGGAACGTTATGCACATAGAAGGCAAGAAGTTGCAGAAGAAGTTGGTGCGGCAGCACCTTCCTCACCAAGTACTGGTTCCAGAACTACTCCTGGATCGAGTTTACCACAAGCTAACGAAAGAATGTTATTCCATGGTAGTCCATTTATCAATGCTATCGTTCAGAAAGGTTTTGATGAACGACATGCGTATATTGGTGGTATGTTTGGCGCTGGAATTTATTTTGCTGAACATAGTAGCAAAAGTAATCAATACGTATATGGCATATGCGGGGGTACTGGATGCCCAGCTCATAAAGATCGGAGTTGTTATATCTGCCACAGGTGAGATACATGTAAAGAAAGTATTATTTGAATCTATTATGGACAGATTAAAATGTTCATGAGCACTGACGTACCACGGTATGTGTAGTGATGAAGTGTCAGAGATTTTAAATTTTTGAACTGAGGAATTTACTGCACATTACTGATTTGATCTACGTTACTACTACTGATATTACGTACATATATTGCATAATATTTGTTGATTTCAGACATTTATTACTTTGCCGTGTTACATTGGGAAAGTCGTTTTTACAATTTTCTGCGATGAAGATGGCTCATGCACCACCAGGACACCACAGTGTGATGGGTAGACCATCGCAAGGTGGTTTAGCATTCCCTGAATATGTAGTCTATAGAGGCGAACAAGCATATCCAGAATATCTCATTACATACCAAATTGCAAGACCTCAACAGGAAAGTGGAGAAAACGAAAGCGTCGAGGAACGGTGATCAGAAGAGTCTAGCCCAGCGGCGAGATTGCGAAGTCTTTGTTGCTGCCAGAGACCTAGAACGTGTAACACTCTGTCTTAAATCTAGTTGGAACAAATCTGATTTCCTTTGGAATCAATTCTTCCATTTTTTATCTTCTTTAGCCGAGGTAGAAAAGTCATGAGTGAGTGTACGATGCAGGTGATTTATAAGTGAATTTTGTCGATGTATTTATCGAATCTATTCATTCAAATCTGAAAGGAGACAATTAATAGGACATTTAATTTTTAGCATTTATTTTGTGATAATATACTGGTCTGATTCGACCACGCAATCGTATACATGCCTGATTATTAGTGTATATTGACTGCAGTGTATATATATCAGTATGAATTAGAATTAATCGAACACCAGCATGATTTTTTATGTAAATTTATGTGTCGATACACATATTGACATGTACATTTGTCGTTAATGATTAATAATTAAGAAATTTCAATTCTCACGCCTAAGTACCGATTGATTATGGTGTGATTGGAATATCTTAAAAAGATTAAGTATATGCGTTTAAGAAGAACATAAAATTTCTACGCGTTAATTTAAAAGTAAACAATTGTGCTGGTTAAAACAACTGTTTCGATTACGTACGTTATAGGTAAAGTCCGCGGGTAAACGTTTAATTTGTAAATAGTTAGAAATATAAATCTTTGTAATGTAATCATGAGCACAATTCACGCAATCAAATCATTAGGAAGGATTATAAAAAATCGTATTTTCTTAACTTCGAGATGAACTAATTGAATCAACTGTGATTACGTTTACGATAGATTACGTGAAATCATTGATACAACGAAAGGTATTATTATTTAGTATTCGTATCATTCGCACAGAATCTCCGTTTCATCATGTAAGACAAATTAATGAAGGTACACTTTAATTAGATTCTGGGCTTTACCTTTAACATGTATATACATACGCGAGTATTTTATATATATTCGGTTGATATTTCGGACATGGAATAAAATTGATTCACATTGTCAACATTATCAACAGGGTTCCTATAAGCTCGTAGTAATTTTGAATACTGTACATAAATATACATTGTATTGTACGTAAATTTTTCCTTTTCAACGAAACACACCAATCACTCATTCAGGTTTCTTTTGGAGACTTCAGATGATCAATATATGTATTGTCAATATTTTAAGATTTTCAATATGTAATAACAATATTTAAATATTGACAATGTGTCCGAGTGGTGGATTTAAACAATTGAAGATTTGGGGATTTGACACTTTGAAAATTTGTGGCCAGTGCTTATCGACAGTACTGAAATACTGACAATGTATATTAATCGTCTTAGGCCTCCAATGCGTTTATGCGAACATAGTTTGGTTTCTCTCAGGTGATAAAAAAATGCGTGTTGCACTTTTTATTCAATTTTAATTAAATACCATCTGTTACAACGAAGTCACTTTCTTTTTTCTTGTGCGTCTATAGTAATATAAACATTCAAACAGCAAGAAAAAGAGTAAGGTATTTTAATGCGAAACAAAATTATAATTTTTTCGTTTGTGTACAACTTTGAACGATGGATGCTGATATTGTATAAACGGAAAAATATTCTTAGCATTATTATTTATTGGAATCGCTAAAGTGATCTCTTTAAATAATAAAAATAATCATGCTTCGATTAATTTCTTATAATAAATGAAACACAAAAAAGAAGAAGTATCCGAATACGCGGTTGTACGAGTGTGAAGTACAAGAGAAATTCTTTTTCTTTTCATGGAATCTTGACACACACTCTTGGTTATTATTTAGGTGACGGTTTTATTTATGGGTGTATAGATGAAATATGTGTTCGTTTAATAAGTGCTCAAGGCGATGCAACAAATCCATATTTGTTAATTCTGTGTCTTACATGAAGATACAGAATAACTGAGTATTGTAAACCAACATACAACAAATTTCTGTCCTTGTATTTACTGTATTCAGCAGTCGACGAGCGTATTTCAATTTCGTATGCTTTGACTGTAAGAAGATAGACTGATTCTAAGAAGAAAAAAAAACATTTTACCGTTACGTCCAATTTTATACTTTTTTTCGTTTCTTTGCCTAACGACTGACTTCTCATGAGAAAAAGTATTTATTTCAATAAACGAAGGCAATGTCAAAAGGAAAGAAAAATTAAATTAATGTTGTCCTTCGTATAATCATTTTTTTACATTTTGTACCATAGTTTGAGGTGTATCAAGTTTTCATTTGTAATCTTTCGCTCAGTATGACAATAGACTTAACGAAGCACACTACCGTATAATAGAACTTTTACATTGAAGAAATGTGGCAGGGTATTATGTTACCAAGAGAACTCGTTTATACCTGCGTTTACCTATACGTGAGACACTGACGAAGAAATAAACGGGTCTGTTTTATTTCTGTACTGTACTATCGTTAAATAATTCATACTTGCTTTAACTGTGTGTTACGGATAATGCTACTTTATCAAAGAAGCAAGATAAGAATTTGGTGTGAATAGGTAGGCACCAGGGTGGATCTGGTCCCCCCAAAATATGGATGTAAGATATTTCATGTATCTCATACGAGAAATTTTCAAAATTCTAAACTTCTAAATATTACTTGACCATGTGTAATGTGGTAAAATCTTGACAATATTAGTAGAATTAGGGGATCTGAACCATCCCAACCAAAAATCCTAATTATGCCAAACAAGATAATACCAATTTTCCTAATGCATTTTTCGGTACACATAATTTGATGTCACAGTGATATAAATTATTCTCTGTAGTATTTATGAAGTATTTGAACAAACAGTACCAATTTATTTTGTGATTAATCATTTTTAAACAAATTTATAATCCTAAAATTAGAAAAGATGTCTTGAAAATTCAAATATGGCGGGCAAACAGATAATCGGTTCTATATTATACAATAGAGACACATTTAAAAATAAACAAACTGAATGTTTTCTAATATCAATCTTTTGACATGTACAATATTTTTCTAAGTAATGTAATTATTATACATAATATCATAAATATTTTGTTAGTAACACAAATTTCCGGTTTTACTATAAATACAAATTTAAAGATGGGAGAGTTTAGCAAGTATTATACAATTTTTAAATATACAATTTAAATTTTTATTATATTTTAAGATAGAAAATGAAAAACATGTACACTGATTTATAAAAAATGATATCTATTTGTTAGGAATATGCGGGTACCCAGAATTATGAATACGATTCAGTTCGACAAAAAATTTATTTGAAATTGTGTTTAAAATGACATATGTAACATATTTATTCAATGTTGTCGAGTTAGTTCGTCCTAGAATACTTCATATCAGAAAACTACAAATTTTCGAAAATTCCGTAGCCCCAAGCATTCGGATATGTATTTATTTCTATCGGTATTGTCCGAATTATTCCAAACCCAAGTCAAAGCTCGGGTATATTCATGATATATTAGGCTACCCGCTCATTCCCACTACTATTTATCTACTGAATGTTATTTTTAGGAAACGCGTGGACAAAAGTTAAGAAAAATTCAGGTAAAAACCGGTACTCTCGATGATTGTTGACATCGCCGTCTTTTTCTTGGTTCCTATTAACTTCTGGCCTACGAATCAGGTCTATCGCCGGCATGCTATAAGAATGCCGGACACGTGGCTAAGCAGTTCTTTGATTCGTAGATTTAACGCGATCACGTGAAACGCACGAGGTTGAAACAGCGCATGCGCAGCACGAACATTGCCGATTCGTCGGCGACCTGCTGTCAGATGAACGAGACACCGGTCCACAAGTCAGACGCAGTTGGAACGAGGACGAGGTTAAGTCGCGCGGTTTGCGTCGGCAACCAGCAACAGAGGTACCTCAAAAGCCTCTTGTGTCCAACAAAAAAAGACTCCACGGAAATAAATCCGTAAGTGTCTTATAACTAGGATGAATCGAAATTCGTGACCCTCATTAAACCGGTATAAGCGATGCACCACATCGTTTTCATCGCGTGAAAATCATCCATACGGTTTCCGGTAATTTATAATCGATTTGTTACGTGTTCTTCGTTCGGGAAATTTATTTAAATACTACAATGTGTTCACTTCGGCTATATTAAAGAAGATAATACCGAGCTCCTGTCATTTTCGAAATCGAAGATCGAAGATTTGTAAGTCTGGACTAAAAACTTCAGGATTGTTGGAAGACGTCCCTGTACACGTTTGGAAGAAAAGTGCATAAAAGTTCAGCCCCGTTTCATCCCACTTTCCACTGGAACTGTTCCCAAGTTGTAATAATACAAGTAAGCAGTTATTCTTCTTTTATTTTCGTTTACTTCTTCTGCTTTCTTACTACAATTATATTTTATCAAGAGAAAGTATTATGTTTGAGGACTGACATTAATAAATTAAATAATAGTATTGTATATATTATGTATTTCATTATTTTGGCGCATTGTACATTTAGGTGAAATGTAGGATTTCTTTAAATAAGGACAAATGTATGAAGGTGAAGCCCTTCATCACTTATATTTGAAAACTTTTAAACCCCAAAATTTATAAATTTTCTAATTTTCTAAAGGATCAAATTTCCAAGTTCTTAAATACTCTAATTTTTATTCCATGTTTACTATGTTCCAAGTTTTCAAATCTCTTAAATTTCCAAATTCTCAAATTTGCATATTTTTATATTGGAAAACTTGCTAACCAAAAACCTACGAATGGTGGGGCCCTTTTTCCCTACTTCGCCATTTTCCCTGCGGAAGCATACTACACTCGCTGTTGTCGTAATTTATTTACAAGGCGGTGCATGAAAGTATTCGATGGCTCATCTGCAACAATTTATTATGTAACACTAATAGTGTAGAATTACTCAACAGTTACCAATTGCAGAGCTATGCAACTATAATTTTAGATAAAGTTCGTTCGAATTTAGTCTGGTCTGATGCTTTTCTTAGTATTGGTATTATCTTACGCGAGAAAGACTTTGTTTACAAACAAACTTTGAGATAACATTCGCGGAGAAAATTACGAATGTCAGACGAAAAGTAAACGCCCAGTTTATCGGCACGTACTTCTACTATCTTATATACATAAATATATCGTGATCGTCTACTAAATTTAACCAGTTAATTGCGTTAGAACAATAGGAAAACCGCACGCGTTTCTCGCGAAACACGTGCGTAAGATAATGGACGGGGAAAAACGAAAGTATTGTGCAGGGGTATCCTGAAAGCTGCTGTTGCACGCCTATCTGAATTTCAAAGAAATGCTTTTATCGTGGTAGCAAAGAAAAGAAATTGACATGACTGATTAGCGGGCTGGTTATGACTGGGAAGAACATTATTAGCAACGTTATTGTTTAATCTACTTCGACGTTTTGAATGACGCGAAAGAGGAATTGATTGGCGGCCTCCTGACCTCACGACAACGGAAATAAATAAATATTACTCGCATTCTTTTTCTCATTCTTATACCGATTATATATAAATTTCTTTTAATTCGATTATCTTATAATATTATACATACTAACCTAACTTAACGTCTGTAGTATTTATTACTTAATATTTTTGTTTGGTCATGATTAACGCATAAAAGTTATCAGAAAATCGGAATTTGTGGAAATAATGTAGATGGTGTTTTATTGGAATCGTGTTTGGAGTATGTTGACCAATTTCTTCTCGCAACCGGCTTGACTGCTCTTTTAAAAGAGCACCTTGTTCGTTTTTCAATACGCATGCTCGCGTGCTTTGTACCCCCGCATTCAGGGCCGAGTTGACGGTAAATGGTACATCCGGTGAAACCATTTTTTGGCGCATCCTTACTAATTTTTTAAATAAGACTTGCAAATCGATCTGTCACACTGTAAGGATTAGAAAACGTCACAGAACTCTTAAATTTTTATATTACTAAATATACAAATTTCTACACTTCCAAAATTTTCAAGTTCCCGAATTCTCAAGTTCTTGAATTCTTCAATATTGAAATCTTTAAATTTTTTCATTTCCGAGGTATACCGAGTACACGCCTATTTTCCGGTCACTCATCTCTCGTAAACGCCTACATCTTGGAAACAATTATGCGGACACAAAACGAGTTGTACGCACGCAGAAAATTCCTACGCGTAAACTGTAATATATGCACTTCCGGAGAAAGCTGCAAGAGAACGTTGTAATTTGCATCATTTTACAGATGCATGTTGCGAGGACCTCCCGCAAATATTTTAAAGGGCTACTCATAAACCCACATCGTCACTGCACTTTATTCTATCGAACTATTCATAATGGTTAAAAGATACGAAATATTCACATACATATATAATGCTTAAAAGATAACAAATATTAATATATGTAATGCCTAAAAGATAACAAATATTAATATACATAATGTCTACAAGATAACAAGTAAGTATTTATAGACGTGTTAATGATTACAAAGTATATGTTTTTATAGTAGAATTTCTATTTTGAATGTAGTTCACTTAAATAAGTCAAGTTTTTTTCTCGATTGGTGCAGTCCATAAGTTCCAGACAAGGTACGATGCACTGCGGTGAACGTACGGGTGGAGTTTGTTACTCCTTTGAGTCTTACGCAATATCTGTTCGTTCCAAATGTGACGACGATTTGACTTTAGGGACCACGATCGTACATGTGATCCATGAATGATATGACAAACGTTTCTTTAAATAGAACTTGTATGGGACCGACTTTAGATCCTGATACTTTTTGTACCTTGACCCTATTTTTTCTTTTAATAAATCTAGGCTTAAATTATAAAGAAGCGTGAGTTTAAACAAATTTTAGATTACGTATAAAATTGTATACCTTAAAACTGAATTGGTATTCTCCGTTATCATCCATATAGCAGATAAAATTAATTCTTCAAGCGATTACAATTAAGTTTGGAAATGAATTGTTGCGTGACGCGAGACACGCATTAAATTATCCTCGAACATTTGTTCTTACGTACACGTTACGTTGTAGATGATTTATGTTTCACCGTGGATCGACGTATCAACGCTTCACGGTATATTGTTCCACATATAAATCAGCGAGAGTCAAAAGGCTATCATTTTCACCCATGCTTGAAGAATCTCCGCTGTTTCTTTAAGTAATTATACCCTAAACGCAATTTATCGTTATCGTTCGTGTAAATTTAGAACTACAACGACGACTCGTGTGTATTTTAATCGAGTCGCTCCGAACATCTTGAATATCGCATTTTTCTTTCATTGATTAGAAATAGACCATTGGCAAATTGTCACGTGCATCCTAGTAATGTTACAGTCGTCGAATATTTGTTTTATTGGCTCGTTAAGTTGAAAATTAAAAAAATGTAAGTTAATTCGACGAGCAGATAAATATACGTTTGATTTCAGTTTATCTCGGAATGCGGTTCTTCCTATTATCGTTACACAATAGCGTCTCACGTGATGCGTAAGGGTGTGTTTGAAACAGATAAAGAAAAATGTA
This sequence comes from Megachile ligniseca, assembly GCA_945859555.1. NCBI lineage: Eukaryota > Metazoa > Arthropoda > Insecta > Hymenoptera > Megachilidae > Megachile > Megachile ligniseca. Next base: position 7,695,948 of record OX243788.1, on the reverse strand, counting down.
ATGCAAGAACAATAGGAAACACACTTTACATTGAATTACGTCGAATTGATTAAATTGTTAAACATTCCAAGTGTTATGGCATTGGTTTACATTTCAATTTTGCCGAAGCGAAGAAAGAAGAATAAATATTCGTTCGCTTAATCTAAACGCACCCTAACGCTATGCACACTGCATCTTCATGGTTTCGGTGATTAAACTTTGTCCGGTAAGATTCCGCGCTCCGGAGGGTGGCGTGTTAGCGTCGGCAAGGATATATATCGGTTATCAGGCTTCTTCGAACCAGAAACACGACGATTGATAACAACAAAGGACCGACCTCAGTGGCGCCTTCGATGTCGTGAATTTTTATGACGCCACTTATTAACGGGGAATTACTACTAATCATGGATAATCCGATAAACTTTTCATAAACGCTTTTACGACACGTGCTCGCCTCGTGGCATCGGCTGATGGTTGCAGACGACGTGCACGTGATGAAGAGAAAGTTGTACGGTTCTCCCGATTATTCTAGTCGTATAGTCAGCTTTTAGATGATCGAAGGAATTGTGCCAAAGCTTTTCATAACTTGAAACGCGCTCTTGGTTTTCACGCCACAGAAGCGTTTCATTTCTTCTTAGCTCTTTATCTTTTCTTCTTACATTATTGCCCTTGTGACTGAAGATATCTCGTCTTGCTGTAATTGACACTTGCTGTAACACTTTGATTTAACTTTAATAAATATTTGCAGTTCTTAGTCGATGCTATTTATTTGTGGTATAACTTACTTTGTCTGAATCATCTAATTGATTTCCTGAATCGAAAATTATTTTGCTACATAGTTCCACATTTTGCTCTTGCTATCTTGTTATACATTAAATCTTCTGGATTTCCAAGCTTCCAAATTCCTATATTTTTAAATTCCAGGAAAAAAAGTTAGCATTTAATTTGTATTGTGCAACGCAAGAAGTTAAGTACTTACCTCCCCACTTCTCTGTAATAATACTAGATTGCTTTTCTTGTCAATCCCATTCTTCCTGTTTCGTGGTACAGAATCAGATAATAATTTATTACACATTTGTCCTAATAAACAGCCGTTCAAGGATGAATGAGATTAGCACATATTTCTCAAGGCTGTTCTTTAATGGTTCACAGTTGTCCCGACGCGACAGATAGTCGTGCTATAAAAAGAAGATATTTAAATTTTGCGAACAGGTTTCTCCACCAATGTCTTCTTGCTTGCTTACACAAATTGATGTTCTTCTTTCGTTTTACGTCACACATGTGCAAAGAGTAAACTGATTGACAGGATTTCTTTGGTAGAATCTTTCAGAGTAAACAATTGCAGTGGAATTTCTGTGAAAACGTGACTGTTCTGTGCAAAGAAAATATTCTGATAAACGAAAAACACAATCGTGTTGATAGGAAGACCTCAATTTGCCTAGTGTTAAGTAATAACCGATAAAACAAGATAGCGAAAATTAACGCATCGACAAAAATAATCGTTCTTTACAGTTCACTACCAGTAATATATGGTAATGGTCGTTATCGTAGGTCAGGCATGCTCAAAGGTTTCAACGAGTCATTCGTCGAGCCATTCGAGTCTCGTGGTCAAAACGATATACCCCACTTCCGTTTCTTTGTAATTATTTTTACGTTCACCGAGACATATTATGGATAATTGTGTAATAAAATTATTTACATAATTGATATCGTTACATTGTTAAAAAACCAAAACGAAAAATGGTGAATAACAAGTTTCATCGACAGGAATATACACTGTTATTTTGCTGTTATCGGTGTGTTACTTGGTTAACGTAATGGATAATGATATTATGAACATGTTTTTCGTCAACTGGACATTACTCGAATATGTCAAACTTATTCATTATTCTTATTTGAATCTTTTTATTCGTTATCCTAAACAATTTCTTTGAAGAAAAAATAAATTGACCCAAATCAATAACAATCGTTCTTTATCTGACGAACACTGGTTTCTTGCAAGTTGATAAAGAGGAATTGCACATTGTCCTTCCAGTGTCTCCCGATTCAGTGTTTTAATGTTAAAAATATCAAAGATGTCCATATTTTTAAGTCCTTGCATATCGTGCACATATTTCACGAAATTATAAGCGTTTCTTGTATCGTACGACAATCTGTTAATAAATTAAATGTTAATTAATTATCCTGTAGAAGTTTATCATTCATGGTATTATCAGTTATTAATGTTTCCGGCTTGTCCATTTTGCGAAATTCCTGTCATCTACGATAAGTCAAGGACTCGTATATTTTCTGGCTTTATCGAGTTAATCGTAGTTTAATTCCATGCATGACTCTTAATAACCTGTGACCTCTTGTTATCAGTGACGGTTGATAGTAATTAACTACGATAGAAGTGAATTTCATTATAATTGAAACGATTGTATTGAAATGTGTTACTTACTTGTAGCTGTAACACTTATTAGATAACAAGCAGATAAACAATATTCGATGTACATTGAAGAGAACGGTAGGCTTCCAAATGTCAGCACAGAGGAAAGAGGAGACATCATTATTATATAATTTCTTGCGGACAATAAATTTTAGGAAATTTGGGAACATTAAAGTTTTCAAATTTGATTTCCTAAAACATGTTAGTAAATGACATACACAGTTATCGAATTAATGTATTTAAGGTACCATATATAACTTAAAGGAAGATTAATCCTATGTCCTAGGATAAAGACTGCGCATGCGCAGTGAATCTTTAATGGTTGAACGCCGAACACATAATGTTAACGCGCAATATCCATTTGTACACGAATGTTTCGGCGGGGAACTGAATATATATATATGATACTAAATAAATACAGCACGGTTGGGAAAAAGTCAAACGAGGATCAAGTTACCTTTCGATCGGCCAGACGGTTATTTTAAGCCGTCAGAGAGCCGGTGACTAGACACTGCAGGTCGTGCATCGATTTGTAGACACACGTGTGTTGTCTCGTGCCCAATCTCACGCAGTTTTACGATTCGTTTTAGTAGCTCGTTATTTACTATGCACTCGTAGGTCGATAAACCGATTTCAAAGTCAACAGAGAAATGTCTTTCAGTTTCTTCAAAAATGTGTTCGATTCCACACTGGCCTTTCAATGTTCGATGTAGAGATTCATGTGTACCCTAGAAGTCAAATGATTGGATTATTTCCAAGGGCGTAACGCATCTCGGTGTATACAACATTTAGAAGATGTATCGCGCTAAATTTAAATCGTATAATTCGAAATAGCCTAATGATGCGCAATTTTCACCAGTCACGAAATATGAACATACGTACGTATGTATACATATACTTTTTCTATGACGAAGAGGGCGCCAAAACTTGTTTGCGAATCACTTTTGACCGCTTCGATAACCGTCAACTCTTTCAATGTCGAATTACTAAATATATTAATAATATCGGTCGATAACGTTGATACGACAGTAACTTAAAAAAGATCGAATATCGCAACGATGTTATCGCTATGTCGTTAAATATCAATAACATATCGATAGTGTATCGATAATCGATAGCAGCATTTCTAGTCTCGCGGTTTTATTTTGGTCGCACGCACATATTATAATTCGCGATGACCATTATATCGACTCCCTGGACGAATGATGAAATATCACGACGAAAGAATGCATCGTCTCGACTGTGGTAAATAATCATTCACGTGCCTATTTCCTATCGATTAATATCCTTTTAGAACAAACGAGTTTACCATTATCAAATGTTCGCTTCTTTTTTCTTAGTTTCTGCTCTTTATACGATGTTTCGTAAACAAACAAGTACAAAAGTTATTTTATATGACCTTTACGTAAGTCGACAAATTTCTCGCGCAATAATTTTCCCAGTCCAGCGATTCAGACGCACAATCATTTGTCACGATTATCGATACTGCCTTTTACACGTCGATAATTACACAATAATGCGTTTTTGTTGTTAAATGCTATAATGTATTGATCGTCCGACAAGTTTTATTTCTTACAAGTCTCGCTTAAATCCACTAAAAAACAGTTCTCGTCAAGTTTGTGTTTTTTTGCTGGTCGATTTTGTAAACGAAAGCGATGGCGCCTCGATATATCGAGGACACAACATGAACGAGTTTATCAGCAAAAATGATGATTTTTACGTCGAAAAATTTGATATCGATGTTATCGCAAAAGAAACGTGTCTTACATCAAGTAAACTAAAAAGTAGAATATAATCGTTGTTAATTACTTTTGATACAGGTATGATATATCTTATTTACTTTTTGATATCGAATTAATTCGAGAATTTTGACGTATCGATTGATCGACGGTAATACCGTTGCGTAATATCGAGACAGTTCAAATTTGGTAAACACTTGTATTCTATTCACAACGCATCTATTTGGTCTATTACAAATTTGAACTTTAAACTTTTATCAAGCTTAGATTTTGCTGGGAAAATCTGGAATAAATACAGTGATTTCGGCACGTCAATATCATAGATCGCAATATCTGGCCAGTATGGAAAATTACCGACCTAATTGTCAACATAACCTCGCGTATAGGTCGTTCTTAATTCGATTCGATGACGCGTACTTGGGTGCAAGGAACCTCTCATTACTATTATTTTATTTTGGGTGAGCTAATTAACGTACATTTGAAAATTTTCAAATGTTTAAAATTCTAAGTTTTTAGATTCTCGAAATTGAAGATTTACTAACCGAAGCTAGCTCTATTGAGTTTTTCTTCTGCCGTACGTTGCCATTTTCTCTATACTATTCTAATACGTTCGCCATTGTATATGCAGTAATCACTTACGAGTGTTTTATTATTTGCACTCTTTTCTACGTAATCACGGATAATTTTACTCGTTCTTCGAATCTTTGTCTTTTTTCTTCATTAAAATTAATCATTTATCGGTTGCAAAACAATAATTATGCAAGAACTTGAAGCTCGAAAAAGAATGATAACTGACAATTTTCGTTCCAGGGTATTGAGAATGTTATTGTCTCCGGGTTCAGAAGTTAATGAGACGTATCGTTTCGCATTGATATAAATAAAGAAGCCGCGTAAAAATTGAAAATGACAGGAGTGGTGGTGCTATCTTCAAATATATGTCCAGAGTGCTGTTGAAAACTGTGCAGAAAATACGGTAATCTGTAAACAATGAAGAGCGCTTGTTTTGACCTCAACCTTTTGTTATTCATGACATATGTACACATCCAGTACTATGCGTAATATCTACTTAGTTTCTTCTTTCAAATGTCTTTCCTTTAATGTTACTAATTTCATATGAATATATGTAATTAATTAGTATAAAATGATCGCACATTATTAACGATCGGTAATATGATGAAGATGACATAAACACGTGACGCTGTTAAAGGAATGTTTGGAGGTAAACAAGAGAAGATTATAAAATTGTTTATGAAAACAAGCTGATAAAATAATTGTTTATTTACTTATTTAATTTTTATAGAAACACGATAACCCCTTTTGATGTTATTATGACTTACAGCGACAAATCGTGTAAGGGAAACAAGGAACAGTTTAAGATAATGTACGTTTAAGTAGCTGAAACTCGAAACATCCGACTTTGTAATACCGGTTGATTCTTAGTGGTGCATACGTACTTCGTTCCGGTCTGGTAGACGTAGAGTCTGGTTTGCGAGCAAGTCTCTCAAGACACGAGAGAAGAGACTATTGCCACATTTAAAAGTCGTAATTCCACTCCTGGAGTAACATGACCAGTGTACACCTATTTTAACGCGCAAAACATTTTACCGTAGTAAAATAGTACAAAATACTAGATCGGCAAGAAAAATTAGCAACCAGGTACTCCTTAGTAGTTTCAGTTTTTTAAATTATTATTTTGAAAGTATAAAGCAATCTATGTCACAATTTTTCCTAGGAACGCCTGTAGTATTCGCTAGCGTATAGTGGAAAATATTATCTGCCTTTCGCCCGATCCCGGTTGATTTCTTCTGAACCAGACCCGAAGCTAATGCATGCACATAAAATTGATAAAAGGAAATACGTGTGGCTAGGTATTTGGCTGTCCATACAGATTGATAGTTTAGAAGCGTTTAAGTGCAACGGGAAAGTATTTCCAGTGATTCATTAGCATAAACAGTTAGTTTTATTAAGGGTCTGGAGGCACACTTTGATAGTGATGTTAGTTGGGAATACTTTTCGGGTATAAGCAAACAATATTCCAGGTTAACATTATTTTGGACACAATTTTAGATAATGCGAAAGTTCAAAATTATTATATCTATTTATACAACATTAACATGCAATGTAAATATAGGGGAATGTTACAGAAACTTATTAAATCTACAAAACGCTTCCATAATTTTTTCTTGAGGAAGAAATAGGTTGATTGACTTGTTTAGTTTCTATTCTACAATACAAGATAAGAGTTATAAGTAGGTTCGAAGAGATTTCTTCGGTAGCTTTTCAACGTAAGCAAATATTTGTCGGTATGACCAGACCGTAGTTAACTTTGGGTTAGTTACATTACGGAACACAATGATTCACGTGATCCAACGTGATCTCATTCTGCTGACGAAATTTTTGGCAAACATCGACGCACGTTCCTGACTATTAAAAGTTTGTCGCTAGACTGCTCAAGTAATGCAAATTCCAATTTTGCAAGCATTAACTAACGAAAGCTGTGCAAAGTGAAAGTGAGTCCTACTCTCTTTTGAAAAGCACATTAGTAATTTAATCAAGAAACCAGTTAATAAAGTTTGAGAAATAACAAATTAATTTAATATATTCTCTTAATCAGTACAAGAATAATAAAAACTGATCAAAATGAAATAATCACTGAATATATTACATGTACGACAATTATAATACAATAATGTAATTGAACTATTTTTTTTGTTTTAGATATAAATGTGTTCCATAGCGATGCCAGCCGAGCTGCTCCTGGGGCATAGTCCTCCAGTCTACAGCCCGCTTTTGTACAGTCCCCTGGTCGTAACAGCACCACCGATTACCAGCAGGTCGGTACCACCCAGGATACGGCCATGCCTTTCGTCCGGTTCTCTGGCTATCGACAGTATACGAAACAGCAACGATGGCAATAATAAGCAGAAAAAGAAGGTGGTGTTTGCGGACGACCGTGGTCGCCCTCTTACACAGGTAATCGTCCTACCACAATACCGATTATGTGAGGTTAAAATACCTGTTCCGTTTATAATATAGACACAGCTTGCTCTTCTGTTATTATTCGGAACATTATTTGCATTCTAATTCTAATTTTTTTTTTAATTTATAAAATCGTTCATCCTAGACAAAAATCCTAATTATTTCTTAATCTATACTTTGTTTCTTCCAATAGGTCCGCGTCATGTCAGAACCTAGCAACGTACCACCACTTTGGAGTACGGCATACCTATCCGGATTAACCGGACGACTACTTAATTCTAAGGTGGAGAACGATGAACCTAGCGAGCTTATGTCACCGTGGCAAGTGACTTTTCCTCAACCAGCTAGTGATTATCTTGCCTTTCGTCGAAAACTGGACCAGGAGAATGTCAGTTTAGAGAATGTGATAATAAAGGAATCAGAACATTGTCTAGTAGGCACGATCAAGGTACGAAATTTGGCGTACGACAAGGAAGTCGTAGTCAGAGCCAGCACCGATTCCTGGAAAACCCACGAGGACGTACATTGCACCTACGTTGAACAACCGGGCGCTCCAGCTTTGATCCTGTATGACACTTTCCGTTTCCGGTTAACTCTACCACTCACATCGAACATGGTAGAGTTCTGTGTACGGTATCGTACCGATGGCAAGGAATATTGGGATAACAACGATGGGAAGAACTATATCGTTCGCAAAAAGCTTGAGGTATGTAATTATCATATCAGTATTTTTCAAATTTTTGATTTGAAAATTTTAAGTTCACGTATTTGATATGTTAAAGTCGAAAGCAAGTATTAGGAGACTCCTCTTCCTATCTATATCCTTATCCAAAAGAAGCCTACGTTACACAGGAGTATATAAAGGTCACTGAAAGTTGGTTGAGCTGTAGAAGGACGTATCCAGTCTTATTGGTCAATACCGTATTGTTTGACCCTCACAAATCCAGGGTTATTAAACCTCAAGGTCTTGAAATACCCTGGAGCAGTACCGTGTATGGTAGAGGCTCCTTGTACATTTCACTTTTCCACTCTCCTCGATTTGACATTACAAACAAATTGCTTCGTTAAATATTGCTTATGTTTAAACATACGATTTCTGTATTACAGCCTCGAGCACCTCCCAAAAGGTACGATATCCTGACGACTTCCTGCGACGGATTCTCGAGTAATGGTGCTCGAGACAACATAACTGCAATCACAGACGCAACGAGGGTGACTATGCGTACGTGGAGCGAATTCGCTTCCTGGCATCATCTTACGACCGACACCCCATATTGGTGAATCACCAAGAATCTTCGTCAAACGATGTACGAAGTCGTACGAATTCTTCCAGTTTACTTGGTTAATCAGCGAGGCGTAGATCACGCGGGACGAGGTGTTGTCACTGCATCACATAGCACATGGAAAACGATGATATGAAACTTGTGTCACAATCGGACACCAGGAATAGGGGAATGGAGAAGAGAACATTGACGAAAGAAGGGAAGCAATGGATCGTGATTGAGTTCAATTCGTATAAGGATATGCTTGCGAGGAAGGACTATATAATTGGAGGTCGAATAGCGCGGAACATAGAGGAATTGAGGCATTGGTCGCATTACATTTATGGTAAGTTGAACCATAGTTGACGTTCAAATCAATGAAGAATTTTTGTTTTGAATGTCGTTCTGATTTCATATACGCTGCTTGCTATTTTTCTATTCCGTCATACACGTGTTGTTGTGGCCATATGTTGAATAGCAAGGCATTATATCGCCCACAAATAGCAAAGCCACGCTTTATCGTACTAAGGATTACTAGTGACCTTCGTGACATTTATCGCATTAATTTCTTTACAATTATACGCCTATGATAAACATAACTTTGTAATTTATGATACCGTTTCATGGTATCTGCTTTTTTTTCATCGCCTAAATTAATTTGCAAAGTTTGGAGGAATTTTCATGCTGCCATCGTTTCTCTTCGCAAGAGTACGCGGTGTGTGTATGCTTAAACTTTCTCTCTATAAATAACAATCTGCCGTGGTGCGACGATAACAGTCGCAACCGGCGAGTCGCCTGATTCTAATCGCCTTAACTAAAAGTTGTTACCACGCGTGACACGATATATTTATTTCTTCGTCTTCGTTTTTGCCTTTTTTTTCGTAATAAAAGAGAATGTACGAAACGATTCAAAATTTATAAAATATTTTTTTGGCCTATATCGAAAAGAACGAGAGTGTGGAGTACTCTCACTTGTACATCTCATAACACTATCTTTTAGTTTACTTTATCGTTCTGCTTTTAAAGAGAATGTTTAACTATCTGAAGTAAGAGGGAAATTAATGTTTTAAATTGTTATCATCTGTTGAACTATGTAAATGATTTTATTGGAAAATGTAAGTTAACACAAGCATAGATATGTACCTTTACATTCCACAAGCGAGTCACTTGCCTTCGCCGGGTGCGAATGAACTTCTTTCAGGTCACACAGATTCAATCTGACATATATCTATGTATTTTTATCAAGTTCTCTGCAGTCAAACCCCTGTTGTCAGAAAATAGTTAACCATACATGAATGTACAAAAATGTACTGCTTTTTTCATCAGACGATTAAATTAGTAATATACATTGAATATAAAGTTGATTCATAAAGAATGTATTAACACGTGTCCATACATGTATCGTCGTAAATATTTCAAATCACGAAGATAATTTAAGAATGCCTTGAGCAATTTTATAGATCACGAATGATTTCATGGTCAAAAGAATAAGTTCGCGAATCCTTGGCCTACTGCCAGTCGACTGACAAATGTGAACGCGATGTGCGTGCAGGTTAATATAAAGTAGTTTCTTACATCGAAAATACGTATCTGATTCACTACCACGTTTCTGTATGGACCCATCGTAAATAAAACGATGGCAATCGTTGACTGGAGAATCGGCAAGAAAACTTGCGAAATCTAGACTGCTGTGTTTGCACGTATTAACCTACTTTCCGATATAGTTAAATCTATATATTAGCTGTTACATTAGCTGTTATTCAAATACTATAGCAGGTGGTAGATTAATAAATTTTTCAACATAGTTCTCGTGGATTATGAGTATTAATACGGTATTATATTCGAATGGAATTTAAACTAACAATTTTGTTTTCTAGATTAGACTATTGCATACGAAATGTTTGGAATCTGCATATAGAGATGAAGTACAGTTCACGAAACTGAACTACAATGTATGAATATCTGTACACACTTGTGTATACCGGTTGAGGCGTGGTTAAAAAGTGGTAGTACAAGATCATATATGTCTTGTGGTGCGTTGCAGTCATGCCATACCACGCCTTGAGAGCTCTGTAAAAACTTTAAGATGTCTAGACGTGTGGGCTGACTGGATATCGTCGACTCCCCTGTGCCTCGACCGAGTTGTTAGTCCTGTATCCATAGTATCGGAACTATTGATTTTCGTGCATTAGAAATTGTTTCTTTTCAAGTTTATCGTCTGGACACGAATGTACATCATAATTGTTGATCTGTCTATAAAAAGAAATTAATTAATTACGAATTTACAACATACCAGATTACGTGAGAATTGTCGATAAAAACGTAATTTTATGAATGCGATAACATGGTTTTAATTGCGTTATTGATAAACGAAATTCTCGCGTGATAGTGAGTAAACAAAATGTAAAAAAGGGAATGATAAAAAATGATAGTCTAAAAACGTATATAGATATAAATATTAAAAAGATTTTTTTTATATCGTCTTACATGTGACATAATCCGATGACAACCAGATGTACCAAAACAAAATAATACTCGATTATCAAAATCAACAAATTTTTATATAACTCTTGTGTATATATAAATTAAAACGGTGTATGTGATCACATCGGCTCTTGAACGACTCGTATACGTTTTTGAATTAATGACCATCAAATGTTATAGCGAACCGTGACGATATGTCCTTCACGCTATTTAACTCGTTAAACAATTCATTATGAAGCGAACAACTGCTACAGCTCTTGTTTCTCTTGTTTCAGATTGCAACGTGCAGACATCAACGCATACAGACAATGAGTAGCCGTGCATGAGACAACACAAGATTTCGCCGAGCATTATTTAATATCAAATCAATCTGGATGGACGATTCTAATTCCAAAGCTTCCCTAAGCTCTACCAAATCGAAGATATCGTCATACGTCTTCTTCTCGATCGTCGTCTTCCTTCTCCTCCTCTTCCCTTTCCTGGAACTTGGCTGCCATAGCCGAGGATGTCCATCAAGATAAGTTTCCACCTTAAAAGTTGACCAAATCTCGCTGGTCTCGCCCGTTGTTCCCGTTTCTCTTAACTCTGTTATCCTTTCTTATCTTTCTTCTAACTTTTCTCTTCTCTCCCTTTTTCTTTTTCTTTTCTCTCTCTCTCTCTCTCTGTTGCTTCTTTTCATTTTTCTCGAACGGTGTACGAACTTACACGAATTCAAATTCTTTTAAATGGTTTTATCTCTTTCATTTTTTGGGCATGGTCTTTGGATTATCGACGCGAGGTAACGCAGTATCAGGAACCGAAGGAACCTGCGAGCGGTTTCAGACACAACGTGGGTCATCTTAATAGTAAAAATGCAATTCATTATTAATATTAATTCGTTGACTGTCGTGGGAATTATTATGTTTATAATATGGAATGAACAGTTGATCAGTCAAGTAATTGTATCCTTAATTATTGTTATAATGGGTTGTGCCATATTTTCATATTGACAGTCAACGATAATCTTTTTTTTTGGGAGTTTCGTCCCAACCTCCATTGCATTATTTTGCGTGACATATTGTGAACTTAACCGCTTACAGGGTGATTATAATTCCATAAACACAATATCGTAGCTATGATCGTTACTACAATGTATAGATATAATTATCAAAGAAGAAGAAAGAAAGGACTGTTACCTTCCGATGCGGGGAATTATTATTTTGTTATTTGACCAGTGCTAACTTCCATCTCTTTATTCAACCAATTGACGATAATACTGTGAAGAGATTAAAGTTACACAACGTTATTACATTTGAATTAATCCCGTATTGGTTGTTATCGTCCGATAAATTGGTATCTGTTACCAGGATAGAAAGTACACTCACGTTATATTGCTACGTTCTATATTACCACGCATTTACCAAATTCCAAAATTTTTTAACTTATAAGGAAACTTGAAAATTTTTATGTGTCTGAGTTTCTAAGTTTTAAAATCTGTAATTCTGAAAATTTGTAATTTTAAAAGTTTGAAATTTGACAAGCTAATGGTCTAAGAGTCAGAGTCTGAACATTTAAAAACTTGAAAGTTTAATATGGCGTTTCTATAAACGCGTGATTCAGGTCAATAAGTGCCCCATTTACTCATCGCTAACGGCGATAGTGATTACATGAATAATCTGCTCGCGTGTCTCGCCTTTTGTACAAATTAGCCAACGATTAGGCGCGTCGATATTCATGCGTATATGATCTTTTCCCGTAATCTTAAGTTTCGTAACACATATTTCAACCTTTATTTTACGGATGACTTAAGATCGTGCTCGTATCGTGACACCATTAATTTGTAATCAGATGTTCCATGGACGTGCCAAAAATAGCATTTATCAGCAAGCGTATCGTAACCATGGATTCAAAACAGAGGGCATAATTGAAAATTTATTTATAGATAGTTCCGTGACACGTGTACATGACAAAAAAGCTACAAGTTGTTTATTGTTGAAATTTGAATTTTTATCGACAGAAGTGAAGTTTTTTCCGCTGCACCCCCAACTATGAAATTCGATTCACTTTCTCTTGCTTTATTTTCTGTACTGTTTCCCCACGAAGTACAAAAGTTAAACTATTAATTATTATTATTGTTATTATTATTATTATTATTATCAACGCATGATGGAATGTGCATGCCATCGTAGAATACTTTAAATACGACTGGTTCGTGCATACAAAGTACATGAGCCTCCCTCCTTTGGCTTTTCTTGCCCTAAATATTGCATTAACGAAAAACAAACATTCAGGAAACGAGATTTTCGTTGCAGGGACGTTGGCGTGTGATGATGACGGTTATCTCGATGGATGGTTATCTCAAAGGACTGCCCGGAAAGAACACGATGACGAGAGGAGGGAGGGCGTCAAATTATAGAATAAACGGGTGCAATTAGGGATCCTTCTGAAACTGGAAACCACTGGAATACTGACTACTACTGCTACTACTTTAAAAGCCGGTCGCATAGTCCAGCTTTGGATGTCTTTTAAGTTGATTTTGCCTGGTGTCAGCGGCACCAGCCTCGCAGGAAGGAGTGCAGCCTCTTCGTTCTTGATGCTCTCTGTGTAAAATGTATAAGTTCAACTATTCACTGGACATTTTGAACAGATCTTCCTGCTTTTTTTCTTAACGTCGTTGTAATTCTCTTCGTCATTTTTTATTCGGAGTCACGTGACTCTCTTAGGTTTTGTTTGTCTTTTGTTCATACCGCGTAGAGACATACCATTTTTCTTCCAAATTCGTCTTTGCGAACTTTTTTATCACAGTTGTCATTAATTGAACGATTCCTAGAGAGTCGGTGACTTTGTTGGAAGATGTTTAATAACACAAATAGAGTTAGTAATTTATAGGAGGACAACCAGAAATGCATAAAAGAAGGATGAACAGGAAATATTAAAAATATATGTTTGCAGATCTAACCGTGCCCAAAGTATTCATCGACGACAAATTGACTTTGTACTTAACACTATTTTTTATTTGATTACTCCATTGGTATGCACCTGTTGTTCCTGTATTGTTATAAACGGACATCTTCGGCAAATAGGCTGTCAGTTAAAGACGCAGTAGAAAGATACGTACATGCATCTCTTCTATTTTATCTGTCATTTGTTTTTTAGTTGTTGACAATGTATTTTTGTACATACATAAACAAGGTTCGACGTTTTCTTTATCCATGTATAATAATCCAGCGTTTGTTAATTCCAGTGAAGACAAAGGCAAGACAGAATGATCTACTTATTGAACTCAACTTACTCCTCGCTGTACACTAATCCTTTCATCATTATTTTCTAGACGTCTTTGACTTTTTTTTGTACTATATCTTGTACTTGATTCATTCCAGATATTGTACACAAAATTGCCATCAATAAAGTAGTTAGTTACGGAAGAATATTTCGAACGACTGAATGTATATAGAAAAATCAAAATCGAAGAAAACGAATCGTTCTTCGATAATGCATTAATTTAGATATTCGCACATGCATGTGAATAAGATCATTGGCTCCTGACTGTAGATATTAATTATTTAAATGGGATTTAAGTTAGGTGAAAACGACTTGTCAAACACTTTAGAGTGCAATAGAACTTTCTTCTTTCTTTCTCTTTCTTTCTTTCTTTGTACATATATGTGTATATATATATGTACAATATACATATATAAACTGCGCGATATATTATGTATATACATGTATATTAATAGCGACAGATAAGGCTCGACGAGTTCAACGAACTGAGAAAAGCGTGTTATAACGGTTTAATTCGCGTTTCGTCCGATAGAGTTCGGCAAGCCCTCGCGATATTTCCGCGTTACATTGCGTCCAATATAATCAAATGCATTGTGTTCGTTCCACGCGAATAAGAACTCGTTTCACCGGTACGGATCAAGTACATAAATGAAACGTGTTAAGATAAAATTCAGACTTGTATACGCTTAAAATGTTGCCGCACCTGTGACAGTACTGTCTTCATGAAGTTTATGTGCTTTGTTGATTATGTAGTTTATATTATCATCCTTTATATTATTGACCAACATTGTTTTCAAGATAGAACATTTTGAAATTTAGAAGTTTGAAATGAAGGAATTTGAAAACATGTAATGTTGAATATTTTTGACTTTCTGAGATAAGCAGATAGTCTTTCTTTGATTCATTTCAATTATTGGGTCACATTAAAGCTTTCATGCTGGCCACTCATGGGTTTCCAGACATTTGATATATAAAATACATGATATAAATAAAAAGAATCTTAATCAATGCATGTAGCTCAATAGTGGACAGTACTGGTACAACAATTTAAAATGAACAGGTAATTTAGAGATTAATTATTTGAATGCCTTATATTGTGCTAAGTAAACTGTCACTTCATATGCTTGTCAATTGTACTGTTCAGTACCAGAAATGCCTCAAAGTTAGTTCCAAGAAATATGTACATGACGTTCATTTACTGCAACAATGACATAAGTGAAAATATACGGTTTTTAAGTTATTAGCACAAAAATAACGGTTCTTGCCTGTACTTTTTACCGGTAGACACCTGAAAGTAGATTTTTACAGCGCTTTAAATAATTTAAATCCATTTTTTTTAAAACTGTAATTTCTGACTTATGTCATCGTAGCAAATGTGCGACATTTTGACAAGTATTCGTGGTATTCAAATGATAAAGTAAGTTCGTGCAACAAAAAGAAGAATGTGATCGCGTGAATACAATTGTTGCCGCCATAATTCTGTGAGGTCTATGTGTGAGGGTATAGTCTTCGGCACAATATAACAGGATCTTAAATCCATGCAATCGAGAAGAGATAAAGACTTGAAAATTTTATGATGATCCGTAAGTGCCGAAGACTATATCTCTTTGTGATGCGTAACTGATTCGAATTCGTCTTCTTAAATACCTACAGATTTTAAATATATAAACGAGATTATTAATGAATATATATACACGTGAAACGCGCTGTTTCCCTATTTAATCGTAGAATTTCCTTTTGAGAGCCGTAAGACTGATAACTTAACGCGGATCACGCAGACTGTTGTATATATAGTATCATAATAAGCTTTGAGGTCGAATTTCGATGAAACTTAACAACGTGAAATGAACATTTAAACAGAATACTCCACGCGTCTTTTTGTCACAAAATCACGTAAACGAAGTTCCATCGAAAATTCACCTCTTGAATTGTGGTAGATCCAGTGTTAAGTTGACTCGTGAAAGTTCGTTTGAGGCTTTGCGAAAACGCGAAAGTTTTCCTAAAAATATATATATATATATATTCATATATATACTATTCTTGACAAATTATCCGACGTTACTTAGCGTTGTAATTTTTTCTTTCTTTTCTTTCTTTAGATTAAATGTACATTTTTCTTCTGCTTCTATTGTATATTATTAACAATTGAAGTCTGCGTTTAGATTAGATAGATTGCAATAATGATACTGATTACTTAATCAATGTTGTTTTTTTTAAATTACTAATTTATGTATTATAATTGCGAATTCATTGTTATATAAAGTGAACGTGTTATATTTTTTGTACGTGTCGAGTACCGAATTGTAAATATGCCAGCGTGTTGTATACGTATATATATTATATGTATGTATATATATTATGTTATATACGTATATATACACATATAGTAATTGGAAATGAAATATTTTTAAGTGGAAATCATTATGTGCCGTAGAACTTATTATTTTTAAGATTGCGACAAAAGAGAAATGCGTAAAACGAAAGGTACTAAGCTGGATAGGCTTTAGAAATTATGTTTCAATATTAATGATACATATTGGAAAGAAAATATATATATGTATATGAAATTCGTTAATATTATTTCGTTTTATTTGTAAAAATGTCATTAATGTCTTGTAAAATGTATTAAAAAAGTATTGACACACTTTGTTTTCCGGAAACTTCTTTCCTACGAAGAAACGGGTACATATTGCTTATTACTAATAAGCAATATTTCAATTTTTAATTGCTTACTACGAATGCTTACGTCGAATATTTAGTGTGTTAATATTTTTCTATTGCAATGTATACATAACACCTTTGACTTCCGACGCCTTAATCCTTTTAAATAAGTATTTCAAACACACACCATTCAGTTGAATAGAATATATTTTGCTTAATTCATTATAAACATACGTATTTGTTGAAAATGAAACAATAACATCATTCGATAAATTGTAGTTAACAATTGGACAGTAACAAGCATGTCCAATTTTTGTAAATTTGAAAAGTTTGAAAATATATATTTAGAAATATGCAGTTTGGAGAATTTCTAATGTGAAGTACATGAGCTATAGGCCTGATAAATGGAATAGCTCAGTTCATGCATTAAAGAAGTGGGAGGCAGACCTCTTGGTCTGTTTCTAGTTACGCCAATGGCATAGGAATAAATATGAAAATTATTTCTTATCAGATGACAGAGTCACCTTTGTGCACGGAATATTCCGCATATTTCCATAGAGACTTTATAATTCAGAATTACTCACACAAGACATTGAAATATTTTTTGACAAATATCAATAATATTATTAAAGTTATTTACAGTTTCCACCACGATAGATAAAAGTAGAAACAGTATTTGTCTTCCTTGCAGAACCTATTTATGCATAACCGAATTATGTTCCGTAAAACTGAAACGTTATCGGTTTGTATTGTCCTCTTTCAGATTCCACGTCTCACTTTAATTGAGGAAAATGGAGGGGACGCAAAACATGAGGAAAAAAGATGCGAAGTGGTGACACAGTATAACTAAGAGAAGTTGCAGTTTAGAAGTGGACACTAACGAAAGGACTCATCCAGCAAGAATGGTGTTACAATCATCTTTGTCCGCGGTGTTATTGTCACTGTCGTTTCTTTTGCTTACAATTGGCCCTCCACTTAGCTATGCACTATTTGAAGGTATACCAGATTCTTTTCTTTTCGTTCTTTAACATAGCTTAAGTCTTTGTTTGGGTGGACCACGTACCCCAGTTTTACGATCAGAATGGCGCTTCGCACATGACCAAACGGTTTATGAAATTTGTATGGCCTTGGTATTTGTATCCATTTTTACCTATAAAGATATCCTTTACAAAGTTTTATAGAGCAACAATGTCGGCACAAAAATACTTTCAAGACCTTTGTGGGCAAAGAATTCATTTTGTTTGTAATTTTCAGGCGAGTCTTGTACAGTTGATGAATCACCAGGTGTGTGCACACGTATAGAACAGTGTCCATCAATTCATCAGGCACTGTTAAATGGTATTTACCCTCGTAAAATATGTGGGTATATACAGTTCGATCCTATCGTGTGCTGTTCATCAAATAAACCTACACCAAAACCAACAACTACAACAACAACAACAACAACAACAACAACAACAACCGCTGCGCCTGTTACATTTTCGATTGATAATAAGGCTAGCAAAGCAAGAGAAAGTATATATATTTTTAATTGTATCAATACAAATGTTAAGTTACAGTTAAAGCTGATATGCCACGAATGTTATTTTATAATTGTTATGTTTCAATATCAAATACTTTATATAACTACTCTGTCACGGTGTGATGAAGTCGTAGAATATTTTGGAAGCCCGAAATTTTACAGAATTCTATAGGCGGAACAGAAATTTTGCGGGATATAAAGATCTGAACTTTCGATCAAGACTGTATGAAGAAATGTTTCATAGAATATTAATGTATTGTTTGCCTGGGATTCCCAAACTGTGCATGCGTCACGTTAACGAAGGACTTGCGATGTTGTTCATAGATAAAACAAGGACATCAGTCTTGATGCGTAATAGTTGTAACCAATTATCGCACTTCACTGCATCGTTACGAGGACTATGATTACTATTTTGAGGATACCAGGATAGCTTTTCTACGAATAGTGTTTCAAAACCAATACATCAAATTAATTGTTTCAGAATGTGCGGAATACGCGAAAACAGTGTTCGAGTTGATATATCCACCGACGTTATCAGCCAATCGAAAACCCGAAAATACATCCGTCTGTGCGACCAAAACTCGCAAGCTTATCGTTGGTGGAAAGAAGGCTGAACCACAAGAATATCCACACATGGCTGCTGTTGGGTTCAATAACAATGAAGGAGGCATTATTTGGAGTTGCGGTGGCACTTTGATTTCCAAAAGATTTGTCCTAACCGCGGCTCATTGTACTTATCATAGAGATTTGTAAATATTTATATCAGTACTCATGAGCGGTCATTGATCACTTATCTCTCAAATCCTGTACGCGGATATTTCATAATGTGATTCATAATCAGGAGCAAGATATGATGTATGAAAGAAAAGTGACAATGAGTGTCGAGCTTTTAGGAGTCGGTCAAAATTCATCTTATTTCATTTGGAATTATTTTATGTTACAGTGGCGAAGCTGCCTGGGTCCGAGTGGGTGATTTGAATCTTGTTAAAACAGACGATGACGCGAAACCACAAGACATTCCAATTATCAAAAGGATAAGGCACCCTTCGTACAAAAGACCTGCTGAATACCATGACATTGCTCTTCTCGAATTAAAAACGAATGTAGTATTCAACAGGTGGGTGAGACCTTGTTGTATACCTTATTCTTTACCGGATACTGGGACAGATAACAAAGCAACCGCTACTGGATGGGGTCACGTTGAATGGGGTAAGTAAAGAACCATAATCTATCAAGTGTCTTGTACCTTCATAAAAGTAGTCAAAGGAAACTTTGCCGTATTATTAATAGTTTGTATGAAATGCTATTTAACTGTACATTTATTTTGTTTAGCCGGAGACGCTTCAAATGATTTGTTAAAAGTTACTCTTGACTTAATTCCTCAAGAAGAATGCAACTCTAGCTATGTATCAACAAGTCAGGACTATAAACTTCCAAGAGGTATTGTAGCTAATTGGCAGCTTTGTGCTGGTCGTTTTGGAAAAGATACTTGTCAGGTATAATACTGCACACCATATTTCCATATAATATTAGATCTTTGCTTTGGAACGTTGTTTTCTTAGCCGCTTTCAAGTAGACTGCAAGATTGTACTTCAGAGCAGTTAATTACAGAATTATCTCATGAGGTTAATACTATTTTATATTTCATTTTTTTGCATAGGGCGACAGTGGTGGACCATTAGTTGTAGTGAATAGTGATTACGACTGTATGTATAGCTTGATCGGTATCACAAGTACAGGAAAGGATTGTGGTGGCGCTGCTCCCGGCATATATACCCGTGTTTATAATTACGTATCATGGATAGAAAGTATAATTTGGCCAGAATCGTGACATATTAAAATAAAAAACTGATACAAATGATAAAAAATGAACAAAACTATTAATTTGTGATAAAGTATTTATTTTACACTATCAATTTAATTACAAGTAATTATTACTCATAGAGTAATATGAATTTCAAAATGAACAATATCATGATATATATAGTTGGAAGTAGCTTCGCATGTTGCGGAACCTGAATTAATTAAGACTGCACTGTACATGATTGGCCTTGGGCTGCAATAAACACTAAAATATAGAGTATGAGACTTGCTAAATTTTACCCTATTTACATATGTCATGTCCTTGTAATTTAAGTATCCTTTCAGTGAGGAAGACAACGTGATATCTTTGGATTTTCGATAACAAAGAAGTTCTCTTATCCTCAAGAAACAAAAAACGAGATGGACGGGAACACTCCAGCAGATAAACACTAGAAAACACAAATTCATTAAAACTTTAAGGTTTACGTTGGACATACATTATGGAGTACTATATAATTAGAACCAAAGCTACCAGGAATCCTTAGAACAGGTATATTAAAATAATTATTCAATATCAAATGACATCAGATACTTCGTCGTATAAGGAAAATAAGAAAGAAATATTTCAATGGTCTTGCTTGACCAGTTCATACATTCTTGTATCTTGTATACGTGAAGGTAATCTAGAATACCTGATCGCAGATTTTTTCTCCCGCTTAAATCGAAGAAAATGGAGGGGATATGAATCAACGACACATCAAAGAATAAAGAAGCTGCGGTCGGCAGTGATAGTAGTAAAAGAAGGATTCAATGAACAATGATTGTGAAACGATTAACTATCAATGGTATATTATCACTCATGTCATCATTTCTTCTACATTCAAGTGGTCCAGTATTCATTACTGCCCAATTTGAAGGTATAAACGATTCTTTTCATTTTATCGCTTTCATTTAGTACGAATGCAAAGCTAAGATTATTGTACCAAATCAGATTATAGGTACTTACAACAAAAATAGAACAATAATTTAAACTTTATTATTCCATCAAATATCAGTAATAAGTAATTTACGTTTTAACGCATTGACTGCCATGATTATCGATTACCGGCAACATTAAAAAATGAAAATGCCGTTTAAAATCATGTTAGTAATGCCAAGTAGCAAACCAAAGCATTATATTAAGTAATATTTAATATCTACAATAATCCGTTTTATTTTTATTGTAATAGGTATAAATATAGATCTTTTGTGATTTTCAGGTGAATCATGCACAGTTAACCGATCACCAGGCGTTTGCACGCTTCTGAACCAATGTACACCAGTTTATAACGATTTGCGAAATGGATCTCCTCCGCGTAGTGTGTGCGGATATTCCCGTTTTGATCCTATTGTATGTTGTCCGATCAGTAGACCAATAAGAACGACATCGAAACCTCCTACAAATCAATTTGGTCGTGATAAGATAGCTTTTGATGTAGCTAATGCAAGTACGTATATTTTCTGCCTCAGTACAAATAATAACTTGTACCACAAACTGGTATGTCAAAAATGTTATTTTGCAGTATTTTTATGTCATTATATCAAACATGTCCTATGTTTTATGACGGCGACCTTTGCCTAAATTGTATTTTGAAATCAATGCGTCAAACTAATCATTTCAGAATGTGACGAATACGCGGCGGCATTTAGAAAAGTAACTAATGTGTGCCCTACTCCGGACGGTGGACAGGTTCCTTGCTTTCCTGCGATCGGTGGAACGCTGGCAGCATCGCAAACATTTTTGCATATGGCCGCGGTTGGATTCGTTTCCGATACAGGAGACATTGCTTGGCTTTGTGGTGGTACTTTGATTTCTGAAAGATATGTTGTAACTGCGGCGCATTGTACTTACAATAGAGATTTGTAAGTATTTATATCGTCTATATTTTTCTAACAAAATGCACCTGATCGGAATTATTAAAAAACCTGATTAGTGATCACAATCAAGATACGATTTATAATCGATTATCAGGTTTTGAATAATAAGCGCTAAAATTTTGAAGAGCATCCTAAATTCATTATATTTCTTTTTAATTATTTTACGTTACAGTGGGAAAGCAGTTTGGGTTCGTGTAGGCGATTTAAATCTTAATAGAACAGACGATGATGCAAAACCACAGGACATTCGAATTATCGAAAGAATAAGACACCCTTCGTACAAGAGACCTCCTGAATATCATGACATTGCACTTTTGAAATTAGAAACAAACGTAACCTTCAGCAAGTGGGTAATACCTGCATGTTTGCCTTATACTTTTCCGGATATCGGTAAACATACCGAAGCAACCGCTACTGGATGGGGGCTCCTTGAATGGGGTACGTAAAGACAATGTTTTTTATATTTTATTTTTCTTAAGCTATTTTTTATTTTCCTTAAGCTGGAGATCCGTCGAATGATCTAATACAAGTTACTCTTAAATTGGTACCTCAGCCACAATGCAATGTCACTTTCTTTCAAAATTCTAAGGACGATAGACTTCCGTATGGTATTGTGAACGAATGGCAAATTTGCGCCGGTGAATTTGGAAAAGACACTTGTCAGGTATAACAAAAGTAATTATATTGGAAACTATCATGAAGGGACACAAAAAAAAAACAGGGCACTTGACCCGAATTCCACGCTTCAGATTGTAAATTTATTAGACATGAGTCGTAGAATTATTGTGACGTTAATACCATTTTATGTTTAATTTTCTATACAGGGCGACAGCGGTGGTCCGTTGGCTGTCTTAAATCAAAAATATCCCCGTTTGCATACTTTAATTGGTATTACTAGTATAGGAAGAGATTGCGGTGGCATTTCTCCGGGTATATATACCCGTGTTTTTACCTATATTTCATGGATACAAAGTATAGTTTGGCCACAAGGAAGCTAAAACCAAATAACGGATGTGTGCAATGAGCTATCGTTTAAGACATCTGAATACTAAAATTAATGACGTTTGATGCACATTTATTGTTAAATTGAAAATAAAGTGAGAACATGTACTAATAAATGGTAAAACAGAAGGTA
This sequence comes from Megachile ligniseca, assembly GCA_945859555.1. Classification (NCBI taxonomy): domain Eukaryota; kingdom Metazoa; phylum Arthropoda; class Insecta; order Hymenoptera; family Megachilidae; genus Megachile; species Megachile ligniseca. The sequence continues at coordinate 7,672,778 of OX243788.1, read as the reverse complement.
GCATGTATAACTATTCTTTACCTTTACAAAGGTCAGCCATCAAAATAATGTAGTGATAATTATTTGTAAAGCGAATGATCTTGATAATTTTAATGACCTTAATATATGACCTCGAAGTCAACATTCCTAACATGTGTATGCACTGTTCGTCTTCAATTTCATAATTTATTTCATAAGTATTGCAAAAAAATATAAACAATTACTAAATGTTATAATCCCAATGTTCGAAAATTCTAAAATTCCAATCTAGTAAAATATTATTAGTTCTTGTGATTGCAGAAGTTGTTAAAACATTCAAAAATTTTGGAATATCCATCGCTACTTTCGGTACACACATTTAAAGTAAAAATTTCGGACAATATTCAGCATTGATCTTTGGACGCGCAAGCGCCAGCCGGTAGATCAAACGTATATAATAGTTTTCGTTACACGGTTCGTGCATTCATTCAGTGGAGACAACTATACCGTGGCCATCTATTTTCGTTTGTACGGTCTTGAACCGGTTGTGGCCAAGGTAAGAACTGTTTCACATCCGTAACAAAACATTATGCACGTAATTGCTGTTCTAAACGAATAAACGAGAAATCCAACATGTAACTCACGACTTCATACTTTCTGACATACTCATATACAAAAAAAAAACACACACACAAAGAAACGTTTAATACATTCTCGTAAAAATGGACAGTATTTTATTAGGTAGGTAATATCACTGCAGTTTGATTCGTAATCATAGTACATTACAATAATAACTGTTGCAGCGAAAAGGAAGAAGTGTACAGGATACTTAACGTGTAGTACTCTAATTCAATGTCGGTCATCCTTGACGAATGTGGAAATGGTACTGGTTCGCCCTCGATATCCAAAGCTGAAGATAATTTGTCCAATAGCGACGGTCCACTCATCAAGGGGTAAGTTCGTCGAAATAGCTACATGGTAACGTTCGTATGAATTAATTAACACTGATAATAATACTTCCAGTTCTGAAAACATTAATCGAACAATGCTCATCTCTCGAACAATGCCAACGACCAACGAAAAATCGACAAAACGACGTTATTGCCTGTGGATCTTGACTTTCATCCTGGCGATAATTGGGCTATGTAATCTTTTTCTTAATATAACTGTTATCGCCGTCTTACGGATCAGTCAAGGAATGGAGGCGATGGAGATGATACCCGACGAAAATCTTGTGAAGTTTTACGGAAAAACTGACTTGGATAGGGTCAGTTGTTTACATATTCGTTAACAACAAAGTGTGATACTCAGACAATATATAAATGAAAAATTGATTAGTTGTTGTATATGCAGAAATTTGTTTATTTCTTGGTGTTACTCTATGTAACGTTACCATATTTTCCACTTTGTTGATAACATGTCTATAAAAAATGTTGCATATTTATTATTAAAAAATGACATAGTTGCTATAATGTTCTATCTGCAGGTGTGTTTGCGATCGGGTATTTGTCAGAGTTATGGTGACGAATCGATGGAAATCTCTGGCGATGAAGCTGGCGTACAAATAGATGTGAACAATCAGAGAACACAGGATGAAACACGCGTAAAAGTTACCGTTTTACCAAATGGTACCTCAATAGCACACGTAGAATCTTTCGAGATTAGAGATCCCAGGTCGGGAGCTATTTACTTTACTACTGATTTTCCAAATTTTGGTTTGCCAACGGGTGTAGAGAAAATTGATGTGAAGCTTGCGGAGACTCACAGAATCACGTCACCAGTCAACGAAAGTCTCACTGTAAATTCTGATGATCAAATTTCTATGCAAGGTGCAGAAGGTGCAAGTATGGAAAGCAAAGATATTGTTTGGAGTGCGGATACTGATATTTTCTTAAAGAGCATCAATGGAAGCATTGTTCTTGACGCGAAAGACGGCGTTGCTATCGACGTTGAAAATATACCTGTTACACCGATATTCTTGCAAAATCCACCCGGCCACGAACAGTACAAAGTGTGCATTTGTATGCCACAAGGAAAACTTTTTAAAGTAGCAGTTCGCACAGGTTCTAACAGCCGATCAGTGAATTGTGCTCGTATCAGTAGAACTCCTGAAAATGATCCTTGTTTATGATAGGATCAAAAAAACAGTTTTTTTGAAATTCTGTTATCTCACGTATTAAGCACTGCCATGTGTATGAACTGAAAATATAAGACTTGATCTGTTATTCCGTGAGTTACTAAACTTGAATTCTTGTGCATATGAATTCTGGTATCATTATAAGAACTTTGAAATATATTGTAAGTACTATGCATAGATGTAATCTTGATTTTATTTCACATATAAAATTGAACTATGCTTTGTAATTCATTGAATATTACATACACACATATTATGTATAAACATTTATGATTATGTTATTGTTATTAGAAAATGATACAACACTGAAATTCATATGTAATACTGAATACATTAACTTTTGTATTAAATAATAAAAATTTCAAATTAATTATGATCATAAAAAATAGTATAGAATCTTTTGCTTTCTTACGTAACAAAAAGATTAAAAAATAAAATACAACTATGCTACACAGGAATTTATCCACTCTCAGTTATCATTTCTTCATTGCTTTCTTCCATATCTTCTTGTTGTTCTTGCTCTGTTGGAGGTTCATATGCTTTATCTAAAGGACTAGCAACTACACCGCCTACCCATACACTCATCTCCACAGCAAGTTTGTTAGTACCCTCAAGTAATGGTCTATATCCTCCATGAGCCAATACACGTAACAATGTTTGAGCTGTGAGACACACCAAGTCTTGTTGTTCTAATGTCATAGCTGTATGTACACGTATATTACCACCTTCGCATGGATCGGATATACCTAAACAAAATCAGTATATAATATAGTACAATAGTTACTTTTAATAACTTAAATGAAAATTATTAAGTTTTACCAGCAGATCCAGGCAGGAAGAGTCCAGAAGCTAGTAACTGAAGTACTCTCTTATATGCTTGATTTATTGGCAGTGCTTGTCTACTTGGATTATTCATTATAGCATTATGCACTAATAAATCTAACATCCAAGGAGATAATGGCTCTAAACCTTCAAATCTACTTCTCAAATCCCTAAGTAATCTTATTAATACTTTTATGCTAGAATGATGAGCATTTTCTTCAAACCATCGGGAATGTCTAATTGCAGCAAGATGACCTTGGCATATTTTTACATCTAAATGCTGATCAGATTCTAGTTTTCGTAGATTCTGATGTAGAGTAGTGATAAGGACACGTACTGTAGCTTCATTGTTAGAAATATCAAAGCCACGTTCTGTGTGAGTGAGTCGAAAGATTTCCTTTGGATTAACGCTTTTCAAGTCATTATTGACTTTTGTACCAAGTGCTTCTACTGCAGTTTTAGTAGGCAATGTCTTAAGGATTACAACAATGTCGGCTATATTGTGACCTTTAATCATGGTTCCTTTTTTGAAACTACCAACTTGTCTCACTTCCTCCAATTGCTACAAATAGACATTATTATTAAACAATTGCTATATTGAAAAATATAAAACAAATGGATAAAAATGATATTTACACATGCTTCAAAACTGCCTGGAGCAACAATCAAATTGTCAAGTACAGTCTGTAACTTAGTTACAAGATTTAAAATAGAAGTTTGCTCCTTTGGTGTAGGACACATGTCTGTGTTTTTCTTCAAAAGTGCCATTTGGAAATCTGATTCATCTGGAGCTGGTTTAACTCGTGGAAAAGCTGCTTCACACAGTGTATAGTCAAATGGGTGACGTGGAAGAAATTGCTTCCTAGGAAAACCCATTCCACGTCCCATGCCACCTCGACCTCCTCTAATCATTCCACCACGACCACCACGTACCATGTTATGTCTAATCATATAAATAAACACTCAAAAGTATTCTAGAAATATAGCATATTTTATCAATATTTGAATTCAAGATCCATTTCAGAATTTAACAAAGTTATTTAAATCTTTTTTGAGTGTACAAAATTAAGTAATGCAAAGATTAATAATGCATAATAGATACTAATATTTAAACTAACAAAACGTTTATTGAAAAAGTAACCACAACACCTTTTGGCGGCATCATAAACATATAGTGAAGATACTCCTCCAAAGGATTAAGCGATAGTGTTAAAAATAAGTGAAACTTACCAAAAATTGGTAGAACAAATTTAAGTTAATATTATTTTACAGTAAGTAATATATTTCTGCCTCTTTATAACAAGTTACAACACTACAAGACCAAACACCGACATCGAAGCAATATATTCGAGACAAAAAATGCTCAGGGAAAAGTTGGTAAAACAAGATACTCTGCTCACTTACTAAAATATCATTTTTGCGCCATCTAGTTATAATCATTTTCATAATCGCATGTGTTATTTTGATTGGCTTGTTAACTTCACTCTCCTCGTTTATAATCCAAGCCTACATTTCATCTCTACATTTTCTTAGGTTCATGATTATTGCATATTCATTGTCATTTTATTTGTAATAAAAGTTAATAAAAGTTATCATGTTATAACTCTAATAAATGTATGAACAAATTAAAAAAATGATAGCAAATGTATAAATTCATATAAATTATATTTAATATTATAGTCGAATCGAGCAATATATTAAGAAAAGCACTGATAAGATTTTTTAATTTTCTACTTTACATTAGTAAATATTATTTATAAATTGATGCTTATATCACAATAAGTATATTTTTCATTCAATTACAGTTAATAATATTATGTAAAATATTTCTTTTAACTATATTTTTAATTAATTATAACAATATTTATTATATTTAACAGTCAAATATAATTTTAGCAATTTTAGAATATTTACTATTTTATATAACTGATAAAAATGAAGTAAAATGCATTATAATATAACATATTTCAATTTGTAAGAAAAGTAATGTTATATTTGAAATAATAATGTTTCATAGTATGTATATAGACTCTGTAAAATTTATAATTGTAGATATATTCATTCCAGTAAATACTAAATTAACAGAACTGTATATTGTACATTAATTACATACTTTTACAAATTTACAAGTATAACAGACACTCAAATTAAATGGAGTTAACAAAATAACATACTTTTTAATTACCATTATCTTTAAGTTTCATTACTGCTTCATTTGGGCTGAATGTCTAATATGAAGAAATACATGTAAAATACTTTCATCACAAATCTATTACAAATAGATTAACAGAAAATATGGAGATCATTACAGGGTTATAAAGCCTTTCAGTATTTATTATTTGATCAATACCTTTAATCCATTACTGAAATATGGCTAAAATCATGATTTCACTAATCTTTGATATCTACATATCTCATAAATGAATATCTGCCTGTGAAATATCAAATACTGTTCACCTGTTACATAGAATATGAGCAAAAGAAAGATATTAAAGACAAGAGTTATATAATACTTAAAAGAATTCTCAACAATATTGGAAATTTATAAAGCAAAAATTCAACATGGGACATAAAGAAAAACCACTGGTAAAAGACATGTTACAAGAGCAGAAGTACAGAACATATTATGCAGATACAGATAAATCTTACATAAAGCAACTGGGTAAAAAATGCATCCGTTAGTTAGAATTTTGTAACACATCTAATAGAATTTAAAAGATTTTCAATTTCTTTTGGTAGTGCGTTACACAGCAGAAGAAGATATCAATGCATGTCCTCGATGGTATCAAGATTTTTCTATTCAACAAGTATAATACTTAACAGTAACATTATATGTGACATAATAATTACTAAAATTTGTTATTTTCATTAGAATAATAAATGTTTTTACATCCATAGATGAAGAATCTAATAATGTTACAATGTCTGATGCATCAGGACTGTGAAGAAACAGTGATAGGACGTACTCAAAGAACACTTTTGTCAATAGGAATTGTATCTACGTTTTTTACTCTTCCACCAGATGTTGTTAAAAAATTACATGAATTTACTAATTGTAATGTAATAGAATTTTTGAGAGAGATCTATAAAATATTAACAGGGAATTATTTTGAAGAAGAAAAATATAGTTTGTATTTTCTTATTTTTTATTTCTTATATATTTTACATTCCTGTAACAAAACAATTTTTTTTATAAATTGTGTGTTACTGTTAATTTTAGAAGAATTCTATGATGGCAATGAAAGAATAATTTTATCAGCTATTGCATTTTTAACTTTGCCAGAAACTGTTGTAGAACTACACAAAAGATTACCTCCTGTGATAATGCCAGAATTACCTCCTAAACGTAATATTTAATACACTATTAATTCATAGAATATTTATAAATATTTTTATTATATAAATTTTATTATATTACAGCTACACTACCTGTACCACCGACAAGGCAAAAAGGGGACTCTCCTTATGAAGAGAATCTCTTTGTACGTCCAGATTGGGCATCCTACTTAAATCATTTACAATATTGGCAAGAACAATATCAATTATTACCATTACCGAAAGTAATATTACCACCTAAAGATTGTGTTTTAACAAATTACAAAAAAACAAAAAATGGTGAATACGATCAATTCAATGACATTAAATATGATCCTCAAGAAAAGCAAAAGCCTAATGTTTTGACAAGAAGAATACAAAACGTGAACACTTCTAGTAACACAGAATGGAAGAATGATATTAATGATTCTGCCAATAATCCTATTATAGTGGAAGAAAAAGATATGTCGGTTAATGTTCCTATTAAACCTACTGCAGTGCAACAGACTAATAGAGTTAGAGAAGAAAACGATAATATAGGTATACTACATTATTATTAAACATAATATTCATTATCTTGAACGTTGATAATTGTGTCAGAAATAGTTATGTTAACACTGTTAACATTGTTTACTTTGCATCAAATGAAATCACCTTCATTTTTGATATTACTATTACCTTCAGAGATAATGATATAGAAAGATAAAAGTCCTATTTAGATTATGTAATATTTGTAATTATTTATATTTGTATATATAGATAATGAAAATGAAGAATTGGGACAAGGAATTGTAGAACATGATACAGTAAATGATACAGGCAATAATGAAAAACTAGCTACCCTTGATATTCCACCATTATATGGAGGAAACAGATTATTTGATTTTACAATCAATGGAATTTGTGAGAAATCAGGACCAGTACAGTACAAACTATGTGGTAAATAAATGCTCAAACATAAGTAAATCATAATTAGTTACTCTTTCACATTGTCATTCTTTCATACATATATTTTAGGAGTTCTACAACCACCTCAGCCAAATAAAAAATCTTGGCTAGGCGAGAAACATGCACATTATATAATATCTGGAGCTGCCGACGAACCACCAACTTGTCCCATAACATATGAAATGACTGGTGTTGCAAATGTAACACCAACTAATAGTGATGAAAGGTTTTTAGCTGTACTAAAACTTGGAGATGGACCGAAAAAGATTTATCCGAGCGGTAGAAAAAATTTATCTCGACATTGGCAAGAATGGCTACAAAATGTGGACGAAGAATTTCGAAAAGTAGAGAGAGAAGCAAACAAAATGATAAAAGATATAGAAGCTATAACAAAACTGGTATTTCCAAAACCTACGTGTGACAGTTGTTGTTCTTGTAGACAAACTAGAAAAGCGTACCTGAAAGGAAAGGAAACAAAAGCACCTTATTTTGTGATAGACACAATAACTGAAGATAATAATAAAAACAAGTAAAAACAATTATCAAATAAATCTATGATTCTTTTTTAAATATTTTATAACTTCAAAATGTTTTGGTGTTTGATAGATATATCATAGGATCTATGGCACTGCATTCCCCAGCGCCTACTCCTCCACAATCAACAACAAATTTGCTAGAAATTATAGCCTCAGCAGATGTTCTTACTTCAAATCTTGTTATAAATGGTATGACGAACGAGCAAGGTGAAACACAGTACTTTATAACGGGTACTAGAGAAGATGTCATACGTGTACCACGTCGAGTCGTCGAACGTCCACCACCTCCACCACCTAGAAATGTTCCACCATGTATTTGTGCGATTCAACAAATATTTAATAAAGACATAACTCCAACGTTAAGTCAAGACAATATACCATGGACAAAAGAAGATGGTTTATGCTTTGGAAAAAAATTCAGACCCGAAGAAGCTGGTGCATATTCTTGTAAAAAGTATCCTGGTGATAAATCATGCAGAAGAAATCCATTTAGGAGAGAGATAATTAACCAAAAACGGAGAGCTGAAAGAGCAGAACAAGAAAAGGGGAAAGATTCTTCCAAGAAAAAAATGTATAGTATTGCAGATTTTAAGCCGTGCGGAGATGAACACGGTATGGGTATTTGCGGAGGACCTTGGGGTGCTGTGCATACTTTAACTGCAGAAGAATTAGCAGAACAAGAAAAATTACGGAAGGAGATACTAAAAGTATGCTTTACTTTTATACGCGTGTCTAATTTAAATAATATTACACTTTATAATAATATAATATAATTGTAAGGGTCCTCCATGCGGAACACGACCTGGGCGAGCTGTCTGTGCGGGGCCATTTGGAAAAAGAATATCGATAAAACCGCGAAAGAAGATTGAAATCGAAGGTGAAATTCCAGGCGAAGAAGATCTAGACGAAGAGGAAATTGAAGAAGAAGAAGAAGAGGAAGAGGAGGTAAAAGAAGAACCTGTTAAAAAAGAAAAAAAAAAGAAACGGCAGAAGGAATGTTATGCCAGTCCAGAATCTATAGCAGCAATAAAACAAATAATGGAAAAAAAGGTCGAAAAATTCATTCCGGATCCCACCTATCCTGGCTACGACGATCCATGGAATATATTTCGTACAGCACCATCAGAAAAGAAATCAGAAACAAATTTTAAAGAGTTATTAAAGCTCAGTTCTCCAATGCCACCAGCAACACCTGTACAATCTAGAATAATGATAAATGAAATCAAACAATCTGCACCGCAGAAACATATTTCAGATTCAAATATAAAAAAAGATACTCCAAAAGTCGCTGCTAGAAAGTCAGTACCCACAAAGTCTAAAAGCAATCAGGAAGTAATTAAAAAAAAATCGAAGTCGATCGACAAGAGAGAAACTCCAATTAAAATGAAAAAGGCATCTAAAGAAACACTACAGAGTCCTAAATTAGATCAGAAGATAGACCATAAGCTTGCTAAACCAACAAAGAATAAACACGATTATAGAAAGATAAGTACTAAAACTATGTCTGTTAAACATTTAAAAAATGGGAGTACATCACGTCAGATAAGGAAATCATCTAAACCAACTGTTGAGAACACAAAATTAAAATCCAAAGGTCAAAAAGCAGCTGTAGCTAAAGAAAATTCAAATATTAAAGTTAATAACAAAACTAAAAGAAAAAAAGAAATGTTAGAAAATTCAAACATCGATAAATCAAAAAAATCGAAACGAATATCAAGTAACGCTGGAAATACCAAACGAAGTACGGCAGAAAAAGAAAAACGCTTAAGTAAGAGGTCAGTTGGGTCAACAAGTGTTGAAAGAAAATCATTTAATGAAAAGAAAAAGTCTATAAAACAAGATAGAAGAAAAGATACACAAACTGTTCAGAATGAGGATTCTGCTATGTTTCGAAAGAATCAGGTAGAAAATTTGAGGAACATGTTGAAATCTTCTGATCTGTATCCTTATGATGTTAAACCAGTAGATCTTCCAGAAGAACCTAGAGCAAAATGTCAACCAGAATATGAATACACAGAAACTGTAGATGATTCTGTAAACGGTGATGAAGATGCAGACAATCAATTACCAAGTAAAGGTCCTTGCGGTTGGAGAACAAAATCGGAACAAAAATTGCCAACGAAAAAAACTTTAGTTCACCTTACTGAACCTGACTACCCTCCAGAAACGGTACCAGTACGGCCAGGGGGCAAGCCATGTCTTTGTCGTGAAAATAGAGCAAAGAAAAAGATACTAATGTATAATATTGGAGGAGTTATAAAAGGAGATCAAAAAAAAGATGAGGGGAAGAAATTATTCAGGAAAAAGAAAGAGGAAAATGGTAAACAAATGCAAGTTATAGATGGTGTTATTTATTATACTCCACCTCCAAGTCCACGTAGGAGCGATGAGTACGTCCCTGAATATGATCTCTATAAATCTCCGTATGACATGTGCCTTACGCAACGTAAAGATAGGGGTCTTAAAATTATTGAACGGTATAGTAGACCTAAAATGTCAGAAGCCCCAAAAAATCAGGAGTCTTGTGGATGTAACGAATATATTGATAAATACGGTATTCAAACAACAATAGATCAAAACAATGAAGAAGCTTCAGGGAAAGAGCTTGATAAAATTAGGGAAGAATTGATAAATGCGAAACCACCAAAAGAACGTTGGAAATTAGCAGTTAATGATGTAGGGTTAATCGACTATTTTACAAGATGCCGGGATAGTATGCCTTGTTGGCTAAAATGTGCTGAATTTAATAAAGTAGGCTGTCCTTTGCCACTCCCAAAACTTCAAACCGTAAGACCGGTTTGCGAATGTAAATATGAAAGAAAAATATTAGAACACAACGAGGAGAAACTAAAATGGAAAGAACGTCGAAAGAAACTGAAATCTCTTAAAAAAGAACCGTTTACGAATGTCACGGACATTTCGAAGCCAATAGTAGCAAATACCAAATTAGTAATATCAAATGTAAAAAGAATTCCAAGAGAAGATGAATACATAGATGATGTTAAGTATTGTATAACCGGTGTCGCTGAAAATTATTCTGAGTTACCACCCACACAAGTAGTAGGTGGCATACATATGTCTACACCCGTTCAAACGCCTGAGCCAAGTGAGGAGAAATTACCATGCGTTTGTCTACATAAACATTGGTCAGCTGTAAGTGTACCTCCTGGACCATTACCAAAACCAGAAGAAATTTTACTTGCAGATAAAAAACGTAGACAGGAAGCTGTAATAAAAGCGTTCAAACAAATTTATGCTCCTCAAAAAGTGTACGATACACATGATGGACATAGTTGTAAGGAACCTTGTATACCAGATTCTGGCATAGATGATAATGAAATTACAACCAGAAATGATGAAGTAACAATACAGAGCAAGGATAATACTGTAATGCCATATTCACAGAAAGGTATGATCATGAAATCGATGAATCAGAAACAACAACCGTCAAAATTAAATACTACAGATGAGAAAAATAAGTTAAGCTCTAAAAACACAGTAATACAGAAAATTAGTGAACGTGCAATAAAAAGCTCGCACAAAGAAAGTAGAACTACTAAAAGTGAAGCAAGTGGTCAAAAATATTCGCCAAGTTCTCAAACATATGAGTACCAAAATATTATTCAGTCAAGAAATGAGTCTACTAATTCCAATATGGAAGATGTAGATATTTCTGATGAGAAAGTTGAAGATGATATTTTCGATACAGGGGATCCTTTGATGATCATAGTACAAGTACAATAATCTATTTTTATTAACTTTGAATTTAAATTAAATAACATAATATTTGAATTATTTCATGATTAGGTTGAATTGAAAAAAATGGCATCAGAAGGATTTTTATTTGCAAAATTACCAGAATGCTTTTTTATGCCACAATTGCAATACTGGTTAATGTATAGAAAAGGAATTTCTCTTAGTGATCCGGATAAATGTAAGTAAACTGTTTCTATGTATTTTTCGTATGTTATAATATATTTTATTTTTTAGACAAATCTGTAACTAAAACTTCTGTCACATGGAACATGCTGGACACAAAAAAGTTTCCTAGAATTAGACCACCTCCGATACAACTAGAAAAACATCAAATTCGTAAATTAACTTTTGATAATGCAAAGAAAATGAAAGAAAAAGTATGTCACCGTAAATCTACAAAACAGTGGTTTTTAATCTTTTTGAAATTTTGAAACAAATCGATTTCATTACGATATTTGAGTTTCTCAACTTATGATAATTTTACGAATTATCGATTATGAACCACTGACATACAAATTATATTGCGGCAGGATTATCATTTAATTCATTTATAGATCGCAATGAACAAGCAGATATTCTATAATGAAATTCGTAAACATCGTGTCTTATACGCACGACTAATGTGGAACACAATGGAGTACGGAAAATACCCATCAACATCGTTTAAACAAGCATATTTTACTTACATGGCTAGTAAAGAAGGCGATGGTCATGTTTTTAAACCATGGCTTCCTAATGAAGTAAAAGAAATGACTTAAAAGCGTGTTTTATCCGAATGTAATAATTGGCGCCTAAATTTTGAATACTCGAGAAAAAAGTTCGAGGGTAACAATCGATAGTTCGATATCAAGATTTTAAGTTGGTTAAGGTATCAATCATAAGTGACGGAGAATGGATTTCGAGAGTCCGGATGTAGAAAAAGAATTTCCAGGATTGTACGCGTCAGAATCTGCGAAAAAAAGTAACGAAAGTGACTGTACGTATCATTACTTATCAAATTAATTAATCGTTTCGACGCAACAGACTTTTTAATAAATGAGGTTATGCATCTGTCATGCGAGCTAGTCAAACGCCGTAGATCCTTTTTTCTTCAATGACACGTTTTAATTATATATTTAAAATACCATATCTATTATCTAATTAATCTGTTGGTAAACGTATACGCGCATATATTTTTAGTCAGTGATGAAGGTGGACATGAAAAACATTCCAAAAAAGAACTTCTTGGCGGTAAACGCAAGGAAAAGAAAGATCGAAAGGATCGAGGATATGCCACCTTAGAAGGTGAAAGTTCCCCTGACGAAGATCAAGAAACAAAGTAATAATTTACATCAAATTCTTTTACAAATTATGTCCTTATTCATTTATTTTAAATTGCCTGATTGCCCACTGACAGTTACATCTGTTTTAAACCACTTATTTTTATTCATACTACTTTTTTCTTATATGCTATTCACTTAAATAAGTATCTTTTTTCTTTTGAAATTAAAATTGCATCACAAGTAACTTTGATTTTCACATATTGTTAGCACTGTTGTATTAATTAAACTTCATATTGGTCTAAAATTAGTTCTATTGATTACATTATTTGTATTTAACATACTAACGTTTTAGAAAAACAATTTTGTTCTAATGGAGAATAAACTCATTACAAATATTTATGATCTCATATTATTAATTATTTTAATCCTTATTTCCATAGTAAATGTATACTTTATTATAAAAGTTATAATATTGTATATTCAAAGAAGTGATAAATAAATCATAGATTAAAAAACATGAATAAATTATAGATTATAATAGTACAAAATTGTTTTATATATTATATACAACTACTTTACTACTTGAACTAGCATATAATTTAACTCACAGAAGTCCTTCAAAATCAAAAAAGACCAAAGCTTTTAAATTTCCATCAAAAAAGGAGAAACGTGAAAAATCTAGAGAAAAAGAGGGCAAAGAAAAGGATGGCGAGAAAGAAAAAGATAAGAAAAAAAAGGACAAGGATGAGAAAGACATAGAAAAAGAAAAGCGTAAAGAGAAAGAGAAAGATAAAACTAAACAGAAATTGAAGGATCGTAAGAAAGGAAAGCATACCGGAGAAGAAGGCTTGGACATTGGAGGTAAAATATTTTATAAATCCATTTTGGAGCTTTTCAATTGTATATACATTATATGTATACTAAATAAATTTCTTGTAATTATATGTATAGAGGAACAACCAGTATTTGGTGTTAGTCTGCATTTAGCAGTGGAACGAAGTCGTTGTCATGATGGTGTTGAATTACCCTTAGTTGTAAGGGACTGCATTGATTTTGTTGAAGAGCATGGTATGAATATAGAAGGATTATATAAGGTTCCAGGAGTAAAGTCAAAAGTTCAGTATTTGAAAAAGTTGTACAACCACAGAGAAGCTGTGAATATGTCTGATTTTGAACCCACAGTAGCTACAAGTTTGTTAATATTGTTCCTTAGGTTTGTCATTTGAATTTTTACTTTTTAAACAAACTGTTAAGTGAAAAAGTTGGAAGCAAAGATGTTGCTATTATAGGGAATTGCCAGAACCTGTACTGGAGAACAGTGAAATGATATCTCGATTTGAACAAGCAGCATCCACAAAAGATGTAGCACAAAGAGAAGCACAATTGATACATCTAACTCAACAACTTCCAGAGTGCAACAAAGTTCTTCTTGCGTGGGTTATACTACATTTAGATCACGTTACAGCACGAGTATGCAAAAAATTAATTTTTGAGTATAGTATACATGTGTATTATCGTTTCATGTAAAATTTTATTTCAGGAAAAGACAACAAAAATGAACGCTCAAACAATTTCAATGACATTGAGTCCTGTATTGCAAATGAGTCACAGACTCTTATTAGCTTTGTTGTTTCATTGTAAAGCTTTGTTCCCAAATGTACACTTAACAAAATATATCCCACCACTTTCAGCCGGCAGCATTAATCTTCCAGATACTGTAGAAAGTATAGCTGCTGAGTTATCTAAACAAGAATCCTTACTCTTACAAATACACATGCAAATGAACGCAGGTTTCGTGACTAAATCGCGTGAGGAACAATTATGGGAAGTACAACGTATGATAACGCAATTGAAGGTCAGATTATAGTGTTATCAGTTCATAAATATTTATCAAAATTATACTGCAATTTTTAAAGTCCCATTTTCCTTTTGTATAGAGAAAATATAAAACAGTTCAAAAAATGGAAGGTGCTGTGCAAAAGAGCTTAGACGAAGAAGTTAAATTGAATGATGAAGCTACAGTAGAATTAAATGTTCAGAAAACAAAAGCAGAAGAAGAAGATACAGAATATGTGAAACCTGAAATACAAGCATCGTCTGCTTTAACATTGAAACTAAATAACAAAGTACATGCTTCCGAAAACAATAAAGACTCGATAAGTACAAATACTGTTCAAAATGAACGAAACACTCATACTCATGACAAGGATATTGTGGATTCGGCTGAAACATCTGTGGTTGCATCACAATCTAGTGAACAAGAAAATACATCTAGGAGAAATGAAAATGGTATAAATCACGACTATTGTCATAATCAGAACTACTTTGTGAGAAACAATATTAACTATATTATTTTAGTTTCAGTCACAGAACCCGAACCTGAAAATGCTATAGACAAATTAAGAGAGAGTTTAATTTACGAAGAACTGTTGAATATGCAAGCGTTACTAAAATCAAGAATAAATCAGGAAAGAAATGAAATCAAACGACTGATGGAAATGTTATCCGAACGTGTTCCGGAAAAAAAGAAACCAAAGGATAGGATACATTCACCGAATGAAGCAGAAATGACAGCTATGATTCAATTAGTCAAAGAAAATCAATTACTTGAGGTACATATAACATGTTATCTATAATAATCCATATTATATACTAGATTCCTAGATCTCTGTATCACTGATTTCACTCATTTTTAATGTATTTGTACGTATATTGTACCTCTTTGTTTCAGAAAAAAATGACTACTCTAATTCGAAGTATCATAGAAGAAAAAGATGCTTGCATCGAACTCCGCGTTCAATTAGCAGTTCATCAGTTAGCAGCCAAAACTTGACCGTTAAATAAGAATTAATATTTTAATGTAATAAAAGAATACACGGATTGTGAAGATATGTAACATGTTTTGCACAGAATGAACATATATAGTTTATAAGATGTTACTACAATCATGTTTTCTTGACTTATTCTATTCTCTTGTAAAATAATAAACAAAACAAAAAAGCATATTGAACATGTACATGTATATATTTGTTTCGACTTAGCGTAAGAACTTTTTAAATGTATATACATATATTTTATGTTTATATCATGCATTTTCATTTGATTCTACAATTACAATAACAGTATGAAGAAATGTATATATGTTTATACTTAAATTAGGTTTTACATATTTATTTGAAACAAGTATATTATTTTATACAATTTTTAAGTAACAGTGTTATCAGAAGGACATAAATTGAACGATTACTTATTCGTAAACATGTTTCATTAACACCAAATAACATTAAACATTGTTTCTTCTGTATAAATGAAATAGTTTAACATTTCAGAAACCAAATTTCATAATGGAATGTAGGACAAAAAATATGATTTTACAATTGTATTTCTCTTTCTATGTTAATACTGTAGAATATATTACACTTTACACAATCACTTGTAAGTGAACATTTGCACAAAACAAAACATTATAATGAAGATTATATTAATCATACAAGATTAACTTTAAATAGTATAACATGGCACTGACCCTTTCAGCATAAGTTCTGTACAAATATTTTTAATGTTGATATACAACATTACACAATTCGTATTCAACGTTTTTATACATGTATTACATGAAAGAATTCCATTTGATCTTTTCATTTATCTTTCAAATTTTCATTAACATAAACAGCATTTATTGATATTGTACTTACAATTTCAACATACTATAAACATCCTACTTTTGTTCTTAACGGGTCAGGTCTTTTTATTCTCACCATATTTCATTTACATTCTTTTTCATAAATTTATGAAAAAGATAATTGAATTAAAGGGTTGAAAAAATTAATGACGCGAATCTCTTGGATAAAATTCGGCAAGGGTGCTGGCAGGAATTCGCTTAAGCATCTCCTTAGGGAAAATACGTAGTAGTTGCCAACCGATATCCAATGATTCGAAGACTGTACGATTTTCATAGCTGCCTTGAGAAATGAAGTTCTTCTCAAACTTGGAAAGGAATTCTAAGTATAACAAATCATCTGGGGTTAAGGCTTCCTCACCAACAACAGCCTTCATAGCTTGTACGTCTTTTCCAATAGCATAACAAGCATACTAAAATAAAATTATGGATGATTTTATAATGTTATAAACTTTTACAAATAATTATCGGTACAAAAAATTACATACCAATTGATTAGATACATCAGAGTGATCTTTTCGCGTCATGCCCTCACCAATAGCAGATTTCATAAGTCGAGACAAAGATGGAAGTACGTTAACAGGTGGATAAATTTGTCTGTTATGAAGCTGACGGTCAACGTAAATTTGTCCTTCAGTAATATATCCAGTTAAATCAGGAATAGGATGAGTAATATCATCATTTGGCATAGTCAGAATTGGAATTTGAGTAATAGAACCATTTCGACCTTCTACTCGACCTGCACGTTCGTATATTGTTGCCAAATCAGTGTACATGTAACCAGGGAAACCACGACGACCGGGTACTTCTTCGCGAGCAGCTGATACCTCACGAAGAGCTTCAGCATAAGAAGACATGTCAGTGAGTATAACTAAAACGTGTTTTTCACATTGATAAGCCAAAAACTCAGCAGCAGTTAAAGCAAGTCGTGGAGTAATGATTCTTTCAATGGTAGGATCATTGGCTAAATTCAAAAATAGGCACACATTTTCCATAGAACCATTCTCCTCAAAATCTTGTTTGAAGAAACGAGCAGTTTCCATATTTACACCCATAGCTGCAAATACAATAGCAAAATTGTCCTCATGAGAGTCCAAAACTGATTTTCCAGGCAATTTTACAAGACCAGCTTGACGACAAATTTGTGCAGCAATCTGTAAAATACAAGTTTAAGAAATCATCTACATTAAAGCAGATATATTATCTTCATTTATGTACCTCATTATGTGGTAAACCAGCAGCAGAGAAAATAGGAATCTTTTGACCACGAGCAATAGAATTCATAACATCAATTGCTGAAATACCAGTTTGGATCATCTCTTCGGGATAGATACGTGACCAGGGATTAATAGGCTGTCCCTCAATGTCCAAGAAATCTTCAGCAAGAATTGGGGGACCTTTATCGATTGGTTTTCCGGAACCATTAAAAACACGACCCAACATGTCTTCAGATACGGGAGTCCGAAGAATGTCACCAGTGAATTCACAGTGAGTATTTTTTGCATCAATACCAGAAGTACCCTCGAATACTTGAACCACTGCTTTAGATCCAGAGACTTCCAAAACTTGACCTGATCTGATAGATCCATCAGCAAGTTTTAATTGTACAATTTCTGCAAACTTTGGAAATTTGACTTCATCTAATATTACCAATGGACCATTTACACCTGATACTGTTTTATATGCTAGAAAAGTAAAAACAAATAAATAAATATTTAATACATTCATTACAACTGTTTAAGAATAAGATTGTTCTTTATCACCCAGCTTCCAAATTTTTATAATTTTATGTGAAATTATGTACGTCTTTAGATATATACTACTAAAATATAATATTCAGTGTCACAGATATATGACAGTGGACCCTAAATAGTTCATACATTGTCACACATATGTGGTTTGATAGCAAATGTTAATAACAATATAAATATAATAGGAAACAATTATTAGTCTATCAGTATCTCTGTCTACAGTCACATGACAGATTTATCATGTTTTCATGAAAACTTCTACTCACAATTAACTTACTAAAATATACAAATTTAATCATTCAAAGTATTTATTGCATCTAAAACAAGTTTCTTCGTTTATTATAAACAATTAAAAAACAACTATTCTTTGAATCAGCTGATTAGTTGCAAATCGATCCGCTGCTACGCCCAGTTTGTACGAAGTATATGTGACTTCTTAGATTCACGTTTATATATTTTAATAAAATAAACGTAGATACTTACTAAGTCGTGGCTGCGAAACGAAATCTCTTGAAACAGCCAAAACATGTTCTTTAACGGCTTGGCGTTCCCCAATACTTTTCGAATACATTTTGTCAAGCAGTTTCCCTGGTCTGGTACGTCGATCAAACAGCTAAAGGTGCTACTGCTAGGTGCGCTTTGTTGAAAAGAGACAAGCTAGATAGCAAGAGTGGGGACAACTTCGAAAATTAAATTTAAATTAAAGAAAGTAGCAGAATATCCTTCAAAATGAATCAAATTAATTAGAAATATCAACACGATCAAACAATAAATCTTTTTATCGATTATTTGACCTTTACAGCTCATAAAATTGGAATTAAATGATTTTGAATTTAGTACATTTGATAAATATAGTGAACAACAGTTGTTCGACAAGGATAGATATAATGGCACGTGCGATCACGTGGCTTGTACTAAGAGATACATTTTACATTTTATTGAAATCGAATTACTTTAAAATAAGCTAGTAAAATAATATTATGCTATAAAAAAAAATATTAGAATTATATTCATAGAAAAATTGTAATATTTCATTATATAAACTTAAGTTATTTAAATGATCTAGATATACGTCGTACGCGCGGCTTATTTAAACACAAATAGTTTATTTCTAATATTTAATAAAAATATTCAGAAATTTGTTAATTAATCTCACACAAAAATATTACAAATACTTGAATTCCTACATATTTTATTTTATTGTACTAGTTATTACTTGTATAGAATCATTAATAAAAGAAAGTCATTATGAATAATATTCTAATGTTATTATGAATTATATATTTATAACAATAATTTTAATATGTATTTAACTACTTTCAAAAGCAAAATATGATACAACTCGTTCGTTCTAAACCTTGACCTAAACTTGGTTTTGTTTATGTAGTGGTACTGCTTTTACCGATAATTTCGCGCCGAGAAGGCGCGAGTGTGCAGTGAGACACGGTGGCGGATGGTTCGGGGATATATTTGCATTTAAAACGTTCGTTTTATTTAAAGTGGTGTCAGAAATATTTTTTAGTCATTTATCAAATATAATTTATTAGATTTTTTTTAAATATCTATTTTTTTATCGTCGTTCCACTCGACACTGTGTTCTCGTGCTCCACTGACAGGAAAATACAGTATATCTGAACCATGGCGGCTCTTAAACGTATGATCAACCTATCAAAAAGTCTTAAAACAGTGGCGACCACGTCTCGTCCTTGTTTGCAAGCGTCAAAAAAAACGTATTTTACGTATTCGAATGAACTTTCTATGCCAATATCAGACAAAAATCCTTGTTGGCTCAAAACCGCCGATGAAGCCATCGAAAAAGCGGAATTAGATTCAGGTAATTAATATGTTTTGAATATATCATACATGCTACTGGTACAAACAATTTTTAATTTTACGACAAATCGAACATTCATTTACTTAATTTTTTTTTAAGATGGTATCATGTTAGTTTAAAGTCTACTTTTTTGCTATCTAACCTCGAAGAATCGCAATAGTAAGGATCAGACGATAATGGTCCGTATTTTTGCAGATTTACGCATATAATCAAATTTAGCATCTATTTTTTAAATTTGTATTAAATAGTTTGTAAATAGATTTAAATTAAAAAATTTTATTTTCAATATTTTTTTTTAAATATGCAAATAAAGTTTGTAAATTTGTAAATTATGAAAAAGATACGAGTGGAGAAACAACTTTGTATTAAATTATATATATTCGATTTGACTGTATTGTACGTAGGTAATGATTCTTTTGCATAAATAATGACTTTGGCGCCTTTCTATCTTAATTTCAACAATAGTATAACTAACCGATATTATATATAATTTATAATTAAAAATCAAATGATCTTTTTCTGTTTTATATGAATAAAAATGCAATGTTACGATTTGTATTTACACTTTAATTCAAATAACGTTTAATTTAGTAAAACAATATTTATTACGTAATGTATTTTATGCATAATGTACTCAATGAACACAAATTACCAATGATTAACTAACAAAGAGTCGGATGTAGTTATATAGAAATCAAATAATGGAATATCGTAGTAAAGAAAAAATGTCAATGAAGACATATCTCGCGTTCGATTAATGCAGTCGGATGCTATATTTACATTGCGGATAATCGAGTAGAAGAAACGATCTTTGTTCAATCCTGCTCACATCGAAAAATCGATTGTTGCTTGAGACTGATAAATATGTACAATTTTATATACAAATAAAAGATATTAATTTTATCGAATACTTGATTGCACATTGAATTTTCCGTGTTCTCAAAATTGGGTTAATTATTCGTTTTACATTAACTCGAGCACAGAATAATTGAAATATACGAAATGTCAGTCATTCGTATTGGTAATATTATTTATTATAATCTAAGCAAATGATGACGAAATCTATTCTCGCAAATAATTCGACGACGCAATGTCTTTGTCGATATAGAATAAAATTAATGCTAATGTAGTATAACGTTTGATTAAGAGGGAATCAAATCTGACGTCAAGGACGATAAAGTATATCTTCTTTCACGACGGTACACTTTACAAAATGACTATTGTTCTATATGTAATCATTCTAATCGTCACCAGTAACTTTCGTTGTTAATGCGCTTATTTATTAATGAATGTATTATTGATGAATCTTTTTATCGCTATCTTATCATTTCAATTGTTAATTGAAGCCGTATCGATTATAAACAGGATATTATGTAATCTAATGGATCGAATTCGCATCAAAAAATTTATTATTAAGACGGTTGTTTACTGAGTTAGGATTGTCGAATATAGAACACCACGAAAAACATTGACCTCGACACGCATACGCAACATGCAAGTATGCGGTTGGATATCTTTGGTGATGATTATTATTGGTTTCAGGCTCCCGATAATATATAAATGTGATGTAAAATCTCGATTTAATATCTTAAGATTTTTTAGTATACATTCATCGGCGTATCTAACATTTTTTCTGAGGTGAGCTAAATCATCTAGCTTCACTAGCAGCAAGGCCGCCGCTTAATTTTTCTCGTATGCAATTCAAATGGGCCGAATATATTTTTTTCCTACTAAACGAAGAAATCGTTCAAGTTAAGGTTCGCGAGCCTCTTTGAGCCAAAGAATGAATTCTTTACGCTAAGGTGAATAAATATTAAACAACCGAATAGATTAAATGATTATTACTTTGACCTTTGCACGGCAGCCACGGGGTCGTTGACCCAGTTACAAAAATAAATATTCAATTTTAATTATTGGCCAAAATGACCCGAATGCGTCTGGCACAAAGTATAAGTCATTCGCTTTTAATTAAGGTCCCTTACACTTGCTCTTCGCTGAAAATTTCCCGTAAAAAGTTCAGAGAAATTTTGATGACCATGAAATTATATAAAATTATTTTATCTTGTAGATCAACATGTGTTTGTCCAGGGAGCAGCCGCAACACCGACTGAATTATTACGAGCGATGACCGATTACGGTGTACGATGTGACGTCAGAAATGTTCGATTGTATCATATGCATCTAGAAGGCCCAGCTCCATTTGCAAAACCAGAAAATGCAAGTACGTTATCGTCGTGATACATTGATCAGACATTTTTTATTTTAAGTATCGCAAAAATTTCAATTGAACGCTTTATCAATGATAATGCTTCTTATAACAAATCAAAATTTCAGGAGGCCCTTCCGAGTTAAATGAGATTTCACACGTTGATAGGTTCCGTTATTAGAAATCTCCCTATGTATGATTTCTGGCACAGACGGCGAAGAGATTTGTCAGATTAAAATTTTGAGGGGATGATTAATATTGTGCAACAAAGTGTAGATTAAAATTGATTAGATAGTAGGCTGATAAAGAGGACTCGTGTTTGTACACGAGTTTTATGGCAAATTCTTATCTTCTTTTTATAAGCAGAAATTTCAAATTTTAACATTTAACAATTTAAAGAGCTATATAAAGAGCCTCCACTATATAGGGAATTTGTAATAACGTGCAAAATCTCATTATAATCTGAGGGAGATACTTGAGTAATTCTCCTTTTAAAAACTGGGACATACTTTGTTAAAACAGCGGAAATTTATATCCGTAATAAATAAACAATATTTCGTTACATAAAGATAGCTATATATTTCTGAATTATAACGTTTTTGTATACAGAACATTTCAGGTCCATCAGCTTCTTCATCGGGGGCAATGTAAGGCCGGCTGTTCAGGCAGGTCATGCTGACTGCATTCCAATTTTCTTACACGAGATTCCACGAGTGTTCAATGAAGGATACGTTAAACCAGACATTGCTCTGATACATGTATCTCCACCCGATGAGCATGGATTTTGTTCACTCGGTACTAGCGTAGACTGTACACGGTCTGCTGCGAGTCAATCTAAATACATCGTAGGTAAATTTTCGAATTTATTCTTATTTTCTTAGTAGACCACTCACGATCTAATCGAACATAATCAAACGCTGAATATAATCTAACCCTTGACTAACCCTTATCGAGCTGTCCCAACCTTGATATCTCATTATAACATCCACATGTTTCACTTTTGTTATATTATATACAAACAAACCAATCCTAATAAGTTTACTTAAGCGTTAGATCCAATTTCAAACAGATCTTTTGTATCTTGTACATAGTATCATTGTTACTTCTTGATTTCGAAAGGACTGTTTGTTTTATTGTTGTTTATAGCATTGGTAAACAAACATATGCCAAGAACGTTTGGCGATGCTATCATTCATATAAGTCATGTGGACTTTGCTGTGGAGCATCACGTTACACTTCCGATTCATCCTACAAAAAAGCCATCGAAGGAAGAACAGCAAATCGGTAAATATATCGCTGAGAATTTGGTAGCAGATGGAGCTACTATGCAAATGGGTATCGGTAGCATACCGGACGCGGTACTGTCGCTTCTTGGTAATCACAAAGACCTTGGAATTCATAGTGAAATGTTTAGCGATGGCGTAGTCGACCTCGTAAACAAAGGATGCGTTACGAATAATCGTAAAACATTGCACAAAGGCAGAATCGTTGGTTCGTTTTGCGTTGGCTCTCAAAAGTTGTACGACTTTATGCACAATAATCCTTTTATCGGTGAGTCCATTTCATTTGAGTGATTAAATTCAATGAAAATAATTAATGAATTAATGTTACAGAAATGTTGATGGTGGATTATGTTAACGATCCCAAAATAGTAGCAAAACAACCACACATGACAGCTATCAACTCTTGTATAGAAGTCGATATTACTGGACAGGTGTGTTCTGACAGTATTGGACCTAAAATGTATTCTGGATTTGGAGGACAGCTAGATTTCATCACAGGTGCAGCGCTTAGTGACGATCGTTGTGGAAAAGCGATTATTGCACTGCAATCTGTTACTTCGAAAGGCATCAGTAAAATTCAGCCTGTCTTACAGACAGGTACATAGTAACTATTCTTGATCCTTTGAGAACAAAACAGTCTAGAACTATGCTTACAATTTTGATGAAATACTAATTTTTATTTATCATTTGAAGGTGCCGGTGTCGTTACGAATAGAGCAGTTGTTCGTTACATAGTTACGGAACATGGAATTGCTAGTTTGTTTGGTAAAAATCTTCAACAGCGAGCATACGAATTAATTCAAGTTGCCCATCCTGATCACAGAGAATCATTGGAAAAGTCAGCATTTGAACGTTTGCACGTTATGCCAGCACCATAAGCATTTCAATAAAATCATATAAAAAGAATATTTCTAATAGCATTTTGCAATAATTGTTTTTATTCTTCGCGTAAACATCGATCTGCGTTAAAAAACAACTTAATATCTTTGATTTCATGTAACTGTCGTGTTTTTTGCCAAAAAATTAGAAGATAAATGTGAAAAACAAATTTTGAATGTCGTACAGTAAGGATCTCGTCTTGCGCTAAAACGAAGAGAGTTTTATTTTAAACGGATAAAAAAATACTCATCTACAATTGGTTAAATGAAAAAGAAACTTTTAGTTTTAATCAGTATTCAACGTTAGGAATATAACTGAAATATTATTAGTAATAACCAAAACAGTGTATAATAACAATGAATACTTTTTATATGAAATTTAAAATCGTTCCTCTGTACAATGCAATTAATGTAACGATTGGAAATACGTGGCATTTGAAACAATAAATTATAAATTAAATGTATATACATATTTCATTCGTGATTATTTGTCTACCTGTGTGGAACGAAACATACGGGTTTTGAAAATAAATCGTTTCTATTCCACTGTGTATCGAAAAGCTGAAAAATCGAATACCGCTAAATGCGACTTTCAAATACTTATCGTGGAGATGGCAACGAATGTAATGTGATCTGATGTTAACCGATAATTGAGACTAAAGAAATCTTTTAGATTATGTGTCATCTAAATTTGAATGTACTTGATATATATAATTTACCATCAATCAAGCATCCACAAATTTTTCTAGATCTTTATTATTTTTATATTTTTTGACGTGCCTTATAATTTTTCGACAAAATGTTTAATTTTCGACGAAATTTAGAGTCGGCATTTTCGAAAATTATCCCGAAAAAACCATTTAAGATTGGTGTAAGATTTATTATACGAGAACCACTGCAACCCTTGAAACGATGTCCAAAATGGGTTTGCGTAGAAGACGCGGTAAAAATTATAAATTCAGGTATTTATAATGATTTCAAGCGCCTCAAATACAATATTAAAATTCATCTATAATTTTTATATAATAATTTGTGTTAAATAGATGTCGTATTACCTTAAATTCATTTTTCTAGAACATTTAGTTTTTATACAAGGAGGAGCAGCAACACCTAATGAATTGATACGTGCTTTGACTGAACATGGTGTTTGTAACAATTTACGTGGAGTTCGTTTGCTTCATATGGGTCTTGAAGGAGATGCGCCGTTTGCAAGTCCTGAATTTGAGAGTATAGTATTCTATGAATCTTACGAATATAACATAACTCTAATTGTCTATTATAACTATCAAGTAATCATTACTTTTCAGAACATTTCAGATCTATAAGTTTCTATATTGGAGCTAATCTCAGAGATGCTGTCAATGATGGAAGAGCGGATTACATTCCAATATTTCTCCATGAAGTACCCAAACTTTTTTATGAAAAAAGAATCGTTCCTGATGTCGCCTTAATTCATGTCAGCACACCAGATGCCAGAGGTTTCTGTTCTTTAGGTGTAAGCGTGGACTGCACGCGTGCTGCTCTTAGTACAGCTAAAGTTATCGTTGGTAAGTAATGGACATTTAATGGTAAGTTATTTCACAATTTAAAAATATTATTTTTTCTTGCTTAGCTCAAGTCAATGAACACATGCCAAGATCATTTGGAGAATCAGTTATCCATTCTAGCCATATCGATTGGGCAGTCAAATACAATTGTCCCTTACCATGTGTAGCCAGTACTGAACCCAATGATATTGAGACGGAAATTGGAAAGCTTATAGCAACAAGACTAGTAGAAGATGGAGCTACTTTACAGCTTGGTATTGGTAATATTCCTGATGCTGTCCTCTGCAATCTTGGTAATCACAAAGATCTTGGCGTACACACGGAAATTCTTGGAGACACAATGGTAGATCTGGCCGAGCGAGGAAATATTTCAAATAGAATGAAAGTAAAACACAGAGGACGTATGGTCTCTTCTATAGCGATTGGAACCAAAAGGGTGTATGACTTTATACATAATAATCCTTTTGTAGGTATGTGTACAATATAAGTTTTTAAAACTTTTAAATTTTTGGAAATATTTCTCATTATTTTGTAACTAATTTCATTTTTACTTACTTATACAGAAATGCTTACCATCAATTATGTAAATGATCCTCGCGTAATATCGCAACAACCAAGAATGACAGCTATTAATTCATGTATAGAAATGGATATTACGGGTCAAATATGTTCTGACAGTTTAGGCTGTAAACTGTATTCCGGTTTTGGTGGTCAACTTGATTTCACTCGAGGTGCTGCGATGGGTCAAGATGGTCGAGGAAAAGCTGTTATTGCATTTCCTTCGGTCACGAGTAAGGGAGAAAGTAAAATTCAGCCCGTAATTAGACTTGGTAAGAAATCAAATGTTCTCAATGAGAAATCGTTTCTTAAAACTAAAATGAATTTGTCGAATATTATTTTGACGGTAAATATATTCTAAATCATTTGTTAACTAGGTGGTGGAATTGTAGTAACAAGAGCACATGCGCATTATATAGTTACCGAACACGGAATAGCACAACTTTTTGGTAAAACATTACGACAAAGAGTAAATGCATTGATTCAAATTGCCCATCCTGATCATAGAGAATGCCTTGAGAAAGCAGCGTTCGAAAGACTTAAAACTAATCCAACAAAATATTTGTAATTCATACACCGAAATTTTATGCAAAATTCTATTACATACGTTAAAGTCTTAAGTCTCAACTATTTGAACTTTGTTTTTTAATTGAAATATAAAATTTGTACGTTATTTTTAAACATTTAATAATCAACAAAAACTTATGATTTTTATTACAATATCTAATGTTCTTTTATTTACAAAATGAACCGTATTTTTAATTATCATTTAAAAACTACGTATATAAACACACT
Organism: Megachile ligniseca; assembly: GCA_945859555.1. Lineage (NCBI taxonomy): Eukaryota > Metazoa > Arthropoda > Insecta > Hymenoptera > Megachilidae > Megachile > Megachile ligniseca. The sequence continues at coordinate 7,645,513 of OX243788.1, read as the reverse complement.
ATATATGTACAAATAATTTCTTAATTTATAAATATATTTTACACATGACATTAATTTATATTTTACTAAAAATTAATACCTTCAGGTAACGTTCCCTCCTGACGTCTTTTCTCAACGTTTTCATAGTATTCTGAAAAATTAACGTACGGCTTAATTCTAGCATTTCTATTTGTTGGTCTTGCACCAGGATATATATCTGATGTAGATGATGATTCAGTTGACATATCAGAATTTTCTTCCGCGATACCTCCACTCGAATAATCGTTCAACGACAGCGTTGGTATCGGTGCAGATTCTACAACTGGATTAAATCTAACTGACGGATTATTTGGACTCTTCAATGCATGAGGAAGTGGGAAATTAAAATTTCGTACGAGAAGAGTTATGTCATCTCGTTTACCGGTAGTAACGGTACTTTGCAAATTACTCATATTAATATCATGATGAATTCTTACAACTTTATCTACGACAGCTTGAGCAACTCCTGTCAAAGTGGACTGCACCTGAAACTGAAATGTACTGTATAAAAAGTATAAATATATCATTATGTAATTAATTATATTACTATCAACGAATATTTCAATCGTTTTATACCTCTTGAACTGCAAAATTAATTAATTTTATATTGACTTGATCAACTCCAGTCACTTCTTCTAATGATTTATAAAGGCCTCGAGACATAAGCAACAGAAATTTGCAAGAATCATCAACCTCTATTCCACCATGGATTTCTGGTTCAGCAATAACAGGTTCAGCTGTGGCAGATGCTAATTCTTCAAATTCTCTGTATCCTCCTTTAACAAGGTAGTTCCCAAGGCAACGTGTATTTTCTTGGTTTCCCAGATGAGATCCTTTGATTTAAAATAATCTTAAATATTTCACACCTTACATTTGTTACAAAAATTGAATATACTTTGTTAAGTTACCTTGCCTTATGGATTCGATATCCAGTCCTAAATGAGATAATCTTAGTAATTCATCTTCATTCTTTAAGTCATGATCTACACTCAATTGCACAACCCTTAAAACTTGATTACTATCTGTTTTACACAGTAAAGCTCTACTGTCGCCAACATTTGCAACATATAATTTTCCTCTGTATATAAGAGCTAAAACTGCACTAGTACCTGCTGATAACTCACAATTCAGTGCATTTAATTTATCAACCTATGTAAAGAAATTATCATATAAATAATATTTATGACTTTTTGAAATTGTATTATTATTATATTAAGTCAACTCACCAGGTGAGGAAATTTTTGATAGGTTTCATATGAATTTAACCCATCTGGTATATCAAACTGTAAACTAGCTCTTTCAGCTAAAAGATCTCCGATAGAATCTAAATATCCTCTTTCAACAGCTATAAATGCCTGTCTATAATAATTCCATTTCATAAAAAGTATCTTATTATATAAATTTGAATCTTATTATTATTGTACTCTACTACCTAAGAACTTCTTTGATTTCTTCATCAGTTGATTTACCATTTAACTGTCCAAGTAAAATTTCAGCAGCCATTCGCTGCATAGCAAAATTTGCAACCTTTGTTCCTTCATGACCATCAAATACTCCATAAAGGAACGTTGAATCATCATATCGACAATGAAAGCTACAGTCTTCAAAGGGATGTTCTTCTTGCCTGTATCCATCTTCACGATATATTTGATTTGTAGAAAACCCTACTCCTGTAGAAATAAATGTAATGTTAGTAAGTTTAATTTTAGGTTATGTGTGCAAATTATTACTTACCAGATTGTTTACATACTGGTAAATCATCTGTCCAACTGTATTGAGTATCCTGGAAAGGTATTAAATTAGGGCGTTCTGCCCTGGTTGGCATTATTAAAGAAAAAACGTAATTTTAATATGATTTTAGACAATATATGTGTAGACTTAAGTGACTTACGTTTGTAACATATCGACTGCATATCGATTCATATCGATATATTTAAATTACGATATCGAAAATTACGATATAATTGTTTGAACTTGTTCAAAAGAAACATTTATATAAAAATACAATTGTTATTTACTACAATTTACCTGTTTAATAATTTTTAATTATTACCGGACTTATTGATTTGTTGTTAGTAAATAAATGAATTTTATGCAATATGTGAAATACCTTGCATAAAATACAAAATAAAAATGTAAATATTTTAATGAATCAACAATGTTCCGACTAAAATACAATATTATGCACTTATTTTATTTTATATACTCCTGCTGATTTTTTTATTTTTAGTCACTTTTTATAACTTATTTACTTTGTGAAACCTTCTCTTTTTTTCAACAGATGTATGCTGTTAAAAACAAAACTTTTATCGTACCTGCCAAATTGCATGACTTTAGGTTTATTAACAGTACAAATTTTCGTAATTTATGAATTATAAAACAAGTTATTATTGAATATGTAACAATTTTAATTTCACCGTCATGGATCATTAATCTTAAAAAATACGAGCAATATGAAAACTTGATAAATTATTTGTAAAACATCAACGAAAATAGCATTTATCAGTAAACGGAAATTAATTGTTTAACAGGTTATTACATATTATGTATTCGTATTTTATACTTATTGACAAATATTATTAATAAAATATCTAAAGCTTTAAATAAAATAGTTTCTCTTTAATAGTTCCAACATCCATTTATCAAAGACATTTAATTGTTACTTTATATAGAAAATATGAGTCGAACTCCACGAGCTGGGCCCTCGGGTCTTACTAAAACCCAACAACTTCGTCAAGCAAAATCTGCTGCGATGCTAAAAGATTTTGAGAAAAAAGAAGCAGACTTGGCACGACATAAAGCAGATCCATTTAGAAGACGTGCAATAGCAAGACCTGATCCAAAAAAAGTAGATTTTACTAAACCTGGAATGACCAAAGCAATGATAGCAAGAGTAAAACAGGCAGAAAAGTTCAAACAAGAATACGAACGTAAACAAGAAGCTTTAACTACTGGTCGACAACCTAAGCGAACACCTGCACCAATAGGAGGTGATGCCAGGTTGCAACGACAGTTAAATTTGATTGAAATGAATGATCTAACATTTGTTAAATGAATAATCAAGTATTACTCTGTTTTTCATGTCTTTAAACTAGAAGAAATTTAAAAAATAAATTGACTAATTCAATAGCTTCTTTAATATGAAATTTTTGTTATCATACACAAATCATTTTTAATTAGGATGGGTAGAGAAAGAACGCCAGGAAGAGAAAGAAGACGTAGTGCAAGTACATCTAGGCCTACAACTCCAAGAGCTGTAACACCAGGTAGAAGAGAATATGAAACTGGAGCTGGCTACTTTACCACTCCTAAAAGAGATGGAAGATCACTAAGACCACCTGATCTAAACTTATCTAGAAAAACTAATGAATTAGCTAGAATGATGAATGCTGATGTAGTTCAAGCTGATCCAATTGGTGCAGGACAAATTAATAACATTGTGATACCTCCTGGAGTTGTAAGCGATAATCGTACCACCATTATTAGCATACAACAACCAAGTGCAGATATTGAAGCAAAAACATCTCAAATAGCAAATCGCTCAATTCAAGTGATAAGGTGATTTTATAGTCCTGTTTTTGGTTGCAAAATAATATAGGTCTTTTCCAATTTAACAGTGATACTCTTGATGAACAAGATGCTTTAGAAACTTCAACTGTACAAAATAGATTGACAGAATTACAACAGGCTCGAAGAGATTTCGTTATGGCTGTAGCACATGTTGGTTCTAATGCTGTTAATATAGAAGACGAAACTCCTCCTGCTCTCTTTTCACCTCCCAGACATATTGTGAAGTAAACCTTCAAATAATTCTAAATTTAATTTCTGGATTATATTTGCACAAAATTTTGATGCATATTATATTACATAATATTCGTATAGAGTCCCTGATTTAGAGGATGAATACCTTCAGCCTGAATATGGAAGAGATCACCCAGATGTTATAGCTGCTCGTAAATTCATAGAACAAAGAGAAGCAGCTAGAAGAATAGAGGAAGAATTTGAACGAATAGCAGCTAAAGAACAAATGTCTGATGATTTACAATTAGATATTCCTGTTGAGGACGAAATTTTTCAGGACAAAGATATATCTTGGGAAGAAGATGAAGCTGGAATGGCTATTCCTCGTCCATCTAGAGTTAAAGCTTATGTACCTCCTGTTCCTAAACGACAACAGACATATCAGTATGATTCATTTGATCCAGAAAGATTAGAACAATTTTTCGATGTTCAACGTTTTCCACCATGTCCTCAATGTGGACCACCAGTTGGTAAAGAAACATTAAATCCTGACTTATGGGAGTTAGAAGATCCATGGTATATACCTCCACCAGAACCTGAAGGGCCAGATTTAATGGAGTTCTCAGAATCAGATCTAATGAAATTTGATTAATCAAACATTTCCCTTTGTCTTATATTATTATAATTGATACACGTGCTTTAACATTACATTGCTTGTAATGTATAACTACTCACCCATGTAAATAGTTATAATAGTAATAATAATCAAACCATGCTTCAAAATTGACAAAATTTTGTATTTAATAATATCTATTATACTATTTTTTTTATGATATAATAAAGAGGTAATAATAGGGAATAAAAATACTCTTAATAAAGAAATGTAATACAATATGTACTGTGTTGAATGTAACGTATATTTGTTATTTATGTCTTATAATTTATTCTTTTTTAATTAAAATAAGTAGGTGTTTTAGAGTTTTAGGATTTTAGAACTATAGAATTTTGAGAGATTGGTACTTCATAAAATAAAGCATCGTAAACGAGTGAATTTCGACTTATAATAGTTACAAAATAAAGGGCCACTGGGTATATATTGTTGGCATCAGGAATGTCGAAAATGCACATGCGTACATATTGTCTTTTGTTACAAACCGTGAACTTAAAACCAATCGCAGTTTACATGCGCAAAGTGATAAAAAATTCGTCATTTGACGAGTATGATCTGTGAAACGAATAAAATACACGTAAAAACGAAAGTTAAAAAAAAGAATGATTGAACTGTATAGTTATGTAGGTGTCTTTTAGATTTTATGTAACACTATGACTTAATACAAGATTTTAGAAATTGTGTTTGATATGTTGACGATTGTGTGACGTTTTACTTGGTTATAAAATTCTATTGTTTCCTTAGTTGCCGAACGTGGATTATACATATATAAGAAATCTTTATAATCTTATAATGGACACATCTTAAAAATAAAGTAATTGTAATTTATAATATATTATTGTTCTTGCATATAAGTACCAGTGACTACAATAGTCAATGTAAGTACTACAAATATAATGGCGACACCGACTAATGGAAATGGTAATCTCGTCGATGAATTTGAAGAAGCATTTCAGGTATGATACACATATCTTTTTACTTAATGATTATATTATATTGTTAAGGATAAAAGTATTTTAATATTAAACATTACTTTTAGCAATGTTTAAGTATATTAATAACAAAAGACGAAGGGTTAGGAAACAATGGGATTGGGGTAACTGGTGGTTTGATTGTGGATAAAGAAGAAGCTCGTAGTGAAGTTGAACAAGTTACGTTAAGATTTATAGACCTGGCAAGACAAATGGAAGCTTTCTTTCTGCAAAAAAGATTTTTATTATCAGCACTGAAACCAGAATTGGTAGTGAAAGAAGATATCAGTGATCTTAGAGTAGAATTAGCACGTAAAGAAGATCTTATCAAAAGGCATTATGATAAAATCACAGTATGGCAAAATTTATTAGCAGATTTGCAAGGTTGGGCAAAATCTCCAGCTCAAGGTCCTGCACCTAATGGTATTAATAATAATTAAAAAATAATATTGGCTAAAAACACATTCAATAATTAAATGATATTTTAGGTTTGCCAAATGGTACTCAGAGTGGACAAAATCAACAAACTACAAATGGAGGTGGAAATGCAACAATACAACAACAACAGCAAATGTTGCAGCATCAACAGCAGCTCCAACAACAACAGCAGTTACAACATCAAATGCAACATCAAATGCAACAGCAACAACTTCATCAGCAACAGGTATTTAAGTAATACCGTTACGAGCAAAGCTGAAACTGTAATCAGGCAGCTATTTAAAATTAGAACATCGGTAAAATTTTTCAATTTTAAAAAATATATAACAATGAAAACTTGCAGCATATATTTGCAGAAAGTTTGTTTTTAGCCATTTACCTTATTTTGGTTGTAAATCAAAATGTAAATTATTGAATTTCTTCATACAAAATATCATTGCACTATATGGTTATACATATATATCACAAGATCATTTATAATCATTGTAATGTTCTCATCTTTGTGGAAATGATATATTATTATTAGGTTTTCATATTATTTGTCACATCTAAAATTGAATGAATATCAATATTGAATGGTTTTAATTGCCTGTGTGTGTGCATCTGAGTGTGAATGTGCAAAATGTACATATATAAATTAAATTAAGTAATTTTTTGTGATTGAAATACTTATCAGAATTGTAGAAACTATTTTTGCTCCTATTCTTAAAATAATAGTTATTCAAAACATAAAAGTATTTGGTCCTACTGCACAAAAGAGCAACGTATATTAGTGTTGCGTGTAATCAGTGCCTTATATAATTCCTATTGACAAAAGTGTAATATGCAGAAATGGGAAAATTGAAATTCTTTCATTAATAGTTGCGATATAGAACCATAAATGCATTAATTTGACTTATAAAAAAAATAGAGAAGTATTAAAAAGATATACTTGCATAAACATGTAAAATGGTGCCAAAATAACTAATATTAAAATATGTACAAATATTTAGCCAAAAACTGCTATAATAAATCTGACAACGGCAATAATAAAAGAAAGCTAAACATACATTTATGTTTGCTTGACATTAATGGTAAACCTAATGATTCCTGTAACCTATAAATAATAATTAGAATCAGATAATTACTACTTCGTAATTAAAATATATACCTGCAAATGTATACACATCTTTGTTTATACATTTTAATTTTTCTTTTATATCTTTTTTATATTACATAATACATTTCTTAATGTGATACATTACAAATTGTTAAAAATTTAAAGTGTTTTTAAATACTTATAAGTCTTCTTGTTTATAACATAATAAATATCTTTTGCATGTAAACATATATGCATGCATTCTGCATTGATGTAAAAAGATTAAGAAACAAAACCTTTATATTCTAGAAATCATCCAAGTCATATTCATGATGAACTATAAAAATTACATGTCAAATTTATTTTCATTGCTACTCTGCCTGTTCTGTATGATACAAATTGATATATATTCTTTTAACATAAATTTTTAGATGTGATATTAAATTAAAATGTTGCAGCTATTCGTACAAATGAATAACTGCAAAGAAATATGCCATTTCAACTACATTGTTTTTATTCGTATTATTGCACTTGCGTTTACATGCAAGTATAGATGTTTACAGAATAAATTTCTATTCATGGTAAAAAAATATTGTGCTTTCTTTCATTTCCCTTGCCTATCTAATTACTGTTCCTCATATCCTACATGCTTGTAATCATCAAAATTGTATTTTTTTTTCACTTATAAATTTATGTATCTACATATGTTGCATGTATGTACAGTATTCATGAAATTTAACCAATTCAATGATTTCTTCTAAGCGCTTTATTATCATTTAGCATCATTTTATACGATCTAATAGAATACAAGAATAGAAAATGTACATATTATATTGAAAAAAATCATTGGTGATAGAATATTTGGCATAACATTCCAGGTGCAGCAAGGATCTGGTGCTCCTCCTACATCGGGTCTTCAAGGAGTTGGAGTTTCAGTTGGACAACAAGGAATGTTCATGACACAAGGTGTAACTGGTGCAAGAGCTGGATTTCCTGTTGGAGGTGTGGGAAGCAGTGCTCTTCAGGGTCCACTTGCTTTTTTGGAAAAGACAACGAGCAACATAGGAATGCCCGAAAGGCGGAGTTGACGCGCAAGGGGGAGGGGCCGAGGTCGGGGTCGAGGAAAAGGCCGAGGAAGAGGACGAGGCGGAGGAGGAAATTTACCTCCGCCACCACCACTTCTCGATACTTCGGACCCGTCGTCGTATGCTGCTGCTGCCGCAGTTGCAGCTGCTGCGGCAGCGCCCCTTCCCTCTCCACAGCAGCAGCCTCCACCGTCTTGTACATGAATACATTTGCTACGATTAATTTTTTATTGTAAGAAATCATTCCTATGTCTCTAAGGCATAACTTACAGGTATTGAGATATTTAGTTGATTTAATGTTAAAACTGTATTACAGTGATTTTATATTAGGTTTATAAAAATACGCACGAAGCATATCATTATTTTGAGTAATCAGGGATTCATTTGAAAATGAATAATTAAATTACGTCATTATTTAATCGTTTCAATTATAAATAATGAATATATAGCATTACATAATTTTCATTATAAAAATATTTTTTATTCGTAATTTATAAACTGCACTTTTTTAAGTTTAATAAATTGTTATATTTTCCATATTGTAAGAGTTTAGAAATGGAATGACCAGTATGTTCTTTTGAACTGTTCAAGAGGGTGACAGTAAAAATTGTACATAACACAACTGTGTGGTAAAAATACTAACATAAATTTCACATGTACATAGAATTAGAGACACAGTTTTTTCATACAATAAATCATGTTGTATTTTATTATATTAAGTTCGAATAGTTGTTAGCACTTTTACAAGGTAACGTGTAATATTTTACACAGTATTGATTGAAGCTTTCGGATGTATTTTAGACAACACAAATAAAGTATAAATTGCCCAATTAATAATACACCTTCCCTGGGATGTTCTATTATATTAAATTATCTTTTTTACAAGTATAGAATATTATATCTTGCTTTGAATGTTATGCATTGATATTTTTTTCATTGTTGCTGCATGTCTCTTTGTTATACTCTATGGTTATTGCCATATTTTAATTGTATAAGTTGCATTTCGATCAATTCGTTGTTTTTCAACTTTTTCTGTGTTGCTGTGAATAATGTCGGAATGTAACAAGGAAGGCGGGCGGTGTGTATATAAAACGTGTACTATGTGTATACATATGGATACATATATATGAGAATAGATAGAGTTGCACCATACAACTTAAAGTAATCGTAAATTTTAACACAATGCTTGTAAAAATTGAATAAGCGTACGAGTCGGACGACCTGTCATTCCAGTTGGTATGTACGGTAACTTATCAGGTCCAGGGCCCATTACTCCTGCCATATCTAAATGCATCCACGGAATATCACTCTCAACAAACTCCCGTAAGAAAGCAGCTGCAGTGCATGCACCTGCACCTTTGGTTCTTGCGGCATTTAGTACATCCGCTGACTTAACTTTTTCTATAAGTAACACCAAATAATTCATACATTATTTTCTTTCGCTACTAAAAATCATAGTTATAAAATATACAAAATTTATTTAAAAGATATATATAACAGTACGATTGAAGCTTTGTAAAAATGAATAGCAAATTTATAACGAAAATCGTGAATGAGAATTCATTGTGAAAACACGTTTTACTTAATAATACGTATAGCTATTATAATATACTAGGGGGCTGTGCCCCCTGTCCGCTTCGCGGCCCAACCCCCCGATGCGCTTCGCTCGTATTTCGTGTGAATACGTTTCTAAAGTGACATGGTGGGCAGACATTGGACTGTGGAGTGGAGAGGGTAGCCTTAAGCGTGACACCGTTACGTTATGATTTTATACTACAGAGTATGATGTATAACATAACATGGTTCCTGTTGCTTGTGTGAGGGCACGCACATGGCATATGGCTAACGCAATCTGGCCCCCCGAGGAAATTAGGATTAGTCGCGATTAGATTAGATTAGATTAGATTAGTGTAAGGTTCAGATACGGTTAAGTCGGCACTGAGCTAGGTTAGCCAGGGATATTAAGTTGTGATTCGATTACGTCAATTTAGATTAATTAGAAATACATTAGGCCACGGTTAGAATAATATGTAATAATAAGATACTAGCGAATTTTTTACTTACTTGTCATTTCATCTGTAAAATACTGCCAAAGTGGAAATCTCCATACTCGATCACCAGTAGTCGTGCCAGCATCTCGTAATATTTCATAAAGGGTACTATCATTTGTAAAAACACCTGTTGCTACTCCACCCAAAGCGATTTTCATCGCACCCGTTAACGTTGCAATATCCAAAATAAGTCTGTACATATTAAAAAAAGATGATCAATAATTTAAAAAGTACTTAATATTAAAGTTTTGACAGTGTTTATCTTTCCTACTGTAAAGTACTCTTTTAACAAAATGATCGTAGAGTAGTTAACTAGGTTAAAAAATTTGCAGAACTTGAGATGGTCTCCTAAGTCATTAGTAGTATTACCTTGGATTAAATTCTTGAGCGTAGCAAAGTGCATCAGCTAGGATGAGTCTACCTTCTGCATCAGTGTTATCTACAATGATACTCTTTCCATTCATTGCAAATACAACATCTCCTGGTTTCGTCGCAGTTCCAGATGGTAAATTCTCCGTAAGCGGCATCAAACCAACAATGTTTATTTTCAATTTAAGTTCAGCTGCAGCACGAATAGCAGCTACAACACATGCTGCACCACCCATGTCCGCACGCATTTCATCCATGTCAGTTGAAGGCTGAAATTAATATATACCTTCATAAATATATGACTTGAAAATTTGTATGTACTGTAATTTACCTTAAGACTAATACCGCCTGCATCAAACGTAACACCTTTTCCGACGAAGACGACTGGTTGAGAATTATCACTAGCACCTTTATAATGAACTTCAACGAACTTTGGTGGTTCACAACTACCATGAGATACACTAAGGAAAGAACCCATTTGTTTCTTTTCCGCCCAGTCTTTGTCATGTACATGTACAGTAATTCCTAATTTAGTAAGAACAGAGTGTACTTCTTGAGAAAATATAGAGGGTGTCATTAGATTAGCCGGAGTATCTTCAAGTAGGCGCGCCCAATTTTGAGCTTGAGCTTTGATACTCCCAATTTGCCATTGCTCTCTTGAAAAAATAACAATCAATTTGATTTATTGTGATTTAAATGGAAAAAATATATATCTCAGTAAAATACTGTACTCACTCTCCTTCTTGGCCATACAAAGAAACCTTTGGATATACTCTTTGTTTTTCTTTACTTTTTGAACCTTGATAAAACCAAGTTGACAATGCAGCTCCTTCTGCTGCTGCTTCTGCATCTCCTAATGTTTCTAATTGTATGTCTTTTATTTGAACTGCATCCAATGCACGACAACCAGCTAATTAAACATTACATTATTATTAAAAATATACATTCAAAGTTTGTATTATATTATAAGTAGAAAAGATATTTAAACAATTAGTAAAAATATTTACCTGCTGCTGCAATACGTATGTTCTCTCTTCCTTGATGTATTTCTTCAAGTTGATCAATACCAAGATCCTTTTTTCCAAGACCAACAACTGCAATTCCGACATAATCCTTCTCATCCAAACCCCAAAATACTCTAGCATGTCCTTTAGGAATTTTTGGACCTGCTCTGTAGTGGTATAAATATTCAAATGTTATTTTAACTTTCTATACATTTAAAATATATTGTAATTAAGGTGGGAGGCAAGTTCATATAAAATTAAAAATTTTGTTTCAAGTTGTACTAAAACACAAATTCACAAATTTATTTTTTACAATAAAGTTTAGGCGCCTTGGACATGTATAGCATATGCTATAACATCTGCAATTTCAAAATACAATCTAAAAATATACTATCCTTTACATACATCCTAGAATATATTCTAATTATTTTTCTAACAATTGTGCTAATTCTTAAATAGATTAAAATTACATTAAAATTACTATTCATAATTAGAACTGTGTTCATACGTAATTGTGTTCTCGGATTTCTGGAGATAATTGATTTGCATTTGTAATACATCAAAAGTAGGTATTATAATTATTTCGAATGTACATATTATTGACAAGAATTTACAATATTATTTACAAACTATATTTCTATTACCAAAATTCGGTTCTTCTGTGTATACACTGATTTAAGTATGTAGATTTGTCATGGGGTGTTATCATATTTATAATATTGTTTGCTTAAACATTATTAGACAAACAGTAAAGAAATATAAAATTGACATATCGATATTTTAAAAAATAAACCATCATGTACATCTACTCAGAATATACTAATCAGAGCTAAATAAAGTAATACTTGAATAAAAAACAGTAACTATGATAAGTTTGTTTCTTTCTGTCATTTAATTTAAATTAATTTACTTTTTTATAAGTACTTTAAGTATAACTAAAAAGATTTCCAATTCATACATTTTCATTATAAATTCTATTTTTTTTTAGCTCTGACACTAACATACAAAGACAGTGACTACACACTGATAATAGGAACTTAATGCAATTCAAGCACATTTACTACTTCCTAGCTAACATGATACTCTTGGCACAAATTGAATTTAATAAACAATATTGATATTTTTCACGATATCAACCTTTATATTACTACCATTTAATTTTTTTTTAGGCTACTTTGGCAAGATTTACTAGAAGAACTATATCTTAAATAATTACAGTTACATTTTTACATTACAACTTTTTACAAGTTTATAATTTAAATTATTTTTTCTTTCTATACATTATAACAAATCATAAAAATACTTTTTATGTAGTAAATTGTCTAAAATAATGAAATTTTACATTTCATTATATTCAAAAATCATTACACTAGAATCGCTGTAGTTACAACAAAATATTACTTAATCATTTTCCATAATTTGTATGTTTTAATTATAAACAAATGTTGATAATATATCTTAAAAATTATAATCAGAAATATAAAATGGAACACAGTATAATAAAAAATATATAAAACTAAGTGAAATTTATCTAGCAAGAATATTGTATCATACATGAATTGTGCTAATCACTGGAATTCACTGTGCAAATGTATCAATTTTATAATACATTAAACTTAACTAAATTAATATAGAGTTAAAGGCCGCGTTTTATCTTAGACTCTTTCCAGATGCAGATACACGATACTAATATAATTATATAAATTATTTATTACTATCGTCAAATTATACCTTATTTGTGAAGTACTTAACTAAAAGTAATGTAAGTAACAGTACCCATGGATTTAACAAAAGTATAATTATAAAAAATATTTGTGCTGGTTAACACCCAAAGTATTACTTTCTCAAACAAGTCAGTCTCTAACAATTTAAATTTCAATATATTATACAGTTCCTTAATTTAACCTACAACAAATCACTACAACATTTAGAATGAATTTTTACTTCTCGTTGTTACTTGTATCTGAGCATTAAATTGAATTAATTTCAAAATACATATATATCAAATTTACTAAATGTTACATTACATTTATAATTAGCTTCAAACAAGTTCTAATATTTTTATAATTCCTTGAGAATTTGCAGCTACCACAACATTGGACATCTGTTTCCAACAAACTGCAGACACAAATTCATTCAGATCCTCTTCTCTTCGTTCTTGTGTTTCTAATATACTTCGAACAGCATCAAATTTATAAGAGAATAATTGTTTTGTAAGTCCTTTGTAATATATATAAAGTGCATTATTTTCTGATCCACATACTACATAATCACCATCAGTAGCAAGACCAACAAAATTCTTTTCATTAACATGCCCAACAAATGAACGCAAACAATGTGGATTATTAATGTTCCACATTTTTAATTGTGAATCTGTGCTTGCAGATACTATTTCTTCTTTATTAATGAATTTAACATATGAGACAGCCTTACGATGACCTTTAAAAATGCACAGTGCTTCCTTCATATTACGCAAATCATAGTAATGGACACAATGATCTGCAGATCCAAATGCTAAGTGACAAGAACTACGTGGATTAAATTTTACACAACACACATTAGCTTTTGTTTCTAAAGAAGCAACGGAATGATCATTATTCAAAGACCATAGCTTAACTCTAGTATCATCTGATCCTGATGCTATGAGCCTAGTATCTACATCATTGAAATCGACAGACCAACATCTTTTCTCATGTTCTTGAAAAGCTTTGGTTCTTTGACCAGTAGCAGCATCCCATACTGTTACAGTTCCCTCATAATCAGATGATGCTAGCATTCCTTTATGAAAGGAATTCCATGAAACGCATGATATTTTGGAACTAGAAACCATTTCTACACAAGGGTAATGAATATCTACTGTGTCCCTTATTACAGCACTATAGTCGAATACTTTTATCCGTCTTGTTACTCCAGCTATCGCAAAAAATTCGTTATCTTTATCAAATTCTATACTTGAAACAATTGTAGAATTATTAAAAATATCTGATGAATAATTTAAAGTTGCCAATGGACGTAATGAATTATATCTTGAAAATTTAACAAGATTTTCTCTAAAAACGTCAAGTCCTGAACTTGTACCATGCCATGATTCATTTTGGTTCTGAGGTTTATGTCCAAGATGCAACTGCTTAGCACGAGAATCAAAATAACATTGAACAAAATCATCAAAATGAGCATGCATTCTCTTTCTACGTATAGCCATAGTTGATCCAACTGTATAATCAACTTGTTTTTGATTTCCCGTAGGATTAATAAATGTCTCATTACCAGTAGCGCCTACTTTTTCATTTGGTTTTACCATATTTGAATCTATTGTATCTATAAGACCAATCATTTCTTTTCTAATAGCTGACACTTGTGCAGTATCATTTTCGCTTGATTTCTTTATATCTTCTATTTTCGGACATTTACTTTGAACGTCCCTTAAAATATTTTCAACTTCTTCCATATCGCTTTTAACCACTGCTATTTCTTTTTGTAACTGTTTCTTTTGTTCTTCTTTCTGCTGTAATAAATGTTTCAGAAATTCATGCAATAGTTTATTTTGTGCTGCACATGTTTCTGCTTCAAGTAAATGTTTCCTTTGTGTTAATACTTCTAACATTATATTTACATCTGGCAAAGTAAGATTAGCACTTTCAGCAGCTACAATATCTCTCAATCCATCATATGGCAATGTAGATAATTCAGTGAGACCTTTAATTCTAGTTTTATGTTTGGATATTAATTCATGTAACAAAAAATTTGGAAAAATATCTTGTTGTGTTAATGTGTAGCTACAGTTTGGACAACGCCCATTAGCTTCCAAAGATTTTACTATACAACGATAACAAAATGTATGACCACAGCGTGTGATATGAGCTTCATCAATTACCTCAAAACAAATAGGACACAGAAAATCATTATTTTTATCTTCAAGTGTACCACTAATCTTATGAAGAACATTTGTTGAATGATGTTTACTTATTTTACTACTACATTCATCTACTCCCCCACTGCTCCCAGCAGTGCTATCATTTCCCAGGTTATTATCACTGATAACTGACATTCTGATACTTGACCAAATAATATTTCTTAAAATACATTTAATAATTTGAACATGATCTTTTGGACTTCATATCATTTAAATTTGTCAAACTCCTCATCAATAATTTTAACTTATCTAATAATCAGTCTAAAGAAATTATTACTTTATAAATAACAGGCTTTTAAAATTTTTTATACAATAAAATATGTATGTGTCTGGCAACTCCTTCTGTGCAGTGAGTTTTTGCTTCATATCATGGGTACAATACCGTCTCTCAGTCTAGTCCCTCCTGAAACAATGAAAATAATGCCAGTGAGCTCACAATATATAAATTTCACTCAAATTCAAGAGTTTTGTTAACAAAAAAATACTTTATGGGAAAGTTTTTAAAACAACAAAGAAAAAGCATTTCTGAACATTATATGTAAAAAGCTCAGGCAGCATTATGACAATTGTTTCAGGCTGGAACTATGAATAAGAAACTTGAATGTTTGTTAATGTTAATTCACATAGTTTTCAAAATGAAAGTACCAAAATAATACATAAAATTATGTATTGTGTTATTATTTATGATTTTCGTGATTCTGTTATTTATCTGTTATTTATGAAGTGGTTTGTGAGAGAATTTTATCATCAAATCATGAATTTTTGTTTATTTTACACATGTTGCCTCTGTTTGGTTTAATACTTTCTACAACCAAGAGTAACATGTATATGCCCTAATGATGATCATGCATATCCAATGATATTTTTATTTGGTACATTCTTCCAAATCATTAATTATTTTCCATATTTAGGGTCAGCTTGACAATAAATATGATAAGGACAAAATCATGTTTTTGTGTCATCTTTATAATTTTTTGAGTGAAACTTCTGCGAATGAGGGACAATTGGAATAATCAAATTTCTAAAAATCTGAATTTCTACATTCCCAAATTCTCAAATTTTCAACTTTCTAAATCTCCCCTCATCACATTCACAAATGTTTTATTCGTAATGCGAATTGGCGCCCCAGGTTCGCTTTGACTATATATTTCGTCGACGTTACCTTTCCACAATTCAATGACTGTCAAACTGTTCTTCTGTTCTTTACAAATGTTGTTTGAAAGTTTTTCATAAGAAAGAAAAAAAATTCTCTTCCTAGGTACACGATACATCATTGTACAGTAGAGAGCATTCTAAGCTTTCCCTAGAGAAAATGGCAACATAGGGGAAAAGTCATTGCGAATTACTGCACGCGATAGTCATCCCTAAAGAAAATAGCGATATAAGGAAAGAAGGTTGTACCATTCGAGAAAACTAATTTATTGTGTATTAGAAAATTTCAAACTTACTGATTCCTATATATTAGTGTTCTTAAATTTTTTAATTCCGAAGTTTCCGATTTTTAAGAAAAGGAAACCCCCAGCACTTGTGTAAAGCTTGCCATAATACACGACAACTCTCAAGTGTTATTTGTGAATGGTCGCGCTTTCTTTCCCTACATCGCCATTTTCCCTAGGGAAGCCTACCATGCTTGGTGCTGTACCTGAATATGGGCATACATGTATAATCTGGTTTCGCATATTGTGTATACAAAAAATTGATTTAGTAAAAAGAATATTAACATAGATTTTACATAAACAGATTATGTAGAAAGACGGCATTACAATATGGAATATGTTATAGGTTACTGTATTATTTTCAAACTTACAACAAAATATTCTTTTGCAGCTTTCCTTTAACTAGTTCATCATATTTAGCCGCCGTGGGAGTCAATGAAATCTTGCAATCATCTTCTGTTTCGTATACACCAAGCACCAATCCCTTCTGTTGAAAATTAAAATATCACGGATAAATAATGAACAATAATTCTATCGAAGATAGTGAATCCCATCCTCGAAAAATAAATTCAAATCATTTCATTATAACAAAAAAGATATAAAAGAAGTTTAATAACGTATCTAATTAAATTATTTATAATTTATGTTTGTAGATAAAATGTTTTCTCCTTATCTTCGTATCATGTTTGATTACTAAAATGAAAATTTTCCACTTCAACATTTAATTTCGTACAATAGAAACATATTGTTCTTTTGATATAAAGATAATGTCGTATACTGTTCAATTCATAAATAAATAACGCTACAATTACCTTCATGGTCGAAATGCTGGATAAGAAACGTAACTGTGAATTTCCGTACTGCAGACCTTTAGCCCGGATAAGAGACAATGCCATAATTTGCTCAAGAGAACACTTAGGTGTGATATATACACCTATATCTATATATAGGCGTGCATGTATGTACGCGTGTATGTACACATATTGCATGCACGTAAACGTACGCACACATATGTTTCTCTCAAAAGAAGACGATACCTAGGTATATTGTTACCAATATTATAGATTCGCCACTGTGGTAACTCACGTTTTGCAGTACCATCTAGTGGCAATTTTTAAGAATTGTAAAAATTAATAACAAAGTAACGTTTTACACACAAACATTTTGACTACATTTATTTTCTTAATCATCAGATTCTCTACTTTCTTTGAAATATTAAATATTTAAAAATCCGCCAATATATACACAGCTCAAAGAGATATAACATATATTCTCTGTTCCGGGAAAGGAGGAACTAACGAGGAATCTTCGTTATTCCTGTCGATTGAGTTTGGTTTTATATACTATATAATCTATGGTAATACGCAAGCGCAATTATGATGATTGTGATACCAAAAGTATATATACCATGGGAACAGAAAGTTGTATGATTTTGAATACTCGTTGATGTTAGTATGTTTCGTTCATTACATGACAAACTGTTTTTCAATATTCAAAATTCTTTAAACAAAAGTTAATTAACATTCGTAAATTGTACGAGTGTATGTTGCTTACTGAGCGAAAACAATTCCGATCAACAAAATACAGACGCCAGAAACTTTGACGATCGGGAAGAATCCTGTAATTTTAATTAATAACAGATGTAATATAAATTGTTATATTATCAATGTACCATAATATTCTATAAATATATAAAGAAAATTGAATATAATATTGCTTTGACCTTGTACATTTATCCTATTATCACCTGTTGTTGCCATTTCTTCATTTTTCCTCACCATATATATGATCACGAAAGTAGAAACAGACTATAGAAGAGCATCACTTTCGTAACTTCCCTAAGCGCTAAGCTGTGCAAAATGCGGTCTATTTAGTTTCTTCTCTTGTGGACAGAGATATTATAAAAGTACAATACATATATTTGAACGCTTGATATATGGTGGTACGAAGTTCATGTGATATGACTATGGCGATGTTTACGACGGCCAACCATTTAACATTTTATTTACAAAAGTATTCACAAACGATTCCAAAAGGCGCTCTGAAATAAATATCAAGTACTATTGTTTTCTCAGCTTTTAATAATTACAGTCTGCAAATCTGGATGAAACTAGGGAGAAGATGATTGCCGCCTCAGAACCGGTGGTAAGTGAAACATTTTTTAGGTTAAAATATTGTAATTATTGAAACGTATATATAATTTCTACGGCCTTTTTATGATGAAAAGTTTTATTGTTTCATATAAAAAATTAATTTACTTAATTAATATATTTTTTAAAGGAATATATTCCTGGTGGAAGACAAACAATCTTACGACATCCTGAATCAATAGTTAATCAGCACACATTAAGTAATCAAATTGAAGGAGATAGTATTTTATTACAAAAATTTAGTCGTGTAAATATCTCAGAAGGATTACCGGTAAATTGATAACTATGCATTTATATTTATTATCATTGAATAATTGAATTGTTATATCATTGAATAATTACGTATATAGAGAGAATTTTGGATTGTACGTGAAAATGATACATGTGGTGAGGAAGAGTTATACTGTTCAGGCAAAATTGCAATTCATTCAAAGGGTAACCAAACTACTCGAGTATTGCAAACAAGTTACACTTGTGAAACGGATATTAAACATGCACTATGGTGTAAATTCCATGCTAATATACCTGATCGTTCATCAAAAGCCAAAGAAATAGAAGAAGAGGAAAATGATGATAAAACAGTGGAATGCATTTGTTTAATCGATTCATATACTCTTAAAGTGTTTAGTGAAACTGGAGAAGATTATGTATCTAGTTTACAATTTCAGGTGATAAATCAAATAAAATGTTTTGAAATCCATGTATAATCTTGTGTTAAAAAATTGATTATATGATTATGATTTAGGTATCTGCTGTCTGGCCAACAAAATATGGAATTTTGTTGGAGAAAACACAAGTGCCTGTGACTGAAATAAGGTTTGTTTTTAAAAATGAAATAAAATATTTTAAATATGCTAATATTGTGTATATATTATTAGCAGGTACATGTCACTAGATGGGAATAGGTTACAATCGCATAATGACATTAATTTACCAATAGCATTTTCTCTTATGCATCCTTTGGATGAAATTTGTCCTGTACTTATTAAACATGGTACTGTTATAAATTTGATCAATTTTTTTATAACAATAAAAATCAGAAAAGTTCAATACATATGCAATTAATATTTACAGGAAACATATCGTATATGTATGACTCAAATCAACAAATTCTATTTACTAGTTCTGAACCATCTTTGGCTGTGATATATGATGCAAAGACTGGATTGCATTCTGTATATAAAATACGTAAAGCTTTAACAGAAGAATGTCAGGTAGTTTGCGGAAGTAATGATACTACGCCTAGTATATATAATCATTCAACAAGTATATCTTCATTAAATATTGGAAGTAATCTTTCATATAATAAAAATTGTACGAATAAAGGACATTTAAGTATATTTGGTAAGTTATATAACCTTGATTTAAAAAATTTACTTAGAAAGTTAAAATCTATAATAAGAAACATGTTTATACTTTAGGAGTACCAAATCCACAACTAAGTATAGGATTGGGAATCTCAAACAGTCCATTTAGTTCACGAACATCTTATACAACAACTTGTTCTGGAGGACCATCACCTTCTCAACAACAGCAACAACATTCTAGATCTCAAAGTCCAATGGCAACTATTTCTCGTTGTCAATCTCCTACTCATTCTGCTTTCTCACCTTTACTTGGTGTATCAGGTAGTTCAGTTATGCACCACAACAGGTTACATCAAGCAGTTATGACTACTGCATTGAGTCACACACAAAATAGTCCTTTTGGAAATTGCAACAATATACAATTACAAGATATTATTATACCAAGTAAACCTCTGTACCCTGAAATTTGTCTTGATCATGTTTGGACTGAAAATGTTGGAATTCCAAAGTAGGTGTTACAGATAGATAATCGTCATGGCAAAACAGCGTTAACATAAATATTTTTATCTTTTTTAAGGGATACTGCATCTTGCCGAGCGTCCAAGGTTTTCCTCTCGTCAGATCTCGTGGGTCAAAGCTATTTATGTTACTTAGTTCCATATAGATCTCAACTCTTTTTAGTAAGACTTGAAAAAACTAACAAACAACAACAAATTATTTTTGGCATGGTAACAAGTATTGTAGCTAAGGATGCTGTTAATGTACCAGTTAGTATTTATGTATTAACATATTTTGGTTATATGTAGTTAATATTACAAATAGAATGTAAATTACCTTGTTTTAGAATTTACATATGATAGCAACAATGGATTTAGCAAATGGAGTAGTACTATATTCTGGTGTAACTTGTATTGGCAAGTTACACGTGACAGGCATACTTCCGAATTTGACTGGGTGTAATTATTTTTTATCTAGTAATAATCATAAATTAGGTTCTCCGTTCCCACGACGAAGTTCGTTGATTTCTCAAAACTATGTTGCTTCTCACGACATTAAATTCGAAGAAGGATTACACTTACTAAGTCCTGTAGGTGGTAATTGTGCAAGGCCACCTATCCTTTTAGAAAATTCTTTGATAGACTCAAATTTTCTTGTATTAAAAGAAACTGTCGGAAATAAAGTTACTTTGGAATATGGAAGTAAAAATTACTTTCGAATAACTTTACCGACATCGAGTACTTCACCTTTAGGTAAATATAATATTATATATATATTATATTATGATGATATATCGATGTTCCAAATTTTTTGCAGTAACTAAATGTTTGCAAACATTAAGATGTGTTTTGCAAAAGGATTTGGCAATGCAATTACTAGTAAAATGGTACGGTGCTCGAAATGCTCCTGGACCTCAAGATTTTTCACCAGAACAAGAATGGTGTCTTTTTTTAATAGTTTTATTTACATTATTGGGATATGAAGTCGAAAAACTACAATTAATTCAAAAACACGAGAAAGATCAACTTGCTGAACGTAATAGTCCTATGGTAGTGCCAAAAAAACAAAAAACAAATAATTCTGGTTCCAGTGACGATTGGAAATATATGATTAATCTTGTGAAGAGTGGAAGTTCTCAAACTTTTATCTCAAATATACTTGGTCTTCAGAAAACTTCAAACACGTTTCAGATGTCGATACCAAATTCCGTAGAATCGAATAGTGCAGGGAAAATAAATGTGCAATCCATTCTGTTTCCATATTTTCCACTTGTCTTATTTTCTTTGCATCTTTTATACGAAGAATTAAAATTAAATTCTGTAATGTCAGAAAGCTTACCTTTACTCGCACAATTGCTTTATCAATTAAGTTCAGATTTAAGATTTGATATGTACACTCATCATTATTTTGTCGATTTTCCGTCCATTTGTCAATTAAATTTTTCATCTCAAATCAAGGAAGCGGATTTACAAAAAATCATTATACCAAATTACATACCGTCGAAACCACCCAACATATTCGAAACATTAAATAATTTATTAAATTGTGTGGAAGTAGCGCCGTTCCCCTATTTGAGCCAAGTAAATCAAAAAACAAAAAATATAATTTACTTAATGGCACTTGTAGCAAATGAAAATAAGACGAACATATTAGAAATTGATAAATTTGTGAAACATATAATATCAATTGGAAGTCGAATAGATTTTCAAGAAGGTGGAAATAAGTATGAAAGGGAAATATTTAAAAAAATTGAATATCCTGCAATAGATAGAATAGTATTATTATATCATGAAATGGGTAAGTGTTTATATTTTGAGTATTGTTATTAATAATCTTATATTGAAATTAAATCTCACGACAATTTCTCTTCAGGTATGAATAAAAAGGATCTCGAAACGTTACCTCCCGGTGTATCATTAGTATTAAAAGATATAATGCACAGATGTAGGGAGCGACCTCCATCAAATTGGCCAATGCAGGCATATGAATTAGTGGACCGTCAAGACTTGGCTGCGTTAGATAAACATATACAATCTTCTGCATCAAATCAACATATGGAAAATGAAGGAAAAAATTATTCAATCAAAGATCCTGAACAAGATGATGGCATGGAATTTGATGATGCTGTATGTTACTGTGTTTGTATTTAACATTTTATTTGTTACATATATTAATTATAATATTTTCAAGGTACTGAAATTAAGATTCAATAAAGATCACAGAATAGCAGAAGTTCGAAAACTTCTAAATTCATCAAAACCAGTGAGAATAGCAATAGTACAAAGGCCAGATGTAAGCGATCATGAATTCATAGAAGAACAGGAGAAACATTTGCATGCACTATGTACGAGAACAATGGCACTTCCAGTAGCTAGAGGCATGTTTACGCTCAGAACTTCAACTCCTATTATTACAGAACAGCTACCAATCCCTCGGCTTTGTTTAACTGGTACATATAAAATATTACTTATATTGATCAAATTGTTTGACAGTTATAAAATATTGTTATTACACGTACAGGAAAAGCACCTCCTCGTGGAACTACTATAGAATTAGCTCATATAGATGTTCCACCAAACATGAATTTGTGGCCGTTATTTCATAATGGTGTAGCTGCGGGTCTTCGTATTCATCCAGATGCGTCCAATATTGATTCAACATGGATAGTATATAATAAGCAACAGCAAGGCGAGTTTGGCATTGAACATTCGGGTTTCTTGATGGCTCTTGGTTTAAATGGACATCTAAAAAATTTAGCGCCTCTTAGTATGTACGAATATTTAGTTGAATGCCATGAAGCTACTAGCGTTGGCCTTCTTTTGGGTTTGTCGGCAACTCATCGTGGTACAATGAATGTTTCGATGACCAAACTTTTATCTCTACACGTGGAAACATTGTTACCGCCAACAAGCATTGAATTAAACGTTCAACAAAATGTTCAAGTTGCTGCGTTAATGGGAGTTGGGTTAGTGTATCAAGGAACTGCTCATAGACACATTTCCCATGCTTTATTATCAGAAATTGGTAACTATTCAATAACAGATTATAATTATTAATTAGTTCTCAACATCGTTATTTTGCTATATTCTTGTATCTAATAAATAATTCATAATATCTAGGTAGACCACCAGGCCCAGAAATGAAAAATTGCGTGGATCGAGAGTCATATTCTTTAGCAGCAGGTTTAGCATTAGGTTTGGTGGTCTTAAGATGTGGAAGTGGATCCGATTTAGCTAACATACCAGATACTTTACACTATTACATGGTCGGTGGACATGTCAGACCTTTTACTGGTGCACAAAAAGACAAATATAAATCACCTAGGTAGACATATTTCTTTATTCTGGTATACAAGTTTCTGCAATTTTTTATTCTTTTTCTATTATCTCTTTTTTACAATTGTAGTTATCAAATAAGAGAAGGTGATTCGATAAATATTGATGTAACAAGTCCAGGAGCAACCATAGCTTTAGGTCTTATGTATTTTAATACGGGAAATCGAGCAGTGGCTGAGTGGATGCAAGCTCCTGATACTCAATATTTATTAGATTTTGTACGACCTGATTTCTTGTTACTGCGAATATTAGCGAAGTCACTTATCCTGTGGGATGAAATTGAACCAACAAAATCTTGGGTTTCTAGTCATGTTCCTAATATCGTTTACAAATATAGATTACAAAAACCAACTTCTGAAATAGCGCAAAGCGTGGATTTGGAAACCATGAAGTGAGTACATAGAATCTATATAATATAATAATTATTACTTTTAATACTAATCAATGTTAATTAAATTATAGCCAGGCTTACTGTAACATAATTGCGGGTGCCTGTATGGCTTTAGGTTTGAAGTATGCTGGCACTGCTAATAAAAATGCTTTTAAAACTTTGTATAATTATGCTCAGATGTTTACGGCGTTGTCCCATAAAACTATTGCTGAATTAGCAGGAAAATCAACCATCGAAACTTGTCTAAATGTTACTTTACTTTCCGCTGCTGTTGTAATGGCAGGAACGGGTAACTTGGAGGTACATTTAATAATTGTATTATTTAATACTTTTATATATTCTTTGAATACATTATTTATCTTCTGATTGTATAGATTATGAGAATATGTCGACACATAAGAACTCGTGTAGGACCAGCAAGTAGTGTAGTTACATATGGATCTCATTTAGCAACGCACATGGCTCTCGGTCTTCTTTTTCTTGGAGGAGGAAAGTACACTCTTTCTAACAGCCCCAGTGCAGTAGCTGCACTTATAATTTCTCTTTTCCCAAAATTCCCGACGCATAGTAATGATAATAGGTTAGTGCCGATTCAATGTATTTATAAAAGTTAATTACAGTATTATGTATATTACAGTAACTTATTTAATTGATTGTTTGTAGATATCATTTACAAGCATTGCGACATCTGTATGTATTAGCTGCTGAACCACGCGTAATCTTACCCAGAGACATTGACAGCGGTCAGTATTGCTATGCGATGGTACATCTAACTTTTGCATCAGAGAAAGAAGCTGAAGGACAAGATATAATACTTCAAGCGCCGTGTTTACTACCACAATTGTGCAACATTAACAAACTTGAACTAAAAGATGACCGATATTGGGAAATCGTTTTTGAAAAAAGTCACAATTGGCAACAGTTAGAAAGTGTGCTTAAAAATTGCGAACCCTTAAGTGTTAAACAGAGAGCTGGTTGCTTACCGTATATAGAGGATCCTCACGTAATCATTATTAATATATTACAGAAAATCATGTAATGTATAAATCTACTAATATCTATTGTTCATTTTAGGGTTTTAGAAGTTTAATCGCCCAAACATTAACAACAGAAAATGTTATTGCATGGGCTGCCCGCCCGGAATGTGTAACTTCGTTCACAAATGATAAAACTGTTTTAAATATAGTGAAATATTTCTTACAATGGCCTAAAAAAGAAAAGATTAAAACTGAAAATAAATTAAAAATGCAATCTTATGGTAGTTTAGGTAAAAGCAGTTCTGGCTATCTGACTCAAAGCTTAAGCGATACATCTGAAAAAATAAGTGGTAGTTGGAATGAACAGTCAAATTCTTATAACGAAAAAATGGAAATTGCAGACTTATCAACTGAGTTAAAAGACAATAGTTATACTTATAAATCTGAAACACAGTATTCTGATATGTCGGAATTTGAAGAACAATTCTTACACGCATTTGCTATAATTGTTTACGAATGTGTAATAAAAGACAAAGTGAGTCTTCTTCCCTTGTGGGTGACTTTGTTGAAGAGTTTGGAGATTTCAGAAAAAGAACCAAACAGTTTTTCTATATGGCAAATAAAACTTGTTTCATCTTATATGTTGGAAAAACCTTGTACAGAAAATAGGAATCCACTGCTTAGTGCAGAGAGTGTACTTGCAATTCAACAAAAAATTTCCTTTATTATGGATAGCTGGGAACACGGTAATTATTAAAATTAACACTAATTTAATATTAATGCTAATACTAATAATAATTTTTTGTATTACAGAATTAACGCCATATATTAATTCTTATCTAACTACGGGAAATATTCGAGGTGACATAACATTGTTACGAAAAATGTGCTCATATTTCGTATTTTATGATATACCCCATAAAATGGATTATCAAACAGTCCGTAAGTTTTTTACTTTATTTACAGATATATTCTTGTACTAGTATTTACATTATTATTATTATCATTATTATAATGCTATTATTGTTCCCCTTTTTAGTGACATTGTTATTAAAACCGGAAAATAGACTTAAAATATCTAATATTACCCTGTGTAAATTGTATAAAATATTAAAATCGTATTAATTAGGTTAGTGTCTCTTAAAACAGTTGATATTAATTTTGTGTAATGTATTTGAATAGATGATCATTGAATTAAATTATATTTATATTTCATCATGGAAAAATGTGGAGAACATAGACTGATTTTTATCAATCTGTTTTGTTGTACAATACATACAATTAAATAAATTGTTAGTAATATTTATCGATAACGTAATGTAAATAAGTTAACACTTATATTAATGGAAAATTAATTTATTATTTTATACATTGTAATAAATAGTGTTTGTTGTATAAAATAATCTAAAATATAATTTTATCATTTTTATATGTACATATATACATATTATATAAGTATCTTTGCAAAAGATGTCAAGTCTTTGTACACTTGGTACATTTGGTATTAAAAATATTAAATTCCATCTGTAATAAATTATACTTTAATGATATTTGAACCCAATGAGTGATACCTTAAATAACATTAATTTATAGGAATAAATATTTTTAAAGTAGATTTGAATTTACAGTCTGTCAGTAATAAAGTTGAACCTATTTTTAACGTTTTTATCCTAAACTTTATCCAAAAACTAAATTGCGTCTTCTATAAAACTGTTCTTCATGTATAATGGGTGTACCACTCATAGTATATATCAAGTTATCGATCATTTCACCGACAAAAGTATAACAATATAAACAACCAACTAAAATACCTCCAAGATGTCCCACAAATGAAGACTGTGGAACTAAAAGATGAATTAATATCAATTCAACCCAAACAGCAATTTTACTAGGAACACGTAAACCCCCAACATCATGAATTCTATCTTGTTCTTCACAAACTACAATAACTTTTAATGCAAACAAAACAGCAGAGAATCCAATAGCACATTGGGTATAGTATCCATAATCTCCAGTTAACTGCATTAAGGCATAACCCAAAAACGTATACATTGCACTACACCCAAGTGAAAGGACAGCCAATAAAATACCAAAATTTATCGTTCCATACATTGGTTCTAAATATGAACCCTTTAAAATTAGAGATACCATATTATAATACAAGTGCATATCTGAACCATGTTCAAAATTTGATATTATAAAAGAATTCCAGTCACGATATTTAAATATTTTTATTGTGGATATGCATACTTCTTCTGCGTTCCATGGGACTTTTATTAAACCGATATAGAGTAGAACCTACAGAAAATGAAACAATAATTCTAAGTTCTAGAACTTTTGCATTTTATAATATGTGAATATGTTATTTTCGCTTATGTACAGATTAGATCATAACTAAATACTTACTTGTAGAATAATTAATATTAAAGTAGTTGGTGGAATTTTATCAATACCAAAATTCACAGCTTGCAAACACAGCAAATAAATGCCATATTGCAGACCTTGTTGTCTCCTTTGAACAGGTCTCATTATTTTATGCAAATTTATGAACAAACTAATTTAATATTTCAGCACATAAAACCTCTTTACCTAATTTGTATAACTGCCTAAAAATTTAAATTGTACTGTTTATTTTAAAATACAGGTTAGAATACTAGAAAATAAACTGAAATAAAGATATCACTAAAGAAATATTTTATACATTACTTATTTTGCACTTTATAATTACCATTCACATTATGATAATTACTGTCTAGTATTAGATGTAACTGTTGAACTCAACAGGTTATTTCGTTTGACAGATTCATGCATGATATTTATTAGTGTAATATCTTCACCAATCAAGGGCGACCACATCGATTTTAAACGCTATCAACTTTTAACACGTGCTTTCATCTACTTATGTTATAAAATAAATTTTATACTAATTACATGAAATTAAGATTTATTTTTGCATTATTAAATTATAAAATCAATAAATAGCGGAAAGCAATTTTTGGAAATTTTAGTCTACACACATGTATAAATATATACAAGGTGTCCTAAGTTTTTGACAACAAAGTGCAAGAATTTATTCTACATATAAAATTAGGGAAAAGATCAGTCATTCAGATTAAAAAATCATAAAACATTATATCTTTTGACATTTTTGTATGAAGAACCGAAAAATTAAAACATTTTCAATATAGATGTGAATTTATCTGAACTAGTTTTAAAATATCACTGAATATTATTTTACTTTTACATACAGAATGTTTTCTTGTATTTTGTCGAGAAAAATTTGGGATACTCTGTATATAAATGCACTACACACACGTTACCATACATACTTATACATGTACAATATGTAATTCACTACATACATATAATATATATATATATATTTGTTTCACAATTACTAAATAGCTATCTTTTTACAAATTAGTATCTAGATATTTACTAAAATAAGTGTTGTTAATAAATACATTGTAAATAATGTAGATAAAAAATAATTTAAAAGATTCAGCTCGAAAACCCAGGATTTGTGTGTTCTATAATACACCTGCGACAATAACGTTTTACTGCTCTATATCCAACCCATGTAACTCGAGGACATTCACCAATATTGAGCTGCCTCAATCCTCGAACGTAATATGCTAATGCTTCCAATCCAGCATCTGTGACACGTTCACAACCACATAAGGATAATTTTTTCAAATTTGGACATCCAGTGGAAAGGGCTTCAAGAGTTGCATCACCGATGTCACATTTCCCTATATCAAGAGCTCTTAAACGTGGACATCCACGTGCCAAAGCTAAAGTAGCACTGTCACTAAGTGCTTCACAGCCACGAGCATTTAAATATCTCAATTTGTAACAGTGCTTAGCAACAACTAGGAGACCAGCATCTGACACACGATCACATTTACCCACTGAAAAGTAACGTAATGATGGGCCAAGACGTGCTGCTAATTCACGTACACCAAAATCTGTGATTTTCACACAATCAGAAACAGATAACTGGCGTAGATTGCCACAATAGGAAGCAACTGCTACAAGACTGGCATCGGTTATACGTGTGCATCGTCGTAAATATAAACAGACAATGTGTGGCATACGAGAAAGTGTTAAGACCAAACCAGAATCTTCCACACCATGACAATCACTGAGATCCAACGACTGCAATTGCAGTGTTGTTATCCGACTATGTGCCCTTGTTACACCAACACATCCAGTCAAGTCCAGTTCCTTCAAATGTATGCAGTTATCTAAAATACTAGTGACATTTGCGTCTGTAACACGTCGGGAATGTCGTAAAACTAAAGAAGTTAAACTTAAATATGGTAACTGGGCAAAAATCCCAGCTAATCCTACAGCACCTTCGAGTATAAGACGACGAATATGCGTGTGACATCCACGTCTAGTTAAAGCATTTAATGCAGCTGTCGCATTTTGAGGATAACGTATCTCTACTTCTTTCCAGAGAGTCGGATGCCATGCTATTTCCCAAAGACGTCTGCAAGTTTGAGCTACAGCACAGAGATCTCTTGTACCTAGCCAACTAAATATCTTCAGTAATAAAGTATCGTTTAACTGACATAAATCAGTAACATAAATGCATTTCTGTTGCAACAGAGTTTGGTGTCTAATCGGGGCAGATATAACAGTTGATGAAGGTGTGGAACGACATGCATTATTGTCCAAGGTATGGTACCCTAAATCAACAGCATCCGAAGTTGGTCTATATACACCCACTTTCTGAGATGAATATGCAGTTTCCCTTTCAGAGTTATTCTTTTCCCCAAAGGATGGAAGGAGAAGTGGACATGATCCATCCATTCCATGCTCTATTCTAAATTTAAAAAAAAATGAAGATATATCTATAAATTGTACGAAAAATTTATTAAAAAGTATTTAATATTACTATATAAGAATTTAAAAAACAAAATATATAAAAAGAGTGAATAAATTATATACATTTTTTTTAATTCTAACATTAAAACTTAAATTTCGCGGGCGTATCGATTATTTATCAATTATCTTAGTACATAAATAAAACAGTACAATGTTTCGTATCACTCAAATTTTGATAAATATTTACTTACAAGTTTGCGACAAGTAGAAAAATCAATAATAATAAGTGACATTATGGAACAATATCGATCTATTAGGCAGTGCCTCCATTTTGATCGTACATTCCAATTCTTGAAGCAACTGGAAATCGTAACTATTTTTTATAATTAAGTTAAAATATACTAAGCTTTTTAAAAGTATTAATTAATATATATTTTATAACTCACTCAATTACATTCTTTGAACAAAAAAATTGCAGTGAAAGTATCAGATTTGATACATGCTATTCATAAAGGCCCAATACTGTCGATAAATCACCACTTTTTAAATAGGTGTTATTAAGGCGATTCTCATCGGTTAACATTGTGATTAAAGATTTTTTTTAATACAATACCGTAATTAAAATTATAGCATTATTGTTGTATAGATTTTTGTGTACGTGTTTTAAATAACTCATGATTCATAATTAAGTATAACGAGATATTTGACTTTCAGTTACGTACAACACATGTTATAATTATCATACATGATCAATTTTAAAAACGTTATTTGTAGATGTTATAATGCAAAATAAAAGAATAATATACGTAAAGAAAATGTAGATAATATGGTTATAGAAAAAGAGATATACATATACAGGTTTATCATTTATATGGTGCTGGTTTGGTTTGGTTTCATTTGTAAATTCTCCTTAACTATATGCAAATTGTGCCTAGTTTTGATTGGCTATGGTTTGATAATACAAATCCAAATTGAAAATTTGAAATTTCAATAGTTCGAAAGTTATAAATTTATAAATATGAAATTGTTTAACTGATGTATACTAAAAAGAAAAATACATTTGCTATTAACTTAGAAAACAATGCGCAGAAAAGTAGCCAATCAAAATTTGTATACGAACTACTGGAGCTAATTTCGGTTTTTTAGTTTAAGCTTACAATCCATGTTTTTCTAGGTTCATGGAGTATTTTCTGTCAATTAGTTAATTGCCTCGTATGTTTGGTTAGTTATACAAATAGTCCGACTTCTTTGTAATACAGAACAAGAAAATATTATAAAAGTAAACTTAAGCTGTTCTACGAATAAATAAATATGTTATAAAAATGGCTAATACTTTAACTAACGTACCTGTATCAAAAATCATAAAAAGCAAAAGTAATTTTGAAGATGAGCCCAGGAAGAAAAGCAGAGAAGATTGGCGGAAAGCAAAAGAATTAGAGGAAGCGAGAAAAGCTGGTACAGCACCAGCAGCTGTAGATGAAGAAGGAAAAGATATTAATCCACATATTCCACAATATATTAGTGCTACACCATGGTATTTTGGAGCACAGGTACTTATTGTTTAGTTTAACAGTACTATTATCATTATTGCCACAATGTCTAATTAGATCAAAATATTTTCAGGGACCTACTTTAAAACATCAAAGGCCACAACCTGAAAAGCAGAAGCAATACAGTAGTATAGATGAATGGTATAATCGGGGTGTAGATAATTCTAAAGTTGCAGGAAAGTATCGCAAAGGTGCATGTGAAAATTGTGGAGCAATGACCCACAAAAGGAAAGAATGTATGGAACGTCCACGTAAAGTAGGAGCAAAATATACAAATGTAAACATTGCTCCAGATGAGTTTTCACAACCTGAACTATCTATGGATTATGATGGTAAAAGAGACAGGTAATATACATTACATAATTAATTATTGTTTTGTTAGGTTGAATGCATCTTTAATTATTTGTTTAATATAGGTGGGCTGGATATGATCCTTCTCAGCATAGAGCTATTGTTGAAGAATATCAGAAAATTGAAGAAGCAAAAAGACAAATGCGTGCAGAAAAATTAAATGCAGAAGAAAATGATGAACAAGATTCGGATAAAGATGAAGATAAATATGTTGATGAAGTTGATATGCCTGGAACAAAGGTAGATTCTAAGCAGCGTATCACAGTTAGAAATTTACGAATCAGAGAAGACACAGCAAAATATTTAAGAAATTTGGATCCAAATTCTGCATACTATGATCCTAAAACAAGATCCATGCGTGATAATCCTTATGCTGGTACTGAAAGAGAGTATGTATTACGCAAATTTCTGATTTTACGATTAAAGAGTATCTAAATATTTGTATTGAATTATAGAGTGGATTACAAGGGTGAAAATTTTGCACGTTTTTCGGGAGATACGCAGCAACATGCAAATGCTCAACTGTTTGCGTGGGAAGCCCATGAAAGGGGTGTTGATGTTCATTTACTTGCTGAACCCACAAAACTGGAGTTATTAAAACAGGAATATGATAAAAAACGCGATGAGCTAAAGGATAAAGCTCGCGATAGTATAATAAATAGATATGGTGGAGAAGAACATCTGGATGCTCCTCCACCCTCCCTTTTATTAGCACAAACAGAGCAGTATGTAGAATATTCAAGATATGGAAAAGTATGTAAACCTGCAATTTTCTATAATATCAGAATTTAGTAAGTTTTAGTAACTTTTATAATACACATTTATTTGCAGATTATCAAAGGGCAAGACCGACAAGTAATTCGGTCAAGATATGAAGAAGATGTATTTCCAAATAATCATACATCCGTTTGGGGTTCTTACTGGCATGCAGGCAAATGGGGATACAAATGTTGTCATTCTTTTATAAAAAATTCGTATTGTACCGGAGAAGCAGGTAAAAGAGCATTGGAAACAGCAATCGTCGAAAATAAAAGAACCATAAGCGAGGAACAAAAATCCGACAATGAAAAAGTAGAATCGTCCGATGAAAAATCGATGAGTAGTGATAGTTCATCTGATGAAGAAGAGAAAATATCAAAAACTATAAAAAAGACAAAATCTGCTAAAAGAAAAAATAAAAAACAGAAGCAAAAGGAAAGGCGAAAAAACAAGAAGAAAGCTGCTAAGATGCAAGAACAAGATAAATTACAACAGGCGTTAAGAAAAGAGGAAGAAAACGAGAAGGAAGCAGAAAGATTAATGCAAATGGATGAAAGGAAGCGTCCTTATAATAGTATGTACGAAGTAAAAAGACCAACAATGGATGAAATCGAAGCATTCCAAATGAAACGGAAACGTGATGATGACCCCATGGCAGAATTTCTTAATCAATAATTAAGAAACATTAATTGTTATAATTATGATTCGTTTCCTCTAGGTCGTTATTCGGCAATGTACATACATAAGTGTTTAATTTATAATATTTTTATTTGACGAATAAAACTTACGTCAATAATAAATAATGTATTTTTATTATAACTTAAGATACAGTTATTAAAGTGGACAATATTACATATATTAATTATACAATGCTTGTAATCGATACAATTTGTGATGTACATGCAAAATATTAAAATATTTAACAATAGCTGAATTGTTGAAAAAAATATTTTCAATCCTATATGAAAATATGATATCCAACAATTATGAACTTAACTTTTGCAAATGTAAAAATTTATTTGAAAAATAACTAATAAGAGTACTATTAATTAACTAAGTTTCAATCATTTTATCACAGTTAAAATATAAATAACTTAGGCAAATATTTGAATCCCTTTTTTTAGTACCTTTACAATGAACTCACCTTTAATGGTTTTAAATTTTTAGAACTTACTACTTATTTTATTATATTCTATTTATTACATATGAAATTATATGAAGTATGAATATGCAATCATTACCGCTTGATTATAAAAATCGATGTCACCATTATATGTGAAAAGTGTTATAGATTTATTTTACCAAAGCATACATATTTACAAATACTTTGCAAAATTGTTACTGCAAATAAAAATTACATTATTTCTTTTATAATGTTAATTCAGTTAATCAGTGTTCTATTTTCTTTGTTTTTAATTGGTCTCTCCAATATATCAGATATAATACAATTATAAATAATAGAAAAACAAATATATAAATTGTAACTATAGTATTTAAAAAACGAAGAAGTTAATTTAATATAAAAAAAAAACATTATTAAATAAAGTTTAATTTTTTTAATTACATTGAATTTGGGAAGATAAAATATGTTTAACCTTAGAAATCTTTTATGTACATTTCCAAGGAATCTTAATAAATGAATGTTTAAACAATCTTAATGAATGATTGTATATTAAGTTTTATTCGGATTAATAAGTATTGTTCTGTTTTTTGAATTCGTTAAGTACTTATACTTTACGATCCCTTGGAATATATTTTCAGTTTTAGAAAGGAAAGTTAAAGCAGATTTAAAAGAAATTGCAATATTGAAAGCATTCAAAGAGCACAGTAAACACGGTACATCTCAATTTTTTGTGCCGAGTGTGCCATTACTTATATGTTGTATTTAAATTATTCGACATAACATCTTACATCTCCCTAAATTAAATTCAGAATGTTTTGCGATGAATTGCTCTTATCCCGTTTTCTTCGTACTCTCTTTTACTGACCCACATCTTCCTAAAAGTATCTAACGAAGCCAAAATGGATCCTCCAATCCAGGTACTATATAATCGTTCTTGTGGAGCCGATATCTATTACGATTGAAAATATTTTTAGCAAGGAACATTCTAGTACGAAGTAAAATTTGTGATACATTATACATACCCTAATTTTTATATCTTTTGGTGCCATTTTACGAATTTCAGATAATAATCTATCACCAAACCCCTAATACATCAAACATATATTATAGTATCTTTGTTCTTTCAACATAAAATGAATTGATATAAGAATATATTTGATTAATTTTATACTTACACGGAATAATGTAGATCCTCCTGACAAGACAATATTTTGGTACAATACCTTCCTTAAATCTAAATCAGATTTTTGAATAGAATATGTTAACACTTCATGAAGTCCTTCACATTCTTCTCCAATCAGATCTGGTCTAAAAAGCACTTCAGGAGCTCTAAATCGTGCTGGACCAATCTATTGTAAATAAATACCATACTCTGTATTCATCATAAAATATAAAAGTATTTATATAAATTTGAAACATGTTATCATTAGTTAAATGTAAATTATTCAAACAATTTAGTAAATTCATAATTTAAAATTCTATAAGTTAAATATACAACAAACTATTACCTCCAAATAACTGCCATCGGGTAATATATATTGAAATTTCTCTGTTTCAATTGTTTCTTCTTTTTGAGGGTTGCTAGCAAGATAGCATGCACGTTCTTTAATTGTTCTAACAATTTCAAACTCTGCTGTAGTTCTGAAATTAATACTCTCTTTACGTAAAAGAAGTCGAAGATGCCTTGTAACATCACGTCCTGCTATATCAACCCTCATAATACTATGAGGGATAGCAAAACCTTCGTAAATAGGTACTGCATGTGTGACACCATCTCCAGCATCTAAAACAACCCCTGTTGTTCGTCCAGTAGCATATCTATAATATTTAAGTAATAAAAGCATTATTTATTCATTCATAATATTATTTTAAAAATTAAATACTTACAAACTGAGAACAGCTTGCATTGAAACAAATAAAGCTGGAACATTAAATGTGTCAAAGAATATTTCCGCAGCTTTTTCTCTATTTTTTCTTGGATTAAGAGGAGCTTCTGTTAATAGGACTGGATGTTCTTCACTAAATGTTGCTAATTGATCTTTACTATATACATAAGACCAAATTCTCTCCATGTCATTCCAATCTGTAACAACTCCATGTTCCATTGGATAACGAAGAGATAAAAGGCCACGATGTTCCTCTGCTATCGGCCCCACAAAAAGATCTCCTTCTAAAGCACCAGCCATGACACGTACATGTTTGGGTCTGCCAATACTACAAAAAGTTATATTTGTTTAAATAATTTGAAACATAACTGTTTGGATACCTTAGATCACAGATTTTTTAAATCTTATTGTTATTTTATTACATGGACACATAACTTATTGTTAACAGCTTGTTTGATCTCATGCTAACATACTACAACTGACAAATAATTGGTGTCATATTGGTACTGGAATAGAATTTCGATTCCTGTATCAATCCACACCACTGTCAAATCTGTCACATATATACCATCCTTAAAGAAATAAATAAGTAAATGTGCATATTGACAAAAATTTGTCATTTCACAGTAATAAGTAATTAAAAACAAATCAAAACATTTAACGCTTCTTTACACCTAACAGTAACCTCCAAGTAATAAACTGTTGAAGAATATTAATTAAGTTCACTTACTAATTTGGAAATCTGCATTTTGGTATCTGGTCGCCTGCAAAACCTGCTTTGATCACACCAGAACCCTAAATATGTAAAAATTAATATTATACTAACAATATTATTATTGATTTTAAATAATATAAATAATTTTATTTCTAAAAGAGTATTAAAATGTCATAACCGTATAAAAACCAATATACTAACAACAATACGAAAAAATGGAGAAAGACTGCAACATATGAATAATATTTCAGATTTTAAAGAGAAAGCGACAAATTTTTGGCGTTACTTGGAAGCCGACATTATGGTAGAATTGAATTTGACACACCAGAATAAAGAATGATAAAATTGAATAATTCTTAAATTTAATACATTACTTACATTATCAATAACTACGGGTTGATTAATTATCACATCATAGGGCTCCATAATTATTTAAAAGCTGCACCACTTTGTGTAAAAACTTTGAAAAACCACAATCGTAACCCTACAGGCGCACACCTATTCTCTGGTGAAGTCTGAAGGGAGTTATTGACAGCTAAACGAAATAAAATTACTTCTCCTTGCTAGTTACAAACAGGATTGCCAATAGTTCATTTAAATTTTCACTTGAGTTCTTGGATGCAACATATAAATACAATGCACAACAAATTATTATATTATTTCCATTACATTGTATTGTAATGAACATGAAATAAACAATTGCTTAATTCTTATGAAACATCAAATAATATATTATAATTTAAATTTTAAAATATTCATTATAATATTATAACATATTTAATAAAATTATTAACTTATAATAATATTTTTCGGTTGCATATTTATTTATTGAATAAAAATGCTTAAAATTTTTTCAATGTTTTTATTTCAAGACGACTTAACATTACAGCATAATTTTCGTCAACAAGTCACAGCCAAGATTTGAAAATGTTTCATACTTATAATAATTTTATATTGAAATAATATAGACTGCTTCTTTTTATTTCACAATTCACTATTTCAATGTGGAAAAACAACAGCTGTGTTTAAAATATTATAAAACTGCAATAACAAAAATTAGCAACTATATATAATATAGATTTGGACTAAAAATATGTCTTTGTATCATCTTCAGATATGCAGTTTACAATTAACATAAAAATATATAACTTGATAACATTACTGGAGATCATCATTAAAATAGTTTTCATAATAATTTATATCATGTGGTTGTAATATTTATTACAAATGACCATCTTATGCTACCATTATTTTGTAAAACTTGTATCTATATTTCATCAATATTTGCGCTATTCTTTTCTATAAGTAATTGTAATAGTTCAATGACAATATCACATTGTTATATTTATCTGAAAATATAAAAAATGTTTAAGCCACTTGTTTCTACCTGTGAATGTCATACTATACATAATATGATTTTACAATTAATATATCTCTGCCATAAGTAGTACAACTAAAGATGTCCAACCAGTAAACGGATGACTGCCTTTGCCTTCTCCATAAATATCACCATAATTTTCCCACAAATATCCAGATTTTTTATACTGTTTAATAACGTTTTGTATTAGATTTTGTCTTAAACTTTGATAAATCTGTTTTGCTTTATCTTGATATGGTCCATCAATGGTGGAATAATAATGTGTTGCTCTTACTGTCAAGTAATTCAAATTCATCCAAATAGCTCCTCGCCAATAAGGAGCATCATGTTCAGTATTATATTTCATATAAAATGGTGATATCTTTGCAAGAGATCGTATACCATATTTAGTCCATAAAAGATCAGAATTCTTTAAATCTTGTAATACTTTGTCTAACTGTGGAGACTCAGGATCAATAATTTGTAAAATAAATGGAAATAAGGAGACGTAACCGAAGGATGTATCAACGTATTTTAATGTAGGATCTTCTAAAACGATTCGTAATGTTTCTAATGGTTGTGCATGTGATCTTGGAGGCGACGTTGGTTTTCGTAAAACTACCTTATCCGTATGCAACCCAAAATCAGCATAAGTTTGAGTATTTGGCGACCAGTGTAATTTATTTAATAAATTATTATCAGATAAATATTGATATGTTTCCCTGTACTTATTATTATGTTGATTTAAAACTTCGCTAATCTGAAACATAACATTGGCAGCAAATGCGATCCAACAACGTAAATCGACGTGTCTTTCATCGACATTTGGATGAGAAGCTCTCGGATAATCATCCAATCCAGAAGTGAGTGTCTTTGGATTTAATTCTTTATTAGTTGTTCCGTCCCTACCTCGCCATCTATATGTACTTGGTATATCTCCTGTTTGTGTGGTATTAAACCAATTGAACCATGTTTGAAGTCGTGGATATAAACTATCAAGGAATTGAAAATGTTTTTTCAATATTTCCTCTCCTTTGTGTTTAAGTATGAAATTTAATGTCAAAAAGAATGTAGGTGGATTTGCATTTGTATTTATTTGAGTGACAAACTCATCTGGTACTTTTGCCAAAGATTCTTGACCCATAATCATTTCTCGTGGAATCCAACCTTCTACATTCATCAGGTCAAACCAATGATTTATAATATCCAATTCAATTTCTAAGTCCCACACCGATATAAGCAAGCCATGGAAACCTTCATCCCATAAAAAACCACGAGGAAAGAAACTTCTGCTAGGTACAGCAGTGTACAAAGGCGCTTTCCAGTAAGGCACAGGCCCTTTAGTGTACTGACTTTGTACTTGTGAACTTCCATAGAAGTAACCTATGGAGCCCATCATATTTGATAATGCCATTTTTGCAAATGTAATTTCATCTTCTGTGAAACCTTTTGATCTTAATTTAAATATTTTTTCGAATTTTTCATCAAATAGTTTCCGCTGCTTTTTCAAAGCATTCACATAGTTTTCACCACTTAATTTATCGACTCTGTTAATGAAACTACCGGACTCATA
The DNA here is from genome assembly GCA_945859555.1 of Megachile ligniseca. Lineage (NCBI taxonomy): Eukaryota > Metazoa > Arthropoda > Insecta > Hymenoptera > Megachilidae > Megachile > Megachile ligniseca. The sequence continues at coordinate 7,605,934 of OX243788.1, read as the reverse complement.
ACTAATTTCAATCTCAAAAGGAATTCTACCAGTTATTTGTGTCACAATAAAATTTGCATCTTTCTTTTGCCCATCAACTGATAATGGTACTTGTTCACCTGCTAATATTATGTGCTTTTTTGAAGATCCTTTATGAGATGCTACTCTAAGATTTTGAAGGACTGTTTCTTTCAAAACAGTTAAACTAGGGACTATAGTTGCTAAAAACGAATGCTCTTCCAGAATTCCCTCTATTACATTGAGACTTATAGTAAATGAACCCAATCCTCGAGTATTTCCTTCTATACCCGTTAGACGTTTTTCATCACCAAGACTGACTTTAATCCATCCATTAGTATGCTCTTCAATAGCAGTATAAAAGAGCAGTGAAATTTCTTCACCATTTCGTACTTGGTTTTCAGAAGTTACAGCAATCCTTTTAGTCCAATCACCACCATGTTTACCACCAGATCTTTTAACAAATGTAGTATTTAAAATAGCTGAATTGTCTACAATTTCTTGAATACCAAAAGTTCTTCCATCGTGTTCCATCCATGCATATCTAAATTAAGTTAAACAACAAGCATTTTATACATGTTTATAAAATATAATATCGAGAAAAAAAGAATTTTATTCACCTATCTAATTTATCACCTTGTTCACACCAATGTCTAAGGCCACTACCATCCTGACGCAATAAATGTGGGAAATACCACATTAACCCTGTTACTAAAGAATGTGGATCTCTTGTTTTTAATCCAAAATAAACACCTGATCGATAACTACCCCAATATCTATCTGGAGCATCTAACCCAGAAGTTGCTACCAGCTATTTTTTAATAAAATGTAATAATTTTATTAATAATTCATTAATGTACGATAAAAGTAAAATACATACAACATACCTTCTTTGTATCATATGGAGTATTTACCCTAGTTTCAAGGTATCCTTTATAACTAAACCAAACAGCAATACTAATACATAAAACTGTAGCTGATGCATTCATTATTGACATCTTAAATTTATTTTCTTTTTTAGTATTAGGGACCTTACTTTTTAGTTTTGCAAACTTGTCCTGTGTTTTATTTTTTGCCATTCTAATTATCCTAAAACAAATCACACATGTTAGATACAGGTACATTCATAAATTCATAAAATAAGTAATTTAAAAAGAAAAGTATATAAAATGATAAATACCTTAATTACTGATATTTTTTATTACAACTATTGATATAATTAATATAAAATAACAATTAAATTACATAAAAAAATTAATTTTTAATTTAAATTAGAAATATCATTCCACGTGACATTTCATGTATTTCATTTCTTATAGGTTATATTGGACGATTGCTTTATCGTGTAAATGACACAAATTGGACAATAAAGCACGGTTTAATGTTAAAGAAAATACTGTACAAATAGATCAATACATAATGCTTACAAGTTACATCATTTCATTCTACAGATGTTAAATATTGATAAAACCGGTCAATGTATAAATATAAATATATAGCCAATATCATGAAAGAATAGAGTAGTCGGACAAACGATTTTCGTTCATTCTGCACATGTTGATTTTGATAAGCTTGCAATCAAGAGTAATGCGCATGTGCCTTTTATGAAATTCCTATTCTTGAGCGTATATACTGATGGCCTTTTATTTTGTATACTTTTTACATTAATATCCGTTTGGTTATTTGTATATTTTGTTCACCGTGTATATGGTTGACAATGTAGTAAATGAGTTATGGTGGGCAACATAAATGATGGGGTCCTCTAGAATTTTATCAAGCTGCGCAAAACGATTATATTTTGTCGTGAAATTAATTATATTATATTCTAAAAAATGTATAATACCATCGCATCTATATCGTAGAAGCGAAATATGATCATTTGTTGTATTTATATTACATTTAAATGTCTACTTCTAAATTTTCAACACCCCTATCATTACGTCCCTATATCATAAATATTGTATCTTACCTTAGATTTAAATATTTAACAAATAAAACAACTTTGTTTAGATTTTTATTTTTATTTATCCAATAGTCGCATATGTTACAAATAAAGCATTAACTATCACGCAGTAGTCATATCGAGGAAGAGCTTGCAATTATATTACTTTATGTTTAAACATTAAATTAACTTTTGCGTGATAAAATTAATCACAGTTTTATGAATGTTTTGTACACGTGTTGCTTTCATTATGTATCTTTGATTTTAAATTCAATTCTCATCTGAATTTGTAAGCAAGTACATGCGTGGTCATTTAGATAATAGAGCATGATTGGGACAATTTAAATATTGGGATTAGTGAATGTTTTGTACATATGTTAAAATACATATTACAGTTTACATTGACTAGTCTAATATTTCGTATATCTTATACATATGTTCGTTTTTTTAAAAATGTTAAAACAATTGCGTATATACAATCTCAGCAATGTATAGATTCTTTTAAACACTAAGCCTGAACAACAAAATATTTATCTTAAGAATGTAACCAAGTCCAGGATCATGAATAATTATCTTTTTCTTAATTTATAACATATATTCAGTAAAATATGTTCACAGCCGATAGTGTATGTTAACTGCAATAAACTTAGGAATGTAATTAGATGAACCTCACTTAATCAATTTCACATCATTTTATGTAAAAGACATTTTCTTTTTTAAATGCCTTATCTATTGTATACATTCAAAAGTATAATTTATTGTTAAAAATGATATTGATTGGAATTACAGTGTATAAAATATGAAAAGAATGAAAAAACATTAATGAAGTAGGACCATAAGGATCGTTGTTTTCTGTAAAAAGCATATATTATACATGTATGTGAGCTGGCCTTTTCTTATATTAAATTACCATAAAAAAAGTAACAAAATAAACTGAAATATATCACTAAGTAAATAAATTATGATATACAGAACTGAAACATTTCTTTACTTAGTGAAATTGCATTAGTATGTATACAGTACAATATTATGTACTATTCTACGTTTTTTATCATTTTTACTACGTTCTTTTAATGTTATAACGATCTTACGTTCTACAATAGCATATATGATTCACCCTGAATGAAAATTCTGCTGTATTTCACTAATTTAAAAATTATATTTTGAATAATTTTTTCAATCATTGTTTACTATACACTGTAAACCAATAAATATTGGTCGTTTATCTAGTTAAATTATACATAAAACATAATATTAATCTTGCTTTCATCCTTTCATCATTTTCTATAGAAAATAATAATACATATAATTTATTAATTATGTTGATACATAATATTGCTTTCATTGAGCAATTTAAATATATGTATATACATTAATAAATTTTATATTATATTATATTAATGAAGTGTATATGAGGAGAATTTAAGTAGTATAACTTTACTCCAAAATGACTATGTCAAAATATAAAAATAAGTAGAAATCAGTACATTTATTAAAATTCAGATTCAATTCAAAACAAAAACTAATTACTTTCAAATCAAAGAAAAAGAACAGAAAACAAGATAAATATAGTATCATTATTGTATAATGTTCATAGTAATAAATGATAATGTATACAAAAAATAGAATTATTATATTGATTTATTTAAAGGTGAATCTTTAAAAGTTGTGACTTTCTTATTATGTGTATACAAATAATGATATTTAGATATACTCGAAAATCTGTATACACATCTAGAAAAAGTGGTTTAATATTAATATAATACTTCATCCAAACGTGTGCAGCTCTTTTTATGCATTTATCATTTATAAAAAGAAAGTATTGACCTAAATAAAATCGAACTGCAACTGAATTTCAAATTAAATTGCATATTGTAACGATAAAATTGATACATTAAAAAGAAGTATATATCTATTATATGTAATTATACATTTTGTACTAATTGAATAATCATAAAGATTAAAATAAATAACATGAAAATTAAAAACACTGAATTAATTCATATAGAATTTTAAATATATTTTTGCATGTATAGTGCTCCTAATTTTTGTATACACTTTCTATAACATGTGATTAAGCAAATACTGTATCTACTATAAACTTCTCTTTACAAGTAATAACACGCTTTTTTACTATAACCATCAATAGAATTATGTTACTTGTAAATAAAAATAAATCTGATATATTAATCTCAAACTTGAAATTATGACAATAAAGTAATATAAATTAATTATGAAAATACTCATCTATGTAATACTAAAGCCAATAATAGTAATGGTAATAGTGCTTATTAATAAAATGAAATCAGTGAAAAACGGCTAAAAATATAAATTAAATAGTTTGCGATATCTTGATTTATTCATAACTTGTACCTTGATATTTAATGAGATAGAAATAAACAATAACAGAGAAACACCAAAGATTTGATAACGCCTTGCTTTAAAACTGCAAAAATATTCCAACATATAATAAATGTAACAGATATTTTTGCGGCCAGCGCTTGTCAATTAATATCTTTGAATATAATATTCCAACATTTTTGTTTTCTTCTCAAATATCAGTTCAGATATTAATGTAGTTTATATGGAACTCCCTTTCTTGATTTCGTAGTAATTAACGACGTTACAACGCAATTGGGCAGGCGAATCAGCACATTTTGTTATTACATACCTCTCTGAAAGTTATTTTTGTTGTGATAAAATATAAGCTGTTAATAAATCAATAAAATGAAAAATTTCGACCAAGTATATAATAAACGATTTTAATTAGTTGACAAGAATTTTTCAATATAGAATAAACAAATTTTATATAAGCAAATTGTACAATAATTATTTTTTAAAATAAAGTGTGACTATTTTTCTCAAATATTAATTTAAATATTCCAATGTTAATGTTCTTCAGAGGTATGCAATGTGTATTAATTGTAAGTAACAATTTACTTACAAATTAATGTACTGGTTCGACTGGCCAGTTGCGTTGATTACGGTTCATTTCCTTAAACTATCCTTACTACTTGCTCGGCTAGTCGAAGCTGTGCTTGATTCTCCAGGACCACCAGTACCTCCTGCATCACCATTAATGCTGGATCCAGCAAGAGATGCTGTTGGTGTGACTGGAGCTGAACGCCTTCTTACTTTAGTCAAAGCTTTATCTAATCGTTGTATAAATATATCCACGTCTGATCGCTTCATACCTAAAGCGGCGGCAGCAGTTAAATATGGTACTGGGTAATTACTATTATGTGCTCCCCAACCTAATTAAAATAAGATATGTAAAAGATAAAAAGTTATATCATTAAAACTGAATTAAAGATATATTAAATACAAACCTTCAAATTTATGCGAAACAATATGTTTAGATTCTGTTGTTGTTATTACTCTTGTGCCGCTAACATTGCGAAGGAATAATATTGATCCTAACATTGTAACTTGTTTGTTATCATGTTGATGACTTAAACATTGCAGAGTCATTCCCATTGATATAGGATTTCCTTTAGTATCTAATAATCTTTCATCATGTCTTGCTGCTAATTTTCCAAGTTCTTCTTTTAAGTATGAATACATTTCTTTACGTTGTGTTATTAATTGCTTGTAACCCGCCATTCCCAAACTAAGCAACGTTATCATTACATCCATAATAGAACTAGCACTTGCGCGACCCGGATACATTTTTGATATGCGATCTAAAAGATTTTTGTCAAATGAACCAATAACTGCACCACCTACTGGTACTAAAAAGTTTTTATCTGTGCTTTGAACGAAGGCATCGACGCGACCTTTTCGAGACGCTTCTTGTATAAGATGCATACATCTTGTACTCTGTAACCTGTTGATGATTAAAACTAATATAATATTTATTTATATATAGTGCATTTATTAAACATGTACAAACTTACCCATAGGCATTATTTACTAAATGAGGAATGTTATATTGAGTACAAAGAGCTGCAATAGAATCAATAGAGTCACATGCCCTAGGTGCAAAACAACTAGTGGTTGTAAGCACACAAGCAACACTTTCACCTAAAGCTGCCATTTGAGATTCAAGTCTTTGCATATCTGTTTTTAATTCATCTCCAATTATTTTTGTTTCAATAACAATTGGTTCTAAACCAGCTGTGATTATTGATTTAAAACTTGATTTTTGATCAATTCTAGGCCATAACACATATTTTGCTCTGGGTCTATCTTGCTTAAATGTTAGCATACATAATACCAAACTCATGCCTGTAGCCATTGGGGATAGAAAACAGCCTGCTATACTTTTTACACCTGTAATCAAGATATTGATTGATGTATCACATTTATGAAATATGAATTAAAGAATTTAAAATTCATAATCTTACCCATATATCGAATAACTTCAAGTACTAAAGCATTTGTTAATTTATACATTAAGCTACTCCCTGCAGCTTTCGGTTGCACTTCTTCTAAATCACTTGATCTACCTATTCCATGACCCATCCGAAAATGACGCCTTGCTACAATGTTCGATACAATTCTTGCTTCACGTTCTCCTACACTACAGTTAGAAGGAAAGTTGTTGCTATCCATTTGTGATAAATCTGACAGAAAAGCTTCAATTGTTGCATCATCCCAACCTTCTTCTGGCCACTTTTGCTATTTTAAAAATTTGTATTAATAATCATACAATATAAATTATCAATGCATTTCATTATTATAATTTTAAGTAACATCTTACATGTTCAATGAAATGTCTTATAAGATTTTCTCGTGTTTTTTTTGCATTCAAACCTTGTTGCACATAAGTTGCAGGAATAAGTCTTTCTGCCAAACTGAATGCCTGATTATTCATCTTCCTGATTTATCGAACTGCTTCAAGCGTTTAGGCCACAATCGTTAGGAAGTTTGATGTTTTAACACACCATTGCTTTTAATAATTAATGTTAATTTGTTAGAATAAGTATAAAATTAGGGATAATGTTCATTTTTAATACACTGTATGCAGGTCATATAATACTTCTTTTACATATTGTTGAATATAATACAAATATATATCTCTATTCACCAATAAACTAAACATTTGAGAATGAAAAATATCCACTAAGTTTAAATCTTATTGTATATTACGTAAATATTCAACAAAATACTTTGAATAACAGATGCAAGATTGCCCATGTACAATGTATTAATATATCTTATATAACACAAAAGATAATAAGTATTTGTCATAAGCATTAATATTTTATTAATTTACTAGATTATATGTTGTTTATAAATTCAATAACAAATAACATCAACTTTTGTGTTTTCGATATAATTTAAGATGCAATAGCATCAATAGTACCTAAGAAAATAAAACACAAATCTCTGCCGTATCAAAATGGAATTTATTAAAACATTGCATTTAAGAATACAAAAAATTAAATATTACATATCATAACATGCAAAAGAATAAATACATAACTTAAAAAACTTATAACTGCATTACAGTAACATATTTATACATTAAACAGAAGGCTGTAAAAATAAATATCATTACATAATGTCAAGAAATAAAACAATTAAATTAAAACATATAACCAAAATTATGAAAATAATCATAAAAATTATTGTGGTCCAAAACGTCAGAAAAACATGTTTAATTAATATAATTCTGCAATAAAAAATAAATGAATGCAACGGTAAAGGTTATGTGATTTTATTATTTATGTATTCACGTGTTTGGGAGAAAAGCAATTCGCAAGATTATTGTAATAAGGTGTAAGTTGAAATTTGTAAATAAATAAAAGAAAAAAAACCGGTCATTTGATCGTGACACAATTTCGTGAGATGGCCCAAATACAGAGTGAAAAAAGTGGGTTGGGCAGCAATGAAATTTATGTGGCGGTTACTTCGACGATCATGCACTACCTGACGCATTCCAAACACTCCGAGCCGTAATTTCATACGTGTGTTTAACAGAACCGAGTAAACATAGAGACGATCCGTATTGTGGTCATCCGGAATTGTCAGCAGACAGGTTGTTAGGTTATGTCGTGTCGAGGTCACCTAAATCGGATTAATTTTACGCAATAGAGAGGATGCAACGTAATTGTTTGGCCACAGGGGCCTCGGGACTACGTTTCGACTGTTGTCGATTACACGATGTGTACCGCGGACGCGTGGAAAATTGCGAAAGTTGCGAACTATGGAATTTTACCTCGAATTATGGCGTTCAGACGACAGCGGACGGACGGGTTACGCACGGCGCTACGAACGAATTCGTCTGCCGCCTTTACAGGTCAAAGTGATCCGCGTGCGATTCACAATTCAACTGACTGGCAGGTGCATCATTTACTGATAATTACCCTCTTCCATCCTTCCATTGAATATCATCGATCATACGCTGATACGAAAAGTGGAAATGTAGAGCCGAATCAACGAGCTTTTAAGTATGTCACATGTTCTATATACACATTTTTATTAATATTTGTGTGCATTATTTAAAATAATATACTGTTTACCTTAATATTTTACATTTTTTTTCTTAAACTATCCGTCGTTTTTAATACTTTCAGTTTATTGAATGACATTATAGATATATAATAGCATTTATTTGTGCAAATTACTTCACAAATCATTTTAAACCGTTTCACTGTATTTTTATGTCATGATAAAATATTATATTTTAATAGTAATTTATATATTATGAAATAGTAATGTGAATTAACACAATTTTATATTTAGGCACTTAAACTTGGCGCCATTTATTTGTTTAAAATACTTGAATATATACTTGATGAGTCACACAAATTATTAATAATTATTTTTTTTATAATTATCTTCATGCTTCACGCTTTATAATGCGAACTGAATTTAGGATATGGAAAGAAAGAATTTGACAAGTACTTATGACTGCTTTTAGGTTAGATATACCAACATTATAAATTTTTGTTTTATAAAGAAAATTCGAGTTATTATAAACTAATACCATAATATTTAATCGTGGGTTTTTTGAATATTGTAACACATGCGCGATGAAATTTCGACGATTTAAATAGTATAGAAACACTTCGATTTTCTACATTGGTACACCTGTGCGGAGGTCAACGCAGTTCAGTGAATTGACAAGTTCGCAATGAGATTTTTCACTGTGTGACAGTGAATTTCAGTGTTGAATTAGTACTCGAATGATAGGTTGTATCGTGTGTCGGTATATAAGAAAAGTATTCCGAATTGTGTTATTTATATTTATACAAGACATTAAATACATAAAAATTCAATTGCATTAGGTACGTCCTTATATACTTTTGATAAGAAATTTTGTTAACACATACCGCATCAATGGCAGTCTTTTAACTTTTCTAACAGAGGTTCACAAATTTTTCACACATTTTGTTTTGTTATTCATAATACGTATATTTTGCAATGTTGCATACATCTCACGCTCTTTATGCGTTTTCACAAATAATCATATCATCGAAATGTATGATTAACAAACAAAAATGAATGAAATGGAAATGTTTGCAGTCTAATTTCTAAATTTATGAATAAAGATAAAAATTCATAAAAGATTCTTACTGCTGATATATACTTAATAGCTAAATGAATAATCAATTAACGAATTGTTTTATCTTCCAGATAATCATGGAAGTGGAAAATTGCAATTCGCACGGAGATCATGATAATACTGCACCAAATACGCCTCTGCATGAAAATGATCCCTCTGGAACTAAAAAGTGGTATCGGCAAGCTAGTCAAAGGTTAGTGTTTTTTTTTTTTCGTATTAATTGAGATTTGTTTTAAAAACGTCATTTAAACAGTAGATTGCACGAAGAAAAATTGCTTGCAGATTTGTTAAATTAATTTAAATATTTGAAGGAAACAAAAGTACATCTGAAATTAATTTATAACTTTACTTGGGTATTGTCACAAGGAAATTAATTATCATTCGTCGTGATTATCATAGTTATCCGATACTTTTATCATAAAACATTCTTATTTAACATTAAATTTAAGAAATTCAAACGGTTTAACAATGGTTTTTCAATTATTTTTTTTATCTTTTATCGACCGATAATATTTTATCATTATTTCAATATTGACATATGGAATGTCCGTATAAAGTATATTACATTGTGCAGCGATAACTAGAATAATTCGTTCAGTTATAATATACTTGCGCATAAAATTTCACGGTATATTCGTAAGATTGTGAAGGCCGTTCGAGCGGCCTACGCATTGGAAAAGGCCGCACAATCATACCGTATAAAAATAACTGATTTTAGTGTAATTTATTTTCACCTCGATCGTGAATATTTGTGGTCACGCGATAAAATCCGTAGATAGTACTATCAATACATTATCGTGAATTGCTTTGCCTGGATAAGATCGTTGCACCTCGAGTATTAATGAGTGTAAATAATTCTCTTTCACTGTCTCTTTCAATCGCGGTCGATAATAATTTATGGAATTATCCATAAATCTTAAATCGGGTGAGATCAGGCGAGAATCCGAAACTTTTTACGTGCGAATGCTCGGGATCCTGGAATTTTCGAGTACCTCAAATTCAAATATCAACAGACTACTAAATTGTACAGATTACTAAATTTTTGAGGATCCAAGTATCTGTACAAGTTTGAACACTGATGTACCGAGTTACTCGCGCATCTTTATTCGCACTATAATGAAATAAGTACTTGTTAAATTGAATGAAATGGAGAATTATATTTCTAATAAAAGTAATGAAGAAAACTTATTCACCATCACCTTATTCAGAGCTACTATACTCACTGCACATCCATACTTTACCACATTCACTCTACAGATATAAGATTTGTATCTGTTATTTGTAAATTATTTAGCTTCTGATTATTTGTTAGATGTATGCACGTTTATTTACTGGAATGATATTTCATAGTTAGGAACATACAAAATATCCAATGACATCATAGCATGTGTTCTTACATAATGTACACATAGAAAGAGTGGAACATCCACTTACCCATTACAACCAAAAATATTATGTTTTAATAACAATGCATATCACTTGATCGTATACTTTCTTCAAATTTTTTATTATCAAATATATCTTAATTGGAAAATGGATCGATTGTTTTAGATTCAATACACTCTCCTTACTCCATTCCTGACTGCAGCAAATCCAATGTTTATTTAATTAATTCCTTATCACACTTCTGTGTATTTTTCCTTCTTGACTATCATCGTCACGCGAGTGACCCCTACAGCCTTCTTATCATCATTGCTATCCTCGCTATATTTTCGTGTGTTATTTGCTCGTGTATACACGACCAAAAATGTTCGCTATGCTCGGTCATTACATCGTTGTCGTTCGCGTTGGTCAGTTAATGAAACAAGTAAATATTCTAGATTCTTCTTGGTTAAAACTAATTAGTTCTTCAAGAATCATTTCGCAATTGATCCGTGATGAGTCGTCAGAATGTGAATGTGCTGGTTACATCGCCAAACAAGACTGGTAATTCTTCATTTTACCTTGTGCTCATATACGTGATGTCAGAAAGTGCAATGTACTGTGCTCTTCATCGATAAGATACAATAGAGCTATTAGTTATCTGCACCGGTATCATTTCGATCTTAACCAATTAATATAAAAATTTTGTATCTGCAAAATTCTATCGTATTTATTTTCTCTTTCTGTCTCATCTATTTAAAAAAATTAATAATAACTTTACGAATATATATATATACTTACATTACTAATTCTAGTATTCATACTAATGGACCAATAATAAAGAATATTATCTTGAAAATAATATATTTCCGATTTCTGAGAATTAATAGATTATACTATACATAGATGCTTTCACGGGCCTAGTTACTCATTACTGGCTTAGATCTCTGCAGTGTTGCTTTCTTTCCGTATTGATTTTACATTGTATCTTAAATGGAAGAAGAGAAAAAATTATCGCCAAGGAAAACGATACCACGGCTTTGATTCTTTTACACAATCCACCCTCTTATATCTTTTGTTGATACTGTTTCTTGGCCAGTAACCAGCATTCGAAATTCGAATGTTCTGAAGCAGGATCTAAAGTTCGCTTCCCGGATGAATTCAACATCTGCCATCAGGAGTCGTTTCATCAGTCGTTGTTCAACTTCCCTTTAGATAGTGGAATAAGAATGACCAGGAACAATCGTAGCGAACTAGACCTGGATAGCTATATTGAGGGCAACTACGGCATACGAACAGATAAGCGAGAATTAGGTCACAGGTAAATTTTTCCACTTCATTTTGACTATTACAAATTAATTCTCTTTCCTTGCAGAAATATATTTTGTTTATTCATATTTCGAATCTCCAAATTATTAAATTTTCAACTTACTAGAAATGTACATATTTATTTACTCTTTTAATCAAATAATTTACTTTTGAGCATAACTAAAATCATTTTACAAATTGTACTAATTACCAAAGTGATATTAATTGATCATTATTATTCTTACCATATAGTCCTAACAATAATTCAGGCCTCCGACAGTTTGCCAAAGGATTTAGATGTATTTAATGTAATTTGAGGGTCTCTTTCTCTCTTTTCCGGGCATGACAATAATGCGCGCGCGCGTATCTGCAACGATCTGCACCCTCCATGTAATATGTACAACACATTTCAAAAGAAACGTTAGCTAACTTCATATTCAATTCAACGCCGAATAATATTCGTTTTCTATTTTCTTCTCTCTTACTGTTAAGCATCCAATCCCATGTTTCAAATGAAAACAGGAAATAAGTTCAAAATTACAGTTGTTTGTAATCAAGTCAACAGTTTAGTTTCCATTCCAAGTTCATTATCATTCACATAAATTTTCAGTCTTCGTTAAACCACAAAGATTCAGTTTTATGCAATCAAAACTCTAATGAAACTAAATCTTTATAGTCTTAATTGTAGACAGTGTATCGTATATAAAAATAACATCAAGTTATATTGAGTTCATAAATTGTAAATTTTCAAATCTAATTATAATAATTTCCAAATCTCTGAATCCTCGAATTCTCCTGTCGTTTCTTTAACTTCCTGTTCCAATTCTGCAGTCGCTTAAGTATTTCTACCTACGTGACGTATACAACGTATTCCGATTTATGACTGTGCCCAAATCTAAAAAGGAGGTTCAAAATGGAAAGAATACGTGACGGTGCACGCGTAGCTGCTTCAAGCCAAACAATGTAGCGAATACCATGTTCGTTGGAAACATAAACGTCCTTAGGAGAAATAGGTCTCGTATCTTCATTCTTTTAAATTATTATTAAACGTATGCATGCGTGAACATTCATTTGACGCGCTAAACGAAATACGCGTTATGATCGCTGCGAGGTTGAATTACATACTCGAATATCATGACGGAATGCTAGTGAAACCATTGTTCTTCGTACATCGTAATTTGGTATACGGTAATTTGGCGTTGTTAAGAATCCACTTTATCAGGAAAATTTTAATCGTGGACCAATTTGCTATAACTTCCATTACTGGTATCGCTTCAAACAGTTAAATCGCCTTCTTTGCGGACATTCGATAAATATCTATAATAACAAACATTAGGATAATTATGTCCATTTCAAGGAAAAACTAAAGAATACTTATTTTATAAAGTCATGCGAGTGTAATTATATAATACCTAATTATGTCGTAATTATTTCTGCGAAATTGAAACCATGAATTTCAAAACAGCACAAATCCACTATTTAACATTCCCAGAAGAAACATTTTTATTATTTACTTTCTTTAATTCTCTACTAATTTGTCTGATTCTTCTTGTGAATATTATTTATAGATAATATTATCCAGTTATATCTCGGAAGAAAATGAAAAAAATTGATATACAATTAGTGAAAATAAATAACTGTATTTTAGCACTTAGTTGTTTTAGAATTCGTGACTTTTGTTGTTCAAATAATACAATATATTGCAGCAATGTTATTGTGTAGAATTCATTTAATGTTTAAACGAAGTCGTTGTTCGAACAAAGCAAAAGGCGGCGTGGAAGTGTGCTTTTAGTTATGTTTAGAATTTAATTTTAGCCGCCAACAGCTAAGTAGACATACCTCGTACGTGTGTCGGAATTACGATTGAAACGGTGATCTTAATTTCAACCGCTTTTATCTATACAAAATAATTTCACTGATAACAGAGTGAGAAAAGTTTTCCATCGGGATGAAGCAATCCATCATTACTCATTCCTTCTCGTTCGTTCCATTCTATCATACATTATTGTTTCCTGAAATTTTAAACGTACTTAGAATTAATGCTCGTTTTCTCAGGATTTGATTGGTTGCGGTACTATTACTTTTGTTGCGAATGAACTACGATGAAATGCATATGTGGTACACATAGTGAATAAAGTCAGAGTGAAAGCATAGACTGTAGACGATGCATATCTTAGCAGAAACTGATATGTGTGTGTGCATCCTCGTGCAATGCTTGACCGACTTAACCGAAAGTCAATAGCGTGAAACAAGCTGCGAAAGAAATTCATGTTAGAGCAATTAAAACAGTGCTTGACCGTGTTGGTTGAATAATTTAATGACATCCAAACGATTACCTCGCAACAAATATACATATTGTAACTTTTATATCAGGTTTTTAAACTGTTATGGGCCGAGACACACTTTCATATTGGCATTTCCTCGTCGTCCACTTGTTACTTAAAGTTTCAAAGTCTTAAAATTTCAAAATCTCGAAGTCCCAAGATCATACTTTTGCAAAACAATAATTTGTCGCCACTTTTAAACTTCAGATTAGAAGTATTTCAGATAGAAGTATAGAAGTAAATTCAGAGAGGCTTTCCAGTTCTTTCAACTGATATGCGGTATCGAATTTGTTTTACTTATCCGAAAACGGTTCATTATCCATTTTGTTTTCCAGTGACGATGATCGTTGGTCGTCAAACTTAATACTTGCCAATGACTCACGCCAAATATTCCTGGAAACGAAATTCTTACAATTATCTTTGATTACGTAACGGTGGATCGAAAGTTTCTATAAAATCTAGGTTGTATTGAAAGGTCGAGTTTGGGAGATCTAATTTTAGGTCGGCAACGAAGAAGTTCCCGTCTATGAACCGAGGAACCAACCTGACTCTTGATACGTGATTCTACAGTGATAAATGTTGTATATTCATACATGTTTCGTTTGAAAATAGCTTTAAATTCGATAGCTATGTGATAACAAAATCAGCAAAAATCACTGGATAAATTGTATACAAACACACAGTACCACCACGATTTACTGCTTGTACACAATTTTTGGAGAAATACATTTGTATCATGCATATCTATTTTCATCAGTTTACATTTGATAAGCTTCTAAAATATACACTAGTATTTAAAACCTCCTTTATTTATTTTCTTCATATCTACTCTCGTTACTTCAACAGGGTACAGGGTACAAATGATATAATATCAATACACATATTATTTCTAAATACGTCGAGTTACTTGCAGGATCAAAGTTTTACAAGAAACAATGTGAAAACCGTAAGTTTTAACACTGCAATACTCGACTATGATTACAGTTTCGTGTCTGAAACACCTCGTATTCATGTTATTTAAGTCAGCCCATAAATGAAAGTATCACGAGTGTAATTTTGTATACCGTGTACTGCACGCGATTTCGTGAAACAAACGGGAATTGCTCGTTAAATAGTAACTTCTAATCAACTTCACGGGCACCGGTGGCGTAGGATGTGCAGCTATTAGATTCAAGGAGATTTCAAATTTTCAAATGATTCGGTTTTCTATCATTCATCAAAATGTTCAGTCACCAAAATTCGGAAGAATTATTAACCACCTATCTTCTTCCTTCTTGCATTATGGATCTCAATACTGTACTTTTTATGTATTCAACTAAATCTCACATGCATATTATGTACCATTGTATATTCAAAAAATTAGAAACAATATAATTCGTATTTAAATTATAATTGCGTAATAACCATAGACAGCTGTTCATAGTCCACTTCTGGCATGAATCGTATCTCCGTCGGTGTATTCCCAAATATGTACGAACTACATACCGTTATACTGCAACATACAAATGACGTGACCATGAAATTTTAGTCAATTTCATTTCCTTTATTTTAAGAATGTATCTTGTAATGTTAAGAGGTCTCTGTGTGATAGAAGATAACTATATTACCAGGGGCAGGCCGGATTCATGTCCGGAAGACGATGAATTAATTCCTATCGGCACATATTAACCACTTACTCGGCAAGTCAAGGATCAGTTGACGTTTGATCATCGGACGGATCACATCGTAGTTTTTAGTTACGCGATTTGGGTTGTTTGATATCTTCTTTCCGTTTTCAATTAAGTGTTAAAGTTCTTCCCTCATTTTTCTTGTGCTTATATTTGCAACAAGGAACAGTGACATTCTATTAAAAACATTTGGTGTTTTGACCGATCTTGAATTTAATAGAAAAGGAAATAGCAGGTAGTCAATTAGGACGTTAATTGAGCAAATTACAAGCGCATTCATTGGCTTATTGAACTCTGTTAAGACACAATACCCTTTAAAATGACAATATGTTACTTAATTATTTTGTTCGTTTTTTAAGTACGTAATTATCTATGATAAATTTTAGTGACACGATAAGTGTAATTGGAATTGTGTACGTCAGTGGACATAAATAAAATTTTATCTGTATCAAGGTAAAATATAAATTGACGTAACGTGAACTTCAAATTCATTCCGTACTTTCATTCCAGTTCATTCGTTGTTGTCGAATTTGTCTTAAATGATTATTAATGTTTCCACTGTAGTACGATAACGATAAGATTCTACTTACTATTTTTTGTTTCGGATTCGTACGCGGTAGGGGGTGTGAGACATGGCGTGATATGGCTTTCTCGTTTCTTGTTAGTGTCATATTACGGAATCACGTTCGTTAATCTGTCAGAAACCCATGTAATTAGATCGTAAAACCATAAACTGGGTGTACGTATTTCTAATAGGAACATGAAATGTAATCCTCGTCAATTTAACTTGCAAGTAGTTTTCTATGTGACTCCTAGAAAGGAAAGAATATTCGTATTAAGAAATAAATTGTTCCTGAATTTGAGTTGAATGGAACCTTTAATCTTCAAAAGACACTTCAATTGAGATAATGTGGATAAATAACGGACGTAAAGTACTTGCTTTGTAGATACCGCTTCTTGGAATAATGTATTCAATACGGCATTTTCATTCGGCATAAATTATACGTTGTTAATACGATTATACATATATAATTATGCAACAAT
Organism: Megachile ligniseca; assembly: GCA_945859555.1. NCBI lineage: Eukaryota > Metazoa > Arthropoda > Insecta > Hymenoptera > Megachilidae > Megachile > Megachile ligniseca. Next base: position 7,588,777 of record OX243788.1, on the reverse strand, counting down.
TTACTTCGTTAATAATATAGTTCTTTGGCTATTTTCTTTATCGAATATACGTAGCATATGTCCTGTTCTTTTTTTAACTTTGATAATATTTTATTTTATTATATTCGATAAATTGGCCAAACGAGAAATTTATCGGTACTACAAAAGTAAAATACAATGTAGGTGTTATATAGGTACATATTACAAAATTAAAAAAATCTTATATTCAAAAATTTCTAAATTCTTGCATTCCTAGATCTTACCCTAAGTTCCTTATACATATACCTATATTCCAATGTCTAGATCTGTAGATACCCAGATCCTAATATACTTAGTTCATCTAAATTTATTTGTTTTGAGATAACTATTGTCTTGGTACGATTATTTGGAACATATAGTTCTTCTTTCGTTCTGTTTGTGTTATAGTATCTTCTTGACCATAACCTTTCCGTAATAAAACAGGCGCTTGCAATGACGTTAATATTCGAAACATTGCGTATCAATGTTTGCAGACCTGAAATATATAGAAACAGATTTTATATACTTTTCAAAATGATAAGTTTTACTTACAATACCGAGTTGAAGAAACATTTTCGTTTTCGTATGATAATATATCATACGTCATAACAAACATGGTGTATAGTAAATTTAGATTCTGACGATGCGGAAAACATATTGACGTGAAATGTTATCAGTATACAGAATGACGTCTCTTTTATTGAAGTCTCGACAACTACGTTGATGTTATTGCAACACAGTTTATCCGCATACAATTGTCTTCGACTTTTATAAAATGATCCATTATATCGGTGGCCACTTGTTACTTATTCCTATATATAGCATGATTAAGAGAAGTTACAGTTAAAATTTTCATGACATGTTTTATCGCTGTTCATACAATTGTATGTTCTATAGTACTTTTCTTGTACCTGTATCATATTTGAATTGCGCTAATGCGTCGAATGTTCGTCGAGTTCATGCGTCATTTTATCTACGAGACATCACTCACGTGGAATAATGATCCTCGTTTCCTCGAATCTTTGTTCGATATTTTCGCGCGAAATATTACACGCTGCTTACGTTGAGAGTACTGTAAAGACGTTACTAGTATTTCATATATTTTTACGGAATCGATACAATCGATACGATCGATACGACTTATGAGTAAACATGTTTGACAATAATTACTGTATCTCGACCGATAAATTATAAAGTAATCTTAACAAAGTGTCATATACAGACAGGAGGATATTTATCATATCACCGAAGTTAATTAAAAAAATAAAAAATTATGAACGCGAAGAGTAAGGGAAAAGTTTCGAAGACTTGCGAAATAAAATGAGACGACACACACTGCTTTCACTTTAATTTCAGAAAGCTATTTTTCCCTCGTATATGTATCCATTTTATCGATTCGATTCTATCGAAGCTGTTATTACCGACTAACAGGAACGCATATCGATCACCAGGCGCCGATGATTTTTTGAAAATAACGAAAAATGTGGCTGAAGGATGTGAATGACGACGCTTTACCGGCTGCGAATTTCGTGAATTCGCGACGCAACGTCCAAAACGAGTAAGTTCCTCGTTTTTTCTCTTGTGTAAGAAATTGCTCAGTGTCCAAACCCGTCGATAAGTTAGCGCCTAATATCATTGACATACGAAGCAGTAACTTACATTAACGTATAATTTTACGAGTGAATTTGACATCATTAATACGTATCGATAAAAATAACTTCATTCCAAAGGTAACATCTGACAGAAATTATACTTATTTTCTATTTAATATTCTCCAATTATTTTTGCAAAACTTTTCACTTGAAAAAGGAGTTTCTTTTCGAGAGTCACTATCGACATCTGTAGGTATCGATTACGATTACGACGCACGTTAACATGGGCGGGTTTATTCCCTAAGGGGCCCGGGGCCTAATAAATTTTTGAGGCTACATTTTCTTATACTGAAAAAGCAAAACACTGTATGTTGTTTATATTAAGACGTATATTCAAAAATTTCTAGATCTCGATATCCTAATATTCACTGTCATTAGAGAAATTTTATGTAACCGAATGACAAAGAATCGACGTTAAGTTGACGCATATGTATTTAATATAAATATAGGAAGAACACTAAACAAATGCACATTGTGCCAATACCCTATCACCGTATAAATAAAATAATGTCCACTTTAATTAAAATGCATAAATACACTTGTTAAGACTACAAACTCGATATAAATCGATGCGATTATCGACCGGATAACATCTATCATTCTTTCCATAAGTGGAATTGATGGATTTCCTGTTCTACTAAACACTTTTTTCCTTTTTTCCTCCCACATATACTATTATAATGTGCTTTAAACTGTACTATATAATTTTAATTTAAAAATGTTGTACTACACCTTTTTCATTGACACCTGAACATGATCGTAAAAAGCCTTAGTTTGAAATCGAAAACGGAGATGTTCGTTTGCAATGTGTAACGATGGTAATGACAATTGAAATAAAACATGTACTTTCGTAAATGTTAACTATTTATTTTTATTTTGGAAACATGAAATTCATCTTATCGGAAGTACTAAACTTCCTCGCTTCTGTATAAATATAGTTAAATGTCTCCGATTTAAAGGAAGAAATGAGCAGTACCAAAGATAATACATCATCGGCAGGAAAACACAGTGATTCCGATATTATGAGACTGCCAAAAATATCACTAATTAACTCAGAATCTCTTATTAACGCTCGAAATATTGCTACAAACAGGTTTGATATTATTTGGAGTTGAAACAATAAAAATCAGATGTTTCACATTTATTTTTTTCTGTGCTAAATGTCACTATGTCATAATGGGAAAATACGTTTGACTAAGTTTTGTTTGTTTACTTTTGTTACAGAATATTTGTCAACCGTAGTCTTCATTTAGAAAATATCAAATTCTATGGCTTTGATATGGATTACACGTTGGCAGGTGAGTAGAAGTTGTTTTAAATAAAGCTGTGAATTTATGATGACTGGAAACTGGGGATAGTAGTGGTAGCCATTATCTAGATACAAAATTATCTGACTAACAGATTATTTAATTAATGGCCAATACCCCGGATACTCGGATATCACAAATTCATAAATTCTAATTTAAAAATATATTCTATTCAAATTTATAACAATAAATAAATACTATCAATTTTTTACTATAGTGATATAATTTTACAAATTTTGTAGAGTACAAATCACCACAATACGAGCAACTAGGTTTCACGCTACTGAAAGATCGTCTTGTATCACTGGGATACCCGCAAGAAATCAAAGCGTTCGAATATGACCCCAGCTTTCCGGTACGAGGACTGTGGTTCGACACCCTTTACGGAAATCTCCTTAAAGTGGACGCATATGGAAACATTCTAGTTTGCGTTCACGGTTTCGAGTTCTTGAAACAGTGAGCAACGCTTATTAAATATGTTAAATCCTCGAACGGTGATACCGGCTCAATAAAATTCGAATTGTCACTGTCCCAGTAGCCCATCATTCGAGGATTATTTTTGTATTTCAACGATTGATCGTTTAAAATATTTGTTTTATTCCTTATTATTTCAGTTCGCAAGTATACGAGCTTTATCCGAATAAATTTTTACAATTGGACGAGTCCAGGGTATATGTGCTCAACACGTTGTTCAATCTTCCTGAAACGTATTTATTAGCATGTTTGATAGACTTTTTCACGAATTCGCCGCAATACACGCGCGAAAAAACCGGGGTGAAAGAAGGAGAACTGACGATGAGCTTTAAAAGTATATTCCAAGATGTTCGAAACGCGGTAGACTGGATACACCTACACGGTGATCTTAAATCAAAAACTATCGAGAATTTGGACGAATACGTAAAGAAAGACCAAAGGTTGCCCATCATTTTGAATAGAATCCGAGAAAGTGGTGCGAAAGTATTTCTTTTAACGAATAGCGATTACGTTTTTACCGATAAAATTATGACTTATCTTTTTGACTTTCCACATGGAGCAAAGGTATGTTGTTGAAATGTATGTACGATTGAAAGAAATTGTAAATTAATTGTACTTATACACTAATTGTATTACAGCCGGACGAACCACATAGGAACTGGAAAACGTATTTTGATACTATCGTAGTAGACGCTAGGAAACCATTGTTTTTCGGTGAAGGTACAATTTTAAGACAAGTGGATACCAAAACTGGAGCTCTGAAACTTGGAACGCATAAAGGGCCACTTCATACAGGTAGATTTATTTTTAACATATAAAAAGGACATCATTACATCTACATCTGCTATAAAACCGAGATGTATGTTACGTACCTAGATTCCAATATCCTTAAATCTCAATATTCTTAGATTCCTGCATTCATACTTGTAATAAAACGGTGTTCTACGTGTAAACAGGTGAAGTTTATTCAGGAGGATCTTGTGATGTTTTTACGGAATTAATAGGCGCAAAAGGCAAAGACGTATTGTATGTTGGAGATCATATATTCGGTGATATTTTAAAGAGCAAGAAAATCAGGGGATGGAGAACATTTTTAATAGTACCTGAACTAGTTCAAGAGCTTCACGTTTGGACAGACAAATGTCAATTATTTGCTGAATTACAAAATTTAGATGTTATGTTAGGAGAAATGTACAAGTAAGTAAAATAATATTTGATTATTAACGCGGAACAGTTTCTAAAGATCATAATAATTGCTTATCTCTGTTTTTCTTCAGAAATTTAGACAGTAGCGCAAAAGAAAAACCCGACATTTCCAAACTGCGAGCATCAATAAGAGACGTTACGCACAAAATGGATTTAGCTTACGGAATGATGGGTTCGTTATTCCGTAGTGGTAGTAGGCAAACTTTTTTCAGTAGTCAAGTAGTAAGGTATGCTGATTTATATGCAGCGACCTTCTTAAATCTTATTTATTATCCATTTTCGTACATGTTTCGAGCTCCTGCTATGTTGGTAAGTTGATGGAATTATTCTTCTCCTTTAATAATTGATAAGTCCTGTTATTTTATTTTGACTTGATATTTTTAAGATGCCTCACGAAAGTACAGTAGCTCACGAACAAAGATTCGTTATGGAAACACCGATGATTAGTCGGTCTCGAACTTACAAACTCACCGACGAAGAAGAAGAACAAAGTAAACCTGCTGTATGTATACATTTCTTGTTATTATTTTGTACCTTATATAATATGAAAGAAGAGTCTCAATTGATTTTATCAATTATTAGAAAACATTGTATGTGGATTGTCCCAATAACCAAATACCACATGCTAGACCTGAAACTCCACGCAATGTAACACATACACACGATGAAGATTGCAGCGACGAAGACAGTGACTCCCAGAAACAGGCGAATCATGTAAGATCTTGTCCAAGAAATTCCAATTGTAAATGAATTATTTTCATTATGATTATTTTATGTTTTACGGTAACGCTCTTTGACAGTTTATCAATGATTAAAAGATTAGTACGATTTTACTACGTCATAGCTGTACTTAAAGATCTTGAGTAAATTTATTAAATTATTTTTTGTTTCATGTCATTCCAATATTTTTTCATAGATAAATTAATATGATTTTGCTATTTGGTTATTATGTTGTAAAATTTTCTAAAAATTTGAATTAGTAATATTTTTTTCTTTACGTACCAATTTACAATATTTACATAGCAACAATGTAATACAAATTAATACATTTGTTTACATTATTTTTATTATTACAATGGTGCCCAAGTAAACAGTTCGAAATAAACGTAGTATATAGGTGTTAGTGTATTGAAACTGAATTTATCGTCGTATAATATAACTTTAAAAAGTTGCAAATTGTGAATTACTGTAAAATACAGTGTATATTAGTTTGCACGTTAATCTATATCTTGTTGACTCTGCTTCATATTTATTTAAACACTATGCTTAAAACGATACGAGATGCATTGAAAACTTTAGGTCTTTCTTTGCGAGTTTATAAATTATTATTATGCTTTAAAGAAGTTAATCAAATATGAAATATAATCGTTTAATAGTAGTAATTATTTTCTGATAAAAACATCTTTCTTTGATTATATTTTAGTTTTAATATGATTCTCGCACAACAAATTGGAATTTATAAAAATATTTTGCATATTGTTTAGTGCAAATTCGTTTGCATTACACAAAATGTATTGACATTAAACCTTTTCTGATATGTACAATATGTTTTATAAATTTAGTCTTACGAAATATAGATATGAATTCGTCATAAATTATATGAGTATAGTAAGCGTTACAACATACATTGAGAATACTGTAAGTTTGAGTAATTAGCATAGTCTTTTTACGGGAAACTATAGCTCACTGAAGTTATACAATTAGAATAGTAATATCAAATGAATTAACGAAAATTATTATAAAAATGTATTATTTTATTAATTTATGAAGTATAATATGTACTGATAATAGTAGGAGAATGAAATTTCTGCATTAAAACTATTTACATATTGTAAATGACTATGTCAGAAATCATAATCAGATATGTATATTACTGAAATTGAAAATTCTTGACTGCAATAAAATAAACTGTTATGCTTATTTATTATACAATATATGTATTTTGTATTGTATGATATTATATATATATGTTAGTTGGTGCTAGACATTTTTGTATTGCAAATTCAATTCTTTTGCAAACCAGAATTATTTTCTGTATCAAAGTTAAAAAAATATATGCTACACCTTATTAATATGCAACATATTAATAACATATAAACTATGTATCAATCAAAATAAAGTTCTGATCATTATAATTACATTTATTTAAATATGACTAGTGTCCTGTATAGAAATTGTTATATTTCTTCAATGGTATCAGCAATAAATAATTTTTTGATATTATATTAATTTGTAAAAACAATTTTATTCCTTTTACATTAGCAAATCTGCTAAATATTCTTCAAACTCCTCCTCCCGTGTTTTTTCCAAATTATCAGCTGGTTTCTCTTTCCAAATATTAGATTCATTTTTATTTATTTCTTCCACAGGTTCAGTTATTTTATCTGCAGCTTTATTTTCAGTTTTAACATTCTCCACAGATGTACTAGGTATATCAGATGAATTATTCTGAGTTTCAGAATTTGTTCCTAATCTTTTCAATGTCTTATGTCTTTTTGCTTCATGTTTTTGTGAACGATAATTTAATTTTATTGAACACTTGGGACATAATCCTTAAAATATATGTTAACAATGAATGTATACTTTAAGTATATATGTTTAAAAAAATATATAATTACTTACTTAGCTTGACAAGAGCATTTTTTTTCTGTTCATGTTCTATGTAACCAAAATTTACTTCCCAAGATTTAAGTTCTTCTTTCTCGTTACATTTTTTATTTCCACATTCAAACTGTCCCTTTCCAACAATAACCTCCTTTTCTGTTCTCCATCTTAAAGCAACCTATTTAATACTGATTTTTAGGAATCGTGGAAACCTTTACTATGTTTGAAATACGTTTGTAATTTACCTTGTTTTGTTTGTAATATGTTAGGTCAGCTATACAATACTCTTTAAATAACTTATCATAATACTTTTTTGCCAGCTTGGCACCCCATGTATCTGGTTCATCATTGTCCTGATCCCATAGAAATCTGTGGTTTTCTCTAATAACGTCATAGTCTGTCTTATCTCGGGACCTCGAAACACAGGCCGAAACGTCAAGAGCTGCTCGATTTAAGGTTTACAAAGTTGTCATTTTTTTTTATCGCAATTAAATAAATCTGATCCAAAAATATCTGATAAGATCTTAAAGCTTATCTCAACCAAACCGAAATTAAGACATCAATTATAAACAGTGATTATTAGATTTAAATTAGATTTAATTAAAAGATTTAACATACGTGTCGCGCCTTAAGGATGATATTGAACCATCATGTAACGTCAAATAATCATTTATAAGTTTCTTGTGCCTGTCATATGCTGACAAGTAGGCGTAAGCTGGAAACATGTTCCCTTAACCAACAAATTGGTTCTATATACTTCTCGTTTTATGAATGATGAAATATCAATTAAGGAGAATTAACAACATCTATTCGCTCTATAATAATAAATCATCACGCACTACAAATGTAGATTAAAGACGTGTTTTTCACAAAAAATGGTATACACTTTCATCCCGAAGAAAATGTCGATTATGAAAATGTGCTGGTATCTATTTCATTTAAAAAATGGCAACCAGAATTCGTTTGGCACAAGATCATACCCATTATTCGACAAGGTTTTTGTCATTCTGCGCATGTCAACACTGATCGTACATACTCAGTGATCCAAATTTTCAAAATGCTAAATTCTTAAATTTCTTAAGCTTATATTGTTAATATTTAATTTTAATAACTATCAAATGAAATAATATTTTTTCACATTATTATTTATATTTGTAATTTATTTTTTCTTTCACAATAAAGATGCCTGGTATTGAATGATTACATTATCTATTGTGATACTATATGTATTTTATCAGCGTTTGTTATCAGTTTTGCATATGTGCTAATATAGATATCTGAAGAAAATCCATGTATAAATATTGATTGAATGTGTAAATAAGAATATATATTTTACTGACGTATTTCTTTTATGTTAATAATGTTAAAAATAATTAACACTCGTAACGTATGTAATGTGTCCTTTAAAAAAGTAAGGATGTTCAGCAATTTTGTGAAAATAGTTGAAGTCGGACCAAGAGATGGATTACAAAACGAACAAACTATTGTGCCAACCAAAATCAAAGTTGAATTTATCAACAAATTATCACAAACTGGTTTAAAAAATATAGAAGTCACAAGTTTTGTGTCTCCAAAATGGATTCCACAAATGGCAGATAATATGCAAGTTTATCAAACAATTCAGAAAAGATCAGATATCTCATATCCAGTATTAGTACCAAATATAAAAGGTTTAGAAAATGCATTGAAAGTAGGTGTAAAAGAAATAGCTGTTTTTGGAGCAGCATCAGAGACTTTTTCAAAAAAAAACATTAATTGTTCTATCAAGGATAGTATGAATAATATTAAAACAGTTGTTCAAGAAGCACAAAATAATGATATTAAAGTTAGAGGCTATGTATCCTGTATCGTAGGCTGTCCTTATGAAGGTCAAATTAAACCAACAGTTGTAGCCAATTTGGCTGCATTTATGTTACAATGTGGATGTTATGAAATCTCTTTAGGAGACACTATCGGTGTAGGATCTCCTAATAAAATAAAGCAAGTATTACATGAATTGAAACATGTATCAAGCAATACAAATAAATTTGCAATTCATTGTCATGATACTTATGGTCAAGCTTTGGTAAATATTTATGCTAGTCTTGAGGAGGGTATCAGGATTTTTGATTCATCTGTTGCTGGATTAGGAGGTTGTCCATATGCATCTGGTGCTTCTGGAAATGTTGCTACTGAAGATTTACTTTATTTTTTGCATGGACAAGGTTTAGAAACTGGAGTAGATATCAATGAAATAGTAGCAATAGGAAATTTCATCAGTAATCAACTTCAAAGAAAAAATCATTCTAAAGTTGGCATTGCACTTCTTGCAAAGGAACATTTAAAAAGCTGTTTGTAAATATATTTTTATATTAAATGTACATTTTTAAGTTTTTAATTTATATTTAAGATATAAACTATAAAAGATAACTTAAGATTTTTATAAAAACAGTGTTAAATAGAGATATATGTATATATTTGGTACTTATTAAATTTTAATAACTCTGAAACTTGTATACATAATCCATAAAAATATAGCGCAACAACCAAAAATACTACACTATGCTATTTGTGTAAGCTGTCATATGTTCTTTGTGATAATGAGAACACACACAGAAGACTGACTGTATTAAAAAAAATATGTTATAATACATTATGACAACAAGATGACACACAAGATCTGATTTATATTTCACATGAAACCTGTGTTACGAAATGTTTGATAGTTCTTGTAATATAGCTTGTGTATCTAATGCATTTAAATCTATTGACCCCCGGGTGTCAATTACAACTCCAGTTACCTGAAAAATAATAAAAAAAAAAGTAGAAATAAATGCTTAAAATTACATCTTTATACATTTAATCGATTATTACCATTTCTTCGAAGAATGCAATGTGGTTAGGTTTTTCAGAATATCTTTCATATTGATCTAAATTATCCTGTAATTTCAGGGTAAGGCTATCATAATTTTGTATTATGATTGCTAAAATTTGTTCTTCTGTTGGAGTTGATAAACTTTCACTTGCCAACCATGCTGCTATTTTTGGTGGAAAATGATTCACAATATCTCTCATGTTGACTAAACAGTTTGTTAATTTTAATGCATGTTCTTTATATTCGTAAGATTCACTTGTTGAATATCGTAGTGCTTAAATGTACATATTATAATTTCATTAGTTGCTTGCAATCAATTTGTTTTAAACAACAATATATACAAAATTATTCATGGTTACATACCCATTGCATTTAAATTTGTGAAAATAAGCCGCATTCGGATTATTTCATAAAATAATTCATCATAACTACTTGGAGAAGATAGGAAGGTATCTCCATAAGTTATAAATAAATTTAAAATATTTACAACCTATAAAATTAATTTTATTCTTTCGATTTATAGTTATTATAATATTTTAAATATATTAATTTACCTGAATAGCTAGTGGGAAAATATTCATTTTCTTAATAAGATGACTTTCATGTGTAGTTAAAAATTTGAGTAGATTGATCAGTGCTGTCCAAAGATCTCTCCATTGATATCCAAGCCTAACTCTACATCTTTTCTGGTAACAAAGCAACCTTTGTAATACTCCAATACATTGATGATACAGTTCAAGTGGAAATTTCTTCATCATATGTGATGTAACAAATTCAACAAGTAAATCTACAATTTTACAATAATTATTCAAATAACTCAAACTTTTGCCTTAAATGGGTAATAATTATACCAAGTAATGTAGCTGCCAATGGTTGAGCAGGTGCTGCTTTATCTTGTATTTTTCTGTGATGCATTGGAACTCGATGTAGTTGTACTCTGAATGCTAAATTTGCATCATGCATCAAACTGTTTGCATATTGATCTTCTGCAATGCAACTTAATATAAGGAAACACAACTTAACATTATTCATTATTGCTTCTGTTCTGATAACTTGCATAACTATTGAACTGAAATCACACAAGATATAATGCATTCAACATCTTTGTTGATATGATATTTAATAAATAATTTCCTACCAATACTGTAAAAATGTGGCCAATAAATTAAATGGCTGGGCCATGACATCAGGCAGCTGAGCTCCTGGAGCTACTGCATTTGGCCCTAATGTATTGTTTGGCGAAGGTGGCGCACTAGTATCACTTTGTGTATATGCCAAAGTTGTTACAAAATTCCGATTTAAATGTGTAGCTTCGTAAAGTGCTAACAACAAAGCATTGTTAGCACGAACTTGTTGCGTTTTTGCTTCTTCTTCTCCAACAAACATACTTCCAACTATATTAGTCAAAGAAGATAACCAGGACGCTTGTACTTCTAAATTATTAATATATTTGTGTTTGTATTAATAATTTCCAGCAAGTAGTTTAAAAGTACCAACATAAATGCTTTCATACCTGCTCTTTGCTGAGCGAATTGCCTACAAAATTCCGTCAATGAACTTGATATTACTTGCCCATAGCCATTAAGTGCTAGTTCATCATCTAAAATTGATAACTTAACAATATAAGGATTTGCTCCTTCATGTTTTCTGTAATTGACTAGAAGTGTTAATAGCAATACTGCATCGTGTCCATGACGACTTCTAGCTGTCGTATCTCTTAATAACTACATGAAAACTGTGTATTAATATTTATGATTTATGTTTTTGAATGATACATTGTTTAAATAAAATTGTAACACCTACTTGAACCAGAGATTCAAAAACACTATTAAGCATAACATATTCCAACAAAGTGTTTTGACTAACGTTGTCCATACCAGTTACAATAATTAATAACAATTTCAAGCATAAAGCTTTTAAGCTATCAGGATATTCACCTGAAATCATGGAAATTTTTAATAATCAATTTTTTTAAATCACTATTCAAACATTAAATGTATATTTGAATCTTTGATTTCTTGAATCAATTATTTATTACAATACTTTCAATTTACCTGTTAAAAAATTATTGCAATGCTGCATTAAAGTTGTCATCCTTTGTTCTGCTGAATCAAATCCCACTAAGATGTCTATTAAGTTAAATCCACAATCGCCTTGACTAGCTTTCTTGTACATGGATTGAATGACAGCAGCTAAAGTTTGTAAAGCATATACAACCCTAAAAGGATGTTCATCAACTAATGTATCTACACAGTGACAAACCAAGGCATTTAAATTTTCTTTGCTTGCATTTAACTGCTCCACTGTCATATGTAAAATTTCACTTTCAATATGTGGAACCTAAATGTGTAAGAAATAATCATATAAAAGTATTGATAGTTCTATATGATCACAGGGTACGTAGTAAATTATAACAGTTCATTTGTTTCTTTTTTTGACAAAAAAAGTGGCAATAAAAATTTGTTGTCAACAAGAAGCACCAAGATTTATTTTATTTGGTTAATTAAAAAATTCTGTTATATAAAAAATGATATTGCAAACTTGTAATTGTAATATCTAATAATTATTATATGTTGATACATATGTACTAATCTATAATATTATAATGATTGGTAAATTTGTTACAAAAGTTATCCAAGTAAGTTTACAAGTATTCTGTAAAGGTACATTGATATTTAAACTATAAAACTTACAGTCATTACCAACATGGGAAGTAACAAAATATTATGGAAGAGTATGTATATATCAATTAAAATGCTTAAAATATAAAGTTCAAACGAGCGAAGCATGGTTTAATTTTAAGTGCAAATTTATGCCAGGTAGTTTACAAAATGAACTAGAATCTGAAGAAATGCAAAAGCAGGGTATTTATTAAAAAAAATTCAATGTTATTTTATTGCATAGTATTAATTTCTGAATAATATTATTCTACTATTTTTAGTTGAGGATAAAAGTAAACAACAAGCAGTACAGAAACTGCCACTTGATGTAACAGATCCTAAAAAACAAAAAACCGTACAATCCTCTCAAAATAAGGAAAATGAATTTGTAAAAACTTCATCTATTGATAAAAAAGCCACTTATATACCAAAGAAACATCAGAAACCTGACAGTAAAAAGTATAAAGAAGAAGAAGAGGACTACTATATGCGCAATGAGTTTAGAAAAAAAAAACAAAGAAAAGCATAATTCGCATATAATCTGAATTAATAAGTAATTAGACTGTAGAATATAATAAATACAAAACATTAACAGCCTAATAATAACTATATTTATTTTAACATATTTTTCTATAACAGGTAAAATGTGCTTAATAACTTTAGGAAACCTTCCTCAAAAAATATGAAGAATTTCAACATTTTAATTTGCCAATTTATAACTTTTACAACTTATATTTGTATATGCTATTTAATAAAATGAAAATAAAAATTACTCACCATAGGTTTAATTAAGAACAGTTCATTCCAAAAATTTGGATGAGCTAACGTTAAATCTTCTCCTTTAAAAAAACTTTCGTAAATTGGTACAAGTTTCCCTTTATGTTGGCGTTTGGAGCCTGAACCACTCCTTTTTCTCATAGCCATTGTCATAATATTTTATTCACTATATTTCATTTCTTTCAGCTATAAAATGTATTGATGAAAATAAACAAATATGTATACAGATTTTATAGGATTTTTAAAATTACAACAAATCATGCAGTACAAATATAATGTTAATACAAACGCATATAAAAACTACATGATATTTTAGTAATATATTTAATACAATCTATAGTTTTGAATCTATTACTTTTAAATATAACCTATACTCTCTAATAGTTTTAAATAAGTAAATAATATTTTAATGATTAAAACAGCTTTGAAACAAATATGTTTATTTGATTATATAGCAAATTTAGAAATATTAAGCATATTTGGAAAAGTAAATAGTAAATATTTACTTACTAACAAAATAGATACATAATTCCTTGATATCACATAAAGAATCTTTATATTTATTTAAAAAACAGTTCTGGGTATTTGTAATTTTATTTTTTGTTATATTACAATTATTTTCAAGCTTTCATTGAAAAATTTCTAAATATTGGAGGAGAAACATTACGATAACATCAAGGTACGAAATGACAGGGAACCATTACTAAAGGAATGATTGGCATGTATTATTCTTATCATAATGTAACCATCCAAAAACAACATTTATAAAGAAAGCAAATAGATAACAGTACTTCTTAAGCATTATTAACATACAGTTTCTTAATTTGGATAAAAATTGTAACAAGTTATACAATGTTACATGATCACTTCGTATACATAATTCGAAATACGAACTTTTAAATGAGCATTCCATTGTTTTGATTATTGAATCAGTTTAAAATCTTAGCACTATGCTTTTACGTTCGAAATTTTTGTACCACCTAAGCAAAAAGTTATTTTAAATTATAATCGTTATTTAATATTAATTAAAACATGAAATTTATGTAATAAATAAAATTTATTTCAGATCTTTACCATCAGTGTCAAATATTTATATTCCATGTTATATTGGATCAAGAAGACAGTATTCATTTGAAAGTGAACAATTTACACAGAACACATCTAAAAGTAATTTTTATGCAAAATGCACTGCATACATTACCATTGCTACATCTCTACTGGGTATCTATTTCTACACAACCCGTAAAGAAATTTATGCCTTGAATAAAAAGCATATTCAATGTGGAGAATTCAAAGCAAATTTGAAAACTTACAGTGTAGAAGAAGTAGGAAAACATGATAATAAAAAGGATGGTATTTGGGTGACATTTAAACAAGGAGTATATGATGTAACAGATTTTATTGAAAAACATCCAGGTGGTCCTTCCAAAATATTAATGGCAGCTGGTGGTTCGATCGAACCATTTTGGGCAATATTTGCAAATCACAATAGTTCAGAAATATATGAGCTTCTTGAATCAATGAGAGTTGGAAATATTTCTGAAGAAGATACTATTTCCAACAAACTGAATGTTAATGACCCATACTCAAATGAACCTATTAGACATAAAGCTTTAAAAATTAATGGACCCAAGCCATTTTGTGCTGAACCACCTTCTGCTCTATTAATTGAAAGCTTCATTACACCTATGTATATATATTTTTAATTTAAAAAGAATTTTAAGAAGTTTATAAATAGAACTAGTTTTGATACGTTATTTCATTTCAGAGAATTATTTTATGTCAGAAATCATCTCCCTGTTCCTCATATAGATGTAAAATCTTATACTTTAGAACTAGCTGTGGAGGAAACAACAAAGAAAATTCTTAAATTTGAAGATATAAAAAGGTATCCCAAGTATACAATAACAAGTGCCATAATGTGTGGTGGAAACAGACGATCTGAAATGGCAAAAGTAAATTAATTTACTTTCTTTGGTAAATTGTGAATGTTCATGCATTTGTGAAAACCTCCAAAGTATATAAATTAAATAATTCATTAATACTTTAGAGATTTCAGTATATTATAAATGCATAAATATCTGCAATCTACTTGTAAGTAATGTAATAAATATGATTATATATTTGTCTTCTAATAACAGGAGAAAGAATTGAAAGGGCTTAGTTGGGGTGTAGGTGCAGTGGGCAATGCTACATGGACTGGAGCAAGACTATATGATGTATTCAAGGATTTGGGAATTAAAGAAGATGAGTACAATCATGTACAGGTATAATCACATAAACAGAAAGCATGGATATTAAAAATAAACTAAAAAAAAAATAGTTTCTTAAAATATAAATAATTTCTTTAAATAAGTTTGAGGGATGTGACTTAGATCCTTCTGGAACACCATATGGAGCAAGTATACCTATTAATAAAGCTATGGATCCTAAAGCAGATATACTTTTAGCTTACGAAATGAATGGAAAACCAATATCAAAAGATCATGGTTTTCCTATCAGGGTAATTGTTCCAGGTGTGGTAGGTGCCAGAAATGTGAAATGGCTTGGTAATAAACTATTAATTATTATAATTGCAATAAATGTTGAGTACAGAATCATAATCTATTTTTGTAACATTTTTAGCTAAAATAATTGTCTCAAAAGAAGAAAGTCAGTCACAGTGGCAGCAGCGTGATTATAAAGGTTTTTCTCCAAGTACTGATTGGAATAATGTAGACTTTTCTAAAGCACCTGCTATTCAGGAAATGCCTGTCATTTCTGCAATTTGTGTACCAGAACCATTAGAAACAGTCAAAGTGGTAAATGGAAAAGTAAATGTTAAAGGTAAAGTATAACTTTCAGTGCATTTAAAAATTTTTGTATGTAAAAGTAAGCGAACTTTCTTCTTAGGCTATGCATGGTCTGGAGGAGGTCGAAAAATTATTCGAGTTGATGTAACAAATGATCGCGGTAAAACTTGGTATACAGCTAATTTTCATGCGGAAGATGGCAATGCTAAAGAAGGTCGTTATTGGAGCTGGACATTATGGAATGTAGATCTTCCCGTTAATAAAGAATCGAAAGAAATGGAAATTTGGGCAAAAGCTGTAGATGCATCATACAATGTTCAACCAGAAAATTTTAAAAACATTTGGAATCTACGAGGTTTTCTCTGTAATGCATATCACAAAGTTCTAATTAAATTAGAGCAATGAATTTCTGAAAACATTTATGTAAACTTTTTGTACACTTACTTATTAAAAATTAGATAAAAAAATCGAATCAAATTTATTGTACTTTTATTTTACTAATTTCTGATAATTCTACATCTGCCTTAAATTCATTGTTAAAATAAGTATATATGTTTTCTAAAGTTACTTCACACTGTGTTGCATTATTTGTATTATAGATTTCAAACAGAGGTGTTGATTGCATAGCAGTCTTTCCAATTAAAATAACGTACGGAAATCCAGTTACACGAGCATGCATCAAGCGATTTCCAATAGTCAAATTTGTTCTATCATCAAGTATAGTATCGATATGTAAATGATTTAACACTTCTATTATTTTGTCTAGATATTGAGTTGCAAATTCTTCTTTGCTCCCCTTCTGTAAAAATGCAATGATTTTTAGTAGTATATATAATACAAAATATACTAGTATTAAAATAGTGTATATTACTTTTGGTGGTATAATACAAATTGTATAAGGTGCTAAATGTTTTGGCCACCTCAATTCAGTTGTAGTAGATAATATTTCAGCCAACATCATAAAGATGCGACTTATACCAATTCCATAGCATCCCATTACAAAGGGTATTGATTTATGTGATTTGTACACTACATTCAAAGGTTTTGTATATTTTGTGTTTAATAAAAATGTATGTCCTATCTAGAACGAAAAATATTTATCAAATAATGTATGATTAAATCAAATTTATTTTTTCTATTACCTCAGCAACTTGCTCTTTCAAAAATTCATTTTTACAGTTAGGACAATGCGTGTCATTGCAAATAGTTTTGTTAACAGCATACTGACAAGATGGACATATAAGAACAATATCTTCTCCAATATTACCTTTATAATGATATTCATGAGACATTAAACCTCCAATAATTCCTGTATCACCAACAGCTGCAAATCTTAATTAATATTAGCTCAGTACATAATGCTATGCAATAACACTTGTTCTATTACCTTTTATAAATGTTAGACCTATCTTTGTAAATATATTTTCATAAGCTTCACTCACTGTTTCATAAGTGTTTTGTGCACTGTCTAAATCAAAATCAAATGTATATAGATCTTTCATAAGAAATTCTCTACTTCTTATAAATCCTTGACGTGGTTTCATCTCATCCCTCCATTTATTGGAGATTTGATACAGTCTCAAAGGTATCATATGTGATGGTATTGCTCCTATGGTTGATAATAGGTTACAAATAGTTTCTTCACATGTCTATATTAAAATAAAATTTTACATTTGCTGAAATATAATAAATGTCAATAATTTTTTATGTTTATAGATCAATTTACATAATGACTTACTGGACTAAGTATGTATTGTTTCGCAGATCGATCTTTTAGTATAAATAACTCAGATAAATTATCATTAAGCCTGTTTGTTTTTTCCCACAATTTGGTAGATGTCAAAGCTGGAAGTAATAGCTTTTGCCCTCCAATCTTTTCCATCTCATGGTCAATAATAGTTATTAATTTATTTAAAACACGTAATGCCAAGGGTAAATATGCATACATGCCATTATTAACTTGTTTAATAAACCCATATTTAATTAAATTCTGCAAGCAATGTACGGATTATAATGACTATCGCAATAAACCAATAAAAAATAAAAGAAATAATACATAATATACCTCATAACTTTTTGAAGTAGGTTCTGATTGTTTAGCAGTAGTAATCCTAGATGACATTGGTTGAAATAATCGTGATATTCTACTTATGTTCTGAATTGCCATATTTGATATTTTTAATAGATAAAATATCGTAAATACAAACAAAAATTTAGAATTCAACACATGTACATACGGTATCAAACATGCGATCGCGAAGGCAATCTTTTATCGACTGAATAATCCACAACTGTACATATGAAATCACGGTTGTACACAGTCTGGAAGCACCAATAGTAAGGGTAGTATTCTTATCAACAAGCATTTTCAAAACAAATAATGAATGCAATTTTCTCAAATATTTATTTTTAAAAACATGCTGTTTTATTGCACACTAGAGAAACCTGATTTGCATTGCGCTATACACACAGTTGCATAAAATATATAATATATATTCACGTATACACATTCAACAATGTTACGTGATTAATGCAGTGGGGACAGTGTATGTACACTCATGTAAATATATTTGCATGTTTTACTTTATAAATTAGCGTCTGCCAAGAAACGAAATGACATGATTGCATTTATTTAAAGACATATATTTGAAAACTATTTCACAATCATATAGTGATACAAAATTATTATAATAAAAACAAAAGTAAGTTAAACCACAAAATATATTTAGTACAGAACGTGTAATATGCGTTTATTTATATTATAATCATTAACAAAATATTTTTAAAACTACTTTAAGGTTAATTTGCTTCATTTAATTGTTAATCAATGTTTTATTGATTGTTTCAGAATATTATATAATAAATATGTTTTTAATATTTTTGTATTTATTTCGTATTTTAAATTAATGTATGAATATTAACCACAAAATATATGAATAACAGGTAATAAATTTAACTTTTAACATTTCCAGACATCCAAAGTTTAATTATGGAGAAAGATGATATATTTTTACAAGTACGTCTAGAAAGGCCTATTTACCAACAGGAAGATTTAAATAGGGATTATCAGTATGAAAAACCAAAAATATCTGGTATGTAAAAAGTATTTAGAAAATACAGATATGTTTGCTGTATAATAATTATTAATTATTTCTTATAGTACTTCAGAATACGTTAAGCAATTTGAAATCAATAAATTGGAAATCTTATTTTACGACTACAGTTCCATCGATAAATTGGTTGAGAAAATATAGGTGGAAAAGGAATATAATGTCTGACATAATTTCTGGTTTAACAGTAGCAATTATGCATATTCCTCAAGGGATGGCCTATGCACTTTTAGGAAATGTACCACCTGTAGTTGGTATATACATGGCATTTTTTCCTGTTTTAGTATATTTTTTCTTTGGCACATCCAGACATGTATCAATGGGTAAGAAAAAATTAATAATTATATCTTAACGATTGTAACATGGGAGGAAAATGTTCAGCATTTGATAAAGATCCACATTTTTTAGTGTTTTACAGTATGTATACATATTTTGTAAAATACTACTTCTATTACAGAAAAGTTACACATAACTCCTTTTAATAGAAAATTATTAGACAAGTTAAAACAATGAAACATTATTGGCACTCATCAGGAACATTCGCTGTGGTTTGCTTGATGACTGGGAAAACAGTGATGACTTTTTCAATACCACAAAATGAAATAATAAGTCCGAACACAACAAATGAAATGTCCAATCATCCGGAGGAGTATTTATATACACCCTTACAAGTAGCAACAGCAGTTACTTTAATGGTTGGGATATATCAGGTAATATTTCATGAATTCTTGATACGTTTACGGATAGTTAATAATATATTTTGTTTATTTTTTTAGATTGTAATGTACATATTTCATTTGGGTATTATAAGTACATTACTTAGTGAACCTTTAGTGAACAGTTTTACGACTGGAGCAGCCGTTTATGTTTTCACGTCCCAAATCAAAGATCTGTTAGGTTTAAAAATACCAAAACAAAAAGGATATTTTAAACTTATTTTTGTAGGTATAAAATATCAAATTTTTGTTAGAACAATGAATTAATAAAAAATATTATTCTAGACATTAATAGATGTTTTTAAAGAAATACAAAATACAAATTTGGCTGCTGTAATCACATCATTGATAACAATTATATGCCTTGTTTGTAATAATGAATTTTTAAAGGTTAGTATTAAAATTTCTATATTATACTTATAATCTATAAGTAATTATCATATGATTATTTCAATATTAGCCTTGGGCAAGCAAAAAATGCAATATTCCAATACCAATTGAGTTGATTGCAGTTGTGAGTGGAACATTAATTTCAAAATACTTTTATTTGGCTGAAAAATACAGTATTGAAACTGTAGGTAATATTCCAACAGGGTATGTAATAATGTAATTGAATTATATTCTATGAATATAATGACTTTGTGAATATGTCAAATTAAAAAATTAACAGACTACCATCACCGGAAATACCAACACTTAATTTGTTAAGCTTGGTAGCAATAGACAGTATTGCTATAACTATGGTTTCATATACGATAACTATATCAATGGCTTTAATATTTGCACAAAAACTGAATTATAAAATTGATTCCAATCAAGAACTTCTCGCTATGGTAATATAATAATTTTTAATGTTACTTTTAAAAAAACGGATAAGTTTGTATATTTGGGAAATGTATTTCCAGGGTATGAGTAACATTGTGGGGTCCTTTTTCTCATGTATGCCAGTATCAGCATCTTTAAGTAGATCTTTAATTCAAGAAACTGTTGGTGGTCGAACACAGATAGCGAGTGTTGTGTCTTGTTTAATATTACTTACTATTCTTTTATGGATCGGTCCATTTTTCGAAGCCTTACCACGATGTGTTCTAGCATCAATTATTGTTGTAAGTATATCACTCGAGGTAGTTAAAAAGAATTGAATAAATATTTGTATTTATTATTGCTTTAATATAAATTAATATCCCTTCTTAGGTAGCGCTGAAAGGGATGTTTCAGCAAGCTAATCAACTTATAAAATTTTGGCATCTAAGTAAATATGATTCAATAATTTGGATTGTAACGTTTTTAATAGTAGTAATAGTAAACATTGACATTGGTTTGCTGAGTGGAATAATAATGTCACTTGTAATTATTTTATTACAAAGCCTTAGACCATATACCTGTTTATTGGGACATATACCAAATACAGATTTATATTTAGATTTGAGTAGATTCAAAACGGTACGTATTATATAATGAACATTGTTGTATAAAATATTACATTTATACTTTAATGCTTTCGTTATTTTTAGGCAGTGGAAGTTCCTGGGTTGAAAATATTTCATTACTGTGGAACATTAAACTTTGCAAACAGTAATTATTTTAAATCAGAATTGTACAAGTTAATTGGAATAAATCCACAAAAAGTTATAGAACAGAAGATCAAGTTCAGAGAAAAAGGAATTTACATGGCTGCACAAGATTCAGATGAGAAACAAGAATTAAAATGTATACTAATGGATATGAGTGCATTAAGTTACATTGACTCTAGTGGTGTAAGCACATTGCATTCAGTAATACAAGAATTTCAACAAATTGATGTACAATTTTATTTCGCAAATTGTACAAGTCCTATTTTTGAGACCATAAAAAAATGTAACTTGTATTTACATAAAACATTTTTGCTCAAGATATTTGCAACCATACAAGATGCTAAAATATATTATGAAAAAGAATTGTACTTAAGGTAATGTAAATAAATTATTATAATGTACTTATTTAGCAAAATGTATTATGTAGACATATCTTTACGTTTTTATCGTTCTTAGTGTGATATTGTTACATGACATTTTTGAATATTGTATTAAAGTACTTAATATAATAAATGTATTAATAAAATAAATTTGTAATAAATTACAATATTAAACAAGTTTCAAAAAAAAAAAATATTCAATAAAGTTTGATAAAAGATAACATGGTTTGTATTATTATCGTGGGTAGGCAAAAAAGAAGAATTAAAATTATAAATTGAGTAATCACAGACCATTTATTTATGGTGATCACTCTATTTACAAAGTAACAGTTTGGTTACAGTAAGTAACTTACTGTCATTAATTAAATTTTTTAAATGTGCTACCTCTTTTAATCACAGAATTGGTAGCAAATTACTATAATTCATGTATATACCACGTCATTACTTCTAATTCTTGGGCAGTGACAACTTGCACTGATATCTGTATTACAGAATTAATACTCAAAATGTATGGCAAAACATTGTTCGACAATGTACTGTAATGAATTAATTTATCTATGCCTTTCTTTCTAACTGTAACTGATTCACAATATAATTAAAAATACTTTTGGTGCTTAATAATTAAGCTAGTCCATGTTTCTTCTTGAGAGATTCTGGCATTTCTGGTGGTGGTGGACGGGGCATACGCAACCAAACTTTCACGGCATCATAAATGAACCACTGCGCTCCCGTTAATGTACCGATCATAACAATTCGAGGACCAAGACCCTTCCATACACCAGTCATACCAAGCTTCTTCAAAACATCTATAGCTGATGCTCCTTTTTCTTGATTTAACTTTGATACAACCTGAGACAGCAAAATAGATTTATATTAATAATATAAATTAAAATGCATATTGTGAGCACATGAAAAATGTACTTACAGAATCAGCAGGATGAGATACAATAGCACAAAATACACCAGCAATATATCCTGCGGCAAAGGTGACAACCAACTGTTCACCCTTTGTACATTCTTGTCTTGGTTTAGGAACTACATACTTATATAAAAGTTCAAGTGTACGTTCGAAACAAGCAAACTTCATCATTGTGTATGGAATTTGACGAAGCCACAAAGGTACCAGCCCTTTGTAAAAACCACCAAGGCCTTCATCAGCATACATCTTTGGGAAAGCTTCTCTTAATGTATTCGCATATCCTGGCATAGTTTGAATCCTGACCTGTATAAATCAGAAACGTATTTTGTATATTAAGATTTACACAATTTAATACTGATATGGCAGTGTTTAAATCAATAGCTATTTCAACAAACTTACAAAACATATGATATTGGATAGAACAAGGTAAAGATGAGAATCAGTAGGAACAAGGTAGAGGTACAAAGGAACAATTCTATCTTGTTTTTCGTGAGTAGAAGTTACAGGAATGCACAGATAATACAAATGTAGTATTTGTTATCTTTTCAAAGTTATAACAGGGGCAGTATTGATTTAAATATTCTTGTTTCAAAAAAATGTCAATTATGTATACATATAAGATAATTACTTTAGCAGCTTCAAGAGGAGCTAGACCAATATCAGCAAAAAATTCTGCAGATGCGGAAGAAATTAAATATAATGATGTTCTATATTCATATGCCATCTCTTCTCCAGCCAAAGCAGAGTAATATACTTTGAAAACTTCATAGAGTCCAAATTTGAACATTCCTTGAATGGAATAACCAAAGAATGTTGGAGCCCAACCTTTTACTAAACCACGAGTACCATCTTCAGCCACAGTTACCTATAAAATAATAATATTCAGAGTATTTATTCTACACTTGTAAAAAAATATTACAAATAATTTATTACTCACTCGAAATCCATTGAAAACTGATTTGTACTTTGCAGGGTCCACTTGGATTCGACATTTCACTAAATCCAAGGGAGTAACCATGGTATGTGTAATGCCACATGATAAAATACCTCCCAAGCCACATAGCATAAAATAATGGTTGGATCCAAATTCGCAGCTGTCTGTACATTGCAAATAAGAAAATAATTTTCATCTATTCACACAATGTAAGTTATAAAATGTAACTGTTAAAATATTACGTTGAATAAAATGCTCAAGTAGAAGAGCTACTATTGATCAGCTGTTCAAAAACGCGTGCGGAATTCGACTCTGGCAGAATCTCAAAATCCGCATGAACGGCCTTACCACCTTGATGTCATCTAATAATAAACCTTTCAAGTACACGAAGATATCTTTAATCGTTTCTCGGTCGCGGCCATCGTACCACTTTTATTCGAATGTCAACCAAGGCTACGAGGACGATATCCGCACGCGCATTTTCGACAAAATGGCTGCACCTTATGCAATCTTTCGTTATACAAAAAATAATCAAAGAAGACAGATTTTTTCTAAATTACTTTATAATAATATTTTACAGGACAAATTATTTTATTTATATAAAAATTTATATAACTTTAAAATAACACGTTTAAAAATAGTTTAAAAAAAAAGGTATACAAACGTACTCGCCCATGCGGTTAGATTTGTTTGTTACATAATTTATCAATCTTTAATTACAGAAATTGTACTACAATAAGAGACGTGTTAATTAAGAAATGATGAAAGTAAGTAATTTTCACATTTGTTAATTAATTTTTAGGTTACCATTCTATTTAACTGTCGTGTCATGACTGAATTTTAAATTGCGTAAAAGAATCCATAACTAATGTTATAAGTATGATTTATAAATTATGTAATAGGATGCTAGGAACTAAATTTTCTTTGGTATATAACCAGGTTTTTTAATGATTTGAAAACTGATCTTTATGTAGATATCAATGAAAATTTGTTCAACGTGGAATAATGTGACGTAGGGTTTAGTAACAGTGTATTGATTTTATGTAAAAATAATTGATTACTGACCACCGGGTAGAGCAGCAGCAGCGGCAATGTGACGACGTTTAACTAGTGCTTGTGTAAGGTCGTACTGCCCCTGCTGACATTTAGCTGTCATATACGGCGTTCCAAATGGATTCATTTTAGCTACATCCAACAGTGAGGGCCACATCTTGTTTCTATCACTTCACCTGTACACACCACTAATCAATGATAGTTTCTATGTAATAATTATATTAGTCTAAATTATTTGTTACGAAACCTTTAGAAGTACGACTCTCGCCTCTGCCTCGTGGAAAAAGAGTGGCAGAGGATTCAGTAACAGAATCCGTTTAGTGACATAAACCATAAACTATTGCTTTATAGATAGAATTTTGACTTTCTGCGAATGACTGCCATCTATTGTAACATATGGGAATTAGCATACGATACTTTATGCCTGATTTTCACTGATATCAACTTTGAATTATAAAATAATTATTCAAATATGCATTCTGTTTTGGGAACCAAAATTTATAGAATCTTCGAAATGAGATAATATGAAAGTATTTGTAGTAATAGTAACTAAAAAATCATTGGGTATGCCTTCATGTTCACCATCAAGATCGTTATAAGGGCTCACTCGCATTACTCCTGGTTATCAACTAACTAGAGGCAATCTGCGCAGGACGATTGAAGATTCGTTCGTCAATAATATTCTGTTACGAATTAAATTATACAACTTTTAAGGTTACAATATGATTCCTGCGCTATTTGCTACACAAACTTTAAGAAACATAACAAATAGGATTCCAACATTTCTGTTTCGTAACAAAAGTAGCCAAATAGATGTTTTAAGTGCAGAATCAACTGACTCGGACCCAGATTTGGTAGTGCTCTATTATAAACATTAGTATTATAATGTTCAATAAACTTTATATGAAATACTAATTATATAAATTACAAACTATCTTATTTTGTTTTATAGCCAACTATTATAGAAAACCCATATAAAAAGGAAAAAAAATTATGTATTTTATGTAGATATAATATAGAACCAGATTATAAAAATGTACGATTTTTGTCCCAATTTCAAAGTCGCCATACAGGTAAAATTTTTGGGAGACACATAACTGCATTATGTGAATACAAACAAAAAAGAGTAGAACAAGAAATAGTGAAAGCACAAAATGCTGGTAATAATTTTTATCTCATTTTAATTTGAAATAGTTAATATATAATATTTCATTATAATTAATTCTTCCTCTGTCAGGTTTAATGGGTTACATGACAAAAGATATGAAGTATGTTGATGATCCAAAATTATTTAATACAGCATTTCCATTTCGAAAACATAGATGGTAGTTACAACTTAAATATATTTCATATCTACCTAGAATTTATATGACAGATAAATAAATTTATGTTAAGTTTACTATAATAAAATGATATTGAATTAATTATAAGCTGTACTTTTAATTTTTTATGTTTTTAATGTTCAAAAGAATGTCAATAAAATGTATCGTCATCTGTAGAAAAATGGACCACATTAGGATCTATATTCAATGAAGATAAGATTTCAGAAATGGTCACAGTCTGTCCACTTTTTTTCTGCAAATCATATTGATAGTCCTTAAGAGCAATTTGACAAGAGTTTCGCCATTTGTTAATAGCAACTTCTAAATCTTCAGCTTTGTTCTTTAATTACAAATACAGTATTAAAAAATCAATAATTATAATTTATACATAACATGTTATTTTACCTTTTTTCTATATGACAGAGTTCTTTTTAAGTTATTAATAGATTCCTGCTTTTCTTGTATTCTCTTCTTCAATAATTCCAAATCATTCTGACACAATACTTTATTTTTTTCAATATCTATGTGACCATCATTATTTTCTGTATTTAAACATATTTTTTTAGGTGAAGGTGTACATGTAAAAAACAGCTTTTTTGATGCACACCGCTTTCTATTATAAAAAAAGAAATACAAATAAAAACATATTGTTAATATAAATTGTTAGAAATATAATATCAATTTTTACTTACACAGGTGTTACACAAGTATTTGATTCTGTTGTATCAGTAACATTATTTTTATTACTGTTATTTTGAGGAGTGTTAGTAAATGGAGAACGAAAGGGTTTATTTACACCTTTAGCATTTCTAAAGGGTTTCAAACTCATGATTCTGAAAATAATATGTTTTTTCCTGATATCATTTTCTATAATTATCTTTATTATATAAATTTGCTTTACTGTGTTCAAAATATATATAATATATATACAATTAGCATATATAATATTATGAAATTTAATGTAATAATCCAGTATTTTATATTTAAGTTTTATATCGTGTTTTACATATTGCAAATATTTTTTTGTTACAATCTTATACAAAATAACTCAATTGTATTAAACAAGTTTATAATGTCATTATTTTTATGATTCAATGAGCTTTTCAAAATAACATTTTCTACTCACTATGTTTTGAATTCACTATAGTCCGTATATTATTATTTTCATTCCGTAAAAAAATGTAAAATTATAAAAATAATATTTAAAAATTACTGATTGTTTATGAATGCTTGAAACTAGATAATACTATTATAATGAATTTAATAAAATTAAACTGAAGATTTATTATAAATACAATATATAAAACTTTTAATATATAAGTTTCCAATCTATATTCCTGTAATCTGTTGTTGTAGTTGTACTTCATTCTTAACCCCTATGAGATACAGACGCCGATCGAATATAACCAGTTTAATATACAAAAAGAAGTATTATTAAGTATTATAGATATAACAATATATCACACTTAGTTCTAAATATTATTTAAGTAAGTGAACTTTTCTATTGCGAGTTTAATTAATCATGTTGATTCCAAATGATTGTATATATTTTAATTTATTAGCGTTAAAAATTTCATTTGCCGCTTATAAAAATATTTTTTACTTTATATTATATTTCTAATTATAGTGGCAATGGATATTCGACCGAACAATACAATATATATAAATAATTTGAATGAGAAAATAAAAAAAGATGAACTTAAGAAGTCTCTCTATGCAATTTTTTCTCAATTTGGTCAAATACTGGATATTGTAGCATTAAAAACATTAAAAATGCGTGGACAAGCATTTGTTATTTTTAAGGAAATTGCTAGTGCTACAAATGCTTTAAGGTCAATGCAAGGGTTTCCGTTCTATGACAAACCAATGGTAAATATAAAAAATAATTTTAATTGTAACCTGGTAAAAAACAATTTATTACAATTGGTTGTATTTCAGAGGATACAATATGCAAAGACTGATAGCGATATAATTGCAAAAATGAAAGGTACTTATGCAGAACGACCTAAGAAACCAAAACGAGTTGTTCCTGCGGTCGATGAAGAAGCTAAGCGTGCTAAGAAACGAGCCAAAGAACAAGCTAAACATTCACAACAAATTAGTTATCATGCTGGTGTACCACAACATCCTGGTTTAGTTAATGCTGCTGTACCGGAGCAACCACCTAATCAGATCCTGTTTCTTACGAATTTACCAGATGAAACTAATGAAATGATGTTATCTATGCTTTTCAATCAGTTTCCTGGTTTCAAAGAAGTACGTTTAGTACCAAACAGGCACGATATCGCATTTGTCGAATTTGAAAATGAAGTTCAGTCAGGAGCTGCAAAAGATGCACTTCAAGGATTTAAGATCACACCCTCACATGCAATGAAAATATCATTTGCGAAAAAGTAAAATATGGAATATTTTGATTTGTATAAAATTACTGTTGAAGAATGGGAAGATGTATGTATGCTGTAACAGATCTGTACACTCAAGTGTAACTTTGTTCAATGAAAATTTATGAATACAAATTGAACTTACAGTATACAGGTTTAAAAATAATATATGTACAAAATTCTATGTAATGTACACATACCACAAAAATACTGTAAATAGCAATTATATAAGATTTTACAGAAATATATCAATTGTATGAAATTATTTTTAATTTAATTTTATAACAACTCAAAATATTAAAATTGGAAATATAAAATGATCATTTAATAACTTTTATTACTTCAAGTACATCACATGCATGTTTCCATGAAACATTAATGTTTTCAGTAGAAGTATAATAAGTATTTAAATATCTGTGTATCAAATATCAATTTTATTGATATTTAAAGAAAGAGTCAAAACTTAAATATTTTCGAAGAAAAATTGTAAATAAATTTTTTTAAAGCGATTAACAAATAAATGATACATATTTTAATAACCGACCATTTAAATTCAAAGGAAATATTTAAAACTACTATAAAAAAAATATAAGTGCAATTATCAAACAGAGTTGAAATCTTAAATTTCTAGATGTTAAAGTACATGATAATTGCTAGTAAATATAAAATAAATTTGCAATATAAATATTTATTTTTATAAAAAGATTTTAAAAAATAGTATTATTCTTGTGCTTAAAATACAATAATTACAAATAGCATTGTAACATTTTGGCGGGAATCGGTTGGCATGTGTGGATGGAGTAGGGGAACGTTTCGTTGGACAACGAACGAATCGCAGTGGAGTACATCGTCTCGATCAGTTCAGTCGAGCTTCGCTATTCGTGCAGTAAATAGTCAGATGGTATGTTACAACCCGCTTGTACAGTATAACTTCGAGTAGGTGACGCGCGCGGTAGCAGTAAAAAGTCGCTAGAACGAAAAACCTTCTTTGTGTTCTAAGCAATATATACAAAACATATTAATAATATAGATACTCGGCATACATAAAAACGAAGATAGCTTGGTTTATATCTCAGAAATTCAAGGTGAGTGCTTTTTAACGGCTTTCCCCACTGTAAATATTTTATTTCACCCGAGTAATATGCGTGTTCATTGTTCGAAGATGGAAAAACTTGTAGGCGATATTTTTAGTATTTTTTTTTATCGACATTTCAATTCGAGCCGATTATTACTTACAGAGATATTTATTCATTCGGTTAGACAGAGGGGTAGGTGATGGACGCTACCATGATTCTGGAGTTGCCATGATTTGTCGATCATGGCGTCCTTAGCAGCTAAGCAATATTTGTATGTTTCTCTTTAATAGCGAGCATTTTTCTTATCTCTCGCTTATTGTAACCAGAGATTAAAAATATTTATCATTTGATAATATTGCTCATGTCTGTTCTCAATTGTACACGCAAAGTTATAAATAATTTATAATTGTGTCTAGCATTTTCGAAAATGGCGGGCGCGGAATTTCAGAAAATTTTCGCTTATTATTCCGTATAAATTTTTTCCTTTAATAAGGTAACCACGATATCAGAATTAGGTTGTCACATAAAAAGCAGTAATTTTTTTCTTTATACATAAATATATTTTAACACTTGTTGATGCAAGTAGTTTCACGTAATTGTTGTGTGTCTGTCAAAACAATTGATCTGTCTCGAAACTGCCGGTTTACGATAATCGCTATTAATATATAAGGCGCGTAATTTGTTCTTCATTAAACACAATTCGTATCACTAATTGTTTTTCCTATATATTTATAACAAAGTATACGTATTAGTTTTATAATTACTAAATTATGTGGAAAGTAAAATAATAAAACTTGTATATATATTTCGAAACGTGAAAATTAACATTTACATTGTTGGAAATAAATTTTTTGTTTATATAGTAATACAAAAAGTCGAATATGTCAGATGACAATTCACCTGTTATTGAAGAGCAAAAGAAAAAGCGAGGAAGACCATCAAAAGCAGATAAAAATGCTGTTAAGGAAACTAAAAAAAGAGGTAGATCTGCGATAGATAAAAATAGTGCTGTACGTGCTGCAAAATCTGACACTGAAGATGATGCTTCACCGGTGAAAAAGGGTAGAGGGCGACCAAAAGGATCTCATAAAAAGAAGGTGTTTAAAAGAAAAAATTTTCAGTTTCAAGTTATTTATGATATATTTACTATAAATTATTAAAATGTGTATTTAATCATATAGCAAGGACTACCTAAAGGAACTCCTTCAGGACGTGGCCGTGGTAGACCCAAAAAGAAAGAAGAAAAACCTGAAAGTGCTGGAGAAGAAGATGATGAACAAGAAGAGGAAGAAGAGGAAGAAGAAGAGAATTAAACATGAAAAAATAAATCCAATATATCAGAATTATTCTTTGAAAGTTTTAAAACAAATAACAGATTTAAAATTTAAGTTTGCTTCATAACTGTAAGAGCAAAATAAAATGCATATGAAACTTGCATAAACAATATGCGAAAAATTTTTATAGTAGTTACTTTAATCATTTTTATTATTATTCTTCATATAAGAATCACTTTGTTAAT
This sequence comes from Megachile ligniseca, assembly GCA_945859555.1. NCBI lineage: Eukaryota > Metazoa > Arthropoda > Insecta > Hymenoptera > Megachilidae > Megachile > Megachile ligniseca. Next base: position 7,557,470 of record OX243788.1, on the reverse strand, counting down.
ATTGTAATCAAATATACAAAGTTTTTAATGAAAAGGAATATTTGAATTCAGATTTAGATCTCATAAATTGACTTGCAAATAAGAACTAATTTTAAGATATTCTGTACAATTATATTATACATTTTCTTATCTTTTTCACTCCTAGGTATATGTATATCATTCTAATACTGTAAGAAATAAGAGAAAAACAATACTTGTATGTATCATGTGCAGGAAGTATCATTTTTTAATTCAATTTGATCATGTGAACATTGTTCTCGAGGCAAACATTTGTGTGAATGTCAAATTTGTATTAAAATAAAAGACTTATTAACTGACTTTTACTAATCATTGTATTACATACACTTCATATTACCAATAGACTATAATATATTGGCTACACACTGAAATTGAAATTATTGGAATATTTCAGATTTGAATCTTCATTTGCACTTTGTAATTAAAATACTTTAATACTGTCTGAGTTTAAATTTTTCAATACCAATAAATTTCATATTTTTTCTTAATAAAAAACTTCATTAACTATTGCTATTTACTAATATTTCGCAATTCAGGGGCGTTTTTATTTTAACGTAGTTTGATAAACAATACTAATGATGGAATCAAATTTTAGTCATGTTTGTCACTATATTTTTCTACTATAAAATTTAGATATTAAGCACAAATATATTTCATATTTATTATGTCAAAGTAAATTAAGTATACTGATAACTATCTTTCGTTGTAAGTCAATTCTGATAATTAGATCTATCATAATGTATCTTCTATATATATAAAACATTCGAATATGTATTTTATCCTTGAAATTTACAAGTTGTTCAAGCATTAAGTCAATGTAAAAATCTAATGAATATTGTAAGTTTTTAATTCGATAAGTTTCAAGTAATATAAAGATTTTAAGAGACTATTATAAATACTTCATCAACGATTTCCGAAAAGTTCAGCATTTTCTTCTGTATCCATAGATTGATAACCTTGCTAAAATAAAAACTTCACATTAGTACAACTAATATGAAACAATAGTAAAACTAATTTATTATACATACACGTCTTTGATGATTACTATAACATTCTTCCAGCAATTCAGTTTCCCAATCATCTTCTTCTTCTTCTCCAGGATCAAAGTTATACATTGGCATAAGTCTATGTCTTAAACGTTCTAATTTTCTTTTCCTGGAGATTATTATCACCTTTAAAAATATAATACATTAATAACAAAATAGTTGCATTTTTTGAAGGATAAAGGATATCTAAATGGTTCAGTGGGAAAAATTCATCTTTTTTTCAAAAACAAAATAAGGATTAACAAAATTCTAAACCATAAATTGTAAAACAAGGTAATAATACCTAACGTAGAAATATTTATCCAAGTATTACGATTCAACAAATATTTCTATATTACTTTTTCTGTTTCTGAAAATGAAGATTAAAGGGAGATTATAATGTAAGTATAAAAAGTGATATCGCTACCCATACCACAGCTGATAATACAATAACAAAGACCACTACACCAAGTGGTACAAAAATGTATTCTATCCCTTCTGGAGGACCAAATTCATCAAATGTTTCTGTCGTTGTTGACATGTATATACTAGTGCTGGATGTCTCTAAGAAAACTGGTGTACTGTTAGCTAATGATGTGGTGGCTTTAGAAACATTCCATAACTGTTGTGCACTACCACTTTCTTCTGTAGAATATGCTTCAGATGTTTCATTGGATATGTTAGTTGCCATTGTATGATTTTTAACACTGTCAAACATCATTGTGGATGTTATGGTATTTGTGATATCTGTTGTATTTACTTTGTTCATTATTGTTAATCAGAAAGCTGTGTTGGATATAATGAAGAATATAATTTTAAAACAGATCCAACAAGATTTGCATTTTTTGAAATTTTCAAATCATACAATATGATTTGCTCGCTTACTTTGTACTGAAAACAGTGTACATAATATATAAAAAACATAACGTCAAACATGTGCTACAAGTGCATTAATAGCATCAATTTGTTAAAATGTTATGTACGACACTGTATTTTGTATATTTAGAATATACATAATAAACATATCAATTATCCAGGATTCTAAAATATGAATTAAACAAGATGAATATTGAATTTATTGATTTGAATTCCACATCAAATAAACAATTATGCATTGTAATAAATTTTCGTTAAAAATAAAATTCGACAAAAACTGCTTTTTGTACAATATTGTTATTTTGTTCGTATTCTTCTAAAACTTTTTCAAATTTAATTTTTAATAACTTTCAGTTATTTATCGTAAAAGTATCATAACGTTTAGCAAATGCAGTTACATGATTCCATTTCTTTCATCGAAAAATTGTTAAATAAATAACTAATTCGTTCTTAATTTATTCATGCTGCAAGTAGACCATAATCCATCCTGGGACATTGTATTTCATTCTCTGCACAAAAATAACTTGAATCGTAGGTATTCTTTTCTACAATTTAACATTTCATTCTTTTTGGTACTGTTAGGTGGCTTTGCAAATTTTGCATAGTGCACTGTATACTGTATACAACTGTATATCAAAGACGTAACAAAGTATCGAACTGTTCCTTATCGAAAGTGTTTATCGATGTCTTATCGAGACATTTTCAGTCATATCGATTTTAATACTTTCCGTAACCGATGCAATATACAATACAGCAAAATGGAAAAAATTAAATCTACGATTAAAATTGTTTAATTGAATTGTATTTTAATATATAAAATAATAAAATTTTCACTTTTTTTTATGCTGATATTACTATTTTAGGAAAGTACATATATGTATTATTTAATTATATAATTAAATACATTAATTATTAAATTTACATGTATGCTTATCATTTAATTCCAAAACATGTAAAACAAGTGGATGTAGTATTTTTTAGTTTAATCAAAATGTATTAGAACACTACAAATCAAACAATTGCTGTTTTTAAATTTTTTTAATGACCGGAAACGTTGATTCGCACTTTGTGAATATAGCAAAAAGATAATATTATAAAAAAAAATATAATCTTTTATTAGTGAAATTTCTATAGGGGTGATTTAAATTCCAAATTCCAAATTCCACAATTTTTTAATTTTTTAATCTCCAATTAAAAATACAAAATTAAAAAACCTCCAACTATTCAAATTTCCAATATCTATAATTTTCAAATGCTTAAATTCTCCAAATCACAAAACACGAAGTTTTTAAATTTCTAAATTTCCAAATTTGTATCCGTTAAAAGCCTCACTTCTAAACCGCGTAGCGGTCGCGCACATAATTTGTTATATCATTATTAGATTTATTATAATTACATGTAATACTTATATTTATTATATTATTATTATGTAGCATTGTTATCACACTCGAATACTATGTTGGGTTTAATCATTTTTATAAGGTTTATGGTCTCATAACAAATTCAAAAAATGACAAATAAATATTTATATAATAATATATACAAATTTTTTATAAATATTCTTCTATTTTGTACGTAATATCGTATGGTTCTTTTTATTATATAAACTTTGTAAGAACATATAATGCAGGTGTTTCATAAACACATTATTCTGTACAAAAGATACAAAAAGTTACTTTTAAATTGAAATAATTATAAGTGAAACATAAAAGTTACGAGTAGAATTTTTCCAAAATACCAATAGAACAACGTTAGAAAATCACAATAATTGTCATTCAAGCTTTATCAAATTCAAGTGTCAACTTTCTTCATTTCAAATTTGTTGTTAATCAACTGATACTTCTTTTTAATTCAGTTTATATGAGGAAACATTTTAAAATCTTAACTTTACTTGTAAATATTCTGATTGTCATTTATTATATTGGATAACGATATTTTTTTATATATCCCAGCAGATCACAATCAGTACTACAATATTTATTTAGAAAAATATATTTTGAGAAATTACATAAAGTAGGATAATTGTATTTTACATATGAAATGCATAATTTCCTTCTTTATTAATTTGCCAATATCAAGAATTATTTATGTAAAAAGTTCAACAATATTCTTTTATATAAGTACTAGATTCTATAATTAATAACAGCAATAACAAAAGTATTTAACATCTTTTATACTAAAAATCAACAGAACTGCAATGAAATATATATATATACATATATATGTATATATATATATCATGATAATATGAATGAATACATAAGAACAAAATACTGTGTTCGCTAAAAAATTGAATTAATGGAGACAAACAATGTTTGAAATAGAAAGTTAAATCGTCAAAATTACGGTATACAAATTTTGAGTATATATAACTAAAGAATAGAAACAACGTTTTACTTTCTGTTGCAAGTGTGATCCAAATGAAGCTGAAATGTTTTAGTTCACACAAACATTACAATATATAGTTTTCATTACTTTAACAGTGTTCAAAATATATTACAATTTTTATCGTGCTTATGTCACAAAATCATTTGTATTTATAATTAGTTCCTAAATCTTAATGACTTTAAGTTTTGTTCGTTGCCATATATCTGTACTTATAATTGTTTTTCATGTGAGAGAACTGCATAAAACAAAGAGGGAAGTCATTGTTGGACAGTGAAACGATGTTATTTTAATGTGGCATTTGTTTCACGTCTAATACATTTGCAATTAATTACATAAATTAGGCGTATCTTTTAAATAAATTATTCAAATAAAACATAAAAAAACAACAAGTATAAATAGTTATATTATTCATTATTTTGTACTTCTGAAATTTTTGGTAAATACAATAACAAACGTTTAAAACGTTGAGCTTATTTATTTAATGAAATGTTAACTATGTTTTTATAAATTTAAATTTACGAAAGTGTAAAAAGTTTTAATTAAATCCTGTGAATTTAATGTTCAATAATCTTAATTATTATATATTGTACTTTATTTAAAATTTTTATTATACTTGTAAATTTTACTGTAACTCTTCTTTAATTATAATGAAATGTAAGAAAAGTCTTATGCCATTCATTCTCATGATGATATTTGTTTCCAGCAGTTCTTTTATGGTACAGATCTACTGACACATAAAGATTTAGGAATCTTTAAGTCTTTATAAATTTATACAAGATGAAATCCAACAACATAACTATGCCCATTGCACAATTAAAAAGCTATCACCTGTGATGGATTTGTACAATCTCCTATTGTCATTCGATACATAGCCATCTCTGTTATTCCATGGTAATGAACAAATGCAGCTGCAATTACTAAGACATGGAAAATTTGATGACTCTGAAACTGAATAAGATATTATTGCAATAATTTGTCAAACTGATTACTGCAATAGTATTTGAATCAAAATGACATATTTACCCAAATATCAAATTTACCAGGAAAAAATCGTTCAGGTACCCTTAATGCATAAAACATTGCACCTAAGATATATAAGCATCCCATTAATATTAACCATCCAAGGGATGCTTGACTAATTGCTTTGAACCAACCTTCTGCAATGGCATAATGAACTGCTGGTATTACCTAAAAAAATTTCAATTTTTATTACCATAATATATTATCAACTATAATTTTTTAAATTTGTAATACAATTTTTCAATCTATACATATAAATATACAACTTACACCGCTAAGACCAAATCCCATAAAAACACCTGCTCTTAATGGTCTGTAATTTGGTTCACCAAATCGTTCCCATAAAGATACCACAATACTTGTTACACCAAGTATTACAACCACAGACAAATAAATAAGTTTAGGTTGGTAGTCACAGTAAAAACCATAGTAAAGCCATGGTACAAAACTACCCATAATTAGCATAGCTATTCCACAATAATCTAGTTTTGAAAACAACTTTCCAACACATTCACTGTGGCAGTGTACTGTATGAAAGGCAAATGACATTCCTAAACATATAATAGCACCAGCAAAAAATGTACCAAATACCAATTTTTCTTCTAACTGTATTTCAATAGGCGGTTGTGTTATGAAAAATATAGCTATGCCAATGAATGCTACACATCCTATAATAAAACAATACATTATTACTTATAAAGAATGCATATATTTAATAACATATTATATCATTAACTATTAAACATTTTAAAGACAAATGCTAGATCATACCAAGTAAATGAGTCCAAATATTTCCTGTTTCAGTATGAATTCGAAAGATACTTTTAAAACAAGCATAAAATGAGGGTAAAGGTGGTCTATGACCAGCATGTAAGAAATCATTATCTTGCAACCATCTTGGAAGATTCCGAAAATGACACTGTTTCCATGATGCTTCCCAAACCTTTAAATAATAGTTGAATCATGAAAATGTTTAAATAAAAAAGAATTTAATCAAATTTGGATGACATGGTATTCCAAATTTTAGTAGTTTAACAAATACATTTATATATAACAATTACCTTTCGAACAAATTCTTCTGCTTGTTCTGCAGCATTATGTGCTAATGCACCAAGATCAATTTCATCGCTTAGTACGCCAGCTTTTAATACCTCTGTCATCTATGACATAAACAAATATAAAAAATAAAAAAATGTAATTAATTTTATAGTATATCAATAGAATAACTATTGCAATCAAAATTATAATTGTATACCTCACAATCCAAAAGATGATCATCTTCAGGAGTTGATGGTAATGGACAACCAACTCCATCTTCTTCTTCTGCTAAACAACTTGCATCATCATCTTCAAATAATTCCTTAACTTCATGTAAACCTGGTACTTCGCTATTTAATAACACACGTTCACTCCATGGAATTCTATGACGAATTTCTGAATCCATTATATTGTTTTCATCACTCAGTTTGTCTTCCATGATTACATCCTCGTATTGCGACATATCTCAGAATTTTTAATTACTCTGGATTTCTAAAATGTAAAAAGCTATTGAACATAGTAGCAGTTACTTTCTTACTAACAGTTATTAAACTTATATTACAAATTATTTACAACATATGTGATTATTCTGTACAATATCGGTCAAGTTTAGTTAGCAAAAATATTTTGAAAGCTTGCAAAACTTAAGAGCCAAAAGTTTGAATGTCATACAACTAACTAGGTATAGAACAATTTTAAAAAGACAATAACAATTTAAGGTCATCAGATTATGATAGTATACATATACACTTATTATATAATTAATTATAAAACTTATTGTAAAACTGAAAAGTTAATAATAATGTTATTAAGCGCAAAAAGGATTGTAGACAATCTTTTATACAGGAATTTTACTATTCCAGATTCAAAAATATTAAAACACTCAAAAATATAATTACTATAAAATCAAAATACTTGTACTAAACTGTACTCTTTAAAAGCGAATTTGGTAATAAATGAAAGATTGAAACAAGAACAATTTAGTAAGTACAAAGTTCGACTGAACGATCGAATAGAAGACATATTTAATACGCACCCGTATTATATTCTTCACTTTTTACATTTGCACTAGCATAATTTAATATTTATTGATGATAAATGAATACAATTAATTTAAAACATATTTTCAAAATGTAGAAATTATTTGATGCAAGTACTAATTTCATTCCTTCATCGCTACGACAAAAATCGAAAATAGTCGAATCCTACGTACCACGTGTCAACATTTATATATGTGTCATTGGAAATATGTGTGTGTATACGTTTGTATATTTATTTTATGCGCATAAGGTTTTTGTACATTTAAGTTCAACGCAGACTTCTTTTAGATAAAGATAAGTGGAGGGAAGAATTCTTCCATCACTGTCTTCAATTTTACAAATGGTACGTACACTAGAAAATTTCCAAATTTTCTATTTTTCAAATCATATATTTTCCAATTTGTATGTTTCCAGATACCTAAATTTCGAAATGTTCACAGTGTCAAATTTTCTATTTTCAAATTATCAAATATCTAAATTTATAAATTTGAAAATTTACTAATCACAAATCAACGAATAGTGGAGTTTGTTTCCTGTATGTCTCCATTTTCCCCAGAAGATGTACTATGCTGGGAGGTTTACATTTAAATTATATTTTATAATTACATGAAGTTTAATTCCAGTAAGATCATTTTTTGTTATTTTTTTCGTAAATATATAATAATCGTATCATCAGAAAATTATATGATATTAAATAACATTATTTATGTTATTCCATATGGAATAAAATTTATTTAAACTATTGCAAAGAGGAATTTGTGTATAAATATGAATATTGTAAATTAAAAACATGTTAAAAATGAATAAAACTACTTCTGTACATTAGGAAGCATATCATTTTTCTGAAGCAATATATTACATTTAAATTGTCATTAAGTTATCAGTGTTTTATGTAGCATAACCTAACAAAATGATAACTGATAGACAAAAGTAATAAATATATTTATCTTACTATGCAATTGTAGTTCCTTTAAAAAAAAAATTTGTTTTAGAAATAATTAGTTAATTAACATTATATAGATGTTTTAATAACAATTCTGATATTATGTGATCAATGTAATATATATTTTTATAGGTATTAATTAAAAAATGAATTTATTTTCAAGTTAATATTTATCAATGTACTAACGACAAACAACAATGTCATTAGAAATTGGAATATTACCAAAGTTCATACATATCACTATTGTGGTTATAGCATATTGGTAAGTTAAAAATAAATTATTAGGTTTTAAAGAAAGTTTTGCATAGGATTTTCTCCTTTTTTTCTAATATTTAATTTTATTAAATAATAACTTAAAAGTAATATTGATGATTATATTGTAAACTGAAGTTATTGTTTAATAATATGAAATATTTTTGCAGTACTTAATTCATTTTTTGATAGAAAAGCTTGTTCTTCAAAATGATTAAAACTTTGTTATTGTATTTATGATTCTATCCTAGTTTTGGTTTTACATCATGGCATTTTCACCTTTTATTGACGTTGCTATCAAATCCTTATCTTTTTTACTATTATAACATTTTAATTATATTTAAAATTCAGTAATATATAATTTTTTGCATTTTCCTTTTTTAAGAAAAGAAATTAATTGAAAAATGAAAAGAAGAAATTTCTGCATAGAACTTCCTTTAATACCTGATACTATTAACTGTTCTCATATAGTAAAAGATCATTTAAGGTTTATATTTTATACATAAGTAATATTTTTGTAGGATAATTTCTATATTAACAGTATTTATAAACAAAGCACTTTTATCTAGTAATAGTATAAATTTGGATGCACCACTTTTTGTAACATGGTGCCAATGTATAGTAAGTTTAATTATTTGTGCAACTTTAAGTAAATTATCAAAAGAGTTCCCAGAATACATTAAGTTTCCAGATGGTAACCCTTATACTAAGGAAACTCTTAGTAAAGTAAGTTTTAATATTTATTATAAATTTTATTTATCAAAATATCCATGCATTATATAAAATTTTCAATCTATAAAGCACTTTTATATTTATAGATATTACCATTATCTCTTTTATTTACTGGGATGATTGCAACTAACAATTTATGTTTAAAATATGTTGGTATTGCATTTTATTATGTGGGACGTTCATTAACAACTGTATTTAATGTTATTTTCACATATCTTATACTTGGTAAGAGGTTTTATAAAACATGAGAAAGTTATATAAATAAAGTAAATTGTTACAATTTTATAGGTCAAAGGACTTCCATAAAGTGTATCGCATGTTGCACATTTATCGTGACTGGATTTTGGCTTGGTGTAGACCAAGAACACATTGCAGGTTCGTTATCAGTTCTAGGAACAATTTTTGGTATACTTGGATCATTAATGCTTTCTTTATACTCCATTCATATGAAACAAGTACTTCCAGCAGTAAATCAAGATATTTGGTTACTTTCATATTACAATAATGCATATAGTGTTATTATATTTCTTCCATTAATGATAGCTAATGGAGAACATATTACAGTATACAATTATGATAAAATTGGATCTCTATTTTTTTGGTCTGCTATGATTGTTGGTGGTATTTGTGGATTTGCAATTGGTTATGTTACTGCTCTTCAAATAAAGGTAACATCTCCTCTAACGCACAATATCAGTGGTACTGCTAAAGCTTGTGCGCAAACAGTTCTGGCAACTTATTGGTTTACCGAAGAGAAATCATTTATGTGGTGGCTAAGTAATTTTATTGTGCTTGGTGCAAGTGCGATGTATGCTAGGTTCAGACAACTTGATCTAAGTAAAGAATATAGAGAAGAAAAACAACTATTGAAAGTATGATAAAAATTCGAATGAAACTAACAGAAACTTTGCACATACATTGTCTCAAATAAAATGCAAATTAGGTATATAATAGTATACTGTATGTAATTCTTAAAAATTGATTGTATAGATCTGTATAAACTACATAAAAATTAAAAATGAAATTATTTCTTTATTCTCAAAATTATTTCTTTAAAATATTACAAGTTGTTATTGAAATTCATATTCTTCTAATATTAATTGTACAAAAGTATAAAAAAATATATTGTTAATTGGATAGACATACAAAATTTTGTAATTATAGTTTATAAAAAATGCAAGAAAAATTTTTAAAACCTTGATGAAAGACCACCTCCGCGGCTATCTGAATGACTCGACATTAAATCTTTCTTTTTTATGATTGCATTCACGCTTTTTAATATTAAGTAAGCATCAACGTGTGATGGTGGTACAATTAAGTTCAATTGATTTCGTATTAAAGTATCTACAGAATGCTTTTGATCACTTTCTATAGCAAGCCCATGTGTTAAAATATAATATCTAAAAAAGGAGAATTCATTCAAAAAATAATGTTTAAGTATTAAAGTGTAAAATATAAAACATGCTTTTTACCTTGGATATTCAATAGCATCAGAAATGTTTAATTGACGGATTATAATATTGTACAATAATTGTCCAATAATTAATGTATCATCTGTTCCAAATACTCCACGTAATCCACATATTGCCTTTTCATTATGGAAAATTAGAGGAACAAGCATAGACAAGTTATTGTTTGTATCACTCTTATCTAGTAAAAAACCAGCATTTGACATATTACCAAGTCCAAAAGGTGCACTTAGTCCACTATAACGTATTTAAGTTATTAGGTTCATTTGCCAAGATGTATATAAATTTTATAAAAAATATTTTAAAAACTAACGTTATAATGCAAACATATGTATCTTCCCAATCCATTGACATAACTCCTGTATACTTCTCTTCTTCGACTATAATTATCATTTCATGAAATTAACAATGTTATAAAATATGTACAGAATACATATCATGATATGACAAACCATTTTGCTTTGATTGTCCTAAGATTGAAGTTGAATGTATCAAAGCCTTAGCTACATGAACTTGTGTTCCTATTAATGATGCATTTTCAGTAGTCATTTGAAGGTTCTCCAATGCTTCCATTATTGACTTTAACTGTGTTATATGTGGAGGATAATACACAGTATGCTTATAAAAATTTGACTTTTCTGCTAAATATATATCAGGTTTATAATTTGCCAGTTGCACAAGCAAATCTAAGAGCTCAGTTTGTTCAGGTAAAAGTTTCTGTGACAAAGTTCCATTGTATAATACTACAAGTAAACAAGTATTTCTACATTACAAAATAAAAGTTCTCTTGATTATAGTTAGCACAATGAAAATAATATACCATCAGTGCCATGTTCTGCCACATCATTTAATGTATCACTAAGATCATGTAATTTCAGTATATCCCCTGCACTGAGATGTCCATATATCATTTCATAGTTAATATTTCTTGATATTTCACTTGCTAATTCCTTTGATACAACAAACCCATCTCTGGCTAATGTCACAGAAGGTTTAATAATTTCATTCCAAGGTAATTTACCTTTTAAGTTATGTGCATATTCTAAACCCCGTAACATAGCTGGTATACGTATACCATTTTGTGTAAAACTACCTAACATACAGTTAATATAGATAATATAAATCTTTTATGTACATTCGAAATACTTACTTATTGTAAGACTACGTTTACCTGTAAGCGTATTATTTGCAAAGTCAATAATAACTGGATTTGTTTGTTCTTTATGGTTATATATCATAATATAACCACCCCTAAAACATAATAATTAAATATATACTACATATTGATCGAATTATATGTACCTATAACTTACCCACCAAGACCAGTTTTATGCGGAGCTACTACTGTCATACAAATAGTAGCTGCTATAGCTGCATCCATTGCATTACCACCTTTTCGTAAAATTTTAGTACCAATTTGTGAACAATTTGTATAATCTGTTGCAACTGCACCGTGGATACCAGTTTTATCCTAATATAAGATAACATATTAAATAATGTTTATATTTGATGTAAGATAATTTTTAATAAAAATTTATGTACCTGAGGAGTTCCATTGGTATAAAGTATTTGTAAAATTAAGGTTGTTGTAATAGAAATGCTCAGAATAGTAAAACAACTTATGATAAATTTTAAACCATCTCCACAATACATATTTAATTTATGTTTGTAACTTTTACCCTTTGTCAAAGGGCATTCTTCTGTAGGTCCTTTTAAAATTAACACAATTTAGTGTTTCTTGGTACATATTGGGTTATTAAAATTAATATAAAAAAAAAATTTTATATAAACATTTATTATTTCATTTAATTCAATTATTTAAAAGAATACTCATTTATAATATATAATATACTGTTTTTGAAATACCATATAAAACCATATAAGGTTATGTTAAAAGGTTCGAACGTTAAAAACAATGAAAACAAATTATAAACATAGTACTTACGAGAATTATTGTGGCGCATCTTAAATATTCGCATTAATCTAAGCAACAAACATTAAAGTTAAAAACTACCTTTGATAATATAAAGGTAATATATGTCATGGTTCATTTAACTGTAAATCTGACCTGCTTTTACATTATAATATTCTAAAACTGTTTCTCTTATTTGAAGTAAAGCTTTGAAACATTTCAAAATGTCAATTGATATAGTAGAAATGTTAAAAGAACCGAAGATGGTTACAGTATGTGCACCAATGGTTAGATACAGTAAGTAAGTAATAAAGGTTACATGTTAAATTTAATGTCTGTGTTACTCCTTGTTTAACATATCTTACTTTAACAGATTACAATTCAGATCTTTGGTGCGGCAATATAATTGTGACATTTGTTTTACACCTATGATCTTGGCAGATTCCTTTGTACAATCTGAAAAAGCTAGAGATAATGAATTTTCAACAACTAATGAGGATAAACCAGTAATTGTTCAATTTGCTGCAAAGAATGTGTATGACTTTCTTAATGCAACAGAGATGGTTGCGCCGTGAGTTCTGATTAAAATGTTACATAAAAACATTAATATTAAGTTTTGATTTAACAAGCTTCTTTTGTTAATAGGTATTGCAATGGAGTTGATTTAAATTGTGGTTGCCCTCAGCGTTGGGCATTGAAAGAAGGATATGGAGCAGATTTACTTAAAAAGCCAGATCTTGTGAAGGATTTAGTATATCAAGTGAAAAATCGAATTCCAAATCCTTTCACTGTATCTGTGAAAATACGATTGTTAAAAGATATTCGTAAAACCATTGAGCTTTGTCAAGTTCTTGAAAAGGCAGGAGCTTCATTTCTTACTGTTCATGCTAGAACTCCTGAAATGAGAAATGAACCAATTAATTTAGACAGTTTAAGATTGGTGAAAGATAGTGTGAAACTTCCTATTATCGCAAATGGAGATGTAAAAAACTTAAAAAATGCAGAAAAATTATATATGGAAAGTAATTGTGAAGCAGTGATGGCTGCAAGAGGCATTTTAACAAATCCAGCTCTTTTTTCTGGACATTCTGTTACACCCCTTGATTGTATACAAGATTGGCTTGATATTACATCAGTTATACCTACACAATTTATATGTTTTCATCATCATCTTGTATTTATGCTAGAAAAATTACTCCCTAAAAAGAGCAGAATATTTTTCAATAATTTACAAAATAAAACAGCTGTACTTGAATTTTTAGAAAATACTTATGGTATAAAACCAAATAACAATTCTAAATTATTTGAACCCATTAAATGCAATTTTAAGGTCCCTAATATGAAATGTAATAAATTTATTGCAGAGGATGAAGATGATTTCAATATTAATTTTTTGGAAAATATATTTATAGAGCCATAATTTTACTTACTTGTACTTTAATTAAGACTTATTCAGTGAAAGACTGTCTCATAATTATATCGTTTTGCTATTGATAAATAAATTTGTGAGGAATATCAAAATCAAATCTAATTTCAATTATAAACGACAGATTGCGCTTGAATCTAAGCGCACTAAACTGTAATATTTCATAACCGCGAAAGTTCTAAAGTTCGTTACTGTTAATTTTTTACTGGAAAGAGAAACAGTAACATAGTTAATAAATAAAATGTAAATAACAACATTTACCCTTTTTCTACAAAGAGATGATGAATTTTGAGCTGGACTTACATGATTTTTGGTTACTAATACAAGATGGTAATGTTTCATAAAATTCATTGTAAACTTTATTATTATTTAAGTTAATTATATTTTTCAATTAAAAACTTAACTGTATTACTATTAAAATATTGTAATAGTTATTTTAATAAACGTAACCTCAATGTGTTTTTAACTTTTGATATTTATAAGTGAATACATTTAAAACAGTAGCAAGATTGTTATTGTAATTATCAGTTTTGTGATATTTATGTATTTGTTGTTACATGTAAGATTCGATCCTTGGCTCCTAGTCAGAAAGGTAAACGTCCACTTCTTACTGACATATCCAACAGTGTAGCTTTGTCTCCAAATGTGCCACAAGTACATCATGCGAAAAAAAAAATTTGCCGTAACATCAAAGATGTACAAATACCAGAATACAAAGCAATTACTCTTTCAGCCGATAACATTCAAGCTACACAAGAAGTAATTTCCGAACATGTAGGTATTTTAAACACAAAAATAATAACATTTTAATCTTGTCATATCATTTACATAAACTTGTAATGGAATTTGTAGGAAGAAAGAGTGAAAAAGCTCCTTAGTAAACCATTTAAAATACCTATTCCTGGTTATCAGCTATCAGGTCGTACTTTAGGAACACGTTTATCTGGCCCACGTAGACCTTTACATGATCCTAATGAAGCCAATGCACTTATCGTTTATTCACCACCTGAATTATCTGAACATGAAAGGCTGAAAATAGATCAGTGAGTATAAAATGTTTAAAATCTTCCTTTATTTTTTATGAATGTAATATATTTATATTTCAGATCAAAGCAACTTGTGCATGTAGTCGTAGATCCTTTATTAGGTAATATTTTAAGACCTCATCAACGAGAAGGTGTGAAGTTTATGTATGAATGTGTAACAGGACAACGTATAGAAGGTGCTTATGGATGTATTATGGCAGATGAAATGGGTCTTGGAAAGACTTTACAATGTATAACTCTCATGTGGACTTTATTAAAACAAGGTAATTTAATATTACTATGTACACAATTTTGTAACATTAAATTAATGCAGCAATTATATTTTGAAGGACCTGAGGCTAAACCACTTATAGAGAAAGCTATTATTGTTGCTCCTAGTTCATTAGTTAAAAATTGGTACAATGAAATATTTAAATGGTTGAAAAACAGAGTTCAGCCATTAGCCATTGATGGTGGAAATAAAGCAGAAATTGATGCAAAACTTACAGGATTTATGAAAACTTATGGCCGTAGATGTGCAAATCCTATTTTAATAATCAGCTATGAAACTTTTCGCTTACATGCACATGTTCTTCATAAAGATGAAGTAGGACTTGTATTATGTGATGAAGGTCACCGCCTAAAAAATTCTGAAAATCAAACATATCAAGCACTTATGAATTTAAAAGCTAAAAGGAGGGTACTACTTAGTGGAACACCTATCCAAAATGATCTCTTAGAATATTTTTCTCTTGTACATTTTGTTAATCAAGGATTATTAGGGACTGCACAAGTATGACAATTAATGATCTGAGATAATTAAATATATTTTCTACAGAAGGATAACTGATATAACTTATATAAAATATTACTTTACAGGAATTTCGAAAAAAGTTTGAAATACCAATTTTACGAGGCCAAGATGCAGCTGCAACGGATACTGAACGCAAACTGGCCCAGGAACGATTAACAGAACTAGTGACCCTCGTTAATAAATGTCTTATCAGACGTACTAGTGCTTTACTTTCTAAATACTTACCTTTAAAATACGAACTAGTCGTTTGTATAAAAATGGGAAAATTGCAAACTGATCTATATAAAAATTTTATACAAAGCGATAGCATAAAGAAATCAATGGAAGGTTTGTTATATGTGTCTATGAACCTTTCATCTCTTACAAAATTTTCAGTTTTAAGTAATATGTGCTTATTCTTTTTTTTGTAGATAATTCAGAGGGTTCTAAAAAAGGCAGAAGTCTTTCCGCACTTTCGGCCATTACGCTTTTAAAAAAACTGTGCAATCATCCAGATCTAGTTTATGAAAAAATATTAGAACAGTCTGATGGATTTGAAAATGCAGCAAAATTAATGCCACCAAATTATAGTACCAAGTATGTAATATTAAAATCATTTATTATAATAATAAATTATTCTTATTTTTGGAACTGTATTTTCAGAGAAATTTTGCCAGAATTATCTGGGAAATTAATGGTATTAGATTGTCTATTGGCATCGATTAAAACAACGACAAATGACAAAATTGTATTGGTGTCTAATTACACTCAAACTCTAGATTTGTTTGAAAAACTATGTCATAAACGGAGTTATAATTACGTTAGACTTGATGGTACTATGACCATTAAAAAAAGATCAAAAGTAGTAGACAAATTCAATGACGAAAATAGCAATGATTTTATTTTCATGCTTAGTTCTAAAGCTGGTGGTTGTGGATTAAATCTTATTGGTGCAAATCGTCTTGTCATGTTTGATCCTGATTGGAATCCTGCAAACGATGATCAAGCTATGGCTAGAGTTTGGAGGGATGGGCAAAAAAAGCCATGTTTCGTGTATCGTTTTCTTTGCGTATGTATTAACAGTTTTTAATCAATTCTTGGATGTATATGTTATTTATGTATATATTTATATACATCGTAGACTGGTACCATTGAAGAAAAGATTTTTCAAAGACAAGCACACAAAAAAGCATTAAGTTCAACGGTTGTTGATCAAGAAGAAGATGTTGCAAGGCATTTTACATTAAACGATTTAAGAGATTTGTTTAAGTTGGAAGAAAATACTATATCAGATACTCATGCCAAGTAAGTTTAAAATTGAAAGGCTCAATGAGAAAGGGACACGTACCACAATATGTTTGTCATTGTTACTCTCAATTATAAATGTTTATGATTGTATATAATTAATACTTCGTGTTTTGGTATTATTTCAGATTTAAATGTAAAAGGTGTATTAATGGTGTGGAAGTAAAAGGACCACCCGTGCAGTCAGACTGTAATTCAGATTTATCAGATTGGAGACACGCTCATAATCCGCGAAATTTACCAGACATATCATTACGACAATGTTGGTCTAGTGGAATATCCTTTGTTTTTCATCATCGATCGCACGAACAAGTAAAATAAGATTTTGCGAGGTATTCACCTGCATTACAATAAAGAAACTTTTTTTGTACCGCCGCCAGTGTTACTTAGATTTTATTAACGTATAATATTAGGATTTACAAAATTTGTATAAAGCGACATATCAAAATAACTATTTTTGTAATAATTATAATAATATTTATATTTTTTTTGTACAAAGTAGTAGTTAATATTAAAATGTTACAAAAACTAAAAAAAGAATGTTATTGTAAAAGAATTGCACATTAACAAATACATAGAATGAATTCCTATTTTAAATGTTTTCCATCGTTAAAATGTTTTTTACATGTTATTTGTTAAGCAGGTATAACAAATAGTAAGTTTGGAATGGAAAATTTCATCGAAATATAGAAACGTTCAATTATATTTTAACTTTCTAATTCAAAAAGTAGTATATACACATACTGAAATATGAAATTCTATAAAGTTATTGTGTATGTAGTAGGAAATTCTGACGCGCAATGTTTTTAATACGAGCAATACATTCGAAAGCTTGCTTTCAAACGAGTTGCGCGTAAGAAACAAAGGGTCAACAGCAGTGCCGCCGTTAATCTCGTGCAAACGGGGCACTTGCCCCGGACGCTCGATTTAAGGGAATCATATAATGAAATTTCCAAATTTAAACATTTCCAAATTTAAACATTTTTAAATTTAAACATTTTCAAATGATCAAAATTTTAAGCACTACAGAAAGCATCAGTTTTTATGTTGCTAATTGTTAATGGCCCAGTAAATGTTAGTATAATCGGGGTTCTAGAACGAGTAACAACAGCCCTAGTCAACGAAGGCTTCAGGAATTTGCTCCAGATAAACAGAAGCAATAAGAAAAGTGGGGAAGCGAGGGGTAGTCGGAGTGGGAGAAGTTGAATAATGGAGGCAAAAGCACGTGATCGTTCGAGCTGGCTACTGATTGGTCGACAGGGAGCGACTCCGCTTTTCCTCCTGAACCCTTCTTCCGAGGTTTCGTGCAGCTGCCCGCTCAGAATAGTTCCAGATGTGGCCATGTTTAGTTTGATCTTTGAAGTTTTCGCTCATCGTCTCATAACTGATACATTTTTATACAATCTGTTGGCATAGTAATAACGCTCTGTCCGACCATCGTACTTTTCGCCTGCCTGCGACTAGTCTCGTTTCACAAATAACATTATTTACATGTTCTTCTTTTGCCGAGATCAACAATCTCGAACGCGGAAGTAGACGTAAACGCTGTCATCCATCAAGGAGGACAGGCAATCGTGAATTTTCTTATCGAATTAATTAACAAACAGACCCGCGTCTGATCGATTCGTAATTGTCGAATTAATTTGTCGCTCCCTTTCTCTCTCTTTTATCGATAAGAAACAAAAAGAGAGAGTCGTTATCGAATTCACGAGTCGTCAAAGTGGAAGCTACGGTCTTTTTTCTTTCTTTCGTAAAGAAACGTACGCGTATTTCTCATATTCAAAAGTAAAACGTTAATATATGAGCATATCGTTGGTCAGCCATATGCCACGTCAAGCCAGAATGACGTAGCAGTGGTAAGATCGCGCCATTGAACGAAATTACGATAGCCCGAAAAAGGAGAAGCAACGCAGTGAAATACTTCACCGAACGTAAAAGTGCAATAATATATTGGATAAAAAAAAGAATGAGATAGACTTTAGTACGAAAATAGCTCATTGTGTTCAGGCGAGAAGAATATTCGAGAAAGAACCCAGGGGCGTAGTCGAGCCGAAAAAAAGGCGGAAAACGTTAATAAGGTTGATACACGTTCGTTGGGACGCGCACGCGCGCGCAAGAGAGAAAGAGAAACGGAGAGACACACGAAAGATATTCCGTAGGGTAATTTGTGCTCTGTAACGAGTATTTTTCAAAATTTCAAATGCTAGAATTCAGGCACGCGATTATTTCGCAAGCAAAGAACCATCGAGTGTGGTCGCGTCAATCGATCGAATGATCATCGTCGGGCCACAGTGCTATATCATACGGTACAAAACACGATCGATCGGGACAAAACAATGGCATTAGAGAGTGTTTCCGCGGCTGAGACTCTAATCCAAAGGTTTGCCTCCACATTTTTTATTCAAAGACAAAACAGTCGAGATTATTTATGACTCTGAATACCGCTCGCGTTACGTTACACTTTTGATCCCCTCCCCGGAAGCTCCGTGTTAGTCCCACCGCTTTCATTCGATATATAAGTATATTAGTGGCACTGCGGGGGAAAAAAAGGAACCCATTACACGATGTTTGGGTACGACGTAACTTTTTGAAGTGAAACTTCTATGGGCGCGATTCAGCGCAGGAGAGTTACAGATGCCCGTCTAATCCAAAAGTTACGAAAAGTGCAAGCAAGTTCTCACATTTCCAAATTCCAAATCTTCAAATTTCCACTTCCAAATTTTTAAATTTCTCAATTCTCAAATGTCTAAATTTCCAAATTCTAAAATCTCCCATATGTTCACATCCCTAAATTTATAAATTTGGAAATTTTCTGAATTTCCTCCTTCCAAACGCCTGAATTTCCATATCTCCAAATTTATATTCACAATAAGTACAGAAGTTTCACTTCTAACGCGCGTAACGACCACGCATACCATTTTTTCATACGTTCGTTATGATTCTTCGTTGCTCTGAAATTGTTAATCATCTGCTCTGAAATTACAGGATTATTTTGATATTTTAATGCTTTGACCCATTCTTGTGGTTCAAGGTCATTTTGACTTTAAATTGTCGAACCTATTTGAAGAATACGTTCGACGCGTTTATGAACATATAGTCGGTTGCGAAAGTAATTAAGACACTCTAAGGTGGTTGTATCGAAAACATACTCTTATTACGAAATTGCTATAAAATTTAATTGGATATAAAACAGAACAACTTTATTTGAAATAACGAATCAAAAGACTTACATTTTTTTTAAGATGCTATAAAATCAATTTACTGCAAAACAGTAAAAAAGACCTTTTATGTGGCTTCTCAAAAAAATTGCAAGTAGTTTGGTTAAATTTTGAAAAGCTGTTGTGTTTTAAAACGTGTCCAAATATTTTTGCGACCGGCTGTAAAGTAATAAGTAAATGAATGAAATTTCAATGTATAAAACTACATAGATTTATTATTGTATTTATATTTTTTGGATTGCGAGCATCGAAGAATTATTGATACAAATTTATTTTACAAATGAGAATGGTGAAATTCATCTTTGTGCACCGTTCGTGTTAAATTGACCCGAAATAAAAATGTAATATTGAAACATTTTTAACGCAACATATACTGATTTTTCTTAAGGTTTTTTAATACTATATATTTTTCGAGTAAAGTATTATTTGATTCCGTTTCAAGCGAGACACATGAACCGAATGATACAAGTACGATAAAGAAGTTGAACGCTGCACAAGGGTTAAAAAAAACATGCACGGGATCTTCGGGGAGTAAGACGTTCCTATATACATACACATTCTCGGTTTCGCATACGACATATTTACACAACACTCAAAGACTCCACATATGCTACATGTAGTATGTCGTAACGTACATTCGAGTGTAACGTAGACTTCCTTTAGGTAAAGCTAGTGTAGGAGGAGGATCCTCCTATCATTTGCCTTACATTTTGGGGATTAGATATGAAAAGTTGAAATTTTTAAATTTTCAAATTCACAAATTTCTAAATCCCCTAATTTAACCTCTGAATTTCCCTAATTTTCCAAATCTTCAAATTTTTAATGTGTGAATTTGAAAATTTCTGATCTTGAAAGTTTGTCAACCAAATATCAAGTAGTGGGATCTTTTACTACCCGTGTTACCATTTTCTTTGAGGAAGTCTACAATGCTCGTTGGTATACACACATACAACTGTAATTATGTACATACATATGTACGTGAATGAACGAGACAGACGAGGACTTCCACACGAAGAAATTTCGACGCTACTGTATCAAAAAGATGTTGCTCACCCTGTTAACAATGCTGTAACGATGACAATATGAGATATGCTACGAAATAATGTGATTTGATGTTGATGCTATTATGTTGATGATGATTTATGATAGTTATAATGATGCTAATGATGAACGCAGTTCGTGGGTAAGGCAATTCCAACATATTTATTTTTCCTATACGATGTGCAGGTGATGCATTTTGCTGTGCTAATTTAACAATTTTTAGCGGCTGCAACTTATCAGTTACGTTATATTCATTTTAAAGGTGGAAATAATTACATGCTTTATATTACACGAATATTCCTTTCTCTACATTGTATTACGCTTTTTACATTGTGCGACTTAACGTTCGAACACGATTTTACATGTTCCTGGTAAATACTTCTTTCACGATCGATTTCGACGAGAAACGAATTATATTAATAGAGAACATGATTATTTTAAGCATATACGATGTTAACTATATTTCAAAGTTGCATCGATCGAGGCCTACTGTGCTACGTGTCGTTGGTACTCGAAGTAAGCTAATGTTTTTAGGTCAAGTAGTACGGAGAACTCCTTTCAGCTATACTCTGCTCGACCAAAGTTCGATGTTCCTTCAATCAACGTACAAACCTATGACTGATAATGCCCTTGATTACTCCTACGAGTATAGCTCGATATTTCTATGAAAACTTCTTGTTTCAGTTCAACAAAGAAATGCATTTTGCGTTCTTTACTGAATTATAAATAATGATGATGAAAATGTAGAAATAAAAGCGTTAATAATTTTGTTTTTATAGATCAAATGGATAAAAAATTTGATTATAAAAAGTATACAGAATTTATAAATATATTATGATGAATATTTAGAAATATGTAGTTCCTTTTTGAAGTTGAGATTTTTAATTAAAATTAAGACTTAATTGTGTATTTCATTCTTTTGTAATACACAATTACTATCAAATACAATTCCTACTTCTAACTTTCAAAATGTAAATTTAATATATTTTTGGAACATGTACAATTTCATGATCTTTTGTCATATTTTTTATGTTATATCTCAAAAGTAATGTATACAAATGAAGCAGTATTATGAAACCCTGTCAAATATTTATTTGTTAAAATATGAAAATTAACATAAACAATTTGTCATCGTTACAGACATTAGATTTTTCACTTCAACACTTTATTGAAAACAGTTATGTAATACTACATGCAAAAATTATAATGAAATCACATAACTTACAAACATATGACTTTTAATTTTTGTCATAATTCTTTCTATCTAATAATATATGTGTAATGTATGTGTAGCACCAATGACGATGATTTGGAAGATGGAGAAATTCCATCTGACGAAGATGATGAACCTGTACCACCGCCAACAAATGATGATGCAACTAAAAATGTTTCAAAGACAGAGATATCAAAACCTAAAACCTTTGATTCTAAGTTTAATAAAAATAAGAAATCAAGCGTTCAAGGAAGTAGCAAGCATGATAGATTTTTAAAATATAAAAGTCCAACTGAGGATTGGGCTGGGGATGTTGAGAAAGCGATTAAAGCACACTTAGAAGAAGATAATAATAGGAATCAAGATGCTAAATCTAAAAGTAAAAATAACAGAAGTAAGAGTAGAAAAAGAACACGCGAAGAAAGAGAAGAGGATCGTAATAAAGATCAAAAGGTTTACAGGTTTATCATTCGTTGATAGTTCAAATAAAATTAACTCGTACAATGTTTTATATAAAAGAGGTTTATTAAATAAATTCATTAAATATAACTGGTTTACAGAGACGAAAGGTGAGTGATGATGAAAACATTAATGAAGATGAAGATGAAATGTTATTCGTTAGAGGTGCTTCACCTGTTAGGAAGGATTCTCAAGAGAATAATTCTCCAAGACATACAAATGAACATGAAAATTTTGATAGTAATTCAGATTATGATGAAAGACCCAGTGTTAATCGACATAGAGATAATGATAACAAACGTAGCAATACAAGAGGAGGTGTAGGTGGAGGAGGTACAATGAAATATTAATTAATGCACTTCGATTTTTAATATAAAAATTTAAAAATGTATAATTGATAATAATTTTATAATAATAGGACGTAGAGGTGGTAAAAATGAACGCGGCGGTAAGAATAAAGCTCGCGGACAAATGCGAAATGATAGGAATGGACGACGGAATCAAAACAATGATCACAATCAAGATCCAGATGCTATTTGTGTTTATTATATGCAAGGGAAATGTCATAGAGGTGATGATTGCCCCTTTTCACATAATGCTTTACCACCTAGAAAAATGGAATTATGCAAATTTTATCTCATGGACTGCTGTGCAAAAAGAGACAAATGTCTTTACATGCATCATGATTTTCCATGTAAATTTTTCCACACAGGATTAAAATGTAATCAAGGAGAAAATTGTAAATTTTCTCATCAACCTTTAAACGAACAGGTAATTACAATGTTGCTATTTTTATTTAATCATTTAGCTAATAAACTTTGCTACAACCTTAATTGGTTTTGTAAAAAAGTTGTATCTAAACATTCTTTTCATTTTAGGTGAAAGGAATTTTATTAAAACATCTTGAAACAGCTCCAAAAGAAATTCTTGGGGATTTTCCACGTTTAAGTAGGGAAGGAGCAATGTTAATGATAAATAATACAGCAAGAACATTAGCACAGGGTCAAGAAACGACGAATCAAAAGATTCCGAGTCTTTTTGAATTGAATGTGCCCGCACCAACTACTACTACGGAAAAAATTATTGAAAAAGAAGAGAAAGGTATTGAATAGCATAATCACATGTACTTTATATAAAGTTATAATAGAAAGCATAAATATATGTAGAATTAAAAAATGTGGCGTCAATATATTGCCACAAATATGTTATTAATAAATATAAAACTTTTATGTACAGAGGACCTAACACCTCAGCAAAAGAATGTTAGGGAAAGAAAACCATCTGGCAAGAAAACTCGATGGGGTTCGGACGAAGATCGAGTTCCATACGAACAAATTATGTTATTGCAGTCAGCCAATGACTTCGGTTTGCAGCTTCCTAATGTTGCGCTAGGTTTAGCGACTCAGCAGCAGTTACAATCAAAAACATTAATGCCACGAACCATGCCAAACATGGATTTCTATACTGAAAGTAATAATCCTGAATCAAATAAAATTAATTTAAACAAATTACGAGATAGGGAAGATTTTACAAAAGATGTAGAAGAGGATGAAATTTTGGAACAGGTATAATTGCAATTTTATTTTCTATCTCTGATTTTCATTGAAAATTACGGTATCTTTTTGGTAACTTTCAGGCGAAAAAGAAAGGAACTTCAATAATTGAAAATTCAAAAGATGTTGATTTAAGACAATTGTTAAAAACTTCGAAAAAACCACCACCTGTTGTTAGCATAGCTGACGAAGTGGCAAATCTTACTAAATCCAAATTTGACGAAGAAAGCGATCAGGACGAAGAAACAGACCTCGTCATAGAAATGCCAACTGAAGAAGAGGACAAACAAAAAGATAAAAGTATAGATCAAGAAGGTAGAATTATTTTTTACCATTGTTGAATGTTATATTCGATAATTAATGTATTATGTAATAACTAGAGACTTAGAGTTATATTCAAGATTTTTAAATGAAACTTTATATAATTAGAAAATCGTTCAAATTACAGAAACGAATACCATTAATGAAGAAGGTAACAATCAAGACAGTTTACAATCGCGTTCAGAAGAACAGGAAGTACCAGCACATTTACCGAAAAAGGCACAAGAATTATTTATGCGTATTCAACAACAACAGAGAGCAGCTCAAGACAGCTTTAAAAATATAGAAAACGAATGTTCGACACGAAATACAGATCAAATTTTAGAGGATTGGTATTCAGATGACGAAGATGATGACGATGACGACGAAGGTGGAAATCTTACAATAGTACTTTCTAATAAAGATAACTCGAAAGACGAAAATGAATCCACAGAAAAAGTACAGAACATTGCGAACAAAGAAGAATTTCGGTCTACAACTTCTGCACCCACCATACCTCAACCAGCAGCTATCGTGGACAAACTCGGAGATCTAAGTAAGATTGATATTAGCGCTGAAGTATCAAAATTACTGTCTTCGCTTAAAGCACACAGTTCACCAAGTGGTAAGTGCACTCAACAAACAGCGCAAGATTATGGTTCGAAAATTAAATCTACCTCCCCGGATAGAGTATTATCAGAAGAATCCAATGCTCACGATAAAATGAGTGTTCCTAATATGTTTAATGCTTCAAGTCAACTACCCAAAATCGAAAATGAAATGTCGAGTCCACATTCTTCGCCTGGAACAAGTTCAGCGCCTATATCTAGAGATCCTCGCATGTCTAGAGACCCTAGACAACGTAGAGACGAACAAAAATCAAATAGTCCGAGTCGGATAGAAAGTAAAAAGGAATCCAAGCATCTTAGATTAGAGACAAGTATCTACAGTTCTGGCATTACTGCGAGCGATACTAGCATGGATACGGATCTTCGAACCAAAACAGATCAGGATCTTAGAAGAAAAGATATGGATTTCAGACAACAGTTTCAAACCACATTTGGTGACACTGATCTTCGGGTTGTCGGTGCAGGATTCACAGATTCGTCCACTAAATCAGATGTTGATTTGCGACAGATGTTAAGTTTACCGTTTAAACCCGCACCATCACATGTACCTTGCACAGAAATAGATGCAAGTATTTCTTCGCATCCTCCTATGACGTACAAAGTGTACGTCGTTGATATACCAAGGCCCGATTATACAGGTCTCAAACTTACTAAAAATGATGCTCAAGTGAAATACGATCCACGTCTGAGAAAAATCTTTAGAATAGGTAAGGTTGAATTAGCTGATTCTCCGATGTCTCCGCCTCCAGTTAAGCCAGATACTCCGAAGTCACCGCCGCAGGTTCGATCTGATCCGCGTCGAAAAGCTCTTGAGGCTTCCAGTTTAACTTCTCAAAATATTAATGCTTCCATGATGAAAGGTGTACAGCAATCACCGTTGGAAATGTCAAATATGGGAATGGGACCTGGTGGAATACCTGTTCCTCAGGGTCTACCTGGCTCGCAAAATATGCAAGGAGGGCAAGGTATAATCCATATGGGTCCAAATCCAATGCTTGGAAATATGGGTCCAATGGGTCCTATGATGAATGCACCTATAGGTCCTCAAAATATGCCACCAATGAATATGTCAGGAATGTCTAATATGCCTCCAGGAATGGCCATTAATGGACCAGTTGTGCCTCAAGGTCAAATGAATTTTGATCCACGTTTTAATGTTCAACGTAACAATGGCGCTGGACTTCTGGGTCCAGCACCTGGCGTAGGCTTTGGTCCAGACGTTAATCCCCCATACGAAGGTGCACCTACCTACTCGGGTGGTAATTTTAACAACTTTGGTCCGGGTCCAGGTCCAGTACCTCCAGATTCCAATATGATGGGATTTAGTCCGAATGGTCCAAATCCAAGCTTTGGAATGGAAGGGCCAGAGTGGAATGGAACAAGTCAGAATAGACGTGGTGGTAAAATTAGACGACGAAATCGAAATAGGACCAATATTGTGACTAATAATTAATGCAAAAAGTAATTTTGAGTAGGTACATAAGTGAAGTACCTGGTGATAATCCTCATTCTAATTTAAATTTGTACAGCATGCATTGATATAATGCATTCATTTGTGCGGTCCAGATAATTGTTTCGATCGTGTCAATTGTACATGGTGTCAAATGCTCGCTAGTGATTAAATAGTAAATTAAAAGTTTTAAGGTATTAAAAATATTAAAAATTGTACATGAACACACACATACATACACACACACACATACACATGTTTTCAAGCATTTCTTATAAAATACACATACCAATGAATGGTGTGAATAATGCTCATAATCACGCGACGTTCTATATTTTATTTAAAAATATAAAGGATATTCTACATGAGAAATATACAAAATGACATTTATTACTCTATAGAATAATAGTTCAAGAAATTTTCGGCGAGAATACGTATCTGTATATATTGAATATCTTCATTCATTTGAAAAGACATTTAATACATAAAATGCGACAAATGAAAATCATTAATTATACTGATTGATTTATATCTTTTTTTATGTCTTCCATGTATAATACGTGACACAAATATATATGTATATGATTCATGTGTACGCGGTAGTTTTGGCTTTTAGAACAGACATGAATTTTATTAAATTATGTTGAAACGATATAAGGAACAGTATAACTTGTTCAACTATTAAATGGCTTAAGGCCTATTATTGAAAACTAAAACACCAATGAAATTATGGTACATAACTTAATATGAAAATGCAATATTTTGTAAAGTTACTGTATTTATAAGAACTTTGAAAATAATTGTATATGAAAATACTTTTTTACTTGCATTAAAATTTGAGAGGTATAGGTGAATATATGTATAAAATCTTCCATTTGAAAATTGGTAAACGTTGCAACTGCAAAATATTTGAATTGATGTGAATCCTTTAATTTAAGTTTTACATTACTAAGCAAATTTTCATCTAGTAAGTACAGTTATTAGTTTCATGGTATAACCAATTGTTCCACATTGATATTAAATATACTTACCTATTAAGAATACTTCCTCTTTGAAAAATAATATTAGAAATGGATTGTACACTTAAATTTAAAGATTGTTTAGTCATTATCCAGTGTTAATCTATAAATATTTTTTTTATTCTTATGATGCTAAAAAATAAAACTACATTCACGAGAAACAAAGTTTACTATTATATAGTAAAACTTCTGTATAGTACTATCATTAATTCTAAGATGATTTTGTATTGTTCAATGTAAATAATGCACTATTTCTTTAATGCACTTTTTAAAACACAAATCTTTTAAATATGGATATAAAAATGACAAATTTATATAATAATTAAGCTCTATAAGAAGTTGTACTTTGATTCAACTGTAACTCATTGTTACATATTCTTATTAAATTATTATTATTATTATTATTATTATTGTCAAGCAATAATAATTATAATTTAAAACATTTTTCATTAATGTACAATAGAACTTAGAGGATCAGCTCTTATGGCTGATAGATCCAAACGTGCATCCATCTCATCATCCAATTCTCCTACAATTGCCCTAAAAATAAGAAAAGAAGATACTAACACAACTGCTTCTCATTTCATTCTTAAGAACTTTTTTGTTATCTAGCAATAATAATTTTATTTTTTCATGATTTATATTTAATAGAATTGAAGAAACAATATAAATATTTCTAAGATTAAAGACAGAAATGAAACTATACATATAGTAACATATTTTTTTACACTATATTTATGTAATTTCATAAACTATAAAAATAAGAAAAACGTAAGTTATTTTTTATTCCTATATTTTAATACACCTATTCAATGCTATGTATAATAGTACTATAGTAAAACAGACACCGTCATTTTTGAAAAGCAACAAATTTGTATATGTGTGAACGTATCAGAATACTTATAAACAGTTATTATAAAACCCAGTGATTATTTACAAAAAAACAAATACATTTTGTATGTATATAATTAGAAAATAGTGAATTAAATTCAATTACTTACACGTTATCACCTCTAATGATATGTAAACCTAATACAACTTGTTCTACACCTTGCGTTGTACTATAAACACGCTCATGTGATTCATCCAATATTATATTAATGGTTTGATCAAAGCCTTTTAACGTACCCTAAAAATATTAATACATGAATTAGATATAACAATTATGTTAAATAAATAACAATTATCTGCACACTGAAAATCATACACTTACGATAAAATTTCTGCCATCAGAAGTGATAATAGAAACTGTATCTATGAATTACTAAGGATAAAAGGGCAAATAAAATTCAGAATAAGTAAACATGAGAGTTAGTAAAGGATACGATTCACGTAACTTTCTAAACCTGACGCCATAATCTTAATTAATAGTTGTTCATTAAAATAATTCTTACATAAAAATATATTTCAACATTTGTAATAACAACACAGGTTAACTACAAGCGTGTATTTACTACTCTATAAATATACACTATACTCAATCGTTTTTTAAACAAAAATTACAGTAAGAATCCTGCAACGATTAAGGACTAAATTATTTTCAATTAACATTAGACGTTTGTTTAACTTTATAATCAACTTATTTCGAATAACAACAAATTCATAAGTAAGCAATTAGAATTGAAACATAAAATAAATGACACTTAAGATTACGAACATCATGATGTATTTGAGATAGAATTGTAAAATGAAATCAATCAGTATATTATAGTATCGTTTATAACTTTAAATGTAATGGATTAAAAATTAAATTAACTAAAATAATAGATATAACAAATTAAAAGTTTTTAATCTGTAAAAATAGCTTAAATGTCACGTAAGATGTCTCGTCATATATACGATGCCCATCTTAATACATCTATTCAGTGGTTACATAGAACAACATGGACATTCAAACAACAAATACTAGAAGAAAAATATTAAATCATGTAGTCTGTAGCATTTTAATAGAATGTGGTTATGATACCTGCGAAAAACAAGCCTTAGAAACTCTTACAGAAATGCTACAGTCTTGTATGTATTTAAATCGAATTCAATACTCTTAACCTCTTAGTATTAAAAATGTATATATTTTTGTAATATTCCGTTTATAATAATTATTATTGCTTACTATTAATTTGTATTCTTAGACAAATGTTTTCTTGCTACTATTTCAACCAAAGGAAGAAGCATTTGTTATGTTTATATATTGTTGATTATGTATATCAATAATATTTTGATACATGTATTGATCTTAAAAATTAACAAATATTTTGATTGTTATGATATGAGAAAATTGATATATTTCATAATTTCTGTTTAAATTTTTATTTTAATTTTTTACAGTTATTGTAGAAGTTGGTGAATCTGCAAGAAATTATTGTGAACTTTCTGGTAGGACAGAGCCACTAATTGCTGATATTATAGTAGCATTAATAAGTATGGGTATAAAGTTAGACAATTTGGAAAATTATGGTAAAAGACCAAATAGAACAGTATTACCACCGCTTCAGCAACAAACTCAATCGAAGCAGTTAAATATTTTACAGGCTGGTGTAAAGCAAGGTCATCCGGCTCATATACCAAGTCATCTACCACCTTTTCCTGATCCACATGCTTACATCAGAACACCGGTATAATTATCAAAATTAAGTCATATTTACATATAAAACATTAATGCAATTGATATATTTGTTGATATTTTTAGTTTGTCTACAATATTTATTATACTCACATACCTTACTTGTAAACAGACGCATAAACAACCAGTAACAGAGTACGAAGCAATAAGAGAAAAAGCAGCCACTCAGAAACGTGATATCGAAAGAGCTTTGACAAGGTTTATTGCAAAAACAGGAGAGACACATAGTTTATTTTTAACAGATGATAATAGTATGTTTCCATGTAAGTAATTGCTACTATGCATGAATGGTATACATTCATAACATTAAGGAGTTTATATTTGCAGTAATATCGTGTAAACCACAATTTCCTAGTTACCTTTCTGCATTACTTCCACAAGATCAAATATTTGAAGCAGAACAAGATTTTCAGTTTGAACCAAGTCCAGTTAAAAAGAAGAAAGAACAAGACATTGAAGAAACAGAGGAAGGTTCGATTAGATGATAAACAAATATTGACAAACTTAGATTTTGTAAAATTTGTGCAATATTAAGTTTTTTATGATATTCAATGTGGTTATAGGTATAAAAGGACAAAATGAGGATAGTGAACAAAATGGAGAAACTACAACGCAACAAGATGCTATAGATAATCCTTATTTGAGGCCAGGAAAAATACCAAAGAATAAAATGCCAGGGGTTACAGTCCCTAGCTTACATCCAATAAAAAGGGATACCCTTGAATAAATATTTTAACAAGATAATACTATTTTTTAATTTTATTCATTCTTAAATCAACACTGTATATAATTTTGTTATAATACAAATTAATCTTTCTTAAACTTTTATATTTTGTATCATATATAATAAAAATTGATGTTTATTATAAATAGTTTTACATATAATTATCTTAGATTATATTAATGAAAGTGATTACTGTTTACATTAATATGTAACCTAAATTTTTTGAGGACATATTAAATTGATTTCGAATATTTGGTTTAACATTGCTTATACTTATGTTATTTTCCAGTATCTTTTATTAATATTGCACGTACATTTAGCACCAGTTTGAAAACATTGAGAATACCTAAAACAACTATATATGTTCTCTAAAAAGGATTATTAGGTAAGAAATACAAAAATATATTTACTTATTATAATATTGCATGTTAATGTCTTCTACGTGTATTTTGCGGCAAATAGCAGCTATTAAAAAATTATACTCTAATTTTTAGTTTGAAAAAATACATTATACTATCCTGGATCCGTATGACATTTTAATAAATGTAGATAAAAATTTGTTCTATTGTGCCGATTTTAGGTCAATATACTGTACCTGTAAAGTACACTTTATTGCAAATACACATAAAAATATATATAGCAAATTGGTAATTTGTATAAGGCATAAGCTTTGTCATCTCTATTTAATTTCTATTTTTAATTGAATCATGAGAGACAGTGGCTTTAAATAGTCTTATTTAAGTATTCCCTTGAATATGTCATCTAAAAATATTTTTGAATTATAATTTACCAATTGAGATATGTCTCTCATCTTGTGTAAAATATCTCTAATATTAGTCACTAGCTCCTTTTTTATGTTATAAACTATATTTTATATATAATGAACATGTAGTTTGTCAGAGTATATGCAAGTATAAATTATCATATAATTACGTTTATCCTTATTAAATAGTTATAAGAATACAATTCAGATATTTAAAATGGATTTACTTATTTTTACACATACAGGTAAACAAAATTAAAAATGTTAAGAATTATCGGTTGTTAATTAACTCAATAAAGGGTTAATTTGTAATAAACTGAATAAATATTATTTAGACTGAAAAACGTTTCTCAAATCTTTCAAACATAATTTATGAAATATTAAATCAATTTTAAATACTTGATTGCTGTCCCTTATTAGAACACTTTCTTGAAAGGTATTACAGTGAAATATCATTACTCATAATAATGAGAGAGCACCACTATGGTGTATGAAAGTTCGTATAAAGAAAAATTCGCTCAATGGGCCATATAAAAAAGATCATATTGTGAGACTTCATTGTATATAGAACCAATTAATCTAAATGTAATCTAATATTAGGAAGTCTTACTTATCTGTTTTAGATCACTTTTCTTACTGCAACCTCTCATTTAGTATTGATACCAAGGTTGACGTCGCACCCAACGTAACTTCATGCCAGACGCAGTGCGTATTTTGATGCTTGCACATTCTGCTGCACGAACTGTTTCTTTCACACTCTGCATGAGGTTTTGAGCATTTCCAACAAGCATGTCTGTTGCTTCTTGATCTTCTTCTGTACCTATATATTTTAAACATGGATTAAATGTTGAATAATTCTTAATGTCAATTAAACAATCCAAATTTTTACGAAATGAAAATGTCTATTTCTATATCTATAAAAAATATACAGTACAGTAGTACAAATGAATGAAGTTGGACAATTTCAATATTTTAAAAATTAGGTGTTCAAATATGTATGTACAAATGTGCTATAATTTTAACCTTCTTTTGTAATTGTAATAAAGGATGCTCGACTACAAAATAAGTTACATGCAGTACATAAGTGCTATTAGTGTTTGGTGTTTAAAAACAACATAAGTAAAAAATGATCATTTAAAAATATCTTAGGTTTATTTTAAACAGATAAGGGAATATGTAAATCATGCATGGAGAAAACTTAAACATATGCTATTACTAATAAAATAAGTATATTATAAATTAATTCCTTTCATTTTAAACTAATTCAAACTAATTTGTCAACATAAGTGAAATGTATCCTATGAGTACATTTTTTGATACATATATACACAATATTAATGTTCACATATCTATGATTATCAATTATATGCACTGTCTAGAATGATTGATACTTATGTTGTAATAAACTTACTGCAGCCAATCAATTCGTCTACACCACGATGAGCAGAGGCATATCAACCGCAAACCGATTAAAGTTTAAATAAGACATCAATAAGCATTAATTTGAAAGAAAGCTTTAAATGTCATGTTTTATAATTGACTAAATATATATCACGTAACTTGTTATTAATTATTTCTTTAAGTTTCTTTTTTAGACTGACTAATTACTAAATGCATTCATAATTTTTACCCCAGGGAAAACTAAAATATGCATGCATCATAATGCAAATGCAAAACTGAAATCTCCCAAAAGTGAAACAAAATAAATGCTAGAGAAAGTGATAAAGACATCAATCATAATTTGTTAGTTTTCTATTTTTACCATAAAGCATCAGCTCTTCCCAGGTGGGGAGCGTCTCTATGTGCAAAAAATGTTGTTAATAACTGTTTCTTCTTTTCAGAAACTTTTAAAATATGAGACTATATTCCCAAGCTTCTATCAATTTTTATTGCTAGTTTGTTTTACCAAGTAGAGAACACATTAATAGAAAAATTTGTTATACGAAATAATTTATATACTGTACCTTGGGCACCTAACATTGTTGCTTTAACAGTTGATAAAATCTTTAATTGTGTACCTATAGTAGGTATACGTTCGCAAACTTGAAGAAGATTCTAAAAGAAACAGTTAAAAAATTATTAAAATCCGTTCGTATAAGATATAATGCATTATCTTATAGAAAAAATGTACATACTGTACGTATACGTTTGTCTGTACATTCCCTAGCAAGTTCTTTAGCCAAGCGAGTCACTTCTTGAGAAGCTTCTGCAATGGCTTTGGCACAAGCGATCAGATCCCTTTTATTACCACCTTCTCCTCGAACCAAGCCCGATAATCTTCCCATTAAAATAGCCATTTTCTTTGCAGCAGCAATAATTTCATTATCTTTACTGGACCATTGTCGTACTTCTTGATGCAATCCATGGGCAGCCATCTAAAAATGGTACCATTATAATATTATGAATTTCTGTTTTACAGAAGTTTAGCACGTTAACAGTGGTTTAGTACTTTAGGACTTTGGAAAACGCTGTTGTGAGATATATTTATTTCGTATTACCGAATAGAAAAGTTCTCAAAAAAATGACTATTGTACATGTACATGATAAAGTATCGAAAAATAGATTTAATGTACCATTATAGGTTGATTAGGTTGCGGTGCATGCATAAACATTTCATCCTCGTCATCCGTTTCTGGCGGTGGTGGACGTGGAGGTGGAACATCTCCACCAGGCAGAGGTGGGCGCGGCGGCGCAATTTCTAAAATAAAATTAAAGGTATACAATAATTACCTGATTACTTATGGAAATATAGTAACCTTAAATCTGTTAATCCAAACAATAAACGTCTTTTCAATACATTCATTATACACAGAAATATTTAACATATCATAAAGATAAGAACAATGCAGAAATATCATAATTACCATCATCATTATTACAATCATAATGATAGCCTTTCATTCACGCAGCATTAAAGATGTAAACACGTATTAATACATTTGAATTATATTTTAATGCAAAACCATCTTAGTATACATGCAATATATAATCACAATAATACATGAATAAAATATATTAATGAAATTAGAGGTATCGTTAAGTTATTTAAAGGTACTGATAACAATGTTAGTATAAAAAATGAAGATTAAAAATCTATATTCTAGTATATAATGGTGTAATAATCCTGATATATTAGGATAACTTCAGTGTCTTATTAAATGATCAAAAAGAATGATAAAATTTGTTCTTTTAGTTTAATATTATACATTCTATGCTGTTGAAAACATAATTTTATTGTTTTTAATATAATATCTTGTATTTTCAAATTTTAATGTTAAAAGAATACTACTTGAAATAATTATATATAAATGCAATACACGCATGCTTTTTTTTCCAGGAATAAACCGAATCTTGAGCATTGAAAATTTAGTTTCAATCCTCAAATGTATTGATCTTAAATTACCTCCATTGTGAATTGATTTTTCTAACTCGTTATCAGAAGCCAGTTCTTGATATAGGAGATCAGGGTTATCTCCTGATAAAAAAAAATTATTTTTATACATAAATATAAAAAAATAATACCTTGGATATTTATATTCTTACTTCGAGACAATATATAAGAAATCTCATTGAAGCAAAGGAGTAAGTTAAAAACATAATTTAATTGATTTCTTGTCAAGTAATAGTAAATACCTTCACGCGCCCATTTAGGTAATGGACTGATAGAACGTTGTTGAGATTTATTTGTGTTCAGACTAGGGCTCATAACACGTAAATTGCTTGGCGATGGTTGATTTCTTAAAGGCTCACCAACTGGTATTTAAAGAAATATTCAGGAATATTCAAACTTTTCATTAGAATTATAAAACAAAATAATATAATGACGTTATACTGATACGAATCTAATATTATATCCGATTGTTCATTATTATTTTTTATTTTTATGAATTTAATGAATCGATAAAAGTAGTACTTCACTACTACACTATTGTAATCCATCATGCATAAATTATCTTTACGCAAATTTATAGTACCTTTATCTGTGAAGTAATTATATTGACGGCTTGGCAATTGTTCGTCTGTAAGAAATATTGAAGACTTTTATATTAGAAATGTGTAGAGGTTTTATCATATTGTAAAAGAGCCTTTAAATTATAAAAAATAAATATAATATTCAGTATTAATGAATACTTCTGCATTTAAAGTATTGAACATCTATTTGTACAGATACTTATATATGTATAGTGTGCAACCCTCGTAGAACGAAAACTGTAATACATAAAAATAAATAATTTATATGCTCACCATCATTAAGATGTAACTGCGACACCTCTGGTGGAGGTATTAAATCTGGTTGAACAATGATGGCCTTACGAACTTGACCGACATTAGATAATAGCTGTAAAATACAAATATCATTGCAATGGCACAATGAAGGTAATTAAAACTATAAATACAATTGTTATGTTACTTACTGCACGATTACTTTCCCTCCAACGAGAAACTGCGTTACTATCGTTAATGTTAATTGCAACTAACTTAGCATCTTGAACCATTGGAGCAACGCCTAAACAAAAGTTGTTTTTACAATATTTGTATTAATTAAATATTTATTATTTACATATTACTCACTATTTTGAAGTATATCTGTAGCCTGATTTACTCTCTGAATAAATGTAGGATCTTCACTATTATCACTTTCCTGTTTCGCAACAAGTATCACTCTGTTAGCCAATCTAGCAATGGCAGCTGTATTATCGACCATCTTTTGCGGATGACTTTTTGCAATAGCCTCTTCACACAGAAACGAATGTTTTTGCATTTGTTCTTCGGAAGTTCTAATAAAATCACCGCTATCGGTTGCTTCATCACATAATGTTCGTGCTCTCTGCATTGTTTCCGCGTACTGTTGTCGTAAATTTTCAAAATGTTCATCCGCTGCTTTGCTATCTGCATAAGTCATTCGAATTCGTCCAGCATTAATTAATTGTGGTGTTAAAGATTCAACCTGGGATGCGCTCGCGGTCAGTGCTTCTGCCAGTTTTTTGTTTCCTCCGCTTCCTAAAATTCAGAAAAAAGTAATCTGAAAACATGAAACAGTTTTACTATCATAATATTAATATGTGTACTTACCACCAGCAGCGACCATTCTAGCCGTCTTTGCTGCTCTATTTGAGAATGTCTGAAGAGCATGCGTTTTATCGTTGAAATTTTGATCACGCCCTGGTGTACCCTGTGGAGCTAATACAGCATCTGTAAACTGCTTCAAAGGTGTTGTGATATCGATGAAGTCTTCAACCACTCTTGACACGACGGCTTGCTGTATTCTATTTTTCAGCTCATAAAGTTTATGAGATAGTTGGCGAGCAATCTCTTGAGCACGAGGAGTGTTTCCTTGACCATGGGCACATAAGTCTCCCAGTTGATGAGACAGATTGTCAACTTCATCGCACAATTGTAAAATTTCTGCTTTGTGTATGCCTGGTAAACCCTCAGCAACCTAATGTTTAGAGTATAAACCAACTGATAAACATGAGAAAGATTAGAAGATTGTCGTATGCAGAAATCTTGATACCATCGATATACGTAAATCACGTTATATTTTAAAATCAAATATTTAGAATGTTACATGTAACTTACGTTTGCTACATGTTGTTGATTCTTTCCGTTCGCGGCATTTAATTGTTAAAAGTAAATAATATATCTTTATACAACTAATCATTTTCAGTATACTATACCTTTTTTCCTTCATGAATAATCAAAGCTATAGCCCTTTGGCCAAGTCCTTTGTCGTCGTGCTGTGGATTAAGTAGCCACTTATTAGCTTGTTCTAAACGGCCAGCAACTGTATGAGCAGTTTGCGTGGTTCCAGATTTATCCGCAGCTACTATGGCAGACGCGATAGCGCTACGAAGTTCGTTTGTTTTTTCTTTTATGCCACGTGCTAAAGCTTCTGCTTGAGGTGTAGTTCCTGTAAGGACATATTAAAATTTTAAACGATTCAGATATAAGATATATTATTACTTTATATAAGAATAATATAAACTTATATAAACCTTTCTCATTCTGTCTTAGTTCACAAAGAGCATTGGTCATAGTAACAATCTGTGATGTTAATTTCTGTAATGGTTCTGCTTGTGAGGGGGGAAGATATCTCTCTGCCAATCTTTGTGCTTGTTCAACTATTTGACGAAGGCTTTTTTCTCCTACTCCACCACGTAATGCAAGTCCATCATCTAACCAATCATAAGCAGCACGTATTCTAGATTCTATAGCACTCTGTGCTTTTTTTAATACCTAAATATACACATATGAATGAATTAAAATGTATATTTTTTACCAAGTATTTCAATTCTTTTGGTGCAACCTTCACAATACCAAAAAGATTAAACAATACGCACTGTTAACTGATCTGCATCCCACTCCTCTTCATCATATGTTGTCAATTGTAACACTCTAATAATTTCATTTAATTCATCTGACATTCTGCCAGATAGGTAATTACGATTTTCAGCTGCCTCTTCTGCTCCTTTACCTCCTTGAGAGATAATATGAATAAAAATTTTCATGGAGCAGATAAGAATTGGTGCAAGTGTTTTTACCTGTAATCATATTATTAATATTAACAACATCAATGTAATAAAATGAAATCAGTTAATTTAATACTTACTTGCTCCAAACAACGCACAAGAATTTCTCTGTGTACCTGATGAGTTAATTCTTTTTCTCTAGCACTTACTTCTTTTGATACTTTACTGAGACAAGGACTTAAATTTTTAAGAAAATGAACTAGATCTTCCATTGTTTCAATAACTTCTGCTACTGCCAAATAATCTAATACTCTCTTACATTCCCTGATGATTTTACGTACTTCACTTTCATCAAAGCACAATAATAATGAACTAGTGCCTTGAAGAATACCACGTGAACCTTCAATTAATTTTTTCCTGGAAAAAAGGTTAATAAATCATTTTGAAGAATTTGAAACAAAACAGGTTATATTCTATATTCTATTTCAATTACCTAGCTGGTCCAGAATAAGGATCCTGTTTTAACATTGCAGATGCTTCTTCCAGAAGACGTGAAGCTCCTTCTACACGTTGTAAAGCAGCAGGCATATCTTGTTTAAGTAAGGCATCATCAGAAGAATTTATTGTTTCTTTGCCAACCTGTGCATTAATAACAGAGTTTAAGAAAATATATACATCCTTATGTAAACATTTGTTTACTTCTTATTAAAGTTTACCTTTACAAGATTTGCTACCGCCATGCTAACTGCTTGCACAGGTCTACCCAAATCTGGCATTGCATTTCCATCTTCAGCTTCTTCATGTAAAATAACAAGCCTTGAAACCTATATAATATAAATGAAATATTAATATAATTAAAACTTTGTTTAAATTTAATTTATTATTTATATATAATTAAATTATTGTAAAGAATTATAAGTTATGAATTCGTATGTTTATTGACAAAACTTAGAAAATATTTGACATAATCAGTTTATTATTTTATGCATTTAGCTTTGTTACGAAATATCTATCTGACATTAAATATAAAAATTATAAACGTATATTGTTGATTATACATTAACATTGCAAATAAAGTCATTAACATCTACAGAAGGTAGTTCAGTTTGAAGAATATTAGTATTTTTATGTGTGTAATGTGTGGGATGATTTGATGATAAGCAACATCAACATGTCCTTTTTTGGAAACAGCAAGTGATCTCAGATGGTTAACATAAGTTTTTATGAAGCTTAACTGATGAGATTAAGTTTCATGCATCTAAGCTTTCAGACCTACAGATGAATTTAGTATCCTGCCCTATATTTGTAGAATGATGTCATAGTTCTATATAAAGAAACACAAGTCATTTGGCAAATTATAAATTTAATGACTCAGTGATTGATGTTATGAAATGTATATCATAATTTATTCTTTTAACATATATTATAGAAAGATATATCCAACTGTTTTTATTTAATAAACAATCTATTTTGACAAGTATAAAAACCTGTTGTGCACATATGTTAGATTAAATGCATAAAAAATATTTACAGCATATTTTACACGTCTTTTTTTAAATTAATATTGATCAAGTTATTCTTTTTATTAGCGGTATTTTTTATTTACAGGCAAGTAAGAATATAAATCGATGACGTTTTCAAAAACAATATAATGCTCAACATCCCAACATGTATGATGATTGAATAATTATAAAATTAAAGAATAAATGTAATTACCTGCTGTGCGACAGGTTCAAGGATGCTTTCTATAGTTTTTGTATGAAATACTGGCATCTTAATTGCTTCGGACGTAAAAATATAAAAATATCAATTATTAAAATTGTATATTCATGCGATACAAATTTGATCGTGAACTTAACGACAGAGTTGCACGTGAAAACATTAACTGCACTTCAAATAATCAAAAATGATTCACTAAGAAATAATAAGAAACTTAATTCGTACAGCAGCAAGAAAATAATTCGAGCCGTGATGGATCACGATCAAGAATTGGAATTGCCTACTCAAGAAAATCGTATCGATGCATAATACAAAGAAATATAGGGTAACAGTGTAGAGAACTTTCAATGCTGAAATATTACTATAGTCATTTCATGCGTGGTGAAACATCCCTAAATAAATGACATACGTAAACGCATTTGCGACTAGTGACATCAAGTGCATATATACCTAGTAGTTTTCTTATATTGAACACTTCCCACATTATACTTTTTATCATTATTCATACATTATAATCACCGTGTATATGAAGCGAAAATAAAACAATATAGTATTGTTAGTACTAGGGAGCTTTTTGTTGTGCGAAAGAGGTTCGATGCAGTATGATTTCCTAAACAAAATCTTAGATTACTTATTTGTAGGTAATGTTGTACGAATTGTATTGTATTGGTGAATGCTGAACATACAAAATGTGTAAGATTTATAAATTATCAATTAAAAAGCAGATTATATTTACGAATTTTTATTAATTTTATGACTTTAATTAGCAGAGGTTAATGACATAAGTTACATTTTAACTAATAACAATAATATCAATTCACGACAAAAATTATCTCAACGGGGTTCAAAAATTGGTTTATATTTTGTTGGAATAACAGGTAAAAAATGGTAAATAAATAATACTGTTTTTTGGTACATAATACGTATATATTATTTTTTTAGGAGGTATTGCAACAGCTATTAGTATAATATGTATTCCGTTTGTGAGTCCGGCGTTTCGCAAAATATGTTTACCTTATGTACCAGCTACAACACAACAAGTAAAAAATGTATTACAAGGTTTAGAAGGACGTACTGGATCATTAATAGATCTTGGAAGTGGAGATGGACGAATAGTAAATAATTTATCACTATCAATTAAAATACATATTAACAGACTGATACATTATATCATAAATAGGTATTTGCAACAGCAAAAGCTGGATTTAAAGCTCATGGTATTGAATTAAATCCTTGGTTGGTATGGTATTCAAGATTG
Organism: Megachile ligniseca; assembly: GCA_945859555.1. Taxonomy (NCBI): domain Eukaryota; kingdom Metazoa; phylum Arthropoda; class Insecta; order Hymenoptera; family Megachilidae; genus Megachile; species Megachile ligniseca. The sequence goes on along the minus strand of OX243788.1, from coordinate 7,515,772 downwards.
AAAGCTTTATTTACGGGATTATCATCACAGACAACTTTCATAAAGCAAAATTTGTGGAAACATAATCTAAAAAATTATGATAATGTTGTCATATTTGGTGTTGACCAAATGGTAAACTTTGTTTATTTTCCTTTGTATATTATTATCTGCTTATTTAATGTTATTAATGTGTTGAAATTTTTGTAGATGACAGATATTGAAACAAAATTCATGCAAGAGTTACAAAAAGATTGTGTTATAGTTGCTTGTAGATTTCCACTTCCTACCTTAAATGTAATTAAGGTCATAGGTGAAGGAGTTGATACTGTTTGGATATACAAAATTCCAAAAACAATAAAATCAATTAGTTAAGGTATTTAGAATAATTATAGATGTCATTTAATTATAGAATAGTATATAAATTATACTATTATATTTATACATAAACTATGTGTTGTTTTACATAGTTATTTATACTGAAGTAAATAAAGATTCTACTGTGCCATATAAAAAATGAAACATTGATCTATTTGTAACAGTACCAATCTTATATGCATAGATTTAAACAATAAAAGAACATAATGGTTGTTTTCTTGTTACAAAGTATATTTATCCCAAAATATAATTAAATATTAGGAACAAACTGTGAATATAAAAATATAATTCTTAAAAAATATTTGTTGTTCTTATTTGCTCAGTACAGCTTTGATATACTAGTACATCATTTATTACACATACTTTTATTAAAAAATTTGTCTCTTATATAAAATACAACCTTATCAATAATATATAAATATAAATTATTTTTTAATTGTACTATTACTAGTAGGAACACAACTTTGTCTTTTAAAATATTTAGAACAATTTTAAATAAAATATATTCATATTTCTGTGATAAAAAATTGAGCTACTAGATTTAGGAGGCCAAATATTGGTATACTTATATGTAAAAGTACAGAAAATATTGTTAACTTTTGCTGTTCTTTCAAAATTACTAAATATAGCAAACTTGGTAATGTGAAAACATATATAAACCCACTCAAAGCGCCAGTATATCGTATAATTGTACCAATATATGGTACAAAAATGGCAAATAAAATGCATATAGATATTAGAATGATGTTTATGATTATAACACATCCCATATTGTATGTTTTACATAATGATGATAATAATTGAACCCGTAACATGTATGCAAGTAATGGATATACTGTTAATAATTGAAAGAGTAAAACAATACGAGCCCCGACAGTTAAACCGCTCCATTTTTGAAAATTATTTAAAAAGTTCTGTAAAAATAATAATTCTTTTCTTCATATTTTTGCTTTAAAATCAATGCACTTTAAATTTTTGTTTTATATTTTTACTTACATCTTCAATGCATAACTTATTAAGTGGAAAACATATATAAAATAGTACACCAACTATAATATAAGTTAGTGTAACAAGAAGATAAGCTATTGAAAGATCTCTTCCCTAAAACATGAAAATAAAATTATTTAATAACACATTTGATATCAATGAGACAATCAAATTTACTTACGTTTTTACTTTGGTCACGATTGTTTTGCATTATGGTTATAATGATATTGTGAATAAAGAATGAAAGTGCCAACATTCCAGAAAGAGCAGGAAATGAGGATTTCAATATCCAACTATTTTCCCATTCTATTTCATTCATGTTAATGCCCCACGATGTTGATTTAATCAGGACAAACATAATCAAATACATGACTGAGAGGGTTCCTGTGAGATAGACAGAGTTGTCATAATTTGATAGAACAAGATATAAGTCTATAAATCAAAGTCATGTTGTGACCTAAAAAGAATATCAGGTTTGCAAATAATTCACATGCAATAAAGCTACTATTATTATAAAAATCTTTCTCTTACCAAGAGAATTAAATTTTGTAAAGAAAGTGGGACTGTTACAGTTCAAAAATGGAAATATTAATAAACCAAGAAAAATTGGAACTGTCTTATATAAATCCCAAACTGGACCCAAAGCACTGTATGTATAATTATGAGTTACATAATTTGTATTGTTGTAAATAACTTTCTTCAAACACAATACTGTAATTAAAACAAACAATATGCTTATATATACACATGTACAAAGTAGACATTATAAATAAATTAAGTACCTTCTGGTAAATAAGAGGTATTATCAAAGATAGAATATTCAGGTGTTCCAAATGTACTATCTGTGAAAGAATATTTTCTGTAACATGGAATACATAATGAATTAAATAAAAACTAAAAATGTCAATACATATTTACCATATAGAAAATTAACAGAATTGTATAAAAAGTTAGTCATTAATACCCAATAAGCGATAGTTGCACCCAATAAAACTATTACACTAAAACTTTTAGCAATATATTCTGCCCATTTATTAATATATATCCTACATAAATGAGTTACTTCTATGCCTTGATGTCCACCTTAAAAAGTAAATTATTATAACCGATATTTCACAGATGTTTTTAATATAATGTATTAATATTTTTATTGCTATCTCACCATGGTACTTATGTACAAGAAGAAGGCAATAGGCAGTGTATAGACATAAACCACTCATTAAAAGTATAAGGATAATACCAGGAAAGAAACCAGCCATTTCGATACCCCATGGTACTGTTAATAAAGATGAACCTAATATGGTATTCCATATTGAAAACCTACAAAACATGTAATATGTTACTATAATATTAATATATTTATTTTTTAAAATGTTGGAAAATAATATATTTCAAGTGAATGGGTTAGAAAAAATTTCCATTTTTGGAATTGAATTTTGTCTCATAAAAATTAGGGAAGTCCTGCTCTAAATGTTCAACATGTTTCCTTCTCAGGTGTTAGATACGGGCATTGACCTCTCGGATGGTCGTCTGTTGCCCAGGCAACCGTCGGAGCACTAACCCCTTCTAATGTGAATATGTCATGTAGTCGACATAGCCACCCGGTGACTGTTCAAATGTGAGCTACCAGTATTCCAATTATATTAAATTTTCGTTCGTTTTCATATAGTAAAAACATGCGTACACAAAATTTTTGTATGAAATAAAGAAAAACATTTTGATATATATAATATGAAATTATTCACGATATCGCGGTGAAACGTGTGTTTTTAATATATGAAAACGAATGACCAGACGTTCGATTTTTCATGTATAAATAATAGTGAAATTTGATATAAAAGAAAAAACACATAATTTTTACAAGAACAGGTAAGTCTACTTATATAATTTTAGATAAACGAGTTTTAGTAATAATGTAGATATATTTATATAAATCCTTTACACAATGACAAACATTAAATATATTATATTTCTCATACATAGTATTATCTATATTTAAATTTTTTTCCATAAATTAACAAAATATGAATAACATTTAAAGAAATCATTCTTGTCTGATATAGTACACTAAAAAATAAAATGATATGCTATTTATAAACTCAAATAAATATTTACTATTACTTTTTTTATCTTTTTAGATGGGTCACAGGCACAAAAAATTTTTATCTACAAATGGATATTATTTTTTGCATCCTTTCTTGTGATACATACATTTAACATAAGAAGTATAATATGAAGGAAATGATTTATAGCTCAAATGATACACATCGATCTATCACACTCAAAATGCATGTAAGCATTTCTGATGCAAGATTTCATTTTTCTCTCGTCACTATTCTACTAAAAATATGACTGGTATGAGATAACAAAAAATTTATGAATATGATTAGATTTCTGAACACGGTATGAAAGAACTGATCCAAAACCCTTTCTTGACGATAATATAATAGTTGGTAGTAATTTATACTTATTATTCCACTGTGTTAACTTCAATATTACATTTATTATTAGTGGCAAAGTAACAATAACAACCATCTTGTTTTGCTTGTTGAAAATATTAGACACATATTTTTAAATAATACTGTTGAATAAAAAACAGGTATCTTTATTATTACTTACACTGTGACTAAAGAGTTTTGCTTTGGTGTGGAATTTATAGCTTCTTGTTCTAACGAACAAGATACAGATAAAAACTTAGTAATATCATTTAACTGAGACTGTTTGTCATTTGATTCATTACTGAATACCTGATAAACAAAAGGAATAGATTAATCATAGAAAAAGTAGATTGGGTATATTAGCAACATGTAAAATTCTTGTCTATTACTAAGCATTAATGTAACTTTTAAATAAAATTATCCTCATATCATTAACTTAGTGCAATTTGTACACTAAGTCATGAATATGTATCTTTTATCAATTGAAGTAAGAAAAAATAGTCAATTGTAACTATATATGGGGAATGTATATGTTTACAAGCTATTTAATCTTGATACATATAAATATTAGAACAAAACATGTAGTTGAATATTGTTTGTGGTATTCTCACCAGATCAATATTATGAATTTCATAACATCTGTCTTGTATTACATTCAATGAGCAAGATGTGCTTATAGATGAAGCTGTTACTAAAATGTGATCTTCACTAACAGGTGGAGGCCTTTTCAATATTGCAATAGCATTAGAATCAAGACTACAAGTTTCTACGCTACCATACCTATAAACAAATACTCCTAATAAGCAGTGATCAATTAGCAAATTGATTAGCAATTATACTTAATGATAAAGATAACTGTGTTATGTTATTGGTAATAATACTATAAATCAGTGGTGGATAATTTTCAAATTTTTCAATTACAAAATCCAAAATTTCTGTGTTTCTAAATTTACAAATTTAAAAGCTGAAATTTTCATAGATCTCCAACATTTCTACCATGCATAAAGCAGGTACTTAATTAACCCACCACTACTATAAAGTAATACTGATATTAATTGAGTAAATTAATACTTGAAGCAATTATTGCTAGAAGCAGAATCCAAGTTACTGATTTCAGAATCTTGAAATGCCATAGGTTCAATAGTAGAATGAGATCCAGATGAGAGTAAAGGTGCACTTTCGGATCCACTGTCATGTTGTATTGTATTAATATTGCACTTGTTCTTTAATTTATCCATGATTTATTTAATTTATTTCCATACCATGAATAACATCAACAAAAGAATAATGTCCTATTAAAACACAAAATATTTAATTTATATATTTAAATAGCAAACATAAAAAAATTACTTACCTGGTATTGTGTTAATTATTACATATAAGAGTATTTTACAAAAAAAATTTTTAAATTCATTAACATAATGCTTCTAATGAATTCTAGATTATAAAAATTTTGTTTGTATAATTGTTAAGATAATTTAAAACATTACTTGAAATTGTTCAGTTTAATTGCAATTTAGAATGCTGCTTGTTTTTAAAACATAAATTACAATTATTGAATCATTTATAAAATTGAAATTAAGATCTTTAATATTTTGTAAAACATATGCATTGTCACTGTTAACACTCCGGGAAAACTGTTGTTTTAAACAAGTAGACGTCTGTTTTATGAACCCGCATGCTTATATCACACATCCTTGACATAACAAACTCCCTCCACTTCATTTTTCTTTACTAATACTAATTGTCATAATAAGTTCCTATCTTCTACGCTTGCGTATATTTGACTCTTAAATTGATGTTTCCATATTTTCGGGTACTCTTAAAAAAGGCGTGCTTACATACATCAAAGAATACAATATAATTAAAATTTATTTCTTCATTCGAGAAATAGTTGATTCGCCTATGAGTTACGGTCTTCCACAATGCTTTATATTACATGCTCATTCAAAATTCATTATTAATTACAAATGCAGTATATTTACCTAATTTTTACCTAACTTAACTGTATATGTGAACATTCTAGAGAAAGTTAAACTTGTACGCTTCAAATGATAAGACGAGTTCAATTTAGCATTTTTATATTTTTTTTTAGCCGATTTATATTAAACGGAAACTACTACTGAAACCAATAACATGTTGGCGTAAAGTTCTTTTATCATTTAGATTTCCTACTAAATGTTTACGTTCTCTTATCAAAATTGCATTGTAAGAATATTTGCAGTTTGCGGTTTAGAAGATTCATCTTGACAAAGGCTGATATTGTTAGTTCAGTAGTAAAGCGCGGGCGCAATGTTTCAAGATGGTGACCCGTGCCCTTGCGTGTCATTGGTAGACAAAGTTCAGTCTGCTAGCTAGCACCGAGGACGTGTTATGAAATTCTCAAATCTTCGGCTTTTATTGTTGCCTAAGTTAGAATACAAGTAGTTATTCTTTGTTTCAGTTATCTTCGACGTGATTATAATATTTAAGAAATGTCGAGCGTAGTGGCGACAAAAGTTATCGAAACTAAAGTCTACGAGGGCCAAAAGCCGGGTACATCCGGATTACGAAAAGCCGTACGAGTTTTTATGCAAGAACATTACACGGAAAATTTCGTACAAGCAATATTACAAGCTCTTGAAAAACAATTGGTTGGCAGTACGTTAGTCGTGGGTGGCGATGGAAGATATTATGGAAAAGAGGCGGTCGGAAAAATTATCAGAATCGCTGCTGCTAATGGGGTAAGTTAAACGTTATCTATTCATGTTTTTTTTTATTTGAATAGCTGGACGACCGTAATAAAAAAAGATAAGATCGTGCAGATCAGTGGTGGACAAACAATAGCTCGCCGAAAAGTTCATGGGTACGAGCGTGCACGGTGCGTGTAGTGATGAAATGTGTGAAAGAAAGAATAATAACAAGTCCCTACTTCTGACAACTATACAAATACAGCACCGACAGGCTATTACAGTAGATTCCTGTTATATTGCTACCATTTATGTTTTCGGTAGATCAAGTTTCCCTTAGCGGCCTTCATGTACTTCACGTGGCGCCCTCTTCCATTGTAGCTAAGAGAAATTTTGAATTTTGAAATTTAAGTAGTTGGAAATTTGAAATTTGAAAATTTAAGGATTTCAAAATGTAGAGATTTGGAACTGCAAAATTTTTAATCTTACAAACTTGTACATTTCAGCACCCTGTATAAAGGACCTTTTGCTATATTGTTAATTCTATAAATTTTCCACTCCTATCTCTTTGTCCATGACAATATTACAAAAGTCTTCTGCATTCATAAATATCCACATGTGTTACCCTACTTGTATATCTGTAGAATAATAATTGTATTTTATTTTATTGAATGGACATTTTATTTTACATGCATTTTTTACTAGAAACATTATTGAAATTAGGTAAGAAGATTGATTGTTGGACAAAATGGGATATTTTCAACTCCAGCTGTGTCTACTATAATAAGAAAATATAAAACGCAAGGAGGAATTGTTCTGACAGCATCTCATAATCCTGGTGGACCAGATGCTGATTTTGGAATAAAATTTAATTGTGAAAATGGTGGCCCTGCTCCAGATCAAGTTACAAATAAAATTTATGAGATTACCAAATCACTGAAAACTTATAAAATTGCTTCTGATATAAACATAGATATAGATAAGATACAAAGTACTACCATCCAGGTGGATGGAAATCCATTTACAGTAGATGTAATAGATTCTGTGAATGATTATTTAGAACATATGAAAGACATCTTTGACTTTCCAAGTATTAGAAAATTACTTCAAGGAAATAATCCTCCGTTTAAAGTTCTTATTAATGGAATGAATGGAGGTATCTAACAATTATTTTAATTATTCAGAAAGTTTATTCTATATTATAATTATGTATAAATTTACAGTTACAGGACCATATATAAAACGAATATTCAGTAGTGAATTAGGTGTTGATGATTCGAGTATTGTTAATGTAGTTCCATTAGAAAATTTCGGAGGACTTCATCCAGATCCAAATTTAACGTATGCCAAAGATTTAGTAAATGCTGTAAGAGATGGACCGTATGACTTTGGCGCTGCTTTTGATGGGGATGGAGATAGAAATATGGTAAATAAACGTAAAAAAACAGACAAGTATAGAAAATGTATATATTTATGCTTAATATTGTTTTCATAGATATTAGGCAAGAAAGCTTTCTTTGTTACACCTTCTGATTCACTAGCTGTATTAGCTGCTAATTTACATTCAATACCATATTTCAAAAAGACTGGTGTTAAAGGATATGCTAGATCTATGCCTACAGGTGCTGCTGTAGATAGAGTTGCAGCTAAAAATGGCATTAAACTTTATGAAGTACCTACAGGCTGGAAATATTTTGGTAGATATCAACAATTTTTGTTTCATATATTTCTATGTAGTTTTGTAATATATTAACTATGACACTATTAGGTAATTTAATGGATGCTGGTTATCTTTCACTCTGTGGAGAAGAAAGTTTTGGAACTGGCTCTGATCATATCCGTGAGAAAGATGGAATATGGGCTTGTCTTGCATGGCTTAGTGTAATTGCAAATCTTGGAAAGTCTGTAGAGGAAATACTATTAAATCATTGGCAAACATATGGAAGAAATTTTTTCACAAGGTACATTCTTCAATAAATGATAAACTGATATTTAATAACTACTTTATTTTGATAAGTCATGATTTACTTCTATAATCTGATATCGTCTGTGGTATTAGGTATGACTATGAAAATTGTGATTCTGAAGCAGCAAATAAGATGATGCAGTATATTGAATCAGAAATACAAAAACCTAATTTTGTGGGTTCAAAATTAACTTTTGCGGATAAGACGTATGTTGTTAAATTAAGTGATAATTATTCGTATGTAGATCCTGTTGATGGAAGCCAAGCTACTAAGCAGGTATTGTGTGGTTCAGATACTATCCATGATATAATAAATTATTGTCTTAAAACATGCTATTTTATAACTTTACAAACAGGGATTACGAATACTATTTGAAGATGGTTCCCGTATAATATACCGTTTGTCTGGTACAGGAAGTTCTGGCGCTACTATTCGTGTATATGTTGATAGTTACGAAAATGATCCAGCATCTTTAAACAAAAATGCTCAAGACGTTCTTAAGCCTTTGGTTAATATTGCTCTAGAGATAAGTAAATTACGTGAATACACCGGTCGCGATGCACCAACTGTGATTACATAACACACAAATAATTTATCATTTAACATTTATTCTATCGAAATATTTTCGAAAAGAAAACGATAAAAATCATTCATATTATGAAAGATTCATATAGTGGCTATGTTACGTTTTATTATATTATTTACAAACTTCAAGTGGTGTTACACACTGCAATTATTATATAAAAAGTTATATAAACAGGTACAGTATGTCAACTAGAAGTTCCATAAAATCCTTATTGAAATCATACGATGTATGAACGATTACAATAGTTTTTAGTAAGTAAAAGGAAAAGAGAATTTAGTATCGAAAATTTAAATGGTAATATGATCTTTATAAATCCTCTGATATGGTTATTGTTTTCTAAGAATGATTATTTAATGAAACAAAAATTGCGCGACGTTGGTAAGATCTTTGTGCTAAATTAAAATATTAGTAAGTCTAAGATCACGTGTATTCTATATGTGGAACCATTGTGTTTGCAAAAGGTGTTCAAGCATGCAAGAGATGGACATATTTAACCCTTCGGTGTTTGTATAATGATATAACAATTTTTACAAATATTCAGTTTCTAAACTTCTCAATCAAATTAAGAAATGTTGATTGTTAAGCTATGTCAAAAAATTAAAATTAGAACAATTATGATATTCGTCGAAGGGTTAACAAAAAAACGTGTAACTTCAATTGTCATTGAATTGTATGTCTTGTTACAATGATTGAAGTTCAGTTAAGGTTTATGCTTGTTTAATAATTAATTTATTTAAAAAGGTGCTTCTTTGAACAAGTGAAAAAACGCAACTGTATTCCGTATAAGTTTCTCTCAACTGTTGTAAATAACTGTACAATGTTTAGAAAACCTATTTTAAACAAAACACGTTGAAAAATGTACGCAACCTGTCATTTATCTGAAAAAACAAATTAATTTATCCAAATTTTATATAGTGAAAATCATAATATTAAATATAAATTATATAAAACTAGTAAAATGTACTTAGTACATTTTCTACATAAAAGAACAAAAAAATCATATATGTATATGAAATTTATCTTGAATTATATTTTTTGTAAATAGTAATTATGTTCCATTGGAAAAGGTTAATTGCTTCTGTGTTATTGCTGTATATTATTATTAGCCATTTTTTTATATCAATTATTTCGAATACGTTGTAATATAATTTTTTTAGTTTTATTCTCTACTTGTCTATATAGTGTAAATGAATTATAGTATATATATTTTTTGTTCTGTCGTTTAATTATAAAATGGAATGTGAATCGATGAATTAAAAAGAAAGCAGGAATGCGTATAGAAATCATTGTTTCAAATTTCTAAAAATCATGGTAAGGATAATTTCGGTAAGGTGATTGATGAAATTTGAAACCATAAATATATTTAATATAAATTGAACATTAATGAGGTATTTGGCATATCATACTTGCATGCACATAAATCATTACATAGAACTGGAATATAGATACAATAGTAATATAAAACATAAACGTTTGACTAAATTTGATTTATTTTGGGATATTATGAAATATGCCGAGTATCTCATTAAAATTAATTAATAGAATAGGATACATTAAAAATTTGTATTAAACATAAAAACAATAGTAGGAAAGCAACAATATATAATTTGTAAAAGTGATGACGAAAAACACAAGCAAGATCGTTGATGTTTATAATTGATGCGTTTGATGAAACAATTATTGCAAATGTATTACATAAAAACAATTATGTTATGTATATACTATTTTGGTCGATATAACGTTTCAGAAATTCGTATTATATACAGGATACAAACGAAAATTGTGAAACGAATACTGTGTAAACATTTAATTTCTGAAAAGGTACTGATTTCATATAATATTTCTTTATATATCGAAAAATACATCACTCATTCTATGTATCTTATTTCATTTTGAATATAATAATATCTTGAATGATGGCAGTATGCAGCAATAGATATTTGAGGAAATGGAGTGTATTTTTATAAAATGAAATTAGGAGATTGTACTGATATACTGGTGAAAATCAGTATAGCGTGAACATATTGTACTGCAGTACTTTTGAGAGAATTTCAATGAGAAATTTTGTAAATAGTTGAAGAAAAGGAGGATACTTGGGGACCTGAGCTGACACAAAACCCATTCATTTTCATAGTTACGTCACGAAAAGATTTAAAAACGAAAAAATACATTAATCAATAGTTATCAGAGATCTAATTTACAGATATCCATATACATATATCTATTGGAAACACTTGTAGTGTAACAGGAATATCTCAAAATTAATAAACGTGTTTTTTTTTAGATAAAAATGGGTTATTTTTAAGATACGAACTATTATTATTTTTTGTGATGTAACATGAATATATAAATGTGGTAATAGTGTCATAGAGACCAGCAATGACTGCCGATTTTAATGTAAAACTATTAACATGTAACATGTGTATCATATTGAATATTAATTATTCATTGTAGGTATATGAATGAATGGTTTCCCACAAACAAGTGATCTTAGATTTTATAATATTTCGAATAATGAAGTGTGTATTGTCAATCTTACAAATTAATTCTTACGAGTTTTTCAAATTAAGAAATAATATTAACTTTAGTAGAAAATTTAAAACAACATTAAATTCTGAAATAGAAACCATATCAGAGATACGTTCGAGCGTAACACTTTTTATTGAATCAATAAGTTATCATTCTTCTTAATTTTATTTGATAACATACGTTCATTGTTAATATATATACCAATTTCTAATGACATACTGAGACATTAATGAAACTACTGGCATGATTACTTTGATAATTTGTAAACACATTAGTAATGGAATATATAAAAAATTTTACAGTTTGTATATTATGACGAACTACACGTTTATAATAAATGAGATTTCATTTTATCGAAAAAAAGATAGGATTGGTATTATTATTACATAAAATCGCATTTTAAGCATTCCCAAACATTAAACAAATTTATATAAATAGGTAGACTATAAGATGTGTAATACGATTTACAAAAACAGTTTTTTATTTTACACCACAAAACACATATGGGTCATTCCACGCCAAATCGATCACTTTTGGAAGTCACCATCTGCGATTTTGTTCTAATCGAAATATGTTGTAGTCCATGTGAAATTAGGGAGGGTTTAAGTCATCATTTTGCCGGTTTCGAATTTTTTTAGGAATAACAAGCCTTCAAAATTTGCAATTTTTGCCCATTTTGGCGAAAATAGGCTTCACTTACGAATTTTTTTCTCAGAAACTACTCAACCGATTTAGCTAAATTTTTTTTTGTTTTATTCATAAAGGATTGGGCTTTTTTAAAATATTTTTTCCAACTTTGTCAATTTGTTATAAAATGTCGGAAAATTTAAACAAATTTTTTTTTTGCGTTTTTCTCAATGAGGGGCGTAAAGGGTTAAATTTTGAAAAAAATATGGTCATATTCCTTGAAGCTTCCCCTTTAAAATGAGCCCTTCGGAACGATGGAGCCGCGAAAATTGACGTCACTACAAGCTGGAAAAGGACGCGGGGTACCCCCGTTTCAGGTAGGCAAGTCGCGCGCTCAGCTATTATGATCGGCTGTTTTATACCGCTGGTCCCAAAGCAATACAAGAAGACCTCGTATACGACTAAATGACCTTGTTCATACTTCGGAAAGTATATTAGTAACAACTCTTAGCCAATGACACATTTTTTAATCATAAATTAATTTATAGATATGAGTTTCTACGTTCATTGATTATGGTCTACAAAAAAGGTGTGATTGTTCGACGAAAACTGCGAGAAAGGGGTTCTTTCCTCTTATTGGGATGGGATAAGGGGGGTTATGATCAAAAGTATGGATAGTATTATTGTGTAGGGTGGACTTAAAAATTATGGAAAAAATTTAATGGAAGCTATTTCATTACACTGAACACAGAATTATCATTATCGTACTGGCAAGTCTTACATACAATTTTTTAATTTGATAATGGAGCAAAGCTGTGAGAACTTCTAGTGCCTGTAATAACAGTGTTCTAGTGCGTGTAAAAAGTGAGCTTGTAAACAATCAGCATGTATAATATATTTTGTGTTACATAATTAAATGTTACGTTTGAAAAAGATAATTCTGCTCATACAAATATATCTTTAGGAGTGAGAATTTCATTTTCTAACAGTTTTTGTAAGCTAATACGCATTGCAAGTCTTTCAATGCTCCCTTCAATACTAATGAGTTATTGCAAAAGATTGCAATTCTGCAGAAACATCGAAATCATTAAAATGATGAGTTGAATTAATATAATTCCTTTCGTTTTTATTGCCCAGCTGCCCTGTCAGTCATGTTTTCTAGAACCTAGCAATTTTTACGATTTTAATATTGTTAAACCCATGACCGAACAAACGGATCACACTCATATCACTTCAGAGTTAAGTCTAGCATAACTAAATATGCTTCATTGACCAAGAGTGGCGATTGATTGACTTTCTGAGGTACAAACAGAGTTATTAAGTCCTCTACGAAGTCTTCTCATATTGCTTTGGGACCAGTGGTATAAAACAACCGATCATAATAGCTGAGCGCGCGACTCGCCTACCTGAAATGGCGGTACTCCGCGTCCTTTTCCAGCTTATAGTGACGTCAATTTTCGCGGCTCCATGGTTCCGAAGGGCTCATTTTAAAGGGGAAGCTTCAAGGAATATGACCATATTTTTTTCAAAATTTAACCCTCTACGCCCCTCATTGAGAAAAACGCAAAAAAAGAATTTGTTTAAATTTTCCGACATTTTATAACAAATTGACAAAGTTGGAAAAAATATTTTAAAAAAGCCCAATCCTTTATGAATAAAACAAAAAAAAATTTAGCTAAATCGGTTGAGTAGTTTCTGAGAAAAAAATTCGTAAGTGAAGCCTATTTTCGCCAAAATGGGCAAAAATTGCAAATTTTGAAGGCTTGTTATTCCTAAAAAAATTCGAAACCGGCAAAATGATGACTTAAACCCTCCCTAATTTCACATGGACTACAACATATTTCGATTAGAACAAAATCGCAGATGGTGACTTCCAAAAGTGATCGATTTGGCGTGGAATGACCCATATACAATAATGTTTCATATTTTTTCACAAATTAGAAATACATTTTACTATTAATATCAAATATAGAGTTCTAACTTCCGGTATCTCTAGTTTTAAAAATTCAAAATGGAGAATTCTTTCACAGTTGTAAGAGATGATGATGATAATACTAATGAAGAATGGTCAAGTTTGTGTTCTTCTTGTAAATCTATTTTACAAACCACATATAGTACTGGAGAACCATCTTTTTTACATGAAATAATCGATGAATTATTCGAAAAGAACAAAGTAAATAGGCAAATTGATAAGAATGGGAATATAAAGAAGAATATTAATACAATAAATTTGGAAATACATACGGATGAATTAAATAATGATAATATCAAAGAAACTAAATTGAATCAGAAATTTGACGAAAAAAAAAATTCTATTGTACTTAATACCCTAGAACACGGAATTACATTGATAAAACCTAATTCAAATGATAAAACGGTATTATATAATGAAACATTAAGAAATTTAATATCCTTGAAAAAATCTCAGAATAAAACCAATTATAATACTAGAAAAAACATATTAGACCATCACAGAAAGATAGTGAAACTTACTAAATCAATATTACATCTTAGGTATGCATTTAAAGATATTTAAATCTTGTTTCTACATTTTATTTGAATTGATAGTGAGATCTAGGAATTTAGGAAGTTTTGAATATAAATTTTAATATAACAAACATATGTTTTTTCAGTAATTGTATTAATATAATGCGCAAAATTATAGTTGAAGAAATTCATAAAAAAACAACCTGTTTAAAAAAATCCAAAGACACCATGTCTAGGTTCTGTTATTCATAGAATTAATGTGAGGTAATAAAAGGTAAACATAATTTATCACAATAAACTTAGGCCAACTTTTGATTTAATTAAAATTTATCAATAAAAATATTTTAATATCCATTTTCAGTTAATCCGCATCAAAATCATCTCTCTGTAATAGAAGTAATATAATATTAAATATAATGCAAATAAAAGTAATAAAAACCATAATACATATATATTACTTACAGCATCGTTATATTCCAATATATGTTTCTTAATAGCAGATGCATTTACCCATGTGACAAAGTCTTCTAAATTTCTGTAAAATGTTACAGTAATTGATATATAAATATTTATGTGTTCATTTCTAGGACATCTCTTATAATATTTTTAAAACATTAGTTGTCTACCTTGTTACTAAAAATGCAGGATCTTTTATAACTTCAGTACCAACTCTAACATGACCTTGCTCCACAAACTGCGTTGCCATTTTAATATTTTGGCTCATCTTATTTCGTACCATAACAACTGGTAATCGTCTGCGACAAAATGAACTTGCACTTATCTTTTGTGTCAATGATAAATCCCATTTTGTTGGTATAAGTCCCATCATATACAATTTTTCTAATAATAATGCACTTTGCTCTATCCTAAATGGGTGATCTGCATCAATTTCTTTAATTTTTTTACCTAATTCACGAATTTCACGTGCCAACTTGTTGTACCTATATTAATTAAAAATAATTAGTTAAATGATTTCTTAAATGTAAAATTAATGTGTTATAAACAAATTTATATATCAAAATATAACCATACTTTGTATAATCTTCTCTTTTTTGTATTCGAAATCGTCTTAAAATTTTTATTTCGTGTAAATTATTGTCGGCTTCCCATGATATGAAGTCAACTTTCTTAAGCAATTTCTGCTCGTGATATTTAAGTTTTCGCACCATGATTACTACTTAATTTTTAATATCACGTGTAAAACATTGTCATTTTGTCGGTTTCACGAGAGAATAATACCATTGAGTAAACAAATTTTCGTTCAGTCTGCGCATGGTGGCTCTAATCATACTACATAATGCGCAAGCGGTTGCAACATAGACAATATTGCTGTGTATATTCGGTGACCTTCTATTCTCTCTTGTCTGTAATCCACGTTACAATATAATTTATTTCAGCTATTCGTATATTTTAGCCACTATGTATATGATTAATAGAGTAAAAAGCGAATAAGATTATTTATATAGTTCTCCCAAGTTTAGTTAAGCTGCGCAAAATGTTAATATTCTGTCGTGGAACCAACAATGTATACAAGTAAAATGAGGTTAAAAACCTCATAGCTAAAGTTGAAAAGAAGCGAATTGTTGTATATATTTCACATTGTATAATATCAACATATAAATATTTATCATTATAAGTAATTTTTTGTTTCTTTATACATTTATTAAAAGGTTTAGAATTAAAAAATAATATAATGAAAACAAATTTAATCTAATTGAAGAAGGGTAATATTTTTGTATTTTTATGTATAATCTGTTAAAGATAGAGATACTCAATTAAAATTTATAATGACCGAAAAGAAAAATAAACCAGAGCCAGGTGATGGATTACGTTCTTTAAAGAGTACAACATTATTTCGTGCAATTAATTATGAATTGTATGTTAAACCGGTAAGATTATATAAATAATGTCAATGTAAACATTATCTACTATATCAAGATATTCTTTGTGTAAAATAGTTCCTGAAAAATTAAAAAAAATTTATAACATGTTAGAAATTCATATTTTTCAGAATAAAGTGATAATGATTTTTGGAGCTATTACAATGTTGGGTTGTATAGGATATATCACTTACATGCGTCAGAATTATAATGATTCAAATTATTATAATGCAGTTGCTGCAGATGAAACAGTTTATTCAAAAAAGAAAACATCTAAATGGATAACATAATTTAAATTAACATTATTAATTTATTTTATTTAAATTAACAACAATTGTATTTATGAATCTTATAGATATTCTATTGTTGCTCTCATATTACATTTTGTTCTACAACTTTGTTCATTATATCTCTTATGTAGTTAGTGATATGCAAATAAAGACATGTAACACTTACATAATTTACATATACAATTCTACTCTTTATAATTTTACTTCTGCCTAAATCTTTATGTAAACCTAATCTTTGTGGTAATACTTAAATTTCGTCTACATATACATTAAAGCTAAGGTGTTGTTTGGTTGTATCATCTTTACAAAATTATTCACTCCTTTATAAAATATACATGGTACTCTGCATCCTATTTACTTCATGTAAATACATAAAAAAGTAATTCTTATCATTGCACATTCAAGCTATCAAATTTGGCAGTACATATAAGATGATTTAAACTTTCAAGTAATGTTTACAAAAATTTTTAAGTTTTGAATTTGGTCCAGATTTTCGAACAAGGAGCAATTTAGATTTCTAACTTTAAATTGCATAATAATGTTACTAAAAATATATGTATCTATATAGGTATCTATATATGTAGATATGTATATACTCTGTAAATGTAACAAATGTATACAATTCTCTTTTTATGTAATATATTAATATTCAAAATATTTCTAATATATAAATGTTAGGGACAAACTGAATATATATAATAAAATTGTAAAAAGAAGCAGAAATAAGAAATTTTACTGTATTGTGACTACATAGTATTGGAAGTAATGTACAGAATGTAATTAATATTGACCATTAGATCAATGTTCATAGTACTTTTTACATTTGTACAGTACATAAACTACTGGAAGCATCTAGGAAACAAAATTGGCTATTTTTTTTTATAATGTACATACAATAAATGTATACAATAACATCTGATTATAAGAAAATGCTATATGTACTTTTTTTACTATAGAAAAAATAGAGTATTGTTATATTTAAAATTTGTTTCTTATATATTATATGAAATGACAATTGATCTTTTTGCTTAGGGTAAAGTTTTAAACAGGAACTAGCAGTAACAATGGATTGTAACATCTGAAATTTTTATAGTTTTGTTACTTTTGTTAAAATGTTACTTTTTATGTGCACAAATAATAAATTTTGAGTAACAAATTAATCGCTTATTATTAAAATAATTTAAGTTCTATGTTTTAATTTATTTTATAGTTACTATTTCTTCAGTCGTGAATATCATTATTCGTAAATTATGCTTATATGTATTTAGATATTGTAAAAATATTGAACACTGAATAGTAAATATTGTATTTTATAAAAAGAATAATTGTTTATAGAAAATAGACATTTTTAAAAAGAAATATTCTTCTGAGAAATATACAGAAAATACTAACATTCTCATGTACAAAGATGCTCATCTTTTGAATATCCTTTAAAAATTCTAACAATCTATTGTTTTATATGATTAAAAAAATAATATTATTTTAATGGAAAGTTACTAAATGTTAGTATTTTGTATGATCAACATCTTATTCATTTTAAAACTTTGTAAAAACATAGTATCAAAATGAACATCTGCTGTAGATATTTATTATTATCCTATAAACTATTAAGCTCAATTAAAACACTTTAATAATAAGCGATTGTAAAATTTGGCAATTCATAATACTTTGTAACATTTTGTACTTTTATATACAAGGCGCTTCATAAAAGAATGATATGGTTTTTCCATTGAATAGAATTCGTATTATCTTTAAAATTTTTTAAACTAAATTTATCCGGATGTTTTGATTAAAAGCAATCCTAAATATCCTGATATCTAGACATTTTAATAACTATGTAAAAAAATAAAAGATTTTAATAAAATTATAATAAAAAGAAAATTTGTATGAAATTTTAACACTTCTAACTTGAATGCACCTAAAATATTGCCATGTTTTAACAATGTTTTCAATTCTAGAACTGCGGTATCTCATACTTATTATATGACAAGTAGCTTGTTGTGCCAATCATCGATTTTAACATGTACAATTTGTCTTATTTTGAGGAAACAGTAAAACAGTTTCATAGATTGCATTTGCCACATAATCCAAATTAAATTCATTAAGCCCACACATATTTATTCGACCACTTCGTAATAGGTAAATGTGGTAATGATTTATTAAATGTTCAACTTGTCTCTCTGAAACAAGATTTATTCCAAATAGAATATGTTTCATAAACGAAAATGTATAATTGTTTCAAATACATACCAGAGAGACCAGTATAAGAGAACATTCCTATTTGTTGAGTAATATGTTCCCAAGAACCAGGAGTTCCTAATCTAACCAGTCTTTCATACAAACTTGTCCTCATTTCTTTTATTCTATTAGACATAGCATATATATGGGTTTTCCTAAAATGTTTCAACAGTTTAATTTGTAGATTGGAATTCTTATAAATTACTGTTTTCTTTCATTATTAATATCATACCATTCTTTGAAAAGATCTGGATTTCGCAATACAGTTGCCACTATCCTTGCTCCATGATTGGGTGGATTACTATACATTCCACGAACAGTTAAAGTTAACTGGGATTTAAGTTGAGGTACTTCTTTTACATCCGATACAACAAGTACTAAATTCCCAACTCGTTCATTGTACAATCCAAAATTTTTAGCAAAACTTTGCGCACATATAAATTCTACTCCATGATCAGCGAATAATCTTACAGCAAAAGCATCTTTATTTAAATCACCGCTTGCAAAACCCTAAAGAAATATATATTCAAATTTTATTTATAAAAATAGCTTATTATATTTCAGGAATATGTGTAATGTTATTTACTTGATATGCACTGTCAAAAAGTGGAAACAAACGTTTTTTTACAACTACATCTAATATTCTTGCCCACTGTTCAGGAGATGGATCACATCCAGTAGGATTGTGTGCACATGCATGAAAAATAATTACAGCATTTTCTGGAGCATCTTCCAAATCTTTAAGCATTCCTTCTATATCAATACCACGAGTATCTGGATTCCAATATGTGTATTCACAAGCTTTTTTAAATCCTCCATTTATGAACACAAGTTTGTGATTCTCTGGTGGTATATTGTACATAAGATACTGTAGATTAATTACATTATATTAAATTTATTTGTATTTACCCCATGTTGGCTTGCTATAATAAAAGGTGTCATAATGTAAAATACGACTCAAAAATTCAGCTGCAACACGTAATGCCCCGGTACCAGATAATGTTTGGATACCAAAAGCACGACCTTGTGCAATTATAGGAGAATCTGCACCCAGCAATAAACTTGTTGCTGCTTGACTAAAAGCATCTAATCCCAAAACTGGAAGATATTCATGATTTTGCAGTTCATCTGCAGCTAAAGATTTTTCAACTTTCCGAACAACTGGTAATACCCAAGGTTTCCCTTCATTGGTACGAAAAGCTGAAAATAATTTAAATTCATTATATTTTCATTGATCATCTAAAATGATTTATAGGTAGAATTATGGAATTATATTATATTATTATATCAATGCATATACTGTCAGTATATGTTACATAATCATTACAGGAGTTTGGAGGTCATTCAAGAGCACATTGATTAAAAATATGGTAGGTATATTACAGAAAAAAATGATTAAAGATTTATTTTTCCGCAGTTCAGTAATTAATATTTTTAATCATTTAAAACTAATTGTTAATATTTTTACTAAATTCTTTGTTCATTCATAATCGTGCCAATATTAAAATAATATATGTACATACCTCCTATAGATAAATTTACTTTTTTTTCGTAATTATCTTCTACATATGCTTTCTGAAGGGCAAAAACTTCTATTGGAGGTCCCAACTTGACTCCACTAAATCTTGAACTCATCTTTGTACGTTTATTTTTATACTATATAAATGAAAAATTATGAGTATAACGATTTAAACTAAAAGACTCGATCTGACTGTACCATTTTATATAGAAGAACAAACACACTTACAAACCTCATATAATCGTTATACGCCACGTTTTTGATTTTTAATTTCAGATGTTATAGATAAGAAGACTTCTCATCTCACATATTCACATTCAACTGATGTCATGGAAAATAAGGTACAGTACGTGTGCATAAACTTGTACCGTTGATGAATTTAAATTAACTTCATATGTGTGCATTACACGTTATGTTTGACGTTTAGTTGTAACATCCTTTACATGCAATGTATGTATGCATTTAAAAGGCTTGACTCACGTGACATTGGACAAACACCTGTTTAAATATAAAATGTTATTTGATGGAGAAAAATTATTATTATTGTAATGTACGAATATGAACTCGACGTTTGATAAAATGTTTGACTAAACTTTTCTTCTCCATAAAGCCGGCTCTGACTCGAGTTGTAACCATAAAATGGTAAAATAGTAGAATAGTTAGTATAGTAGCATAGGATAAAATAGTATAGTATAGTAATAATATATGATTTATTGTATAAAATGTATATGTGTTTTAGCACAGGTAATTTAGGATAGACGGGAAGTTACAAATATTAAATTCTATATTTAACTATGCGAATAACACGTTGAATTAATGTTTATATAATTTATATAACAATTACATAATATATTTCCATAATACTGTATTTATATTTAATAAATATATTATTTTTTGAATTTCTACTTTATCGATTAATTGTTTGTATCGTACATTCGAATAGAGGTCGCGATAAGCGCGTAAACTAGTGAAAATCAAACAAGGCGCCAGAATTGGCCAGATGCCTCAGTCGTAAGTCGGACAGCAAGGTGTGTGTATCGTTGTATGTTTCGTGTGTCAATTATTATTTTTTTTTGTTCTATTTCACCTGTGCTTATTTAAATACTTTTGGATTATTGTATGGAAAACTGCGATAAAGTGAGTACTATAAGAAAAATTACATTTTCTATAATATATTGTTTCATCTAACAAAGATGCTGTTCGTTTATGATTCGATGTAGCATCGTTTTGACGAAGTGGTTTTAACGTTTAAATGTCTTTAAACGGTTTACAAAATATAATTACTATTACCTTGTATTATAATTTACAATCAGACTAATTGTAATACGATGATCATGATTTATGTTGATATATCGTACCAAAAGTTATTTTATAGTCAATAGAAGGGTAATTAATGTAGTTGAAGCATTTACACTCGGGACATATTTTACAAATAGTCGTATTAAGACTATATCCGTTAGAATGTCAATTAGAATAAAGTTTGTGGGTTTCAATTCTCAATTTTACATTACCTGCGTTCGCTTTTAATTCCTTTTTTTATTTTATATTATCTTACGTAAATACATAAATATAATTAAGTATAACAATTTGATTATATGTTGCTATAAATTTAAGTTTAACGTTTTTGTCAGCAGTTTTCATTACTATGAAATATGCGTTACATAAATGGTAGATTATCATAACAAGTGTTTGCCTACGACTTCTTTCGTTTATAAATAAACATTAACAAAGTTGAATAATTTTTTATTGTAATACAATGTTGAATCGTATTGGTAGCTTATTAATAAAATAATCAGAAGAGAAAGGATAAAATGAAGGTGTACAAATCAAACGAAGGACACTTCTGGAAAATAGGGAGGCCACTGATAACAGGAAGTACGGAAAGAAAAGGAACATTTCGCCCGTATGGCTTTGGTCTGAGAGCACCGTTCATTGAACAAGCTTTCGTATTGGTCATTGCTTACATGGGTACAACAAGACCGGTTGTACTTAACATGCTTATACAGGAGGTTTCAAAATTAAAAGTGTTTAAGTTATTTATGATAAAAAGTTAAGGGAATAAAAAAAACTTGCAAAAGAACGAGATGTACATGACATCGATGTTTAGCTCGAAATGCAAACGCGACATTAAGCGTAATTAGACGGTTTTCTACTTGGTGACTGGACTTTCCTAGAATGACCACGCGACGTTCACGAACAGAATTAAAGCATATCAAGGTTGCTTGTAACAAGAAGAGTTTATAAAAATTTTAGATGTAGAATGTAATTATCGTTAGTGTTTGAAATAATTCAGTTCGATTGATACATTAAGCGCGCAGACATTGTTCGACATCGATATAATTGTAATCGAAGCAATTTTACAGAAAGAGCATTTTTGTCATGACAACACTTTTACTTTTACATCGATACTCGCAATATTCGATATATTTTTTCCTTTGAATAGATATATATCGCAGTCGAAAGTACCGAACACGTACATCACGAATATGTAACAGAAACCTCAAGGTTACTTCCATTTCTTTTTTAATTAGCGGTTTCAATGGACAATAATAAGGGTTACTGAATGGCACAAAAGATCATGAATAAACCTTTTAAAAATCTGTTAAATGTTCGAACATTTTATTAATTGCGCGTCTTCCTTCATTTATGTTACCATTTACAAATGTCATTGCTCGAAACTTCTTTGATAGTGAACTGTGTTTTGAATTGCCAGGGTGTCTGGTGAACAGGTCTGCGATAAGTTTTCAGGGATAAGGTGAAAGTATATATTGTGAGCATGGATAAGGCACCATGTTTGAAATTAGATAAGATTCTTTGCTAACGAAAAACTTCCTCAACAATATCAAATAACGTAGCATGTATGGTGCTATATTTATTCGGATATTACTGATGGGAACAAACTACCCCGCGTCATATCTATGCCAGTGCGAATACTTTTCCTTCACCTTATGTCATATGAAACAGTAACTTGACACACACGGTGAAATTGGAAAAACAGTCCATCGCGTACGGAAGATATCGCTCCCATTTTTACATGTGAAAAGAGTCCTTTGTGTTTCGAGTATTGTTCGGGGATAATTCCGATAGCCAGGCTTCATTTTCAACAATAAAATGAAGAACAAAGGAAGAGAGAAGAACGTCTTTGAAATGAGCTCGATGGAATACTAAAATGGTCATGTTGTCGACTCATTCCGCGATTGTTCCTCGTTTACTGTCTTTATTTATAATGTTGTATCAGTGAATATTTGACGACAAAGGTTTCGACATAAGTCCACGTAATTTTCGTGCAGTTTTGTCCAGAATAATAATCACGTCTTCGCTCAGAATAATAATTCCTTTTCGTAGATAAATACGCAAAGCACGGGTTTAATGGGGTTCGAAGATTAGACGTAATCTATGTATTTCGTAGATATCGATACTTATCGATTCAATCGATAATGTTGTTAAAATATCGTTCATGCTAATGGGGATGACTCAAGTTACCATTAAAATCTATTTATTTTATTTTAAATTTTGATGTAATCTAATGTAACTTCAAACAAGAATAATTATATTTAAATGATTGTACACCATCAATATACCGTTCATTTTTTTTATACCGTAAATGTGAATCTTTTAACTAAATTACATTTAGTATTATCGTTGATCGATTTTCACATGACATTATCTGTAGGATGAATCATCGTTATCATGCGATTCCACACTTTATCAAAATTTTTCTAATCAACGCATTGAAACAAATGGTGTACTCGTGTATTCGATGCGTTTGTACGTTTAAAATATAATAAATTGGATATTATACTAGTAATATGATTAACAAGTGTAATGCGATACGTGTATACCAATCGATCGAGATTATTAAACACATGAATGCTTTCTGAACATATCGGGGTCATTGTAGTGCACTTAGTGTTCTATATACGCGGCACAATTCTGGTGAAGAGGTTCAAAGTCTGTGCAATAAAGGCTCTTTGTGCATTTTGCGACTATGGCAAATATTCCAGGATACTTTTTGCTCCATATTTCCGAGAACGAAAGATGATTTATTTGTCACAAATGAAGTTTCATTTCTGTTTTTTGACCGTGGTCGAGGTCAAATCTTTAGAGTTAATAAGCGGCCGTTGAATTAAGTTTTAAAACGAGATGAAACATGAATCTTTTGTATATTTTTAAGTATGAGAGTTACACGTGCTATTCGTAGCGCAAACGTGTGTTTAGCTGTGCAGTTGTACCCGATCCAAAACGTTACATTTTGGTTTCTTGGGAAAGCATAATAAAATCTAGGCTTACAATATTCCGTTTACATAACAAATGCTGTATCGATAAATCGAATTCTTGAATACTCGAATATGGAGAGTACGTGAAATATTTGGCAGTCAAAAATTTAAGGACTTATATTCAGAATCTAGAAATATTGGTTTAGAGATTTGGGAATTGATGATTTTTTTTTTAAAAGAAACAGTTCATGAGAATCGGTGACTAAAAGTAGGAAGTTCGTTCTCAGCGTTGATCATTAGAGGACAGGAAATACTCCATAAAAATTGTGGCGCACAACACTCTGCTTAACTTAGTCACGAATTTAGTGCGCTCCGACGAACAGTGTTTTGAAAACACTATGAAATACACGAATCATTCGTGCGTTATCTTTGATAAGTCGCAGAAAAACCGTGTCGTATAATAGGCTTTGACTAGTATCTTTGTTAATTAAAATTCTGCGTCCTTTACACGTATCTGTGTCAAATTAACTTATCTTTCCCTGTTTTCACAGATAATTTAAACACGCGTAGAAAACGGATATTATTTTTGAAACGATTCAAATAAAGCGCCTTGGTCACCGCACGAGACTTATTTTTCGATACAAAGACCAATAGAATGTCAGCGATCAGAACCTCACGATTCGTATATCGAATAAACGTCTTCGTTACAAATTATTTCGCGCTCAATATTAATAATATTCTTCCTGCCATCGAACTTGACACCAATGGCACGCTTGACTATAAAAAGTGCACGTGTACTCAGTTTATAGGACACACATGAACAGTTTGCGGTAACTCGTTGCCGCAGTTCTTCAACATCGATTCGATCTCTATACCTGTGCAATTCACGTGCACCGTATCTCGAGCCATTCCATCTTGGTTAGTGAACGATTGTACTGTTTCCTGTCGTTTCTTGGAAATGGGCGAATTAGTCGGGTCAATTCTGTTTGCTGGTGAAACTGTTACTCTCATAACGGTACTGCTTTCTACAAAGAAACGAAGAACGTATGCGACAGTAATTTGGGAAGGAATAAAGTAGATAGGCTCAGAACATCTACATTCCTAGATTCCTATAAATCTCTAGATCCTTACATCCCTAAAGACCTATAATCCCTGACCTTAATATCTCTAGGGACGACTAGATTCTAACACCCATACATTTCTAGATTACTGTATTCCCAGATTTCCATATATCTAGGTTCACCATGAATTTCATGGTCCCTAGAATCTTAGTATCCTTGAAATCTCTATGTTCCTAGATCTTAGAGTTTCTAGAATCTCAGTGGTTCTAGACCCAAATGTCCATAGACTCCAATGTCCCTAGATCCACATGTCCCTAGACCAAAATTCCCCCAGATTCAAATGGCCCTACATTCCAGTGTCCCTAAAATTCTAGTGTCCCTAGATCCCATGGTCTCTAGAATTCTAATCTTAAAATCGCTAGAACCTAATATTCCTAGATTTCGAAATTCGTAAATACCTATATACCTCGATCTATACATTCATATACCAAATAGATTTCGATAACCCTCGATTTCACTCAGTTTCGAAATTAACTTGCAACACATTTCGCGTCCCTAGAAGTATAGTTTTCTGGATCCTCCCCTCTACTATCATCCGCTCCATCGAACTTGAGAAATTCTGGATGATATAATTGTCATAGCGCAATCGAGTTATCGAAACTCGTAATTTGACATGTTATCTAACAAAAGAAACGAACATTGTCCAAGAGCGCGAAACCGAAAAGAAATTGTACAATTGCACCGTAGTATTTTGCGTTTGATGCAGGCTTTCACTTTGAACGGTATGTTTCGATTACGTAAGAAAAATCGTACTGTATTAGAGCAGCTTGCGATTATCCAACAAAATAAGTATGCAACAGACACGCAACTCGAGTGTTTATATGTACATATGTATATTTTTCGAATAGATGCATAGTTGAATTCACACTTAGAGAACGTGTACGAGATCGTAGGTTAATTTGTTCATTTGACGTCACAGGTAGATGAATCGAATGGTAAACGTGATTTTGAATGCAACTCCTTATCTAATCCCTGAATTTTTACCGCGATAAGCAACGTTACGATAGTGCTACTCTATCTCGCTATGCAGACACGGACATTCGTGATTAGATATAAACTGATCCCGCGTTCAAAGTTAATAGTTCATTGACCAACATCCAGGTTTTATTTTTGGAAACTTCCCCTCGCGTTTCATGCTCTCCTAATTTCCTGTATTGATTCTTCAATTATACGACGTCGACGTAGCGCACGTTGCTGTACGTATTTCTATTTTTAATTAAGAGTTGAAACAGAATTAGCTACGCAACACCCTAAGTTATTAGACGTAAGTTATCCACGTGATATAATTAACGACATACCTTGTGCGTCTCGTAACGGAATTATCAGTAATTATTCCGCGAGAATAATGAGTAATTCATTTGTTATCTTAACGAATTGCTTAATCACAGACCGTTTAATTATGCATTAAATAATTAGCGTATTTATCGCTCCGATTCAGCGAGTTCTGGATGATGCATGTTTTAGGCACGATTTCTCGCAGCTTCATCTTTTGTCCTTAGAATTGAGATCAGTCAGAGGAAGATGATCAATGTACATGCCATTCGCCTGGACAACACATGATAATTTCGATGTATATACTTTTTTATCGTCAACTAACAACACATCCTGTGACTCATGTGTTTGTGAGCTGAAGCATCGTGTCGTGCATCGTCGCCTTTAAAACTCTTCTCCCTTCTCGTAAACGAATTAATTCCCTTCGGCTTCCAAATCCAAGGGTTCAACCCTATTACGTCTATACCCTCGCAAATGGCGTTTATCGACGTGTTTCTAACACACCGGGTTTCAGATTTACCGTTTTGCATCGTACCAAATATTTAGGACTTCCTTTGAATATTTAGAGCTTTGTAGGATTTTGGATTTTGGAGAGTTTGGGACTTTGGGAGGTTTAGAATCTTGGGAGTTTAGTACTTTGAGAGTTTTAGGACCTTGGGTGTTTGGGACTCTGGGTGTTTTAGGATCTGGAGAGTTTGGAACTCTGTGAGTTTTAGAATCTTTGAAGTTTGGGACTCTGGGAGTTTTAGGATCTTGGGAGTTGAGGACTCTTGGAGTTTTAAGACCTTCAGTGTTTGGACTCTAGGAGTATTAGGATCTTGGGAGTTTGGAATTCTGAGAGTTTTAGAACCTTGGGTGTTTGGGACTTTAGGAGGTTTACGACCTTGAGAGTTGAGGACTCTTGGAGTTTTAGGACCTTCAGTGTTTGGACTCTGGGAGTTTGGAACTTTGAGAGTTTTAGAATCTTGGAAGTTTGAGACTTTGAGAGTTTTATGATTTTAGAAGTCTGGGACTCTAAGAGGATCTTAGGATCTTAGGAGTGACTCTGGTAGTTTTTGGACCTTGGGAGTTTAAGGTCCTAGAAGTTCAAGATTGTACTAGTTTTAAAATTCTAAGAGTATGGGACGCTAAGAATTTTAAGATCATAGAACTTTCGAATAGGAAATATCCGTCCTGGGAATTGGCGACGTGCGGAACCTCACACGCAGCTTATATGGGTTACGTTTCCTCGTCCAACTCTGTGAACTAACAAGTACCCACTGACCAACTTAATGGTAATTAAGAAACCTTCATTCACTACAAGATTATACAATCTCCATTTTCATTCCCACACGTAATGAATAACAGTTTGCTTCTTGTTCCCTGGGACTTTGTTTCATAGAAGTAAACGTGTGTTACTCTGTTTGTCGTATTTGAAGTAACTGTCGTATTCCAAGTATCATGAAGTGAAATGTTTGTATCGACTGAATATTGCAAGATCTATTTACTGCATTATTCATGATAAACGTTGAAAAAAAGTAAGTAAAACTGTTTCTCATTAATTCGTATAGCCTTGCTGTGGATTGGTTAATTAATTGAATATGCACATATACGACTCGTTTTATAACGCGTTTTCAATAAAAACGATATACTTTAATATCTGTTTCGATTGTAGTTCAGGAACATTCGAGTTTACTTATTGTTAGGTTCTTTGTATTTGGTGTACCAAAAAATGTCACTTCGTGTATTGCGAAAGATGTTCATGTGAGTGTCTGCACACGTGTTCAGAATAAACGTCTAGGCTACCTTTCTTCCGTATTGATCTTTGTCATGCTTCGAATAATTATTTCCCTTACACAAAGAAACGCTGGTGTACATTAAATTCTACGATCGAAACTTATCAAAGTCTGTCCATTCAAGGACGACAAATATTTAAGTACGTGAAAAATTCTGAACTCGAGAAAATACTCTCCAAAAAATTTGGAGATTTACGGATTTTAATTTGAAAACTTGGACACCATTAATTTTCCTTTTCTAATCGAAGCAAGATCTTTCGGTATTCGCGAAAGAATAAATTTCTTCATTACCGTGGACCTTGGAATATAGACTTTTACTCATCGCGCACACCATCACGTTTACGTGTCCGATGCCACTGGCATTCCATTGTCATACCTGAAACCGAATCGTGTTATGCAGGTACAATGCGCGCACGGTGTGCATGGCAATTCTCCAGATCAATTAACAGGCTTAACCGAACCGTTTGATTTTACTTATAAATAAACGTAGCCGTTAAATTGCTTCTTCCGGTGGTATTTGTGCTCGTATCTATGTTCATCGTACGATTATACACGCACAACATGTAGCACTTGATCCAATTGACCCATAAATTCTGTGCAGACTTTAAAAAAAAGGGTGCATTAAAAGATATGGAGAACATCTAGTTGGACACAAAAACTCGTGATTTATGTAGGGTGTGGATCTCAAAATTGCCATAACCTTCTCACGATAGGATAAGCATAAAGGCTGTTCCTAGAATCTCACTAGGATTCCTCGTATGATCTGAAGATGAAAGTCGCCATTTTTCTGTCGTCAAATACACTGCGGCACGTTCGAAGACTGAACACGATCTGATTATTTTTAAACCATTTTACACTTGCCGAGCGTGGAATGTACGTGGAACGATTTGCGCGCGTTAAAAACGACAAGTTATTTTCCGCTTGATACGCAAGAGGAACGATCAATGGGACGAGAAAGTCCGCAGACTTGTTTTCGCGCTGTCTGCAACGTCAGACCTTGTTTTGGACGCTTATCCGAACAGAGGTCGACTTAGGAATCTTTTCTTTGTTACGTTGCGCATTAAAGATTTTAGGGCTTTGGGGGGTTTCGAGACAAATCTTGAATTTTAGGAGATTCTGAATTTTACTTGGGACATTGGGAATACTGAGGTCCAGGTGCTTTTAATTACAGGAATAACTTTTAGGTGTGATATCAGTACTTAGAGATTGAGATCAGATTCTGGATTAACCTCACCCTACAATTACGTGATGTACAGTTGTGATAAATCAGACTCGTTTTCACTGCAATTGAATTTGGGGTTCAATTCTAATAATAATCTGTATCATCAAGCTGAAGATAAAATGAAAATTTTAAAGGGGTTAAATAGATCAATTTGGAAACGCGTACATTGTTCACAGATTTTACTATTTGCGGTAGAAAATCGTTTGGTTCGATCTTTACCCTCGACGATGCCGTTATATCGGGGAAAAATGTGGAGAGGCGGAGAGGCAGGAAAACCTGATCCTTTTTCTTGGCCCCTACATTCCCCGTTTCTGGGATATGTATGTAACACCGTTAGTCTACACGTGAATTCGTGCGTACGGTCTCGTTTTTATTTAACTTGCTGCACCATTAGAGGGGCTTTGCTAGCCTGTTCTACCTACGAGAGACTTGTCTGGCTTTGGACGATCATTACCTCTCGCTCGATCTTGTGAAACGTTCTACGCATTGGCGTAGTCGTATTCACTATAGCAATACCGTCGTTAATACGTTGTGTCTACTTTGCGATACAAATCTGATTCACCGTACGAATAATAAATTAGCTCGATTTGTTGGGCCGGCAAAGAAATTCGGATACTTATTTCAAAATTTTCAGATTTTGATTTCATAATTATGAGATATATCAAAATTGGATACTTGATTGATACTGGTGTTAACAATTTTGAAATCCTTCTGAAACCTTATAATATCGTCCATATGTGACTGTTGAAAAAGTACTTATATTACTTATATAATATAAACTTATATTAATTTTAATTCCAACCCAATATCTAAGATATCCTTAACATTTGTACATACTTCTCAACATTACAACAATAATTAAATTGCCGAAAAAATAAGTTGAATTAACGAAGCATACTAGCGCGATCAGTTAGGTCATAGAGTGGCCAACGACAGATATGTGGGTAGCGTCCACCATTCATCTCCCACATTCGAAGACAAAAAACATTCAGGGTCGATAGCTGTGAAACATATTAGGAAGCTGGTTTTTCGAGCGTCTTTGTCCACATCAAGTAGAACTTCAGCAAGGACACTTGAAAGAAAAGAAACGCTTCTCGGCCATTTCTATTACGTGGTTCGAATCAGCGGGAAGTTCAAATAATTTGCTATCATACGATTCATTATTTGCTATATATCTATTTATTTTAATGTAT
Source organism: Megachile ligniseca (assembly GCA_945859555.1). NCBI lineage: Eukaryota > Metazoa > Arthropoda > Insecta > Hymenoptera > Megachilidae > Megachile > Megachile ligniseca. The sequence continues at coordinate 7,484,401 of OX243788.1, read as the reverse complement.
CCGTGTTTTATCTCGTTGACTTAACTGACTCAACGTGACCCTTTTTGTTCTTGAAAATAATCTGTGTATTTTAGAACGTAGTTCGATCTGCCTTCATATTCGAAACATCGTCAATTATCAGCTTATCGTTCACGTATCACCAAATGTCCCTAATTATTAACGCGATATCGCGAAACAAACATCTTGACGATTTCCCTGTATACTTGACATCACTTCCGGTCACGGAATCATTCACACATACTTGGCACATGCACGTGATTCATGGTATCTGAACTCACGTAGTGGCAAAAACGTGATCTCTCGCTCATGATTCAGAGATTTAGTTGAATGACGGCGAACAGTTTCTGCTCGATGTCCAATTCATTAAACTTACGCTTCTGTGAAACGTATATTCATGGAAGTAAAATGGATTCGGTGTAGGTAAAAATTTTCTTGTAATCAGAGACGTCTGAGAAAGTAGTACATAAGAATGATATGCTTTGTAATTCCCGACGTATCATTTACGCTCAACGTGTACGATTAAACTTTCTATTCGTCAAATCGACGAGGACGACCCGGAAATTGTAATTACCCTTTGACGTACGCAATTTTTCTAGACTTCGATGACTCAATGCCTGTAAGTAGAGCTGCGATCAGCGATTTTTATACATTTTTATATATGACCTACATTTCTCTTTAGCAATACCTCGATACGTTGCTTCGCGTCAATATCCTTTATTGTTATCTTTGTAAAATGAAATTTGACTCCGATACTCAAGAGTTTATTCAACAAATCGTAACGCGAGTGAGATTAAAAGTGAACCGTGTTATGGCTGACGAAGAGTCTAAAGTTGCAAAGAATTTCTTCCGAAAGAGTGACGAATCTAAGGTCTTTTTATCGAGCTGTTATTCCGATATCATGTTCGAACATTCTCTGATTTCTCGTGAAAGGTAAACGAAGTCCGATGTATTCATTCCAATTCGATCACTCTTATGTTTCAGGCACACAATGCGAATAGACCGGAGCTTATCGAACGTGCGAGAATAAAGTTTTGCCAGAACGTCGGACCATCTTTGAAGAGATGTAATACACGTGCTTGGAAATAGATCTGTACTGTTTGGAATTAACGAGTCAGGATGGACTTACCGATTTATTTGCTGGTTGCCGTTGCAGCTTTCACAGCAGTCGACGGCCTGGTGGGGCCAAATATATGTACGAGACAAGAAACGTGAGTAAATGAAGTTTTTTGTTGAGATTTGCTAACACTGTTTTCGTAATGCTTTCTCCTAATACAATTTTGAACAATTTTCAGTTACAAGATAACAGTGAGGGTGTCCGAACAGCAGCCTTACACCATCCGAGAGTACACTTGGTGTTTAAGTTTCCCCCCTCGATGCTCGAAATACAGAGTAGTGTACAAAACCGTGTACAAAGAACAGGTACATTGAGCTAACGATCTCTGTTAAAAACCTACATAATTAACACTACTTGTGATTTCAATCAGGAATTAACGAAGCAAAGACCGGTGGAGGAGTGTTGCAAGGGTTACGCAGAAACCACTGATGGTGAGCGCTGCATTCCTATCTGCTCCAAGGACTGCGTTCACGGCACTTGTATTGCACCTGACGTCTGCAAGTGTGAATCAGGATACGGAGGACCATTATGCGATTACAGTAAGCGTAGAGATCGTCTCTCGTTTATTACTACAGTTTGATAACGTACATTCTACTTTGCTAACAGAATGTCCACCGGGTAAATGGGGCAAGTCTTGCGAAAAGGATTGTCTGTGCCAAAACAATGCCAGCTGTGACCCATTCGATGGCAAATGTAGGTGTACGAGAGGCTGGACCGGCGACTATTGCGATCAGCAATGTTCACCGGACCGATATGGACAAGATTGCGGCGAAGAGTGTCGTTGTAGAAACGGTGGAAGTTGCCACCACATTTCTGGCGAGTGTCATTGTGCCCCTGGTTATACGGGACCTCTGTGAGTACGCTTGTATGTATTGACCGATCCTGTTCAACTTATAATTCATGAAAGTTCTTCTTCTGTTTAGCTGCGACGACTTTTGTCCACCTGGTAAACACGGTGACGAGTGCAAATCGGACTGCAAGTGCCAGAATGGCGGTTCCTGCGATCCTACAACTGGAAGTTGCTACTGTGCACCTGGGTGGACGGTAAACATGAGTTTATATGTTGTAAATTGTCATGTGAAACATGTGAATATAGAATTTAACTTGGTTTATCGATTTTGAAATAGGGTGTAGTTTGCGCTCTTCGCTGCCCAGAAGGTTACTGGGGCAAAAAGTGTTCTCAAATTTGCGATTGTTACAACAAAGCTAGTTGTCATCATCTCACTGGTGAATGTGAATGTAAACCTGGTTATTACGATGTAAAAGTAAGTAGGCTTGATCGTGTTTTTCAAGTGCTTTGTTAATAGTGTTTGACGTGTGATACTAATCGTTTGTTGATAGTGTTTGCAAATCTGTCCCGAAGGAAAGTTTGGTTTAAATTGCACGAGTAATTGTACTTGCGAAAATGGAGCGGACTGTTCTCCCGTTAATGGAAGCTGTACCTGTAAACCTGGTTGGACCGGTGAAAATTGCAATAAACGTGCTTGTCCGGATGGATTATGGGGACCTAATTGTTTAAAAGTAATCAAATAATGTCTATATTTTGGTCACTGAAATTACAAATTGGCAGAAGTTACAATGAAATTTAATTGAACCTTAGGTTTGTGAATGCGACGACGAAAATACAGATCTATGTCATCCTGCGACTGGGGAATGTATATGCAAGGCAGGATGGGATGGTGAAACATGTAACAGACCTTGTCCTTTCTACACGTACGGAAAGGGCTGCCAGAATCGTTGCAATTGCAAAAATAATGCGCAATGTTTGCCCATAAACGGGACCTGTATCTGCGCTGCTGGATACAGAGGTGAGGATTGTAGCGAAGTATGTCCTGACCACACTTACGGCGAGAACTGTGCACAAAAATGTGCCTGCAAGAATGGTGCCACTTGTTCACCCGAGAATGGCCGATGCAACTGTACAGCAGGTAATCATATTTTTACGTCAGAACAGTAATGAAGACTAACAACTAAAGATGTAAACGCTCATGCCATTCCTTGTAAGTTTTTGCTGCATTTGAACTTAATTTAAAATGTACCCTTGAAGTCATAGCTTTCTTTTTTGTCTTCTGTTTGTTTGAATGTAATCATTAACTTAGTTGTACGATTCTGAGTTGCATGAAAATGTATAAGAGTAGTGTTCGGTAATCCATTACATTGTATCTACGAATTTGTAAGTTAAACATTATGTATAAGGTAAGTGAGGTTTTGAAGCTATGGTCAAATTTATTATCCTTAAAAATCTAACTGTTTTGCACATTAAAAATTCAATATGTAAGACAAATTTTATTTTTGCATGTGTTAAATTTTGTTAGGATGGGTTGGTGTTTCTTGTGATCGTCCCTGCGATGATAGATCATTCGGCAAAAACTGCGAGGGCAAGTGCAAGTGTTTTAATAATGCCGCCTGCAATCCTCAAAATGGTAAGGGTGTTAGCTGCAACGATCTTTTGACTATAAATTCTTTTTATTCTTTATAATTCGTTTTTTCTTCTTTTTCGTTGCACTTGCACAAAAACACGTTACTTTTTTAAACACCTGCAGGCACGTGCACGTGTGCAGCTGGCTTCACCGGCGATCTTTGCCAAGATCATTGCAAAACCGGATACTTTGGACTGGGGTGTACTCAGGTCTGTGATTGTCACGAAGACAATAGTTTGGGCTGTGATCCTGCCACGGGTCGTTGCATCTGTAAGCCAGAATGGCGAGGTCTGTTTCTTTTTTTTTTTGCTTTTCAATCGTTGATCAATCGCTATACGTGAAAGCTTGTTCAATAGCGATTAGATCTTCGACAACATTAGTGATTTTAATAATATAAAACAGGAGTACGCTGTGAAACCAAGTGTCCTGAAGGCCTTTATGGCAATGATTGTCATTCACACTGCGAATGTATGAACAACAGTTCATGCGATCCTGATACTGGCACATGTATTTGTGCCAGAGGTTGGGAAGGCTCTGATTGTTCTCAGCCCTGTAAAGACGGCTGGTATGGCGTAGGCTGTAAAGAGAAGTGTCCAGAGAAAATGCAGGGTACGTATAGTAATGAATTGAGCTGAAATAAATTCTCGTAACTTTTGAATTATCATTAATATAATTGAGCTCTGATCATTGCATGACTGACTGTTACATTTTAACTTATATTTTTTACACTATAGTTAGATATTTCTTAGTTAAAGTAACTCGTAATATTTTCTTCAGCATGTGTAGATAACTGATATAATCTGTTTAACACTTTAACTATAAGGAAATGTGGCACTGCTTGAATGGTTGATATAACAATTATTTCTTTGTCATTTTTTACTCCATTTTTTTCACCAGTCAATAACTTCAAAAATTCTGGTAAGTCATGAACATTTCATATAATTCATCATATAGATTAACATAAGGCAATTTTTCTTATTAATAAACAATTATTTAATAAAATTTTTTTCTAGTTCAAAGTTTAAAATCTATGCAATATATTTTATTTTCCAGATAATATGACGTGTGATCATGTCACTGGAGAATACGTTTGCCGTCCTGGATACTTGGGCTTAACTTGTGAACATCCATGTCCACCTAATCGCTACGGACTGAACTGTGCTAATCACTGTCGTTGTAAAAATGGTGGAGAATGTCATCATGTAACCGGTAAGATTTCCATATTTGTTTAACCATCCTTGCTTTTGTTACGTATAATGAATATGTTCCGGCTTTAGGCATATGTCAGTGTCGTCCCGGTTGGAAGGATGAGCATTGTCAAACACCTTGTCCGGAAGGAACATACGGTATAAATTGCAGTCAACATTGTACGTGTCAAAATGGAGGAAAGTGTAGGTCTAACGACGGCCACTGTCGTTGTGCACCCGGTTGGATTGGCACCAAATGCACCGAGAGTAAGCAAAAACGTTTTATATTAAGTTGTATTAAATAATGTAATAAATAATTGTTTTCTACTTATTGCACTTGTTAACAGTTTGTCCAGAAGGATACTACGGTGATCACTGCATGGAACCCTGCAATTGTAAAAGTGATTTTTACACTTGTCATCCTGCTGATGGTTGCATTTGTAGACATGGATACGGAGGTGGATATATTATTTGGAACTTAATGTTAATATTTATTGGCTACTATAATAACAGAATGTTAATATACTTTAGGCCCAGATTGCAAGGAAGAACTATTTTCACGTAACATTCAAGAAAAAGATAATGGTGGATATGGTAGTATAGTAGCAGGATTTTTATTTGCTGCAATTGTTGTCATTGCTATGAGTTTAGCAGCTTGGATATATCACCGACGCAGGGTAGCTGATCTTAAAAATGAAATTGCCCAAGTGCACTACGTCGCTGATCCTCCTTCTCCACCAGGTATGAACTTAAAAGAGAATTTAAGCAAAAATTAATTTTCATTGCCATAAAATTTTGTGTCTTGTACAGAGCAAACTCAATTTGACAATCCAGTGTATGCCTATCAGAGCTCTTCGAAATTCGATGATGGAACAACTACTTTATTGAACAATTTCCAGTTCAGAAATAATCTTGGAACAAGCAAGAAAATAAACAACGAGAAGGCTAAACTGGGAATGAGCAGTTGTATAGATGATGATGACGATGATTGCAAAGGTAGTATTAATTTAATTATAAAATAATATTGTTTTAAACAAATACTTAATTGCTTTTAGGAGCATATAATCGATACGATCTCAAGAATCGAGATGCAGATATGGGAAATCCAAACCTTAACGTATATCATAGCATCGATGAAATGGATGGGAAAAAGATTGAACATGTTTATGATGAAATTAAGCAAAACAACGATGAGTCAGAGTATGATCAATTAGACCACCCAAGACCGGTTAGCGGTTATAAACAGTTCAATCGAATGCCAAATGGTTTTTGCTCTAAATCCTCAGATAATGCAGGACCTAGTAGATCAAAGGAAAAAGATCCAGAACTTGGTGAAACTTAAATTCTCCTCATTCTTCATTTCACTTCAAGTTAAATCATATAATCTTAATTTTTGAAAGAGGTAGTTTCCATGTGATTTGAAACAAATTATGAGAAGCATATCTATTCTTGATCATTAGCGATTAATTCTGCTTGCCTCTCACAGCAAGATGAGTTACTATGTTAATCATAAGTTCTGAGAAATCATCTTGACAAACATTTTTCATTTAGATGGATGCAAACTTACTCCAATTGCTCAGTATATGCATGTACATAGTTAAACATTAACGAAACAAATAGTCAGATCAATATTTTATTTATAACAATCGTATACTCATAATAGACATTTATCTATAGTATGTTGAAGTGTCCCTTTTTGCAATATAATATTTAGCGAAATTAATAATTGTAGGATGTTCGATGCAATATTATTATTTTAAATAATTGACACAAAACAAGTGGTTATAATCTAATCAGTCTTTTTATAATTGATAGTAAGAAGAATTTAAAACTTTTCGTTGGTTGTAGTTTGAAATAAAAGTTACAAGTTAATGTAAATGAACAAGAAATGTTCGCGTGATGTAGTATCAAAATCGTGCAAAGAAAGTTGTGATATTTAAAGAAATTTTATAAAAGATACTACTTAAAGTAAAAAATTTTAAAAGTGGAAATAAAAAGATAGTTGAGTATTACATATAAGAGTACCTTGTAAGTTTTAAAATGATTGTAACAAAAAGATTTGGTTTTTTATTATTATTGCAAACAAAGTTACAAACAGTAAATGTGACGATCGAGTGAGAAATACTCATCAGTAATAATAAGTAAATTGGCAAACAAGGTACAAAGTGGTGAATAAGTATAAATAAGAAGAGACCAGTTTTACGATCTCACTATATGCATCGCATTCTGATTTCACAACATTTTGTTTAATTTCTTTTTGTATTTTATTTCAACATTGAGGTATCATTACGCGATATTTATTCACATGATATACTATATTTACTGCATATACAAAAAATAGAATTGTTGATATTTCAAGAACAATTTATTCCGTACATGTGCAAAAATATATGTGTAAAGAATTTTGAGAGAATATCATGTTTTTTGATTCGTATATAGTCTCATATCACTATATATTGTGATTAAAGATGATGTATTTTATTTGTATATGTATATACAGGGTATCTCATTTTAACTTTTCCATGTTTTCATCTTGAAATTTAGTGGATACATAGATATGTTTTATATAAAATTTATTCAATCTAAAAAGCAGTATATCAGTGTCACGTTTAATGAAACCGCGATAATAACATGGAAAAATTGAAATAGGACACAAAGTTTAAATTAAGAATCTATGAAAATCATGATACTAGTATAAAATATAAACGTATTTATTCCTTTTATATTAGACAATATTCGTCGCCTATTTTTTAATTTCTATAAAATGTCTATTTTTACGATTTTATATATACTATTTTTATTTTTAGATGACTCTAGGTAACAGATTATTGTGATTAATATAAATATCTGTACATATCGTTAAGATAAGATATAAGATACAACCGATATTCTTAAATATATTGTTAATGTAAAATTGTTTTAATCATGTCTCGTCTCTGCTTGTTCTATTCGCCGTGTGAAGGGATCTGTATCGAGTTTCTTTAATCAAGTTCAGCACAGGTGATGAGATCCAGTGAAGTCCACCGAGAAATTGTAAGAGGGCTGTAACACTCAGACCGATAGATATGTCTGTAATCAGAAATACATCTGGCATAGTTTATGTGTTCTACCATTTTTTTTGTATTTTAATTCTTTAAAATTCATTTTTCTTTTTTACAAAATAAAATTATTGTATTATGACTCACTGTGTATGACACAAAAGATCAGTATACATAAACCCACAATGGTTGATAATCCTTTATGAACAGAACGCATTGTTTCAATACCAAGAATATCATACAAAGCTAAATCCTGACAACTTAACAAACTACCATTACTAATACCACCTGAAAGAGCACATATCAGCATCCATGAGTAGCTATTCGCATAAATTAGTCCTACAAAGAAAGAAATTCCTTTCACATCACGAACATTGAAACAAAATATTGCAGTTTATATGCAAGAATACGAAGAAAGTATGTACATACCTATTAAACTTATACTGCAGACCCAAGATGCTACACCAAAATATAGTCTTCTACTTTGACTAGAGGTTTTCAATATTTTATAACTGATTAAGTTTGGTAGAAAAGTAGCAGAGGAAGCTGTGATAACTAATGACATCCAAATGTAAGAATCTTGTGCAATTTTGCTACTGAATACAGGCAGTAAAATCCAGAAATAGAGAGCAGATACTTTCATTCCAGTCCAGCCAATAACTGCAGCCCAGAATTTGAAATTCTTAAGAGCATGAAACTGATACTTCCATTTACGATCGGGCTGAGTAACTGGATTTACAAATAAATCTACATCTTCGTCTTGCTCTTCATATGCATAGATGTTACTTCCCTCATTAAGCAGTCCTGCACCATGCTGTATCCTTTCTTCAGCTTGACTATACTCTGAATTTTCATCTTGACTACTCAAATGTTGTTCACTCTTGGAAATTTCTGAAGAGATTCGTATGGGAAGTTCAGTATCTTCTTCAGTTGAAAGGAGAAGGCTATGGATTGATTTTTTAATATTATTAATCTATCTTTACACTACCATTTAAAAATGTCTATAAAATGAACCTGTAAGGAGAAGTTTGCTGCTGTGTAGGCAGTCTAAAAGTCAATATGCCAAGGGTAGTGGGCAGCAGAATAATGGTTATCAATTGAAGACCAGATTTCAACTTGGCTTTTTGCAACAATAAATATGTGATGGTTGGAATAAGTACAAGACCAAAAGAAATTGCAATATTCCTCACTGTCAGCGCTAAAAGGAGCTTCTTCCGAAAATATTTTCGGAGAATATGATCACTTAATAGGATGACAAAACTAGCACCTATACCCATTACTGCACCAGCACTGGCAGTAGCCAAATATGCACCGACACCACCTGTTGCAAGATATCCAGATGCTATGACTCCAACTGCTAATAAAGTCACTCCTATTATTCCTACCACGATAGGAATAGATGCCATACTCACAATCATTTTTGTCCAAGGATCTAAAATAATTATTTTTCAGAAATCAAGTTATACAGATTAAAGTTACATAAATTATATTTCTAAAATAAAAGAATTATTTGTTTACAAAGATATAATGTTAATTGACTGACTAATACTACGTTTCCATCTACCTGATAAATTCCAGAAAGCAATAAACAATACTGGTGTCAAAATAATCTTTTCAATCAATACATCAAAGTCATTGGTATTGGTTTCATGTATGTAAGCCAGTACTACTCCGTACATTGCTAAAATACTTGGAACAGTCATCTGTAAAAACAATAACATAATGACAATTTCATTAATGTTTTCAGATTTCATACCTGGACCAAAAATACTCCAAAAAGAACAATCCATGAGTAACCACCATCTGGAACTGTGGGCCCCAATTCTGGAAATGATGTGACAATATCATCAAGGTGGAGCCGCCTGATTAAAGACATTTTTTTCTTATGCTTCAATATCAATTTACTATGCACTTAATTATATGAGACCACTGTGCTGCACACTCTAGACGGTCGAGTAGCTTGAACCATTATCTAATCTTTATCAAGAAGTCAATGGTCTGATAGCCAATGATAAAGAATGGTACACCTTTTAAAAGTGCTTTGTGCCCAAACTTTTAGTGATATAGCTAATAGATTCTAAATGATTTTTGTTCTATTATGAATTAATGACTATACAGATTGGAAAGAAAATTCACAAGTTTAGATACCAAATGTATAACATTTATTTATCACTGGACAAATTTATAAAGCAATAACGATATAAAAATTATGTATGATATTACTTTTAATCGCTATTTTAACAAATCTAATGTTATTAGATTATTATTACAACTAAACAGTTTAAAGATTATTTTCAATGAAAATAATCGCTGCTTTAAATTTACATTTTTACATGATTGTTTTACATTTTATTTCAATCTTACATTAATCACTGTATAAAGTATTATAAATATTAATATCTTATGTTCTTTTGATTTCAGACTATCCATAATATTAAAAACAAACAAATTATTTAAGTGCTACATAGTAAAAAAATGGAACTTTAACAGTTTAAAAACAGTCGATTATTAAATTGGCTACAGGTCTTCACGATTATCGCCAGTCGCTATCGAAGTATACCGCACCCTTTTATTTACAGAGTCCAATATTGGCTCAATCTTTTTCTGCAATTTTGTACGTTGCACGTATATCAGAGCACACACGAGTCCTATCAATATTATTGAAAGTAAAAATAATACGGCAGTTGCACTGCGTGAAGCTGATGAGAACAATTTTGGTGTGCAATTTTTCGTCTCGTGGATTTCATGAGGTACATCACCTATAACAATAATGAAAGAACTATACAATGAAGAATGGCACAAAAGAATAAGAATCTTTGAAAGTTATATGAATTTAATACCTTTATAACATTTCAAACTGCTCTTATTGCGGACGAATACTTTAGTTTTCTTCATCCATTTAATAAAGGGATTGAGTTTGCAGGAACACTCTAATGGATTTCCGGTGAAGTCCACCACGATACTTTGATTGTGCTTAACAATAGTGTCCATGGCGTGCAAATCACGTTCAAGAATTCTCTTAAACTTGTTTCGTTGGAGATCCACAAAACGAAGATTGTGAAGACAAGATATGTTGAAGTGCAGAGCTGTCAATGCATTGTCACCCAAATAGAGATCCAGAAGATTTGGTAAATCACAAAAAACGTTAGGATCTCGGAACTCTGATATTTCATTCTGCTCCAAGTGCAATTTTATGAGTTGCGTTAAATTACTGCAATGAAAAGGTATTTAAGTTTATTCAGTTTTGATTCTACCTATAAATTTCAAAACATTAATCAATCTAATACCTATTTACAAAAATATCATGCAACATAGCTGCACGATCTTTTGGCGGCCCATCCTCAAAAGCATCAGTTAAATGAAGTTCCAAAAGAGATACAAAATTAGAGAACATTCTGGGATGATTTCGTGCAGGGTCCAAGGATAATTCGTTAAAATCTAGAATCAGTCGTTCCACTCGTTGAACGTGGTGATACGCTTTTCCACGAATTTCTTTGATCTTATTATTAGACATATCAATCACTCTTAAATTAGGTAAACTATCCAGGGTGCCAAATACATTCCATGGAAGTTCTGTAAGCTGGTTTCCAGTAAAAATTAGAACCTAAAAGTAATGCGAAAATGTTAGATCAGAAATTCGAGTTAGTTGCATTAAACATTATAATAGAATATATTTAAAATGAACTAAATCTCTTAAATGTCGAATTTACTTGTGTTTCATTTGGTAAATGTGCCAGTGGTGCAGTGCTACGGAAATTTGAATCAGTGCAGTTAACAACATATTGATGATGGTGTTCATAACACGTTGTCATACAAGAACAACGATTCTCAAAAATTGGTCCGCAGTTTGCTCTAGCGGTTTCCAATGTCTCCAACGAGTGCCAGTTGGGGTCATTACAATCATTGGACAGTTCTGCGGTGGACGCACATATTAAAAATAATATTACATAAAAGTTCACCATCATGCATCTAAAACGAAAGGTGATAATAATTTGTTAAGTTTAATTACATTTCTGTTTATAAAACACGGAACTTACGTGTGTGTTCATCTGCCAAGACGATTATGTTCTCCCTATTTTTCATCGGAAAATTACTTTTCCAAGGATTCAAGCTTTTATCAATTATACGTAATTTCAATTTCTTTCCATGTCTGTAAAAAGGATTTTTATCTTTCAAATATTACCACATGACCTGCATTTTAAATCCTTACTATTGATTGGCTGGATCATTTAAATGACCAATATGTCACTTTGTCCAGCCAATGAAATTATTCTTTCATAAGCAAGTGCATATGGAAGAAGTTTTGAAAATGTTTAGCTGAGAATGATTTAAACTTATTATCAACAATTTTCTCTTTAGTTTGATAAAATATGTGACAATGAAGTATGATGAAACAAGCGTAATAAAAACACTGCAGTCCGTGTTTGGTTATGATAATTTTAAAAATGATGTTCAAAAAGATGCTATCACTGCTATCATTGAAGGTTAGTGTTCATTTGAAATTAAAATTTTGTTGGAATTTTCAGAATTTTGGTTTTAAATAAAAACACTTCCTTAAATTATCTGTATAAGAAATATATTTTCAATATGTTTTATGTTTAGTCATTAATGTATTATTTAATTAAGACAAAAATACAGATTCAAACATAAATATAATACATTAAAATTGCAGATCCAAAATATGTATGTATATCAATGCCTCCTGGTTTTGGTAGATCTTTATGCTTCCAATTACCAATCATTATACAAAAAGGCAAAGTCGCTATCATCTTTTCTCCAAAATTATCTTTTATGAAGGTAATATTGTTAGTACCAGGTTTCAAATTATATTACTTATAATTTTTTAAATATTAAGCTATGAGTATGTGATTTTAGAAACAAATAGATTTTTTAAAAACTAAACAGATCAATGCACAAGTATTACATCCAAGTATATATTTCAATAAACAACAAAATATTGTAAATGATTTAACATCTATTTCTCCTACAATAGTATTATTGTATGCTACTCCTAACATGGCTGGTGTTGCATATTTTAAGGTAAATGGTTGTTTATTATATTATTTCTTATAATTCTTGTGTTAACACATTAATATTTGGTACTTGTAGTATAAAACAACATATAATAATTTCTAAAATGTTTTAACAGAAGCTTATACTTTCATTGAAAGATCGTAAGATATTATCTTACATCGTATTTAATGAAGCACATTGTTTAAGTACATTGGGATATGAATATACACCTGATTATAGAAAGATAGTTGAACTAGATAAAATATGTGCAAGTATACCACAAATTGCAGTAACCACAACTGTTACTAATGAGGTAATTAAAATTAATCAATTACAATATTGATATTTCTTATTCATTATCGATTCAACTTAGAAACACTGAAAGCATTTAATTTTGTTTATCAAATGGATTAACAGGTAATTAAAGACATTTGCAATTTGTTGGCATTAAAAACTCCAAAAATATTTACATTACCTGTTCAACAAATCAATGTATACTATGACATATGGTTTTTAGATATCCTTTCTGATCCATTTGAACATCTTAAGAATTATGTTGTGAAAATACTAGGGTTATTTGAATCAGCTGTTCATAAGGTAAATTGATTTATTCTTCTGTTGAGATTAAAAGATAAGTATTTATTAATATTGTTTGCACTCAGGCACAGAAAGGTTTTTTTGTTGTTTACTGTAAAGAAGTAATAACTGCAGAATTATTGAAAGATAAGTTAAATGCTTCTGGAATACCTACACTTACATATCACCATAGTAAGCAAATTATAATTCAAATTATAGTTCCTAGACTACAAAATAAACCTTGAAACTTATTTTAGGATTGAAAAGTAAAGAACAACGTAATATTGAAAACAAATGGATGTTTGGCAATGCTTATGTTATTACTACAACTTACAATTATGGATTTATTTATAAACAATCAATTAGGTTTGCACATACTATAATGAAAGAAAAAGTAATATACAACCCTGAATGATTTATAAAATACTTATTTAATTAGATGCACAGTGTATTGGACAGTACCTGAAAATATTGCCAAGTACTATAGGGAATCTGCACAAACCCATGTACATAATGATCAGAAATATTGTAGAATATATTTTAGTGTGAAAGAATATTCTTCTATAAAAACAGCTATTGAAAATCACAAATTGATGAATACTGGAGATCATGTGAAACAACGATTAAGTGAATACAACAAATTTGTATCCTATTGTCTTTCAATAAAGTAAGAAATTCCTGTAGGTATCTTCAATACAATATCAGAATTAGATAGAAATAAATATACAATTTTCTTCAGATGTCGTCACTCAAATATTAGTAAATATTTTGGGCATGTAATACCACCTTGCAAAACAAACTGTGATGTCTGTAAGACTAATGAAATGGTAGAAGTTAGAACTTCTAAATTTATTATATTCTCTGAACGCATAAAAGGAGTAAAGTACAATGTGTAAGTATTCATGTGCAGGATCTTAAAAGTTCAAAATCATATTCTTTTTATTTTTACAAGTGGAAACTTAAGTTACAAATGCTTTGTAATTCCCAGTTGTGATATAAATGAAGATTTGACAAATAATGAAGCTGACATAAACAGTGAGAAACAATCAAAAGATATTTCAAAAACCGATTTTATAGTAAATACTACAACGAAGGGTAATAATGAATGGGTCGACCCTTGTAACAATAAATTATTATTAGACAACAAGAAAAAATTGTCCACAGAAAATAGATCACTGATTATGCGATTATCCAAAAAATATTGCATACAAGTTAATACGGCGGATACCGCAAAATGTACAGCGGATAATACAGACGTAATATACGCAAGTTCGTCACTACCTTCACTGAATGAGAATGATTCAAACAAAGAAGCGATGCCGCTAGAACCAAGTATATCTAGACACAACGCCATAAAAAGTTCAGTGAAAAAAACAATTTGTGTCAGAACTTCCAATGCAAAAAATGTATACGTAAGTAAATCGAGTGTCGGTAAGATAAATGTAGATGAAAGACGCAATCTGATTCCAAGGAGACACTCTTCTAAAGCTGTTATTATTGATGACGAATGGCATTCTAAACAACCTAAAAAACGTCTTCACGTCTTAGACACGCGTTGCGAAATCTTCAAACCCAAACAGGGGAAATTAGGTCCCGGTGATAAAACGACCGTAGAAACAGAAAAAATGAGAGATAAGAGAGTTGTTGCACGTCCAAATCAGGCTGTGGAACACCTTAAGAATGACTCACACTGAAACGAGTCGCGTAATAATACAGTAGTAGAATATTTTATAGTTAAGAACTGCCTAAATGAGCAATCAATAATGTTGAAATTACAAAATATGTTAAAGATTATACCAATCGTACGTTGTTAGTTACGACCAGAACCGGCGCGAGGCCAGTGTATGTTTTGGAACCACAGTTAAATTTAAAAATTTATAAATTTGTAATTATCAAAATTTTCGTAGAGTTCACTGTACTTAAAAAACTTATAATTTATTTATTTCATCCCGCAAATGTTCGCGCTGGTCCTGGCTATAATTATTCATCATCGCAATATATGAAAGATTGTTAATTTTACTTTTTTTTTTAATATTTATAGGATGCATGATTTTAGTCAAAATATTTTTTCAATAGATCGATTTGTATCGCATCAATGCTAGAACCAAAGTAGGTCGACGAGTCATACTCGTAAAACGTCGAACTTGCTCACCCACGCAACAGGTGATATCAAGCACAAATTATTGTGCAAAATAATGCCCCTAAAGCTTGTTTTATTGTATAAATAAAGATCTTATTTAATACCAGTTTTTATTTAGGATTTAAATTTAGTTATGATCATGTATGTATTATTTACTAAAGACTGAATTTTGTACCAATATATATTAGTCTTTGTATAGTGAATCTTCAATTTTCTTTTATAATTATCTAAGTTTATGCAGCAGATAATTAAACAATTTAAATTTTTAATAGAAAATATAAATATTTTTTACAAGAAATACAACTACATATCCAAACTCAAGTATGATGTCATTTTTTCCCATAAATTCTATTATCATTTTCGTTACGTTACATTTCAGAGCAAATACGAGGATTATCGCTCAGGGACAGCAGTGACGTTCAAAGTATAAACAATTATTTAAACATTGCCGGTACTCACCAGCCAAAACAATGGAAGGAGACCGTGATTCATTCAAATACAGTGACACACTCGTGCAAGAATCACAGAATCCCTCTAATTTTCATCTCTCGTTAACATCAACAAAAATTCGTTTCACTTTAATACTTTAACGATGCTTGGTGAATAACATTGAAACTAAGAGTCGTTTTAGTAGCGTGCCCGCTTGAATTTCACCGACGAAGCAGTCACAAAGTTTGCTGACCCAACTTAGTCGCGACGTGTAGGAGCAACCTGTTGAAGGAACACGGCAGCGAGACGGATCACGAGATGCTCGAAATATCGGGACAGGCTGGAATGAGGCGGAAAAGAGGACTTGTCTCTGCAACACGACGGACAGTATTACACTTGGAGGCGCTCTGGACGTAGCAGCCGCACCTGTACTCCCTCCTTCCAACCCTTCCTACACCTTTTCTCACTTTCTCCTTGTTACCCGTCGTCCCTCCTTTTTCCTCGGCCCGCCTGTGCTTTTCTCCCGTTCTTTTTTACTTTCTTTTTTATCGTTCTTCGTTTCTCCTCTTTGCATTCTTTTTTTAGAGCTTCGCTTCCTGAGAAAAGAATTCATTGGGGACACACGAGGTTCGACCCTAATTTAGGACATCACGAGCGCAGTTATAAATAAATTTACATATCATCTTGATATCTTACTGTTCTATATTATATCGCTACATGTTCTATACTTCAATCGTCAGTGTAGTATATTGTCACGCGTTATAGTGCCGACTCTCGTACTGAAAAATACATTGCAAAAATACATGTACATCAAATATTTGCATCAAAGATATGTTAACTGAATTGCTAAATCCTTGAACCTTGTCTTCGTTTCATACCTATCGCACTGACGCAAATATATATGTATATGTCCTGTTCTCTGTCGTTTAGTTATCTCCTTTTTTTACCTATTTGTATTCTTTTCTGTCCAGTTGAACATTTTCTTCTTGCTTTTGTTTCTGTACAACTTGGATGAATCTGCGGCTGATGTTTTAGTGTCTTTCACCTTGCATATATGCATGTGTATCTCGAGGCGTTCCAGTTCAAGGCAATTAAAATTTGAACGCGTGTTGCATGCTTGGGCGTCCGTAGAAACTCCTTTAAAAAATACACCATATCATTAACTAGACGTTTCTACTAAATATGTCAATATATTAGAACATACGTATTAATTACCGAATATTGTCCTTCCATTTACATCATTTTTCTGTCTATTTACAGAACCTTCGACGGCCGACTAGTTAAACTGTGCGATGTGTGTTAAGTAGAAAGTATATAAACATTTACCTACGATTTTAACGTGGATAAATCTTTTAAATTCGTAATCGTTATTATCCAATAAAATTCATTATCCAAAACAAATTTTTTAAGACGAGTGTTCAGTACAGAGTAACATCTCCAAGAAATAATATTAATAGCCATAAAAGCTATAATTTTCAACATCTCAGGTGGTGTCATTTGATTACGTATTTCCTGTTCTTAATACTCCATCAAGGATACAGTACATGGACATTGGTAATATCACTACACATTTGCATAATTTAAAACATAGTCTCATTTTTCATTAAAAAAAACTGTTTTTAATTATTTAAGATTACGCACCTTATGAAAATTAATTAACATAGAATTGAAAAGTAAATCCTGGAAAGCATAAAGTTTGTATAATATATTCGGAGCATCCGCTCATCTTTTAGATGCATCGCAGGTGTTGATTATGGTGTGCGTTTAACAGAATGATAAGTAACAGTGAGTCGCTTTGTACTCGGATATTACTTGTTCCTCTATCTTAAACAATTTGTCCTAAGGTTGTTAATCATATACTTTAGAACAAATAATATACCTTATATTTTTTCATTTGCATTGCAAGTACAAACGTTCTAAAAATAATACGCACAGCACGTACAATATAATATTCCAGTTGTGGTAGTCACTTAAGCAAATACCATGAATTCAAATGAATTCTACTGCTACATGGTATGAAATATTAAATCGCGTATTTATACCTGATTACCATTTCAATCTTGCATGACGGTACTTGGGTTTCGTATTAATTTTATTGTGCCCTCTGTCGGTAGATTTTTAAATGAATTTTAAATAAGCGCGCTAAACTTACGTTTTAAGTAAGCGCCATCTATAAAATCTACCGGTAAAAATGTATATTTGAATTTATGAAATAACTCATTCTAACAACTTATTTTTTTTCACTCCAGGCGTAGTGTTGTGCCGTGCTTTCAGAGTTAGGTAAGAAATGTTCGAAATATAACTTAAAAATATTCTTGAACAGGGTAAAAGCAACTCAGAACAATTCCATTAAATGTATATTGAATGTTTTAAACATCTTTTGTAACATTTACTTGTATATCGTACAGGAGTTTCCAAATGAACGCATACATGAAAATCGTGTATACAGATTAAAAGATACATTGTGTCTAGTTCTGTTTGTTGATTCGTAAGATATGGCAAAAGTAATACCGTTTATCATTGCATAAATATTCAAAAGTGCGCAGGATAAAGTTATCGTCATAACGACGAATTAATTTCAGTACGTCATACTTTGATCGATAATTATACATCGTTTAAAATTACATTAAAGTAGAACGCGTTTAAAAGAAACTATACAACGTGTACAAGCACTTAAATGAAATTAATGAGAAGTAAGAAAAATTAGTAAGAAAATCTGTATATACATATATAATATATATATATATGTAGGTGTATATAAATATATTAATATCAAAATAAAGAATATTATACAAGTGATAATGTATATTCCATTTTTTGTAACATTAATATGTTCTTTTTTAAATTTCTGTATGTATCATCCATATCTATCGCTTGTTCTTTTCTTCCTTTACAGCAAAAAAGCACATAAGCAAAAAACCAGTATAATTACAATAATATAATGCACACACAAGAAAGAATGAGACGATGGATATGCAATGATGATTACAAATTGTTAACGCTTACAGATTGTTCTCAAATCCATATTTGCTTTATGAGATGCAATTAAATCTTACCTTGTAGTATGTAACATAGTGAGAGTAGCAGAGTTTACAAAACATACCTCATACCTGAACAACAAAAATTTCTTTCAACCATTTGGGAACATGTTGAACTTTACGATACATTTTTGAATTTATCATTCTTTACAATGTTATGCTAATTACTAGGCTGTGGATGTTCATACATTTATATACTGAAATCTGCAAAGTATAACCAATTTACAGTATATAGATTACATAATTTATGTATATTTTGTAGACTTTAATATGTTGTAAATGTATAACATCTGCAATTTACTAGTTATTTTTATAAAAACCACGTTCACACAAGGTTTAATTATCATTCAATAGAAACTGAATACAAAATTTAGCTTAACGTATTATACATATGTTATTATGTAGTACATGATAATATAATTTTGCGCTTTACAAAACTATTTAACAAGTGGAAATGATAAAACCCGTAATTTTATAGCAATCGAATTACCAAAGTCGCTCGTTGGGCGATATTTTTTGTTTATATCCGAATAAGCGCCTCAATTTTTTATTAATCATATTAATTTTTACACACATAACATCAGATATATATGTATATATGTATAGATGATTATCTATATGTTTAACCAGAACTTCTTGAATGTTATAATTACAAAGAAGCACTAGTAATTATTGACAAAAATTAATTTCAAATAAAATTCAAGAATTTCTGGTTAATAAACATGATAAAATATACACCACTATCACACTTAGTGAATAGTGTGCAGCATCATCTTTAAATATATAAAAATAAGAAACAGTAAAGTAATATTACAGCAAAGCAGGAAATTAACATATTGTTTTTCACTGCTGTTTTATGTTGATAAGATCAGTTTTTGATACAGTAAATTATGTTCTTATAATGCAGTAGTGTTAAGCAACATGTTAATTTCAGAATAAAATAAATCTGATAAATTAGGAATTCAATTTTTATAGACTAGACACTATGATTTTGATATGGAACATATAAAGGAAAAAGAGAATTTAAATACTTCCCCAACTTTTTTGTACCATACTCGTAGCAAAATAATTATATGAAAAAGATCATTTTTTATTTTAATCTATACTAAATCATTTGACAATAAATATTAGTTGAACAGTTGATAAATGTTTGATCTATTTGCTACTATTATATATAATTTGTGTTAAATATTCATCGTCAAATATATCAATCACTTTCTTAAGACATAACTATACCAAAAGCAACTAATATGCATATAGTAAAATTGTACTTTTTATAATATTTAGCCCGTTGCATAATTATCAATTTGTTCAATACACACACACACAGAAGTTGATATATCTAGTGTCAATAGCTACGATTTTAATATAGACTCAAATTCATATCTGTATTCTAATTACTATTAAACAGTTTCGCAGGTAGAGATACCTTGTTAAAAAAATATCTAATGTACTGACAGTGTTGAACACTCATGAGGTTGAACACAGGATTTTTTGCAATAAAACATTGGTCTTATAAAAATTAGTTGCTTTTGGTTAGCTATGTCCTTTTTTTTTTTACTTTAATTATAACATGGATAGACTATAACGCTACATGAAACAAAATCGCTTAGTAGCGTTCTTACAATAACATAATCTCATTTAGACATCAATATTAATTATCAGATTAATCTTTTCGGAGCATCTTTTTTATTATAATATATTTATATATATATATATATTTATCTACATATACGCACACATGTTAAAACTGGTATATTGGCAATGACAGAACAGCTTATGATATTACTTATCCACAGCTTTGTACTTTTAAGAATGAATAGAAAAGTCAAAAAAGTTTTCCAAAAATGGTGACCAAGACAAAAATTTTTACATTAAAAACACTTTGTGCATACATAGAAAGAATGAAAATGATTGTATGGCAGTTTTTAGCGAGCAGAAAAAATGAAATTGAAGAAAGAAGATTGTAAATGGTTCCTTGTATATACCAGTTGCAACAAAAAAATATCCAGTCAATCCAAACTCCAACCAATTCATCCCTCTTTCTCTCTCTCCCTCTCTTTCGCTCCTTTTTTAACACATTAACATTAATTTGGTCTACTACTTTGGCCTAACAAAAATGTAAATCATATAGGTACTGTGTAAAACATTAAATGCTCATTCGCGTAAGTCTTTAGTAAGGAAAAGAGCATTTGGCAGTAAGAAACTGAATTTTTTTTACATGTACCTTCTTCAATATTGAATCGAATATTTCATATACATATTCAGAAAATTGATATTGAATGGGTTATTTAATAAATAATGATATGTTTAATGTAATATTTTGTTGTTTCAATCTTAGCTTAAATCTGTGATCATTCCAACTAACTTGTTTGCTAAAATTAGAGCAACAGAATATTAAATTGAACATATTGTTGTTTATTTCACAAATTCATAAAATGTATGAATATATGGGACAATGAACAGTAAATCAACATTCTAGTTAGTATCTTTTATGATACTAATTCATAATGGATTTTCCTTACGCATAAATAAATTGTCATGAACATATAAAATATATTGGTAAAAAGATCTGTCATTTTTGTCCCTGAGCAGAATAATAATACAATGTCTAAAAACCTTGAACAACATACAGTACACAACACTGAAGAACTGTATATCAGAACATTGTTAATGAATGAGATTCAATTTGAACACTTAAATATAATTCTCACAAAGGACTTGTTGCAATCTCTTAATTAATAAAGTCTTTTTCTCGTTCCAGGTGAACATCAGAGACAGACAGGGTAAACCTATTCAGATTGGCACAGAGATCAAATACCAGTTAGAAGATTGTGACACAACGATATGTGGCATAAGGAAGGATTATACACCGACGTATACAATTTATTCCATTCAAGCTTTGTATCTATCAGATGATCCAATTGCGCAGCACAGTACTAAAGAAAATATCAATCCAAGAAGTTCCAGGATGCCTATAACGGATGTCACAATGATGACATTGTCTTGTTGGTGGTTCAGTGCATCCATCAGCTTGTCTATACAACCCTGAAGTAAAAAAGTTTGTAAAGTTCAATCACGGCTATGCTTTTACGATGATTGGTATATTAACGCGCTCAACCAGGCGTGATTCCAGTAGTGAATCATGGTTTACTTTTCTAAACCTCCTGAATCTACTGTTTTTAATTTGAATTACGTATTACGATAAAGACATTTCATTTCAGTTTTCTAAGAAGGAAACCCTGTTATATAAGTTCTAATGACTTCTTTATGAAGTAAGTACAGATATACAAGAAACATGATTACCTCGTTGTAAATTGCTGGACTAACGGCGCTGGCGACTTTAATGTTCCGATCTGCTTTACAATCAACACTCTCTTTGTCCTTGCAGCAGGATTCGGGTACCTTGTACACGCTATTCGCATCGCCGGAAACAGTTATACTGACGGGAATCGAAGGATCTCTGGTTGCATATTTACTACCTGTCCAATCTGATGGACCAGTAGCTCCACAACATCCGAGACCAGACTGAAATGCGTCTACAGCATCTGTATGAGAACTGTCTTCGCCGTATTGATTCTAAAAACGAGTAGCACTTTTGTAAATTTATTATTAATAATACAAAATACTTAAGTATAAGCTTCAAGGTTACTATGATGCAATTAAAAAGATGTGACGCGAATAAGGAGAACAATACCGATGGCGTTAATGAGTATATAACTCAGAATGATAAATGAAGTGATTATAGATGTCTGGATGGATAGCCAGTTTCGCGGGGCGAATAAACTAATTATAGATGGCCAGCATAGAAAAACGACTTTCCGGCTAATTACAAATTCCCTTTAACGGATACCTGTCGAGCGTTTAGCTCGCAATAAAGTGAAGTAATTGCCGATACCTTAACGGTATTTATCACGGAAGACTTGACCAGCTCCTCGAGGCGATTTCTGTTGCAGTAAAGCCATGCTCCAGCCGCGATTTGTGCAACGATAACCACTAGTAGGCAACTGAAGAAAGCGACCAGCATACACTGGGATTCACGGAAGGCACCACAGCATCCCAGAAATGCTACTATCAGCATTAAAATCCCAGCTGAGAGCAGGATATAGACACCAGCGTTGAAGTTGTGCTGTTCCTGAGTCAAAGACATCAGGAACGTTTGGTCCGTTAGCATCCATACTGCCAGTACCACTGCTGCTAGTCCCACAGCCTAAAAATAAAAATTTGTTGTCCTGATTTGATATAAAACATTCAATTTACTGTTTCTATATTTAATTTAATTGTAGACCTGAAAGGGAAACAGTAAATCGTATTACCAATACAAGGAATTACTAGCAGTATTTCAACACGAGAACCGTGAGAATTCTTGTTTGACCGTGATAAGCTTAGGGTCCGACTGCGATAGTTAATGATGAAGATAAGTGTTCAAAGGATCGACCATTTTTATGTGTTTCATATCCGCTGGACAATGAATGTTTTAGGTGCAACAGCGGGCGAGGTAAACCATAATATTATTTGACTAGAAATTGTTCGTTCGTATTTAGTAGTAACTTTATTGTATTTTGTTAATTTATTGTATTTTGTTTCCAAACACTTCCAAAAAATATAATATAATGGAGAGATAGATGTACTGAAGATAAAAGTATTAAAAAGACAAAATAAAAGTCATAAGGAATAAATAAATTTCTAAATGTAAGAAATAATATAACAGTATATATAAGGATTGCTTAGTGGTAAGTTAGTACAGATACAGTAGTGTTACAAGCGATTTTCTAAGAAACGGTAGGGAGGTAGTAGAGATACTGATAAGACTTTTTTTCTGTATTTTAGGGTCGACCAGGATCTTTTCAGATAGGACACTATTGCCTAGCTACTTTAAAACGAAAAGGGAACTGGAATGCTATTCACGTTTTGGTTGGAACGTATAATCACCTAGTCCCTGACACGACGTGGCAAGGTCCACACATTTTGGAATTCGAAAATTTAAGACACTTTAAAACAGAATACAAGAAGACTAATATTTCAGAAAATACAATTATTCAATGGATTGTAAGTTATGTTTATAAAATCTATTCGTTTAAATTAAAGCGCAGATATGAATCATTGCCGGCGTGGCAATGCTGCTGATGCAAACGATGTATTGTACGCGTGAAACGTCTTCTCCTACTTTGTCGTAAAAATATACCTGACCTTTTTGGCCCTATTGAAACAGACAAAGCCTGGAACGAGTATGCTGGTTTATGGCTTATGCGCCGCTCACAATGTGCTATATGGATAAATAATGAAGTATTCTTGCGAAACAGACGAACCAGGACAGGACGCACCCTTTTTCAATGGCCTGTCCACCAGATGTGTGCACATCCATGTAAACTGCACTTGGATTTTCCCATTCTTCCCTTTTCTACAGAAATTGTAAAACTTTTGTTTCCAAAATATTTATTGGAAAATTAAGGTAATTCTTCAATTTAAAAACTAAATATAAATTCCTTATTTTTATTCCCGTTATTCTATTTAATACATATTTTTTATTAATATGCCAAATGGATGAAGATAATATAGAGATAGGAAAGCTACGCAACAAAATAATATTAGTTCAGTAAATACGTAACTGAAGATTTATTTATGAAACGTAGTGCAAACATTCAACGGTGTAATGGAAATGGACTAACTCTATCCGTCCAGGTGTAGTTAATAGAGACCCCAGGCGATCAATATGTTAGTATTTCAGGATTGTCACGATTACTAATAAATATTAAGAACACTGAAGTATTGACTGTTTGAAGATGAGATTTCCCTAAGGTTTGCAATGTGACTTTTCGATTTCATCTTTGTACACCTCGAAACAACCCATAAATCGTGTTTCACCGTTGCAGTCGAACCGGTGTTTTCACGAAGAATGATGGGTTCCAAGATTGAAGGTTCAGTGGGTTAAGCTAGCAGAACGCTCGTGTGTTCCACTCAACGTATAATCCCGATGGAGGCGTGCCTTTAAACAGAGGACTTCCTGTATTCTCAACGCGTCCCGTACGATTCGAGCCGTGAATGTCGATGTAAGAAACAGATGCAAGAACTGTGGACGATCGGTTGAGTCAAGCGGATTCTTTTTCAATACAATCGAAGATCAAACATAGTACAGTAAATCGAGCTAAACGTGAGCTGTATTTAACGCGAATCACGTGGCCGCTTCATATGACACGAAAAGGTGTTGCGTTTTTGAATGATTCAATAGACAAGGAAGTAACGTAATTGTTTACATCATAATAGCATCATTATCAAATGTGATTCATTTTGAATTATTTATACAAAGTAGAGATCCTACTCTACTTTTTTCAACCTGACCCGACAGTTCAAGTTAGATTCGATTACCTGTACTTGACCTAATTTAATACAAAACATTTAAGACAAATAGTTACGTAGCGTATAATTGTTTGTTACATTTTGCAAACTGCGTGGTTAATTCAAAAACGACTTGCATACCGTATTTGCATATTACGCAAGTAGTAACTAGCCTTTTGATACACAGATATATTTGTCTATCGTGGAACATTTTTTATATAAAATAATATAATTTACTACGTAACGTAGATAAGTAGTAATTAAAGATTAACAATTTAAACGACTACGATTAGTTGAAATTCAATAGAAGAAAAGCTAGTTGCTTGTTAACATCTGTACATTTTGTGTTATACGACTGCACAGACAAGTTACTATTACGGGTAATAGTCAGTAAAAATACACGCATCGTCAGTTTGATGTCAGATACTGTTTCAGAACTATGATTTCACGTCTGAACGACAAAAATAAACAGCTGAATATTACTTCATGAACATTCACCATCGATTTTTTTTCAGAAACACGATGACTGAATCTATCATGAATAATCCGCAAATTATGCAAACTAATAACAATGGTCGAATTACACACGATATAATGTATGGAATGCGATTAAATTCTTGCAAAGCTGTCCAACGTAAATCGTTTAGCAGAAAATAGCAGAAGAACGCGGTCTTATGGCTTTTCTCTGTAAGTATTTGACACCCATTTTCCGTGCCAAATATGCCAAGTTCAGCACTGTTAGTACAGATTTATTTTCAGAAATGAGATTATTCAAATGAACGTGTTCGTTATTTCCAGAAAATGATCCGCTATTGACTTTCAAACAAGTTCTAACGATGGTATCGATATTTGTCGATAACAGCAGCTCTACTCTAGCGGCGATACTGTTTGGATCACTATGTAAACTCAATAAACCTGAAGATGTATCCAAATCGGGGAGTAAAGGTTCGCAATGTATGTACGCTTGTTAGATTGCAATGGTTAACAATGCAAAAGAGAATAAGTATGAATGCGTGAAGCAGTTGCAGGGATAGAAGTAACTGGGCCACAGTGTAGGATGCAAGCTCGTAGGAAGAACATATTCGTTCTCTGACTGGAAATCTATAATTAAACGCACTTATTCGCCGTTGAATATTTTCAAACTAGACGCGATGCTTGTCTCGATGCTGACATAAGTACTATTGTTAATGCATTAGTAAAATGTCAATGCAAGACAATCCAGCTGGTGTTTGATTGAGGTTCGTACATATTTACGACTAAATAACGAGAACGAATCTAAGTCATTCTCTCGATTTCTATTTTCCATCAATATTGGCGAGTACAAAATTTGACGTTAAAATTTAAATTCTATATCAATTCAAATTGGTTATATTGATTACGCGAATCATTGAAATTTAGGGCAGATAGCGATTAAACACGTGAGATACACACCACCCAGATGCAATCGATTCAGCTGCTCTGTCGGATTATTACACTTCATACCGTAAAACCATGATGTTAATTAACGAAAACTTGAGATAATTATCCGGTTAATTACGAATTTATTTTGTTTACTCTTCTTAATCAATATT
Organism: Megachile ligniseca; assembly: GCA_945859555.1. Classification (NCBI taxonomy): domain Eukaryota; kingdom Metazoa; phylum Arthropoda; class Insecta; order Hymenoptera; family Megachilidae; genus Megachile; species Megachile ligniseca. The sequence continues at coordinate 7,457,539 of OX243788.1, read as the reverse complement.
CATGAAAAATATTTTACTGATCATTAAGCTTGATTATGGTTGGTAAATTTTCATTGTTTATTTATTAAAATTACTATCACTCTAAATTAAAGATTATGCTACAAACTCTAATTTTTTAGATAATTTCGTACGAAACATAAATCGTATTCGTATACGAATGAATTCAAAGAAAAAAAAAATTGTACACCCAGATGCAATCGATTCAGCTCCGCTGGAATTATGTACGTGGACGCTGGATATTAAACTTTAAAAAAAAAACCGTGAACTTATTCCTTCAGAATATAAGTATTTTAATTCGATTTTCCTCATTTTAATTTTCCAATCATTTCTTGGTATTTTATCTTTTGCAGAAAACATTAAGAAGACTGATAAAAATGAAATGTGAATGGCAATAACAGTCCAATTTATCACGTTTTGAAGTAAATTGGACTTCACTAGGGTAATGTAATTATAGTGTTAATGGAACGGGATTGTTACTGATACTAAAATTGTTTACTTCCTTTTCTTATCGGTCTCCTTTTCTGCAAGCTTCTTCTCTTTGTATTACTATTATTTGTTATTATGTTAAAAAAGATGTGCAACATTAAGAATACATTAAATTATTTGAAAATATTCAAAACGAAGTATACATATCGTATGAATAATTTAAATATTGGTCAAATATGCACTATTCTATTCCAAGTATTATATATAAATGTATACAAATACTGTAAGTTTATCGAACCAAGCTTACTTATAACTCGATTTTGTACACACGATTGATATACATATTGCATTTCTTTTGTGAATAAAAATATTCTCTACCAACTACATGAAGCGTAATAACGTTAATAATTAATTAAACTTGTATAAATGTAACGACGGTTACCTTTATCATTTAATTAACAAAAGCATAAAGTACAGACTTACCCAAAATATGAAGTTCACGGCAATTAATGCATATTTGACGAATCCATAACATTCTGAAAGCACCATCTTTCGAATTATATATGACACAAAACAGTTAGGTTACTTAGTAGCTTTTATAGAAAGCACGCAATTTCTTTAACGGGAATCGTTTACATTCGTTTGGACGCTAATACATGGACGAGCAGGATTTCTTCGACTGTTATTGTTACTTAATTTCGTGGACGCATATTATCGGGACAAAAACACCGACCCATTCCATGCAATGGTTTATAAGCAACTGCCATGGGGTTCGAACTATCGGCGTTACTTTTATCGCAAGTGCAACGTATGAAGAACAGATTGGTACTCTCGCTTAAACCTTCTTGAAGCTGCAGCTCGTGACGTCATTGAAATATCTTCCATCTCTGTCGCTTACGCATTTATATATTTCTCTTTTTCTTACTCATTTGTCTTCTTTCTCTCTTTCTCTCATACATCTCTCTTTTTTTCACTAACATACTGTGTTTCTCCCACTCGTTGAACATCCCTACCCAATTCTCCTCTCACACCATGCGCGCGCGGCATGCACATGTAAACACACGTTAAAAATATGTTTAATGCACCTTTTCTTCAATTTTGTTTGCTTTTATGCTATTATTACATTTTTGTTACATTTAAATATTTAAAGTAACAAGTGGTTATTTTCCAATTTCATTTAATTACAATAATCTATATGTTTATACAACTAGTTGTAAAATATGAAATATCTGGAAATTATAACAAACTAAATTAACAGATAATTTATTGTTATAGCTTCTTAAATCATATCAAAGTATGGTATGCTATATTATTACATTTATACTTTAATATATTCTATCTAAACCTTCAATTTCTTTCTTTTTTTCTACATCTCCATTGATAGTTATGGAATTTATCCTTAATGCTGTTTGATGTGTTCTGTAAACTATAAAACAAGCAATATTATATACATGAATTCAAACGTATTGTAATCATAATGTCAACTTGTAATATTGTTGTGTCTTACAGTTTATTCTACGAAATTGTTTTCTTTGCCTTCTTCTGAAACGGAAAATCGTGTGGGATAAAGTTTTTTCAATTACAGTTGCATTAACTGATACCAATTCTCTATTGAGAATAGGTCTTCCAATAAGTGTGAAATCTTTACTGCCAACAAGCATTACTTTCTCTAAATATAATTTATCTCCTGGTTGCGGTGCCCAGTGACCAGTAACAACTATAACATCACTTTCTGTGACTTTGAATTGTGTTCCACATAAATATACAACTGCAAATAAGCGGCCAGTTGATTCAGTAGTTACCTGTCTATTAATTTCATTTATCACAGCTAGAAATGGGAAGAATATGTTAGAGTTACATACCTAAAAGTTACATTATAGTTTAATAATACAAAATTTGAATGTTCATTAACACTTTCATAGTCCAAATAAAAAATTATTGATCATAATGGTCAGGAAATGTACGAGTAATGAGTACACTGATTTACATACAGTTCAGGGGACTGTGAACGTGTCAATAATATGTTCAAAAACTTATTTATCATAGATAATAACCAGACACTTCTTCTGTTCTTTCATCGCATTCAGGTACTACTTCTTGATAGCTAGGTGGTTTCGCAAACCACCGTGGCGTCTTTGTATTACGATAATCTGCTACTTTGATTTCCCATAACTTTGGTGCTGTAAAAATTAATTCCTTTTTACTTAAAAGTGAGGTTATATAACCTAAAATTTTATACAAACAGAAGAATAAGTTTTCATTAATTTATAAACTAAAAGCTTATTATACTTGGATAGTATTGCTTGCATATTGGAGCCGGGAGAATCCTTCGAATACAGGTACCCGTAACAAAATTAAATAGTTTTGTGAAACCAGTTAGCGTCGCCATGATTTATGTACCAGCTACTTTGAAAATGATAACATTTTTAAAACATAAAAAATCAATAAAATAATGAATATAATGAAAATATATAAATATATTTCCTGAAATAAAAATCTGCATTTAATGTACAAAAATAAAATTATCTTTATTATGTAAAGATATAACAAATCAAATTGTATACGTTAGTGGGAAATTTTTAAATAACGATTTTAAATATATAAATCATTGCAAAAAAGTACCACATTTTTGGTACAGTTATTGAACTTTTTTTATTAGCACTTATAATTTAATACAAGCATTTCTATTAAATTAATTTAAATGTAATTTGAAAATGGTATTACTCCCGCCATGAAGGAATCTACGCACCGGAAGTCGAGTTTTCGTTCTTTCTACGCATGTTGGCGCTAATACTTTTAGTAATCAAAAGTACATGCACGAACATTTGTAATATTTATGACGTAATTCATGTATATACAGTGATCTTGCATTTAATATACGCTCTTACATCATCATTTCTTTCTGCCATTAAGCTATTCATTATTCATGTATATATTTTTATTCACTATATATATAGCTACAAAATGCGGAAAATAAAATGTAGATTGGCGTCACACTGATTGCGAGGAGCTTCCTGAACTCAGCCGAGATGCGCAAAGTACATTCTTGCATAATAAACAGTGTAATGTTGCACATGGGGAAGAACGGTGCAAAATGGTATTTCTACGGACTACACTGGTAGTTCCGGTTTGAACCAGTATGTGAAGAGATGTCGTACATGTTCACTAACAGTTAGTTGTTGTGTTTAATCTTTGTGTCGTGAAGAATCAATGATTGTTGAATTATCATAATCATTGCTGGTGTTCTTAGGATTTTGGCAACTTTGAATTATGCAGTTTTATAAGGAAAAGCTCTTGTCGCCCGGACAACTGAAACGTCTGAGTGAGCACAAGTACAGCTGTACAACGAATAGCCTTTTGGATGGACTTCTTCAACCGTGGTGGGACTGGCTCGTTAGCAAAGTTCCACTTTGGCTTGCGCCCAATTTAATCACAATTTTGGGGCTTATTGTGAACATCATTACAACTTTAATTCTTGTTTATTATAGTCCCGATGCTAAAGTCGAGGTATTATTTACATAACCTAATTTCTCTTATATTTCATTTCTTACATGTTAGTTTAAATTCTTACATGTTAAATTAGCGAACACAGGAATTTGTTGAAAATTCATGTTATAAATAAGAATATTGCATATGCGAAAATGTAAATGTTTAAATTTATTGCAGTCTACAAATTTATAGATTGGATAGTTATTTTTGTTAATAATAAAATGAAACAAATGTATATAGCAATATTGTACAAATTTCAGGCACCTAGGTGGGCATGTTTTTTATGCGCACTTGGTTTATTTATTTATCAAAGCTTGGATGCCATAGATGGCAAACAAGCTAGAAGAACAGGAACTTCTACACCATTGGGTGAACTGTTTGATCATGGATGTGATTCCATATCAACTGGTATGTTATAAACTTGTTTGTCTTCTATAGTTTTTAACATGTTTGCTATTGTGCCATTTATGTTAACTTATTATATTAATAAATTATATTAAAGGATATAAGACATTTTTAAGTAGTTTAAAATTTAATGTGTTTATATTTTGCATGACAATTTAATTTTTTTATCTTTCTGTACCTGTGGACAAGATGTTTTGTAATACAGTATGATGTATAATATGCTATGTCCATTAATGCATAGTGCTCAAGATAATTATAGCTATAATTATATGTTTTCAGTGTTCGTTGCTCTATCAGCCTGTATAGCAGTACAATTAGGATATTATCCAACATGGATGTTTTTCCAATGTTTCTGTGCAATGACACTTTTTTATTGTGCTCATTGGCAGACATATGTTTCAGGTAAGAAATTATATTTATTCATAGGTACTAATAATAATGACTTCATCAACTTTTTTTATATTATAGCATAAGTGTTTCTGAACAGGTTCATTAAGATTTGGCAAGGTAGATGTAACGGAAGCACAGTTCACTATTATAACAATTCATCTCATTTCTGCAGTCTTTGGGCCCAGAGTATGGATGATGGAGGTTGTATCTATTCTATTTTCAAAGCATTTATTTATATGATTTTAGGAGTCATCTTTAATATATAAACATCGGGTTATTTAAATATCGTTTTAATATGTTTTTAGAGATATAATTTTAAGCAACTTTTACCTTGTGCACACTTAATGGGAAATTTAAGTTTCTGACATTGTTACTGTATTGTAGAGTATTGGATAGCAGAATATTATTCTGACTTAAATCTAATTTATTTACTATAAAATTCTTATCTTTTGATATTCAAAATCACTGAAATCAGGTAAGTTTGGTTTTAAGTTCGCCCGGAAATATCTATTAATTTTCGGTCTCTACAATGTATTTATAAAAACAGTAGAGCAGCGACGATTACGTACTGGCATATAGTAATAATATTTTTTGTCCATATCGGAAATTAAAGTTTTCCGTTGATTATGCGCCAGGAAAAAGTTGTATAAAATCGTGTCTCTGACAATGTACTAAAGGTGCATGAAAAGAACCGATGTTGGTATATTAAGGATTAAGCGATGTTAGAATATTTTATGTCAATCAATACAGAGTTGTACTAAATTTGATAACATGTCTAAAGCTTTTGGTAATTAATTAACTTATTTATTATTGATTATTTAAAATGACAACTGTTGTATATAATGAATCAGTAGATTGCCGTAAAATATTTATCTTTAATCCTCTCTAATAATAAAAATTTATTTAACAATAGAAACAACTTTTTTTTTAAGGTACTGTAGCACATCTTAAAATTATAATCATTTAGCATAATTAAATTTAGTAAATAAGAGGTTAAAAATTTTATATAACTAAACATATAAATGACAAATTTTTCCAATGAATACAGAAACTCTTACCAATTTACACAACACTGAGTTCCTCATAATATTTTTTGTTACTCCGAGCTTTTATAAAATTTCGTTCGAATATGCTGAGTTTATTATTATTTCTATTGTTGCATTTTATGTTTAAGCAAAAGTTATAACATGTGTATGCTTCATATATATCTTTTATTTATTTATGAAATAAATACAAAAAAGAAGTAACAGCAAGATAATTACTAAATTAATAAATCATTGGCTTAATTGAAAATTTTGCTTCTGCATAGTACAGTGTATGAAATTAATGATATTATAAATTTTACATTCTGTCTCAAGACTCATGTTGTTTTTCAAAAATTAAGGCATATCTCTGCATGAGTCTAATGAGAATATTTCTTACAGATACCATACATAGATGGTTTTATGTTTAAGTATTTAATAGGAGTTATGACAGTAATTTGTGCACTGGCAAACTTATATTCTATCTTTTCGGTGATTTTCACCGGAGGAGTGGGCAAGAATGGTTCAACTGTGGCTGTAAGTTAGTCAATTAGAATCTTGTTTTTGGAGATACTGAAAATGAGAAGAGCATGGCATGAGGAGCGGCATGGCATGAGGGGCAGTGCTAAAATTACTTTTTTGCTATGAAACTTATTGTTAACATATATTAATTTCTGTATTTCTTATCCTTTTTTTCCTTTCACTCATTTACTTTCCTGCATCATCACATTTTCATAACAAATACATTATTACTGACATTTATATCTACAATCGAGGTAATTAATTAAATTTACTAAATTGAGGACGAAACAGTATTCATTAACAAATATAAAATCATTTGTGTATGGATTTATGATATATTTTCATATAGTGTGAAATTAAATGAAAACACTGAGATATATTTTTTAAATATAATTTTCCTATATTATGCTTTTGAAACAATTTCTATTAATATTTTAATGATGCTATTCTAAGAAGTGTACATAATTAATATCCTTTTTCAACAAGTTAACTAATGGAAATCAAATTTATGCAGCAGACAGGTAATTTTACATTTCACTTCAATGTCATAATTTATTTATTTTAAACAACATCCCATCTTAATCACATATTGAATATTTATTCAAAACAGACAAAAAAATTATGGGACAATCAAAGGTGTCTTTTCATTATATACATTGCAGCTTCCTCGTGCCTAATTTATTAAACATTATTTTAAATACAAACACGGGCCATAAGTAGAACTAGCCCATAAAAAATATATTAATATGTCATTATTGGATAAAAGTTATCTAAACATAAGTAACACGTAGAATAACCTTAGGCTAAATTTGTGCTGAATCTTAACATTTTTCATAACAAGCGAGATTTTGTACATTTGTTTAGATGCCAGTGCTCGGTGTAGGCACAGTCAGTAACTACGTAGCAGTGTTATTTTATGCAGGCTACATTCATGTATTCCTTGAATTCTGTAAAGTGTTTGAATCTGGTGGGATTGGAAAGAATGGTTCCACAATTGCAGTAAGTTTTAAGAGCAAAAGCAACTTAATTGCATTCATGTAAACTCTGATACTTTATGTAGTAATAAAATCTTTCTTCTTTCATTCTGCTTGCCTATCTAGATTATTGGATTACTTATTATTCACAACAAATAATTTCTGCATTACTAAATTTATATCTTTCTAGTTTTTCTGCACATTAATTTATCATAATGCATATATATTGGTATGGTATGCAAGCTATAAAAAATGTGGCTTTTGATACGAATAAAAGTGCAACCTTTCCATTATGTTTAAGCGCTTATGATTGTTTTTTGTTTTCTTTCTCGAGTATGTAGCATTTATTATGAAAATGTTTTTAATATGAATGAACAGTTGTGTGTAATTACTTTTAGATAAAATGAGATGATGTATATATTATCAATATATTAAAACATACAATTTATTGCTATTTTTTCTCTTATTGAATGGTCAAAATTTTAAGGTGGAACTGTTCACTTTGAAAACGTGCGATATTAATTATTAATTTGTTCACAAAAGGATATTAAAACTATACTTCGTATATAGGATACATTAAAATTTTTATGTGTTTTATCATTAATACATATGTTGATATTTTCAAAATCAATCACAATTTTGTATCATTCATTTTTAAAAAAATAAACAATGAAGCATATATGTTGGATGATTTGAAATTGTTTCAAGAGCAGAAAGTTTTCACCAGTATGTGATAAAATATTGTATTAGGATTCAGTGTTGAATCAATATTAAAAATGTTTAAAAATAACTAATAGAAAGGTTTTCTGTGTCACTTGCACAGTTGCCATATACTGGCACAGAGGTCAAGGTGTTTCCATTATGGGCTGCTATGGGCATCGCTATTTTATTTGCACAGAGAAGCATGTCCGTCATTCTTGCCGGTGGTGTCGGAAAAAATGGCTCCACCGTAGCAGTAAGTTAGTTCAGATATAATAGAATCACTGTGTAGTAGTGCACTTTGTATTTTATGTTGATTTTGGTCCATGCCAAAGGAAAATATTTTATATTTCTTGTTCATCACAGCATAATAAAATAAAAATATAAAATAAATTTGCATTAACTATTTTTTTTTTGCACATTACATATGAATGTACTGTGTAAACAGTTTTTATTTACATACATTCAAATTTTATTTCAGTGCATTTAAATTTTGTTAGATCATCTACACAGAATTATTTACTGTACCTGTTTTCAGTTTAGTTACCACCTTTCCCTATGTATTTATGAATTATATGGATATATCATACATTTCTTCATCATAAGTAATAAAGTAAATAGTAGTATAATAACCAATAGATGTTTTGTTGCAACTAACTTTAGAATTTTAATTTTAGACAACAGTTTTAGAAACTGTTATTAATTTTAGGTATTTCTTGCATTTGTCATGCTTACAATATATAGAATTGTAGTCTAATTGTTTTCATTTTTCTATTTTAATCTTTACATATTTTTGCATCTAATGTAATGTTTTGTAATGTACTTCTGAACTTCAACGTTTTTATGTACTTGCATCATATTCTGCAATGCATTATATATACTTTTGTAACAACAAAAACTAAAATCTCTCTGTAAGTCCATGGCTTTTTTCTTTTCTTAAGTTTGAGTAATTTTGATGTGGTTTTGTAGTATCTAACAAAATTATATTTGTATTGTAATGATTAATAATCAGTTTGTAGTTTGCTTAAATAATTTCGTTGTATCGATTATAGATATCTTTATAATATTTATTTAATTTCAGGGAACATCAGTTTTATCTCCAATTATTCCATTTAGTTTTGTGGTAGTACCAGCTTTTATAATTTATAGAAAAAGTGCTGAACACGTATATGAAAATCATCCTGCACTGTACATACTTGCATTTGGAATGGTTGCAGCTAAAGTTACCAATCGATTAGTGGTAGGTATATTGGTCATAGGTATTTTTGTATTTTTGCAATCCAACTATGTACTCGGTATTTTAGGGTATTGCAATTCATTATTACAGGTTGCTCATATGACAAAAAATGAAATGCAATATTTAGACAGTTCATTGATCGGACCAGCGATGCTGTTCCTGAATCAATATTTCAACTTCTTTATCAAAGAATATTATGTTCTTTGGTTGTGCTTTGTAAGTTTTATAATCTCTATGGAAGTGTGGTGAATTTTTTGTTACTCTGTTTTACATGTCATTGATTCTTATTTCAGATTTGGGTAACTCTGGATTTGCTCCGATACAGTGCTCAAATTTGCCTTGAGATTTGTGATCACATGAAAATCAAACTATTTAGGATACCCTTAGGAGATCATCGAGCGAGCCAGGTTTCTAATACAGCTGAAAAAAATGGTACTAACAGGTCCCAACGTAACAGATTGCAAAAGAAACATCACTAGGATTTACTTGTGATAATGAATGCGCTGTATGATTCATTTCATGTATAAAAGAGAGTTATAATGCCAGAAATTATAGAGATTTGATAAATTTTGTTATTATAACTGTATATAAAATGTTTGAATACTACAGTTCATTTATTATCACATTAATTTGTAATCACCGTCGCATCTGACTAGTATTGAATATAAATAAAAGGTCTCGACAACATACTGATTAAAAGTTACTCACTGCTTGTCGCCGATTGCAGTGTACTCTGTTATCGGCGAAAGGATATTATGAACCTAGTGATCGCAACTAAAATAAATAGAGTTAATAGAATACACGAAACAATACATATAGAAAATGAAAAAAAAATAGTAATATATAATTATCGAGTATTTGAACGAAAAGACATGACAAATTTAAAGTAACTTCTTTGTCTCTTATATGATTGTTATAAGTTTCATAACAATTTTATTAAATCAGTGAATATAAATTATTTATTTAATTTTTATTTGTTAATGACTAATGCAAGTACAATATTTTGTGTGTAGTATAATGAAAGTATAATTAAGAGTCACTTTTAAATGTCTTAATTATTTTCAAGTTACAGAACAAATTTTAAAAGGGATTCAATGTTTTCATACGATTTTAAAAGAAAATAGAAATTAAATAACTGTTCCTTTTTTTATAGGTTCCAAATATTTCTGGAAGTTTTTTTAGGTGTTATATTGCAGTCTTGATCTCATAGAATATTTGAATTCATTAGTAACATCGAAATTAGAAAAAATGCAGTTTTGATTTGTAATCAATATGTATATAGTTATATACTATAAATATCTCAGTATATTTCCATAGTCAATTATAAACATAAATTATCTATAATGTAAGTAAGTTACTTTGAGTTCAAGTGACACTGATCTATGGATTTTCGGTATTTTTGCTTTTGAAACATTTTATCTTTAATTTAACAAGCAATTACAAGGAATTGAAAGATGTTGCTGGTTAACAAATTATGATAATTGTGTGTTCTAATACATTCTTTTATCGAACCTTTATTCGTAGTGGACAAAGAATTGCAAACGAAAAGTATATAGCATAGGAAATGTACGTATATATTGCACATGAATTAGATAAATTAATGGTAATATTTTTAATTTGTAATAATTTCCATTTAGCTCAGGTGTGGCCTTAACATACGCTTATCATTGCAACAATAAAAAATACGTTTTACAAGTCATAAAAGAAATACGCGGCAGAGATTCTTATTTTTCTTTAGTGCAATTAATGCTGTATAAAACGTTGAATCATTGTAAAATTTATTTGTTATTACTTACAAAAAATATAACATATTGACCGCTTAATGTTAGTTGTAAAAAAATGTAAAACAGTTACACGATAATTATGTGTTCGTTCACGAAACGTTTATTAGCTCTAATTGAACATGCACATTTAGTTTTCAATATGTTGTAGTCTCTGTGATTAATGAAAAGTAAATTTTACAATAGCATACATTACTAAATAAGTAATGCAACATTTTAAAAATGTAATACGGATGTTAAGTATACTTCAGTTAAAAATTTCTGTGTCAGTAATTTCAAATGTATTACTTAAAGAATGAGATAATTTGAGCTTTTAGTGATAATTAGTTTTTTGGAGAATCAAAAGCATTTTTAAACTTAAACAAAGGTTAGCTTAAATGGTCCATGACAGATCAATTTATATTGTAACATCAATTACATTATAGAGGATTCCATTAGCTATGCAGTATTTTAACTGTGTAAGTTTGTTATTATAAAAGGTCTTCAATTTTTACACAGTAATCAAGATTATCAGGATGACAATATTTCTATTAGGGTTGTTTGGAATATTATTGAAAATAAAAATATGTATCTAATATTTTAATGTATCGTATCATTGGTTTCTGTTCATAAACTGTAATATACTTTTTAGATAAATAATTTTCCTATCACGTGCTATCTTTCATTTACACATTTTTATTGGAAAAGCTTAATGTGGCAATGAAAATTTTTGGAATTACTTTCCTCTTTTCCTGTTATTAGATCTAATCCATATTAATCCTAAAATAACATTTGAAGGTGATTTTTTCAAGAAAATTGTACATCTTGCTTTCTAATATAACTCTATAGACTTTCAAAACATTAATCTGCATGCTGTATTATTGTACTCCACTTAAAGTGGTTAATTCTCTATTATATATATATTCTTTATTATATAAAATAATGAAATTTTAATAAAACATAAATAAATTTTATACAATGTTTAAAGATTTTATACCAGACCTGAATTTATATCTGTACAACATAGGTGGTATACGTTTTTTGCAAAACTGTATTGTCTATATTTATAATATTTATGTGCAAGATTTTTTTTATTTCTAACATTTCGTGTTTCATGATTAATAATATAAAATCTGTCTTTAATTGAAATCAATATTTTATCAACTTTATTTTAATACATCTTTGAATTATGTTATAAGTATTTAGTTTCAAGTATTTGAATATGTAACTGTAATCTGTAATTCTAATTGGCCATTTTGTGCTTGATTTTATGACTGCATTTATGTATTATGCATTAATGTAACATGCAGTGTACACAAAAGTGATGAGGTACATAATTCAGCAAGTAGAGAACTAAAAGCACGTTAAATCTTGTATTTGCATGTTTCTTTGCTTGTGCATGATGTTAAAGCTTTATTAACCACACTCAAAGTGTATCTTAGAATTCTTTAATCGTTCTAATAATTTCTATAATTCGATGTTCGTACTTGTACAACCAAATACCGAGAACAAAAGGGCATCTATAACATTCTAACATATTTAATTAAAAACTGGAGATACCTCCAACTTATCCTTTCTTAATTCTACCCTATAAAGTCAACACTCCAATTAGTTATTTAATTAACAGCGTAGATAAAACATAAAAAAAATAAGAAGAAGAATGGTTTTGAAGAAGTAAAAAATGGTTATAAGTGATGTAGTGAATGGTTACCGATCTCCCTTTGATGGGTATAATTCTCTAACTGTTAGATAGTATTAATAACGACTGTTATGGTATAATATATAACATGTTTATTCACGTATGTGCGAATAACACGTTAACATGTTGATAGACACATCACTCTAATGTGGAAGAAACCTTTTCAAATAAATCTGTCATCTACAATGTTAGAAATTCTTTTAATTATCAACTTTAGGTATTTGAAGCTTTATGAAACAGAATAGGAAAAAATTGTGAATATAATAGATAAGATTAATCAACAATTTCCCAACAGTCAGTATGTTATCTTCCAAGAAGAGACTCATTGAAGTAATGTCAGTAGATGATTAAAATAAGACTCACAATGTAACAAGGTATTCGCACATGCCTATTGTCAATGTTTTTATTCGTTGGTGTGCATGAATATAGTTTTGTTTACAGTTCGCATGATGGTGGAACAAGAACCTCTGTTAGACGAGGATTATCATCATGGATCCGACACAACCCTCGACCTATGACGATTGCAAAAATTTGTCGACGATGATCCAGTCGGACAGGGTTCAGTAAAAAGTCTGGTAATCTCGGACGAAAGAAAGTAAGATCGTGGTACGAACAAGTCTAATATACAACCTATAGTACAAGTACAAAATCTTGGCTGAACTTTGCTCCCTCGTGGATCGCTTTTTTATCAATACTTAAACAGGAGGGAGACGGAAACTCGTGGATATCGCGATACGTTTCGAAGATTCATTATGGATAAGCAAAAGTTTGAAATTACAAATAATTAGTTGGATAAAATATGACTTGTTAAGAATGTCAAGATCTATCTTGTATTATAACTCGATACTAATTCAGCATCACGATTGATAGCAATATACGTACACTATTTTACCATTAATTTTCTATGACGCATATATATGTTGTACATAGCAAAAGGAATAACGACATTTATAAATTATATTCTGCCAGTGACTGAAATAGAATATTGAACCATAGCTGTTATTAACAACGTGATACACAATTAGATAAGATTCTGTTATTGATAATAATAAAATAATTTTATAGTTTAATCCCCGTGCACTGTTCAAATTTTTATTATATTAGTAGTCAGTGAATTTCACATGAATATAGAATATTTTGGGTCAATTTAACTTGAATGGTGCAGGAAGATTAAACACTTTAGGCAAACATATAAAGAGAATCACTTCTTTTTGTGAAGGTCATCCTTTATAAGGATGGTCCTTGGTACTATGTAAGAGGAATTGAGATATATTCACTGATTCAATTCTAAGTGAGAAGTTTTCTTCAACATAGTGTGGTATTATGATAGTAAGAATTTTAGCATAATAGAGTACTATGATAATTTCTCTTTATTTCTTTTATAATATGGCTTCATAACACGTTCGCTACCAGTATCTTTGATTTCTTATATTAGCTTGTAATTCTTTATTTGATATGCTTAAATTTTCTCATATTTCTCTATCTGTAACTAGGTCTTTTGATCGAATACTAGATCACCTAGTTTTATTAATAGTATCAGTATACCACATCAGGTATGACAAAGTGGTTTATATAAATTCGACCATTTGAAAATTTAGGAATTGCAGAGCTGAAAATTTGAATACATGATTACTGGTATCGAATATGATACTTTTTATTGAATTTTAAAAATACTTATTGAACAAATTGTTTGAAGTCACAGATGCGACAGGGGTGAACAAAAAAGCACCGGTTTTATCATATTAAATAACAGTAGTATTCACTTAAAAATTTATAACAAAATCTATGTAATACTTCAGACAACTATTTATTTACTTAATCATAAGTTAAAATTACAGTATTATCTGTATACACGTCGAATATTGTAACAGAATGGAAAAGAAGGAAACAGAATAACATTTCAGAGATTTATAAGCAAACTTTCCAACGAAAATTACACTGTTGTAAACTACGAATAATGTAATTTTGGATAATCGAATAAAATTTTCGTTAACACTTTGATTTTCTCTCCTCTTTATTCTTTTGCGTGAAATTTGTTTGTTGAAAAATATTGTCTAGCATAGACAAGAACCAATTTTAGCACTGACAAGAACCCAATTACATCATGGACATGTTACCATTGAACTATAAGCTCAATGGTCCCGGATTCCTTTATGACGGGAAACATCCTTATCGACGAGAGTGGTTCTTTCAAACTTGTTCCTGGAATGAGGTTTACTTATGGAATTTGTATATGCAATACAAATTCAGATATGTATGCGAACAAATACTATTTGAAAATATTATTTTGTTGGATGTCTTTTAAGTGGCTACCACAATTAAATTTCCTATTTCTTATATACCAAGAGTAAAAAAATATATGCATTCCAAATGAGTTACAGATCCACAGCATCCTTAAAAGTCTCCAATTTATTATTAAGATCTTTGTTTCAATTTAATGTAGTTTAATGTAGTTGTCTTTAACCCAACGACGTCACGGTATAAAGTCAGTACCTCAACTTAAAATCCATTATTTATCTGCATATGTTCAACTCGTTTCTTCGTCACTACTAAGCACGACTAAACAAACGCGTTTACTTGGTAGTTTATCTTCCGAACTTGCTTCACCATCTTTCAATGTCTCGTAACAATCAATCTGTGTTCTTCTGTCTTCGTTTAATAAATCTTTATAAATTTTGCGATAAGGTGCCAAACACTTTCGAAGTTCCCTCTGAAACGTTGCGCTCCTTTCGGTCGAGGGATCCGTTTTCCAAAAGTAGGCCTCTAATTGTTCGGCTAAGTTCAAGCCTTCTTCTATAGCCTCTAACGTAAAATTAGCATTGTTTTCGACGATCTCGGGTACACTAAACGACCTGTCCGCTTGAATTTTCATATTCTGTAAGGAGAAGCGTTTCTTAAACCGCTCGAACCATCCTTTACTGGCTACGAATTCCGGATTAACAGGTGTTTCTCCATTTTCCTTCAGATCGTCGTAAATCAACAATGCTTTTTCTTTAATTATAGTACTGTCCAACGGGATCTGTTGTTCGTTGTAATCGGCGATCCAAAGGCTGAGAGCCTTTTCCATTTTTTCGATGATGGCCGCTCGTGGTCGAGCAGACATCCTCGCAGAAACGGAAGATCCAACAGCGACAGCTGTTCTGATCTTTTCCTCGTTCTGTTTTATCGTTCTTATCGTTGCCTCGTTCAACTGTAAACTTTTCGCGATGTATGTCGCTCTTTCGCCGTTCTTAAGACGGTCCAAAATGTGTATCTTCGTTTCTAGCGAAATGAAGTTCCTTCTGACTGGTGTTTTTTTATCTTCGTTCGGCATCATTTCAGTCTGCAATTTAAATAGCTGCAATGCGTGTTCATTTATTTAGCGTTCGATTCAGGAATGAAGATTCAGTTTACGTTTTTGATTCTAGAAATGAAGATTAACACGGTCGATTCCAGAGTAACGGGTGCAGGGATCGTCACCTTTCTGGATCAGGTAACATTACACTGTTGGATTTGAAAGTGTTAGATATTTAAAATGTTTCTATAACTTCACTCAAAGTTAATACTTTACTAAGTATTTAATTTGTTACTTTCGTTCTGGTATAATTTGGAGAGGTAATTCTTTGATCGTGTAAGACAAGTATCGTGTTGTACGCGGGTTTCACCGATCCTCCAACCGTGCTAAACTGGTCCGTGTTGTAGAAGCATCGTGCTATGCGAGAGTCGATTATATAGTGCAGTGCTGTCCATGGAAGGGGCCCCATATGTGCTTCAAACTTCCTTTACAATTCTTCGTGCTCTCCAGAATCAAATGCCTGCGTAATCTCGATATTCTCTTGACTGTCTATCTAACAAATTAATACATCTCTTCATCAATAGAATCGTACATGAAGTATAGTTAATGGGGGGACCATGAAAGTGTTAACTGTAAATCTTCCACTACTTATTTTCTTCATTCTTGTTTCATATATGAGAAAAGAGGATAATGACGTTTTGCAGTCATGAGATAAAGGACGAGTTCTTCCTCCTCTAAACTCAGGCGCTATCCGAATTACACAGCACTGAATACTATACTATCACTTGCGCATGCGCAAAAGGTTATTATAGCACAAAAGTCACAATTACGATCGGTGAGGATCAGTCAGCGATTGGTAGCGACCGCGTTAACATTACCTATTATGATTGCTTCAACTTTATGATGCTTAAGTTATCTAATATCGATTACTGAACTTATTACTTAAATTGGTGCAATTCTTAAATCCATTTATGTTATGCATATAATTACTTATTTCGTAATGAAATTCACAATGTTATTATCACATTACATTTTGTGAATTTCATTTCCAAACGAAGGGTTAAGAATTGTACAAATTAAAGTAATTAGAATAATAAGAAATATGTTTCTAAAGAGATGTCAAGCCCTTTGATTGCAAACTGATAATACATTATACATGACTTAATAATAGGAGTCTATACATATATTAATACTTGGACTTTTCTATAGTTCTGTATTTTTAGATTAAATGTGAAAAGTCGGTATAACTTTCTTACCTCCTGAATTCAATAAAGTGTGGTAAACCATCTAATATTAAGTTAGCTATTTTTTATCGTTTGCTAGTTAAAGGGCACCTAGACCTTCGAACATCGTACTTACGTCCCTGTTTTTCCACCTCCACATTCCCGAACATCCAGCTAAGCCTGACAAAGTTATTGATCCAGCTGGCAGGCAACCACGTCTATGCAATGAGGCCATCCATTCCCGAGGATGGTACACGTTCCCTGGCCAACATTGTAGTAGTCGTTCAGAAGGTGCTAACGTCATATTGCGCACCCGGACTCTCATTTCTTACTTACTCCTTAATCACGTTAGTTTTGCTCACTCTTTCCTCGTCTACTTGATGCTCTGGATTAATGGCTTTATCGATTCGTTTTGTCAACGAATCGAACACTCCCGGATTTCAGACAGAAACGGACCAACTTCGACGTAGTTTCTTCCATTCAAGTTGACAAACACGTTGATTGCTATGGGCTATCACCTGCAATCGACACCATCAATTAGTATTGTCGAAGACGAAATTACATTTCAAATAGCATTGATGTTACATTAACGCTTTCATGGATTTTGTAGAATTAATATGTTATGTAATTTAGAACAAAATAATAATAATAAATATTTACATGTAAAAACGAAACAGAAATGTAATGAATTTCAAACTTGCTTAATGTTTGTTTTAAATTACCTATGTTTCTTGTCTGAGATATACGTAAGTGAAACTATAGCTCAAATTTTCAGCGAACAATCCTGTTATCGATCCGGCGAAACTGAAAGGATCCTCTATTCCATTATGCAAGGCTAAATAATCAAATTTCAGAATTATTAACAGCATTGAAACCTGGGAATATACGGGAGTTTACGCGTGTCACACACGTGCGTACACACACATGCATGCATGATAAGTTCATTACACTAGGCTGATAAAGGTTGAGTATGTGTGCGTATGCATAATAAAAATCGCAAAGAACAGTAACGCAATTATCTTCCCAGTTGGTAGCTAAAAAAAGGCGTAATTTCATCTACCTTCTGCACAGTCACGGTTAACTATGAAATCTACACGCTTATTTTACTCAATTGACTTCCTACGAAATGCAATTTCAAATTCAATTTTTGACTAAAGTTTTAATTTTTTGCTTTCTTTTCTATTCAAAGAGTCCTTCAAATATAATAAAGACAATTATTCATGTAACAGCCGTACATTTATGGTTCCATCGAAGAAAATTTTTTTTTCTGAGAAAGGCCTGTTAATTTTCTTCAATGCTCTAATGGTTCAAGGTGTTACTCGAAGTACAGGCGTTATCCTTGAACCGAATAATTAATTCAACCCCTGTAGAACAGTATTGCGTTTAAAAAAATGAACACTTCGACCATTATCTAGAAAGAACGTTACAACCGAAGTGTTTCTCAACTCAGTATAAACTTATTTTTTACAAAAAAAAATATGCACATTTTCTGTTTCGCTTCCTCTTTGAAATGGCAAATGTAAGAAATCACAGTTTTCAACTGTAAATAGTTTATATGTAATTGATTGATTGAATTTCCCTTTCTTGTACACATGTGTCCTTTCAGACATTTGGGAATTTAGAAATTTGAGGATTTGTACATGTGAAGATTTGCAAATCTACAAAATTACATTTGGTTTAACAAAGCTAACGCCTGAGTCGAGTAGAATCTTTCAAGTTTACTTTGATAACAGCAAATTGGAGCAAAATCCACGTTCCAAAAATCGTGTGCACTCGTGGGTGTTGAATTTTCTTCCATTTCTGGTGGACGGTGTTTGTAAAGCGTAGAAAGCATCGACGAAGCGGCCTGGTATTCGGGCTCGCTATCAGTTCAGGGTAACGATGTCCTTTTTACAACGCAAGTGCCGCCCCTGGTTGCACGCTTGCCTAGTAGCGTTGCTGCGAACGATCGTCAGTGTGGTATCGCCATTTGGGCGATACGGAGTGTATACGAGCTCGTGGCTTTTCTCATGACACTGTCAAAGTGGTGATCACCGATATCCTTGTTAAACGACACGTAAGTCCTCCCTCGTAATCCTTCATCAACTTTTTACACCGATCAAATTCACCATTTGCATGGTCGTTCTTCGAAAATTCGTCGATTCGTAAAAAAGCCACGACATCGGTCACGAATGACGTATCTCGACACGTTGTAAAAAGCTCTTCCTATCAATGTGCATATTTTACCCTGAAACAAAATGATTTTGTTGTCAATATACATTCAAGTACACGGTGAATTTATGTACATTTACAAATTTAAGTGGTCGAAACAATCGATCATAACATATTTATTGAAAATTTAAAGAACGAAGGGTTGGGACACCGCGGTTGTTGAGGTCTTCGCGTTTCATTGCACGTTTAAGTGAATCTATGTTGAAAATCGTTGACATTCAAAGTGGAAGATTCGGAAATGTGGATAATTTATTTTTAATCTAAGGAGATATTCAAACGGGGCAAGAGTGATGGAAAGATTGTAGAAATTGTATGATTGAATGGTTGATTGATGAAATCGATACGGGACAATCGAAAGTAATTGAAACCCGCGGAAAGTACGTTGCAAGGGGATCGAAAAAAAATTTGCGTGAAAGCACACCGATAATGTACGCGAATCGAGCTAATAGGCTGCTCCGCGGAAAGAGGGGTAATGTGCGTCTCACGAAATTGCCAGAAGCGAACCTGACAGCCAGGCTGTTGATTATGGTGACCGCAACGAAATGATATAAAATAAACTATTAATTTAATTAGCTGTTCCGCGAGAGACCGTCAGCTCCTCTTGAATGTGATTTAAGCATTCCGGTAGGAGAGTTCGGCCCGAAATATCTGAAACATTAAACAAGAGATAATTTCCTGGACATAATAGTTGAAGGTATTTGAAGTAATATTTAAAGAATTAAAATGTTCAGATGGAAAATCGTAATGGCTGTTTCAATTATTTCTGTAATTTTTATGCTGGTAACATCTCTTGATATCACATTTCATATTTATCGCTTTCGGTAAGCGGAAACGGAATATTCTGTGGCACTAAGTGACGTTTCCATAAGTTATACTCTCCTTAAGTCAATATTTCTCTGAATTTATTTACCAAGTTATTGGTGTCACCGAAATTTATCAAAACTTAAATTACAAAATAATTTTAACATAGGTATATTCTGTTTTAAATTATAATTAGAATCAATCGTTTTCACAAATTTTTCTTAGAAGAAAAATGTTTTATATCCACTTGCAAAGGTTGTATTTTTCCAACGGAATCGAAATGTGCTAGAAAACAATAGTCTGGAAGTCAATGAAAACGTTTCTAATTTTGGTCGCAAGGGTAGTTTTCCATCTAAACATTGTTTCACGAAAGCTGAATCAGCTTAAACCTTGTACAATGGCCGAGCGTTTTTGTGGTTCTTGTTAACTCGATATATAGGTCACGAGGCTCGAGAAATCAATGAGACCCGTGCTCCAAATATTGTTTCGCGTACTAGCAGCCCTACTATCAATTAACTTCGTGCAATCGAATCTTTTGATGTCTCTGAATTGAATATTTCTTATTTACATTCATTACCGTGGGTTTTTATAAAATAAATTTAATCAATCATACATTGACATCCTTTTTTAAAATTAACACGTTGACTGTCATTAGGTCACATTAATCATTTCACTAGGGTTAGACGTCTCTGTTGAAAGCTACTCTTTTAATATTATGTACTCAATTATTTATGGATTCAACTAGTTATATATTGGATATACATATATTATTATTAAATGCAATAGTAGAATATAAATGAAATTATTTTACTCACAGCAAGACATAACTAAGTGTATTTTTGTATATCCACGTTGAAATTTTCATGCTTCATAATTTCATTTGAGACATAAACACATTGCGCTGGACTACAATGTTCACAATGAGCGACCGTACTATAACGAAAGGGTTAATAGTCAGTATACTAATAGTTTCCTTAGACTCTCATTATGCCAGTCAACTTAATAATTTTATGAATCCAAAGGGTGTTTTGACCGAAACTTACGAAGGGAGTCTAAGTTATTGATTTCGTCGATTTCAGATATAGAAGACCAACTGAAGAATGACCCAACCATGATTCGATCGGGAGGTGATCCTGATGAAAGGCCAATGATGACTCGTACACACTGCACAGAACGGTGACAGAGCTGTAAATTACAGCTATGGATATACAAAAGAAGCAGCTGTGCCCCCGCTTGGTGGATTAT
Organism: Megachile ligniseca; assembly: GCA_945859555.1. Taxonomy (NCBI): domain Eukaryota; kingdom Metazoa; phylum Arthropoda; class Insecta; order Hymenoptera; family Megachilidae; genus Megachile; species Megachile ligniseca. Next base: position 7,436,162 of record OX243788.1, on the reverse strand, counting down.
CTCGCCATCGTGGGGGCCAGATTGCCCCCAGCCTCTCGCCAGCCTGTGCAGGTATCATTCCATTGTCTTCGCTGCTTCCGAGATATCTGCAACAAATTTTTTATTAGTTCATTATGTTCAGTGTTGTATCAGAAATAGAAGATATACGTAAAAGTAAAAAGAAATTTCATACAATTGTGCAGACTCCAGAATTATTGAGAAGATATCCGGTGGAAGATCACAAAGATTTTCGATTACCATTGGATATGGTTTATTTCTGTCAGCCCGAGGGCTGCACCAGTGTCGGCCCTAAACGCACAGCCTTACGAGAGGCCACTTCCTTCACCTTCACTCTTACTGATAAAGATTCTGGTACATAATGTTTTTTAACCAACGCCTGCTACAATGATTTCAGCTAGGATTTTTATGTGGAGCTAAAAAATTATAACATTCGACCTTGTTTTAGGCAAAACACGTTATGGGATCTGCGTGAACTTCTATCGACCAGTAGAAAGGATTGGAGCTGCAGTTGGAAGTGGAGTGTCCGTGAAAAGGGACAAGTACAATACAACGTTTCGAAGGGAGAGCTGGAGGAAAAGTATGGAAAAGAGCACGGACTCTGCATTTTCTAGGTGAAATATAAAACATTATTGTATCATAATTTTATTCGATGAACCAACTCTACGAAAGAATCATCTAAAGCTAAAACGAGACATTTAAAACGATTAAGAAAGTTAATTCTATAGTGATCGATGCGTGGGCGACAATCTTATAGCTAAATTTAGAACGAATTTCAACGAAGAAAGAGTATTAGAATGTATAAGGAGGTGCTGTATTTAAACCACCCTATTATCCTCGTTCAAGTTGATTAGCATACGATTTATCGAATATATCTTCAATAATTATGAGACTGTATCTCTAGCTGTTCTTTATAGCGACTATAGGAGCAGTGCAGTAGGACCTAGTGACTCTGAGAAAGATTGTCCGAGCAGCAGAAGGGACTCTGACACGTCTCATGCAATTAGCGCACCAAGATTAGGGATCACTGCACCGAGCGGGGACAGCGAAAGCGGTGGTAGCCATTCACCGTCTCCGCGTGCTTCACGTAGACGACAGGTGAATTTTACTGTCATTTAATATATTTAAGTAATATTAGTTTTGCTGTTTCATTAGTATCACGTGTGATATAACATAATATTAGAAACAGCAAGATCCAATTATTAGAATATGCAAGATCTATTAGAATACTTAAATTCGAACATCGCTAATTTCACTTGCAGAGGGTACGAAATCATTCCCTAACGTCGCTATGCATCGTCTCACACCACCCTTTCTTTTCGATGTTCCGGGAATGCCTTTTCGTTTTGAAGAAAATCATCGACGCGTGTAACGAAAGTTATTCGCCGCAAAAAGTGGGCGCTTCCAGGCAAACGAACAGGTATAATTTTGCAAATATAAGTTTAATCTATGGTTATTAATTTGATTGTATCTCAATAAATACGTATACGTCGTTATTCTTTTCGCTTCATTTCTCGATAAGTCCCTATTGATCACTAAACTCTGTAACGATTGACAACAGAGACACGGTATGGAGTGTCTTAACGGGACAAACGCTCGAAGGAACACCGTCAATAGTTCTTCACGATGTAAGGGAAATCGAGACCTGGATATTACGATTGTTGAGCAGCCCGGTACCAGTTCCAACAAAGACACGCGTCGAGGTCGAAATCGTGTCTCAAAGTATGCAGCCACCACTATGTTTTGCATTCCCAGACCACACTAGATTTTCTCTCGTTGATTTCCCTCTGCATCTACCCCTGGAACTTCTTGGCGTTGACATATGCTTGAAGGTCCTCACGTTGATTCTCTTGGAGCACAAGGTAATACTCCTTACATAACTCATAGAAAAGTAGCAATCACTGTACGGGTCCGTGGAATTAACCTTCAACCGATAAGAGTACTAGTTACACAACTGATATTAATTACATCCTGATCAAGGTCATAAAAAAACATAAATGACTTACAGAGGCCAGAGTATATTTGAAATGTCTTTAATTGAAATAATGATCAATCGAACCAATTAGTATACTATAGTTATACTATTTCTTAATTGGAATGCGATGAAGGTTGAAAGTTGATCAAAAGATATTGTTTTAAATTAAAGTATTAACCCTTGAAGGGTGGATTGAGGTTTAATATTAAACCTTTCCCGCGATTCACCGTTCAAGGGTGAATATTGACTATTGTGTGGGCAACCGGATATCTTAGAATAGCAATTAGAAGAACAAAGGATCCGAAACCTAGAGAATTATTAAAAGAAATAAATTCCCGATTGCCCTTACACAACGATTCTCATTTCTCGTGGTCTATCTGAAATTGATAGGTGAAATTGATTACTTTCAGATCGTGTTGCAATCCCGCGACTACAATGCCCTGTCGATGTCCGTAATGGCGTTCGTTACAATGATCTATCCTCTGGAGTATATGTTCCCCGCGATACCGTTGTTACCCACGTGCATGTGCTGCGCGGAACAATTGTTGCTTGCACCTACACCATTTGTTATCGGAATACCCGCTAGTTTTTTATTGTACAAAACGAACTTCAAAATGCCCGATGACATATGGCTAGTGGATCTAGACAGCAATAAGATAAACCCACCTACCGGTGCGGGTGATCAATTGCCTCCGTTGCCCGAGCCAGAAGGCACCATACTAAAGAATCACTTGAAACAGGTAAATAAAAGAAGCAACACGAACGATATCGTTGATCGATTAACGTCGAGACATTTTGATCAATACCAAATTGATATGATCGTTTTTAATAATACCTTGCCCGGTTCTGCAGGCAATGCAACTGATGGACCAAGCCGGCTCTGGTGTAAATATTTCAATAATCACTTCTTTGCATGTGACGCGTTTAGCTAACCTCTTTGTATTATAGTTAACCGCATGGACAGTCTGGCTATGACAGTAGAGAACACCTTTCTTTCATTTTTTTTTTTAGTTTTCAGTCGTTATCATTAGATTTACTGGGAAGTTCTATTCGTAGGTAGATACCAAATACCAATTGATACTTAGATTCTGGCTAAAATTGTAGCAGTCATATACTCGGATACAAATGAGGATTCTTTTGCTTGGATTCCTTTCTTTTCGTGGATAGAATTTTCCAGTAAACCTAGTAGATTAGAGCTCTACTTCCAAGAGAGAAGAGAGAAGCTTGGAATACGAAACGTAGGACCGCATAGTAGATCTAAAGTGATTAGACATAGTAGCTTCACCAGCATTCCAGACCAATATCGCGGGCTCTTGGCAAAAAAGGTTGCTCGAGAACCGCTAAAACAGTTTGATTCATGGGATGTTCACCTTGCAGGCAATGGCTAGCATGATGACTCCGCAACCTTTGCCCCAAGACACTTCACCTCGAACGTCGCTTCAAGCTCCTAGCAGAAGGGAAAGCTTAACATCTCATCTGTCTAGTTTAAGGTAATATTAAATCAGTTCGAACCTTTTTAAAATCTAACGTCTTGTAATATATGACAGTGTTTCGTCGATGAAGCACAGACCAAGCATCGATCATCATGCGCAACCCCATTCAACGAGTTCCTCGACCCCGAGCTCAGCCTCTGGACAACGTCGACAGTCCGTGTCTCAGTCGTCGGGTTCCTCATCACCTCAAAAACCGACGTCCTCGCAAAGCATGCCTCCTTTCAACCCTTTCATCTATGGAAACGACGTAGACTCGGTGGACGTCGCCACCAGAGTAGCTATGGTGCGTTTCTTTAATTCGCAGAACCTGCTAGCGAATTTTACCGAGCACACAAGGACTCTGAGGCTGTACCCAAGACCAGTGGTGGCCTTCCAAATTAACTCGTTCCTCCGATCGAGACCACGTGCCAGTCATTTCTTAAACAAGTTTGCCAGAACACAGGCGGTGGAATTTCTGGCAGAATGGTCCTTGACACCTAGCAACGTGGCGTTCCTCAGAGTACAAACTGGAGTGTTTGATCCTGTTCAAATTGGGGACAAACCAAAGTGGTACGCTTCGAGCTTAGAACCTATCTATTTTCCTGTCTGGGATTCCGGGAGTTCGTTGGCGAACGCATTGAAGGCGATGAAGGAACACGAGAGTCAGCCAACCGATGAAAGTGGATCGGATTCCGAAGGTGCTGAGAGCACCAGCTCTTCGTATTCTTCCTTGAGCGATTTTGTCTCTGAAATGGTGTCGTCGGACTTGTCACCCAGTAAGTTATCCCTGAAAGTAAATTGCGTCTGATAACTGAACAGGCAATGTTGTGTGGAAATTTATTTGCATTCTATCTATTAAATGATGAATTTTGGTACTAACCATGGAAGTATGTAATGTTCCAGATCAGTTTCTATATTTTCTTGAATAAATTTTGCCCTGAGTATAGTACACAAGATCTAAATTAATGAAGACTGAAACAAATTATTTTGAACTTAATGTTTGATAGGTTACAATCATACCGCACAAGTGGCTCAGCCTCGAATGGCTCTGTCAGTGGATCCAAAGAACGTCTATAATCCACCAAGTGCTTTGCAATATCCTGGAATGGAAGAAGAAGCAACAACGAGGCCGGAAAGTCCACCGAGTACTTCCTCCAGTCACAGTGATTTGAGCAGTCCTAGTATGAACAGAGATTCAGAATTTGAATTAAACCCTCAAGCTCAAGAAGGTTCACAATCGACCAATGTAAGTGAACAACATATATTTATATTCAACATATATTTATCAAATTTTGATCACTGATCTCTTCATTTCCCACTAGAAATCTTCACTTAGAAACTTTCTTATTTCACTTTACTATGATTAAAATTGTTAAAAGCTTCTAGGTACAAGTCAGAACCCAAAGTACAAACCTGGATTAAGTATACAATTTGTACCTAGAATCTTTTAACAATTTTAGCACATAAGATTAAAGTTTTCTGCAAGAATATATCACAGAAGAAACTGGTTTTCTCTTCAACTGTTGGTCAAAATTCACCATTCAAAAAATCTCATTACAACTGAATCTAGATGAACCTAAAGCAATGATCGTTTCTTAAAGATCTAGTGGATGTACAGTTAAAATAAGAGAAAAATGTACGTTTCATCGCGTTTTAAACTGACTTGATCATAGGATAAAGAGGAAGGTGGTAGCTTTGAGTCAGACTCTGCATCAACAATAACACCACGCACAATCCTGAGCGCACAAAGTTCTATAGGACAATTTGGAGTTGGCACGGGATTAAAAGCCACTCCAACAACGATCAGCGACACTGAACGTCCTACCAGTTCCCACAGGACTTCACGTGTCAGTAGATATGTCGTTCCTGTGAGTCATCCTTCATTGACAGTCATTACCGTGTAACACCCCTATCGGTTACCTTCTTTCTTGATGTCATTTAATCTGCATGCCTATTCTATCATCAGAAGCACCTTTCAATATGCCCAGCATGGAACCCTATCTCTTCGTTTAACGTTTCGTTACTGAGTTACCAAAATCGCCTTTTCATTATATTACCCTTCTTCGCGTTTCATTTTGTACTTACAGTACGATCATATGATCTAAACCAATGTTGTATACTTGATAAATAAAAGCTCTTTATCGAAGAAGGTTTATTCATTCTGTTATAGTTTCTCAGCTGTTGATTGATCATTATTTTCAACTTCTGTTAGATGTCTGTCCAGTTTCAATTGTTTCAGATTCTTATGTGTGACTTGAAGTGCATGGATTGTCTTTGGCAACACGTGACAGTACACTTAATAATTCTCACTGGCACTTTAATATTAAAAGCACTGTAAAATACTTTTGAGCAACTTTGCATGAACAATAAAGGATTCCAGTACATTATTATAAAAATATATTAATCTCATAAAATTTTAATGTGTAATATAAGTGTAACATGTCTTTCTGAAAGTAAATCATCATTCTGTCTCAATATTTTCAAAGTGTACTTATTATTAGGTCTGTTGCAACCTCAGTTGTTGAGTCAGATTATTTTATTCCAAAGATCCAACCAAGTGGAGCAGTTCTTCAACGTCATCCAAGTGTTGGAAATGTTCTGGCAAGAGCATCAAGCTTCAATACAGGTACAGGACCCCTTCTGCCAAGGCAAATGAGCAGCAACAACAGCAGTGAGAATGGGTCACCTACGGTTCCCCGACAATTTTCATTGGGTACTGTTGCTCAGAAACCAGCTACAGAAGGTCAAAAGCAAGGCAGCCCTACCATGACTGGAAACGGTGTTCTACGGCAAGGATCACAGGGATCCTTGTTTGAACAAATTGCAACTCAAGCCAAAGATCTTGTTCGAGAAACAACCAGGCAGAGCAGTCAAGATGGTCTTCTTGCCCAAATGGATAAGGTTAATTTGAAAATAACAAGTTTGAGAAGATATTAACAAAACTAAGTAAAACAGAGAATCTTTATACTTTATGTAACTTTACCCTACAGCTAAAACATCAGGCAAAGGAGAAGATCACAGAAGCTGGAGAAGATAGTGGTCTGTTTGCACCGCTGGAACAAGTAAATATAGCTTTAATATGTTTATGAATGTTTCAAAGGGTTGTGGCTGTCTGACATACCTTTTTTATTGAAACTTTTCAAAGTTTACACAGCAGACAAAGAAGGCAGTAGGAGAGGCCACGAAGTCAGTACAAGAAGCATCAAAGACTGCTTTGGAAGCAAGTAAAACTGCGGCTGGAGTTAGCAAAAATACTTTTGATGATTTGACATACGTTAGTAAGAGCACTTTTGGGGACTTGACAAAAAGTGCCAAAGAAGTAGCTGCGAAGAAGGGTTTAATCAAGGTAGACAAATACAGATGTAGGATGGAGATCTGAAATAAGGAGATTCATACATTATTAAATGAAACTTAATAAAATTGTTTAGGGTGATACGCAGCAGTCACCTCCACCATCTCCTGGACTAGTGCAAAGAAGGGACTCGATCAGTACCCAATTGGTTGCATCAGATAATCGCGGAGGGCGCAGGGATATCGGACGTGATTTTTTCAGCAATATTAGTAGTGATTTAAATGGCATCGCTGCTCAAACTAGCAGCATGTTTAGTGATCTATTTGGTATGCTTCATTTTGAACAGAAACATATTATTCGCTTATAACATGAGAGTATAAAGATTACATATTCTTGATATTATTTTGTAGGGAGTAAAAATAATTCTAATCGAAATGCCGGTCTCCACCCTCAGTCGCAGAAATCGGACAAGAAGACACCGATGCTTGGACCATTCCCTAAAAGTATCCTTCGAACTTTTATTCCATTGTAGATTCTCTAATTAAACATTTGCGTTATTGAAATTGTTATTTTAAACAGATAAAACAGGATTAGTTGAACGTTCGTCGTTGATCAAACATTCGACAAACAGAAACGCTCAAGAAGAGCTTCAAAGGATGCAGAATGCTGAGCGATCCAATGTAAATAGCGACAATCAAGCCTTCCTAACCGATGTAAGTTATACAAAGTACTTTTAATACAATGAGACAAGAAGGACAAATCTGTATAATTGGATTCATTGTCAGGTGGTAAATCAAATTTTGACCGGAGAAGGTGTTGGTTGGCTGAAGTTGAACAGATTAAAGAAACTTATGGAAGATGAAAGTTATCGAGACTTTGTTGTTTCGAAGCTTAACAAAGGTTTGAACAGGAAAATCAGCCCTGATGATCATATCGATGATGTGGTACGTTGAACAAGACATTAAGAACATTTTGTGGTAGCTGATATTTCAAATTGAGGGGAGACAATACCAGAGTATGATGAAAACGAAGAAATCATTTTCTGTTTTCATAGTGCGTTTCGAAACCTGTATACAAGGGAATGTTAAAGTGCCTTCAAGCAGTGGCTCATGGTCTTGGACACACGTACAATAACTTTGGACTTGGTGGAATGGCGTCAGTTTTCCAATTAATGGAGATCGCACATACTCATTATTGGAGCAAGGATCTCTCCGAAGGAGGTTTCGATAGTTCTTTAATGTCTCAAGTATGTATTATAACCTGTGTTAATTTTGCAAATTAATCATAACATGTTAATACGTTAAATATCGTATCAACTATGAACGTTTCAGACATCTAGTCCATTTGGCAGCAGAGAAAACTTGAAGTCACCACAGTCACCATCTCAACCTGAATTCACTGAAACCCAAAAATCAGGTAGATAATGACTGGAATATACAATCGGTAGAAAACGAGTACTTTTTAATGAACATTGTATCACAGACCCACCACAAGTTCATTTGGAAATGCCACATGGACACACATCACCAGCGAATGAGGGGAGTCAATCGACAACAGACATGTTCCTTGATATGTTCACTAAAAAAGGGAAGTTCCTCAGCAGGCTAACGTCGTTTGATTCTGAGGTAACAGAGAAGCAACGAGTTGTTAATACCGTAAAAACATTATCTTGGTAACGTAACAAAGGTGTCTATCACACTTCACACGTTAACACGTTGAATGCCACATCTAAATATTATTATCTGCTTAGCGTTAATATACTCTACCACTCTTACTAACGTGACATAAGGTTGAAGCTAACAAAATAACGGGGTACACAGACAAGTGTTAAGATTAATATTAACTATCACATATCATAAAACTAGTATACTAATATTACTAGCTTCACAACTGCACATTACTCAATCATGTATATAAGCACAATGAACAAATTTTTTCTACTGGACTCAGTATCAATGTAAATAAAGTTCAAATTATTCGAATCATCGCTGGAGTTTATTTAATAGAAATAAACGTCAGAGTAGACCATTGATAATTGTGGCAATCAACGTATCAATTCAACGAGGCTTACACTCTTGCTATTCCTACGACGCCTTGCCAGTAGACTTACTAAAAAGAAATTCTTTCGCCAAAAGCAATCGGTGGTGACTGTACATACAATAAATTATGTTCAACCGGTATATATGTGTAGGTATACGATCGATATTGTTACCAGTGTTGCATGAAAATCGATTAAAAGATACAACAATGAATTCTGTGAGACGAAAAGTATTGCCCAAGAGTGATCGTGATAAAATGATTTTGTATCTCCGTGGAATAGCTTTCATTTTAGCCGATGAGAACGAATCGTTCAAAGCAATATGCTGTTGTTGATTTGTAAGTGTGCTATATAGAAGCGTCGTGTGTTGTTTTAGAGTGGGCGGGGAGGTGGAACAGGAAGCAGCGAAGCTTTATCCACAGACGGAGGTAGCATTATCACTAATCCTGCTTTTCGGCAAGCGCACCAAGCTTCTTTCCGAAGCACTGTCTCTGATAGCGAGGTCGAACAAGGAAATGTAAATGATCAACTAAATCAGTTTGTTTGTCTGTTTGTCATACTCCTAATTTTAACTAGATTAATAGTCGTTAGTTGAAGCGATGATAGAGAACCGACACACGGTGTCAAGCAACGAAATTGAACCATCATTTAGAAGAATTAGATTTGTTAGTTGGAACTGTTGTAGAGAGACGACGCCAGAGCTTGTGCAATACTTGCATTGAAAATTATTGGAACGCTAAGTAATGAATCACCTGAAAAAAAAGGGTCATTGAAATTCATGGAAATGATTAACAGAATGGCATGTTGCTACCATTGCTAGACAGTAGTGTATATGAACGAAAATATTTAATGCTTTTAGTCAATTGAACACTTTTGATGTTTCCTCGCTAGTACACGATAAAGCACACTTGGCTTTAATTATTATTAGGTCATTGCATATCAAACGACTAATGTCATGATATAATAACATTTACAGTATATTTAAAGGTTAAAATTTCATGAAAAGTACCATCAATCATAAGTACCATAAATGTTGTTTGATTACTTTTCTATCTAATTACACCAATGTATTTGATATGTAACAACCTAACAGTTACCTAATACACTAATCACGAATGGAAAGTTACCTTTGAAGAATGATTCACTATTTGATTGCTTGAAGATGTACAATCGCGTGTAATGCTGTTTCTTCTGCCACCGGAAGTCAAGTGATAAAGGAAACCATTGTTTACACGTGGTTGTACCTTGTAACCGTAGTACTTTGCATAGTACGAATCTTCTGAAGCTTTTCTTGAATCGTACAAGCTAAGTAATCGAGCTTACCTAGATTATAAAAACAAAATAAAGATAAACTGTCTGATCGATTTTAGAAACTTTGCAGTACAATACAATACAGTAACCGTTCGCTATTTAAACCTAGCATTTAATTAGGGAGCGCTCGTTCAAGGAGCGTTCATTTAGCCAGTGCTCATTTAACGTACGATTACTGTACCAAGATATATTACGTACGATTCTTATGCGAAATTCGACGATTTCAGTTTCCACGTCAACCTAAGCAGCGTACAGGAAGCGTTTGGTCCAGCAAATCATCCTTAAGTACTGGTTTCCGGTATCACGGTGGAAGTCTAGTACCCACCACAACTGCACCCAGTCCAGAAGCAGCGCGAACCTATTTATTCGAAGGTACAGTATTATTAACAATGCAAAAGTGATTTCTTTTTAACAGAACAATAAAGCGTAACATAATGGGTGACAGGCTTGTTAGGGAAAGAACGATCCACGCTTTGGGACCAGATGCAATTTTGGGAAGACGCGTTTCTGGACGCGGTCTCCCAAGAGAGAGACATGATCGGCATGGATCAAGGTCCTGCAGAAATGATGGACAGGTACGATCATTAAATTCATCGAGACAAATCTCGAATCAAATATGATTATGTATACAGGTACAAGAATTTGAGCGAAACCGAAAAGAAACGCTTAGAACACGACGAGGATAGATTACTGTGCACTCTGCTGCACAATTTAACAGCAATCTTGGTGATGTTGAACGTCGATAAGAACCAGGTGAAACGCAAAGTGAGAAGACTACTTGGGAAGAGCCACATCGGGTTGATCTACAGCCAGGAACTCAATCAACTTCTCGACGAAATACATAATCTTGTAAGTTTACACCGAAGAAATAAGTGGTCTTTTTCTAGACTAAGTTCCTATTTTATTCTAGTACGGGAACGATATAGATTTGAAGCCTCTTACGTCCCGACAAATGCATCGCCAGTCGTTCACCGTGCACGCCGGTGTCGATGCAGAAGGTGATCTTCGTTTCCTCGAGGTCCGCCACGATGGACTCGTGTTGAGGTCCGTAAATGGTGTGATCGTGGAACGATGGTGGTACGAACGTTTGGTGAACATGACGTACAGTCCAAAGAACAAAGTCTTGTGCCTTTGGCGGCGAAACGGCGGGCAAACGCAGCTACATAAGTATTACACTAAAAAGGTATGAAACACATTGTTAGTAAGATTGTCATTCAATTAAAGAAAATTAAATTTATAACATATGACATAACATCATAATCTAATCCAACATAAGACATCACAAAATAAGTAAACGAATTTCGCTGGATAGAATAAATGATAAAACGCTGGGATTTTCAGTGCAAGGACCTATATTATTGTATAAAAGATGCAATGGAAAAGGCTGCTGCCCGTGGTCGTGGTGCAAATGTGGGAGTCGAGCTTGGCGGTGAATTTCCGGTTCAAGATATGCGCACCGGTGAGGGTGGACTTCTGCAGGTTTGCATGGAGGGCGTGGGTCTCCTCTTCGCGAATAGCAAGGTATGATTCGCACCTAAAAGTGCATCACACTCACGTTCTAAACGAACTGCAAGAAGAATGGAAACTTCGAAACTTTCTTAAACGGTTGTGCAAACGTTTCCTTTTTTCTACATTGTCCAATTTTGTACATGTAATGTTGAAAGCGCATCCGATCTTATTCATATCTTGGGTAACCAATCCTTTATTTCATTTTTTTAGCGACTCGTTTTAACCTCTCCACTTATATTGTCTTTTTTCTTCATTATACCGTGTCATGTCTTTCTTTGGCGATGTTACTCTGTCTCCACTAATGTTAAATACCGTATAACAATGTATTTATTTCAGCAATTTAACACTAAGTATCTAAGATCTGTTATGTTGATAAATTTATAAGTATAGTTCGCCTCGATTCGATCCTATGTTGCCCAATTCAATTTTACAAGGAAACGTTTTTGATCACTGATGTAACTACTCAGGGTGAGCCTTAATTCTATTTTAATCTAATGGCTATTTTGCCAAAAGCTACATGATCATACTTAGTATAAGATATTGACATTATTAGTAATGAAAGGTGTTCGCACTCCAGAAAATAATTCAAGTTACACCAGTGATTGTATTGAAATTTCACAAACTTATTAAACAAGATTAAGAAACAAATTTTTCATATATCTATCATAATCTTTGAGATAACGTTTTAAGAAGTGATATCATAAATCTCTTATAAAAATTGGAAGAAATACTTGAATATGTTTCCTTGTTATAAATGAAAGATTTTTGATACAATGCAATGTTTAATTATACGTAGAATAGTCGATCGAATGGTGGTGAACGAATTAGGGAAGTATATAATCCGCCACTTTACCCACAACCTCTTTTACTGTTCATATTCTTTCGATTATATGATTCTTCTTCTCTGTGTATTTTCGTTTCTATCTCCGTTTTACTGCATTGATGCAAGGACCACTCAATATTATTTCCCATCGCTAGCCACCACGATCTGCTTAATTTTGTATCTGTACGTATCTTATATCAGTCTTATGTATGAGTTTGTGAAGTGTACGATGACGACAGGATCACACCAAACCACCACCTCGGTTGACTGGATCCTCGCATTCTTCCAGTCATTCGATCGAGAAAGGATCACAAAAAGAAATGTACATTTTCAGGCAACTGTAAATTAGACAAGAGACAATGTCACACGTGAGAGTAATGTCACACATTGAGACACACATGCACACGAGGAACGGAAACAGTAAGGAAAAACGAAAAAGAGAAAAAGATACACACATATCGCTATTGTTAATCACATACTCATACACGTCGTTGAACTTAATTTTACACAGGAAGAGCAGCCCTGACACGCTGATTACTAATCTATTAACCTCATTGGATATATCCATTCATATTATTACTATTTTACATTTAATTATGTGATATTTGAATTTCACATACAGATAGGGATACTCTGATATGTATATATACATATATACATAGATTTACACATCATATATGTATGTATATGTGCAGTATGTTCGGTTTAAGTGTACACACGTTGTTATTTCTCGCTCAGAAATACGAAAAAGTCTTTCATATGAATTGTTTCTCAATTATTATTTATAGAGAAATTCTGTTTAATATATTAATTATCTTAAATCTAATAATGTCAAGTTCCATTCATGTTTGTTCACAGTCATAGAATCCTGTTTCAAGGAAGTGTTCTCAGTACCTATAGAGAATATCCTCGTGATACATTATTGAATTCGTTGAATAATAATTGAGAGAAAAGATATGGTATACGTTTTCGTATCTTCAATGATTAGAAAAATAATAGCGTATTTGCACTCAAGTTGAATGTACTGTATACATACAGATACGTATCTTATACGTATATGTATTTTATGTATACAAGGTCAGGCGATGAATATTATAAAAACGAGTACAAGATGATTCTTCGTTAAAAAATAAATCCACATTGTAGGATAAAAAATGATATATTTAGTGTCAGATATAATATCAAACTTACTTTGTTTCTAAAGAAACAAATCTAGGAAATTTACCAAAAACCTTCATTTTTTTTTATGAAAAAGAAATGATCAGTTTATCAACTCTTTTTATACAAAAATAAATGTTGATACGCTTTTTTAACGAGAAATTATCTTATCGTGTTTCATATAATGTTTATTGCCTCGCATTGTATATATACATCTCTATATAAATAATTACCGGTCATTTTGTTGGGTAATATTTTCGTTCAAGCGTTAATCGGTGTTTTCTTGCATGGAGCTCGATGTGCAGCTGCAGTCTCTTTTATCTGTATTATAATCATTACACATTTATCATTATATTCGTAAGAGATAAGGATTTAGGGAGTATACGAATTTGATTTTATATATATACATATATATATACCTATTATGATTTGTATTGAATGTTGGATGCAATATTATATTTTCCTCTACAAATCTAAGGATTTGTTTCGTTTCTCATTATTTGTCGTGGTTATACGCGAGGAAAGTCTATTCGAAACGACTAACAGTTCAATGGAGAACGGATGATAAATTTTAACATGTTGAATGTCATGAAGGTCGTTAATAATTTGAAAAAAAATTAGCAATATCTACTACATTAACACGTTAGTTACAAATTCTTTTTATGACATAAAATACTTCCAAAGATTCAAAGCTTCAAAGCTCAAAAACTGTAAGGCCACAGAGTTTCAACTAAACTTCAGGTTAAAGAAATTTAGAAATTAATATATTCTATACAGTTACAACATTTTCATGACGGCATTCAACGTGTAAAATATATATATATATATAGAATTAATATCATTTACATAGCAATGTTTATGACTGATAAAAGAATAATGAAGAAACAATCGATGATCATTACGATTCTATCGAAAGATAGACTTTTCTCAGCTTGGGGAACTTTTGAGATGGTCCTTGAACAATGGAAACTATTTGCTATTTTTTAATTGGCCATGACTTGATAGGTAATTTAACTGTACTATCTCATCATAATTGAGCCCCTTTAATATTTCTATTGAGTGGATTACTTGTTACCAGAGATTTAATTTTCTGTTTTTCTGTTTTCTGTTTTCTTGTCCTGTCCATCGACATTGCCCCTGGGCTGGGCAAACAGGATTTCGAGGTACTAATCAATAAATCACTGTTTGTTATATGAACTCAGTATATTAATTATAATCAGTGTTGGCCGTGTTCCGGAAATGCTTCTTTATTTCACCATTACTTTTTAGCCGTATATTATTAACCATACATATATATATATATATATAACAACTACACAAATATAATATATATATATGTATATCTACTACTACACTCCTAACAGTGCATTTAAATTTAACTGATCTGCTCTGTCTATACCTTTACTTGTATTTTTTTTCCTTTAACCATCGATCGGTGTTAGTTGTGACACATATATGTATATACTATACAATATATATATATATACATATGTACCTGTATGTTAATCTATAATTTACATTGTAAAGTTGACTCAGGTACCAGTGAATTTCTTATAATACGCAGAACAGTGTCTGCTGCATTTGAACATTTCAATCCAAAGATTAATATATTGTCTTTAGATGAGAGTATTTGTAAGTAGTGTTTAGTGCAACTTGTAGAGCAATGTTTTCGGTGCACACAATGCAACTAATGTACTCTTTTATAGCCTCTGTCATTCGTACACAATGTCGGTTCGTATACTCGGATGCGATGTAATTTTCCCTCGGTTAAGAGAAAATGTGGAAGGAGCGTTTAGGTTAGTTACAATTGTTTACATCTCGAATTTTTACCTGACAGAAGGGTTTTATTAAGAGAAAATTGCATAGTTTGTATTTTAGACGCCTTTCGACGTCATCGAGGAAACTGCATGACGCTAGGGAGGCTGTCATGATAGTTTAGTATCTTTTGTAACACCAAATTTTCACTTTTCAATTCTTCAATTTCTAAAATTTATTAACAACAGATGAGCAGTCTAAGCTCTCTGTTGGTTTTCACAAAACCAAAGCAAGTAAAAGCTCCTTCCCATATAATTTTTCTTAGCCAAAGGAAGCTTATGTTGCACCAGTCTACACCAAATAAATCATTCCTAGTACCATTACAGCTGTCTACACTTTATACACCAAGTGTTCGATCATAGAAGTTAGAATACTTGTCCATTAGCGTAATTAGAAGTTGCTGGAATGAAAAAATGAAAAATTTATGAGTAACATATTATGTCAATAATAATATGTCTGAACATAAAATATAAAATGAAGCTGGCTGATCCCATACAAAATACCTAATTACGCCAATGAACTCGTCAGATTTTCGATCACTACTGCTGGTACTGGAGGTGGCAAAGAAACGAGAGAAAAAGTATGAAAAATCGATAAAACACTATCGACGAAGTGTAGTAATTATAATTAGAGTGTACCTTGAAAGCGTTTCTGAAATTAGTTCTGAAGTTTCATTTTTGTATACCTTTATTCCATTGATAAAGTTTTAAGGATTTCATTTAGCGTAGGATGTATACAGACTAATTTTGCTGTCTTGATTAGGATAAAGAATTAGTAAAGATAAAGTGAAGAATAATGGTATGCAAATATAAAATCATGAATACGTGGTGTCGACTGCCGAATTGATTCGTAGAAATAAACACTGATACAATGCACTTCCTCTTATAGACTGATAGGAATAAGAAATTCATTACATTTTAAATAACGCTTATTATTGATACGAAACATGACGTACTTCGTAATACTGAAAATGATTACCAATGTATATAATAAAAATAATTTTATTTTATTTCTGAGGTGATTAACCGAATTATTTATCAAGTTATAATTAAATTTCAGAAGTCTGTCATATCCACGTCGCCTATATTCAAAGGCATATGATTCAAAAAATTCCTAAATTATTATTCGAACTTTCACTCGAATTAATAAAAGTGTTTTAATCATTGGTAAATTAATAATAAATACAGATGAATGTATTTGTACGTCTCTGAGGAAATTTGAATGCACTGCATGAATGAGTAGATCTCGATATATGTACAATAGAGAAAAATCGCCCGCTTTTGCAGAACCATCTATAAAACTACTCTCACATTGCCAGTTATGTAGTAGAGCAATGGTTTCGTGCTATATAGTGATGTCTTAATTATATGAATGAAACTCCCAGAACGTGGAAAGCAACTCGAAAGAAATCCGAACACCTTGTTCTCCGACCTCCACGACACTTTTTATAACAGTGTTTTTCAAAATTACATCAACAGAACGTTCAATTTTTTATAGTCACCTACACTTTAAAATTTATTGT
Organism: Megachile ligniseca; assembly: GCA_945859555.1. Classification (NCBI taxonomy): domain Eukaryota; kingdom Metazoa; phylum Arthropoda; class Insecta; order Hymenoptera; family Megachilidae; genus Megachile; species Megachile ligniseca. Next base: position 7,419,250 of record OX243788.1, on the reverse strand, counting down.
GAAATTTTCAGAATTATGAATTCAAATTATTAATCCTAAGATTCTTTATGATTGTGCGAAGTTTCAATCGCTGGATTTACATCTGTATGTTTCTTTTGTGAGCTACGATAGTCTTGCTATATTGCTACATTTAGACCGACCTTCATACATCAGTGGTACGTGAAAGTCCGCGTGAAAGTGGCAATATAATGAAAGTCTAGTGTACATTTCACTTCAGAATTCTTTACAATCACTTAATCTATAAAATTAATTTAAAAATGTCTAAAATTGTTAAGGGAACTACATTCTATTCTATAAAAAGATAAAGTAATTTTATAGAAATATTGCTTTGAAAAACACTGTTCCTTAGCATGGCACCGCTGTACACGATGTTTCGAACCTCAAATCTGATTATCGATCACACAAAACGCGATTACTCGAACCTCAATCGGATTATGACTGTGCATCATTGGAACAAAAAAAAAGAAGAGAAAGGGGGATGAAATCCCAGCGCATTCTCGTTTTAGATTATACAATTGCACATATATAGCAGAATTATCAACGCTGAACGATCAATGACATTTTACATTGATAAGTTTAGGCCATCTCCAGAGTTGCCTGCCTGCCGCTACTTTTTTATCGCTACGATTAGAATGCTGCTGTTTGTTCTGAGATTTTGCTTAAACAAAAAAATTTAAACGTGCGTTGTATTGAACATGTATACGAATTTTTCAAAATGATTCGTATACGCGTGTTATCGCTTTCAGCCACTTTATCAGTTATACGCTAATGGATATTGGACATTAATTAGCGCTGAAAATGATGCATGGTGTTATGCAGCTTCTTCGCCTTTGTCGGTCCCGTTGACTCCTGCATGCTCGTCAATGATTATTCTTGTATATACGGATTGAAGAAAGTATAAATAATGAGGAATCATCGAAGGCTAAATATCTAAAAGAGAGATTCTTTTTTATAACATAAAAGAATAAAACTTAAACTTCAATTTAAGTTCAGCCAACTGTCAATTATAGCGAGCAATCATCGACATTGAAACATGTCGTGTCAGATACCATTCACGGCAAAAGAGTATTTCAAAATAGCTTTAAATTAATATATCATAAGCGCTACTTTGCCATATTCTTATGTCATGAAATCAATCAATTGATTGAGAGAAATGAGTGAGAGAAATTAAGACTTGCAATTGTACTTACTTTTACAATTATAATAATTTCTATATCACAAAATTTCGAATGAATATCAAAAGGGTTAAATTTGCGTCTTTGATAAATTCCATGAGTCAACATTGTCCACATTTTACTGAGCATCTGAAACAAGATACAAATAAATTAGTTTTCATTGTCACCACAAATCTGATGATTCCTCAATTTGTAAGTAGTTTTATTGATAGTTATGTTTAGAGAAATGTTCGATTACAGAGAGACAAATGATTACATGAATCTCAAATGTAATCAACACCAGCTTTTTTCTTCATATGTGTTAATCGTACAAAAGTGATACGAAAAATTGAAAACAAAATGTTAACAAGGTTCATTGCATTCGACTTTGAGTTTCTCTCAGTTTAATTACATTATTCCTGGGACAATGAACCTTGGTAGCAATATTGAAGAAATGTCTCTTAAATCTTAACAAATACAAAATTATCTTATTTTCTAAATTTTGTGTTCAAAGGCTTCTACAACATATGATTCAGAATAATCAATTTCCAAATTATAATTAATACATTACTAAACAAAAATAAAGTACAGTACAGAACTCCAAATAAGTCGCCCGAGTCAAATTGTTGAGAGACATTTCTTTGATCAAAATAAATCTAGCTTCTTCAAGCAATAAGGTGCACTGTGATGCGTATTAGCCGATACGATAGTACGTGAGAGTTGATTAATTGAAAGCTTATTACCACCAATCGAAATGAGCATTATTACAATTGAATATATCACGCCTTTTTTCCAAAGTGTTGTTGGCACTCACGATTTACATTTCTCCGGGGCATTCAAAAGGCCATAAATAGAAGGATAATCACAAGTGTGCATGTACGAGTAGATGCTCGAATTCTAACAATGGAGTTCCTGTAACTCAACTAATGCGAAACGATCGTGTTATTTGCAGTTTTTTGTAAGACTCGATCATATCCGCAAGTGCTTTACTCAGAAGGATGGGATCTTTGTATTGGAAGAATTCAGTGAGTATATTAAACACGATTGTTATGTCTGTCTAAAGCAAAATATGTTTTTTGAAGAGACTGGCTGTATAACATAGATATCTTGTTTACGTGTTTTTAACATGTTACACTTGTTATATTTCAGATCCTAAAACTAGACAAGTAATTCAACGTAAATATAAGTCTCAAATGGTGAGTGATATTAAATGATAGACCAAATCCACATATTATTTTTTAACCTGTTAACTGGGTCATTCAAATCTTTCACTGTAATGAACAAATTAATTTCTTTTCATCAATTAACAGGTTAAACAATTTATCAATGCTGTGACCCTTTCTTTCAATTATGTTATACGTGTTAAATTATTTTCAATTAAGTTATCAATCAAAAATAATTACTTTGTCAATGATACTTTTGATTTATGTGCTGTGTGACAGGCCAATGAACTGTGCCACTGCATGCACAGGGTATTCTCCGTTGCCTTTACGTTATCTGAACTCTCCTCTGAGGTTCAAGACGATCCCGAAAACAACAATGCATGAAGGTTTAGTTAATTCTTTTGTTTTGCCTATTTTAAACGTAAGTTTATGTTCATCTTTTTAAACTCGTTTCTTCTTTATTTTTATGATACTTGTACATACACAAATGTCGCATGTATTTTGCTTATTTACTATTTTGCTTCTTTTTATTACTTGACATTCTTTTCGGGAAAAATATCCTGTTGAAAATTCCTTGAAATTTCATTTACAAAAATCTACATTTTAATTTTGACTTTCAAATGCAGCAAGTATAATTAAAATTTCAGAAACATTTCGATGAAAATTCAAGGAACAGTCCTATTGTATATTTTATATTATACTAATATAAAAATATAATTATTGAATTACAGGCAGATCAAATCTGCTACTCCGTACTCTGTGTGTTCTCCTACTTGGCTGCTGGCTTGGAGCAACGTAAGCCACAACCAACTCAGCAACCACAACAACAACAGCAGCAGCAACAGCAACAACAACAACAACAACAACAACAACAATCACAATCACACCATCAGTATCAACCCCAACAACAACCGCAACAACGTCAACAATCACAACAGAAACAGCAACAGCGTGCACAACCACAACAGCAACGTCAACAACAACAGCAACAACAACAACAACAGCAGCAGCAGCAGCAGCAGCAACAACAACAACAACAACAACAACAACGTCAACAACATCAAACTCAGGCTCAACAACATTCAGGTAGCAATGTAACACAAAGTACACAGGGTCATAAAAGCACCCATTTCGATTCCTATCCAAAGCATCACTGACACAGAGGTAGACACTCGCTCCCATTTGTGCATAATTACAATAAATGTGCCCCCTATGCTTGCCTACCTTGGGTGTAAAAGCATTCCTAAACTCTCTATCGTCAAAATGTTGGCATAAATAATCTGATCTGTTGCAAATTTTTTTCTAATTATATAGAACAGGGTAAATCTCGCTGATTTCAATGACCTTGATGCGTACCATAAAGGTCAATGGCTTGAATAATTTTACTTGTACAATAGACAAAATTACTCAGGAAACCCTGTTCTGTATAATTTTCCTTTTTTTCTCAAAAAGCGTAGTTGCATGCGCCAACACAATACGAATCTCATTTTCTCGTCTCATTTTCAAAGAGTCAGCTTTCGCTCTACTCTAAATGTGAAAACCTATTCATTAATCTATTCGAGAATGAAAGAAAGAAAAGAGAGGTTGAAATTGACGCGTTAAATCGGATAAAAATTGGTCTTGAAAAACAATTTTGAATTAAGAAACAGTGAAAATTCATGGTAAATTGAAATCGGTAACGAAAGTGTCACAATAGTGGTAATTATTTGCAAAGCGGGAGCCGTCACGTGTACAAAATAAACCAAAAAAGAGAAGAAAGAGAAGGAATTAAATTTCAAACGTTCGATACGAATCGTACGATGATGATGATAATAATGGCAATGTAATAATGTAATTCGTTAGAAATTATTATTGTACATTTAGGATTCGAATGATGGTCCGAATAAAAGCGTATTAGACGTGTTTTAAAAATCTTCTATCTGGATCGTCGCGTAAGTTTCTCTAGAGGTTTCATTCTTTGATATGTCCGTTGTGTACACGTGTAGTAACATGAAGTAATAACTCAAATTCATAGTAATTATGTAAAATATAGTTCAATCCATTGATTGTAACCACCTTGATATATTGTGAAGATTAAAATCCTGAATAATTTCATGTATGTACTACTCAGATGCAATATAAAACCAAGGTTATCTCTTGAGACATCCTTAAGATCTTCCTAGATTCTCCTCAGGTTCCTAACATCTCCCTGGATTCTACCCAGATTATCTTTACTCAGATTTTCCTAAGTTTTCACTAAGATTTCCTCAAATTCTTCTCTAGATTCTTTCTACCCTTAGCTGGAGGAGGGGGAGAGGAGATCCTCCTACACTTATTCTCTAAGGAAGTCTATATTGCACCTGAGTATACAATGATAAATCCAAAGGAGGACCATTCTTCCTTCTTTTATTTATACGTGAAATTACTTAGAGATTGTCTTTCAATATCAAATAATCAATATCGAAGAATCAATATGACAAAGCTTATTTTATACAATTACTATGAATTTTTCATTATTCGTGAGAATTTTATCGTCGTGTTAGCCCGTTGCTTTCGTCGGTGGTCTCTCGAATGATATTTATTCGAACGGAATTGGTGATCGCGTAGATCCGGGTCTATTTCGTCTGAAGGTGTTTTCTATGAAATAGCACGTAAAGCAATTCTGAGATACAATAAAAAGAATTAAATATAGCTATTCATAATCGGAGGAACAATTTTGTATAAATACATCGAAACAGACTGTAACTGTGATCATCTAATTTGATGGAGAATAGAAAGCTATTTAATTTCGTATGGCCGTATGGAGTGTAGCTGAAGATATAACGAGTAGAATCAATAATAAATACGACCCCTCATTCTTTACACGTTCATTTTGAATCGTTAAGTATCGTTGTTGTTGCGAAAGCTGTTAGTTTAATATTTCATTCAAGTAATCTGTCACGATTTACCCTAAAATCTGAAAGATTTTGCAGTGAGAAATAGCGTTTCATCAAGTTTAATTATCGTTTCAAATCGTCAGCAGAAACAAAGAGGATTAACAAAACCTTCTTTCACTCACAGATAAACGCCGGTAAACACACACAGCTGTTTGTTCGATCTGCCTTCAAAACGAAACGAATAATCTCAAACTTATGTCCAGTATTGTACGTCACTCTTCGCGTGTGATATCAAACTTTGTTTCAAGTATTATATTCTGTCTTTAATTTCTGCTTTGTATCTATGATATTTTCGTTCATAATGCGTACCTTTAGTTCGTTTTCGAGTTGAGTTTTTGTGGAAGATTACGAGGTTTTATGTTAAATTATATGTAGTCAAGTCCTTTCAAATATCAGGCATTTTCATTTGAATTAATCAGGCCAAACTTCTACGTGTTCCACTGCAAATGAAAAAAACTAAATTAAAATAAAGCACCACATATCTCACACCTAAGAGAAAATTTCTTCATAAGCGATTCGTATTTAAATAAAAGATAGAAATTATCTTTCAAAAGCCTAGATACTCCCCAAGATTTAAATCTGTCTACATTAACGCGTTGACTGTTACATGAACCATATATAAATATACTGAAATTTCCATAGGAATCCATTATCCATATTACTAGAAATTCTGTTATATACCTAACTAAGGAATGTTGGTATTAGGTATTTAAAATTATAAATAATAGAAATAATTAAATATTGTGAAACTAATGCATAATGTAACAATCAACGTGTTAGTATCGACATCTCAAATTAAAAAAAAGAAATATATTGTTAAATATTATTTAAATACTGTAACGTGTTGTGAGAGTTACATCAGTGATAAACGATATCTAAGTTTTAAAAACATTTAATAAATCTTAAAATTTTGTATACCGTTATAGACGGTGATTAATGCATTGATTAACATAATTAATATTTTGTTGTTTGATTTAAACCGGCTAATTATATATTTTTCTGCACTTTAATAATTTATCATTTTAAGTTTCGAATAATGGATCATTTCAACTCCTTAAAATTCTAACGATAATCTTTCAGAGAATTATAAACGAATCTTTTTGAGTAGTATCTACGCTTCTGACCCATGCGACACGTTTATCTTGTAAAACCGTGTTTTGAAATCATTTGCACGATTTCGTGAACGTTTAGTTTTATTAAATTAACGTATGTTTATTAAAACGGTAGAAATAAAATTATTTGTAACAACCTAATAATTTAACCACGAATGCTTAAGCAAATTACTGTATTTTTGCATTTTATTGCATTTCAGTTTTACCACTTGTTTCCTACAAGATTTTAGGAATTGACAAATATGTTTTTAGCTAACAGAGTGTAGGATTAGAGTCAGAATGGACCCTTACTTAATTATACTAACATACTTTACGCATTTCAAAAGATTTCGAGTATTATAAATGCATAAACATTCGTGGTCTGTTAATAACAATTTCGCTGTTTGACGATGAAAGATGATCCTTATCGTTTGTACATGTTACAATTTAAACAAAGGAAAAGGATGAAAAAGAAATAATATATTTTCTTCGCAGCATATACTGATTTCTAAGGCATAGTACTTGTAAATAATCGTCGATTACACTGTAAAAGGAAAACGACATCGACCACAATCTCGTTTTATTTGTAATAAAACTAGCGATTTAAACTTCGCTTCAGCGGTCGGGAAGTAACGACCATACAACTTCCGGTACTATCTCTTACTCTCCGCCTAGAACCCATTGTTAGCAGTTCCTGTTTAGTGCCATGCTTGGACAATGTTTAGCGAATCATTGTCATTCCATCAAGATACACGACGAATTTAAATGATAAGCAAAACTGTTTTAGAGTTCTAATGGAGCTGATTCGATACGAGTTTCAAAAGTGTATAGTACTCAGCAATGTAGGCGCCTTATATCCAATAAATACTTGTAGATTTGAAACGTGTACTGATATATTCTATAATTACCTTATCAATACTTTTTGATGGTTGCAGATTTTATGCGGCGTGTTCCAAATTCTTCTTAACAAAACGTCAGGGTTTATTCTCTAAACAAAAATAAGAAAAACATTTATATTGTTTTCTTCTTTTTATAGACAAAATATATTATAAAAATATAGCAACACTAAAAGTTTAAATTTTTATTCAATAAGAGATCAATTTACTATACTATTTAATGTTCGTATAATATTCATTTCAAAAGCTTGCTTCCTTAATAATACTATGATGAACTAAGCCATTCGTTACTCAATTGATTTCGCAATTTAAAGCAAGTCGCATTAGCTTTAATTGTTTAATGAATCACTTCCGTATTTGCTCTTACAAATATAATTTCAGAACATTTCTCTATTAGTGTTCCTCTGTTGCTTATAAAGTCTATAACTAGGCTACTCATAAGACTATCATAACATTGTTATATTTTGTTACTATAATATGTACAATTTCATATATACCTAAAGATACATTCCCCATTGTGAACTCTGTGGTATATATAAATCCGATTAATAATTACTATACCGTAGAAAGAGTGCACTGAACACACAACAAAGGTTTCTGAATTAGTGTTCCATCAGTAATCTCGTAGCATATATTTCGTTGCAGCTGCAGTTATGCAAAGTAGAGCATCGAGAACGTTTTGAATAAGTACCAATTTTCTTGCAAACGAAACAATAAACATAAAATCGGTTTTCAATTAATCAAGTAGTTATTTGTGTCGAACGAGATCTGACAAAGATCAAAAATAGATCGCAGACAGGATGTCAGGGATCTGGCAAACAACATTAATTGTCGAGGACATATCAGTCTGAAGGCTAGGTATGGGTTTACCACGAGACTATCATGTTTCTTGCTGGACCAGTCCAATGATTTTTATCTGGTATCACTTTTTTTACCGATCGATTTCTAGACTTATAAGCGATCTTATTACCGGAGACAAGTCGATCAGTCGTGAATCGTACGTGATATTGCGAGGATGGACCGATGGACAGGAAAGGTAGCCGTTGTTACAGGTGCCAGTGCAGGTATTGGAGCTGCAATTGCGAAACAATTGGTTCAAAACGGTAAGTAAATTAATTAAGGCTACTACAATAACAGCAGAGCGATTAAAGTAAATTGTTAATTATTTGCCTATCATTCTAGCTTCAAAGAATTTTTTATGATGGGACATTTCTAGTAATATGTTGATCTTGAAGGTATGATAGTGGCGGGTCTCGCGCGAAGAGTGGAGAAAATCAAAGAATTGGCTCAGAGTTTAGAAGAATGCACAGGCAAACTATATGCCGTCGAATGCGATGTTTCCAAAGAGGAAAGTGTGAGCGCAGCGTTTGCATGGGTGCAGGAAAATCTTGGATCTGTGAACGTGTTAGTCAACAATGCTGGAATGACCAAAGAATCTTCTCTCATAGGTAATTGGACTAAATTCATATCTAAAGACTTTTAGTCCCCTCTAAGTTTTTCCTAAGATTTTCCTAAATTAACTGAGATCTGCCTAGAATCTCTCTAGGTTTTTATATGCTCACCTTAGATATGCAGTTCTCATAAGCTCTTAATATACCCATCATCACTATAGTCAATGTTACCTACAGAAGAAAATATTGCATAAATAAATTTAATGCATGACAATTATTATTAATTTATTTGAATTCAATATTACTTATACCTAATTTCTTAGTTGACTTAAACATTGTTTTATATTTCTAAGTATTATGACTTCACTTGAAATGCGGTATACTACAGGAATAGTTTTTGCAATTTAAAGATGGCAATCTGGAAGACTGGCATGCCGTTTTCGATGTGAACGTTTTTGGCCTATGCCTTTGTACCAAGGAAGCAGTTCGCATGATGCGAGAAGCAGGAGGAGAAGGTGTGATCATCAATGTGAACAGTCTTGCAGGTGAACGGGTGCCTTTCATACCTGGATTTTCTGTCTATCCAGCCTCAAAGAGAGCTATCACTGCTCTGGCTCAGACTTTGCGACATGAACTCACTGGAACTCAAATAAGAGTCACGGTATAAATTAAGCTACAAGTGCATCATCCTATTTTAAAAAAATTATAAATGTAAATGAAATTATTGTTGCAAAATATAGGGTATTAGTCCAGGATTAGTTGCCACAGAGCTGATGATGTCTTATAGTACATACTCTGAAGAGGCACTCGCATCTTTCCCTACATTGGATCCAGAAGATGTTGCTGCAGCTGTAATCTACATTCTAACAAGTGCTCCTCACGTTGTTGTGAGTATCACTTATTAATACATTTCAACAAGAAAAGAAAGATAACAGGTTAAAATTATATTGAAGTCATAACAATAATATAAAGTAACTATTGTCTTCAACTCACAAAATATTAAAAGCATGAATTGCAAGGATGAATTATTCTTGCTAACTTATCATTTCATATTTAAGTTAATTTATATTCAAATGTATTTTTTCAGGTTCAAGATATTATTCTGCGACCATTGGGTGAATCTTGGTAGCAAAGTTACAAAACAGTTAATGACCAATTGCACTTCTATCAAAATTATTACAACAGAAGAAAGAGTATTAAACAAAAAGTGTTCAAATCTTACAGAATAAATAAGATTGAAACTAACTTATGCATAGGCAACATGTCTAACATTCCTAATCAGAATCTAAATACTTTTTATCAAGTTCTATATAAAATTAATTTCTTCAGTACGTATATGTTTATACAAGTATTTTGTATCCAGCTTAAAAAACATTATCTATCTTGTAAGATTTGAATGCTTTTTATTTGAATACCCTTTACAACAAATAATATGGTTATCGAAATTATTGAAGTTTAATAATTAATCACCTTGATAATTACGTGACATCACCAATGTCAAGCACTAAAATTGAAGTTCGCCAAGGCACGTTTCCTTTTATCATTGTTTTCGCGATTAACCCCCTACACGATGCAATTCCTTTTTAATCTGTTCGCAACCGTCAATCGAAAAAAAAGACAGTTGATGGTAAATGACGTAACCTATCAACCTATATTTTTAACGTTCGTATTTGAATGTCCCTCTGTTGACGACGTGCTTCGCAATGAATGTACTTGGGTTAGCCGAAAAGAAATACACTTTCTCGCCCCCTGAACTGCGGTACTTGCGTCCCCAAGAAGAAGTCATAAAAGTAAGGCGTATTTATGGATAACATGCATATACATGTTTCTGTGATCCAGAGATTTAAAAATATATTAAGCAATTTACAAAAGCAAACAATTACAATAGCTCCGTCAATTGTGGTCTTTCTACAAACCAATTAGCAAACACAAGCACGTCCAAGAAGCGAGGCACTTGTATAAAGACGCGGTTAAGCTTTTACAGGAGGAAGAAGTACAGTTTGAGAATGTTCTTCGGTTAATTAACAAGGGGCTATATTACAATTCGAAGTTTCACCAGTTTTATGCTTTGAGAGGCGATATATATATACGCCAAGGTACACTATAAACTCTTGAATAGAATTAGAATTCAATTATTGTTATTCGAATGTAAGACTCTATATAGGTTTTTAGAACCTTTTAACTTTATATTACTTCGCATTTTCAAAGATTTATTCGGTAAACTGCTTTAAAATAAATTATACGACTAAATCTAATATATAGAACAAATCCTGGAGAAAATGAAGTGGATGCGTTAACGCGACAAGAGCAAACAAGGAATGAACATCCTTAAACGGTGTAGTTACACATTTCTGTTTAAAATTTCTTTTCGATCTTTACCTCTGCTTTTCATCCACTTCCCATCCGTAAACTGTCCACCCAAATTCGCTTAAATATTTCTTGTCCGCTTCTTATCTGCTCACACTTTCGCCAGGAAGTAGAATGCATAATATTCAGTTTTTATATACTAATTAAAATAAATTGAAATATATTACTTTTCATAAAAAATATTGCAAATAGAATTAATGAAAGCTAAAGTAACGTATTCTTTGTTACCGTATTAAATACGAACCTAATAATAAGCTATAACAGTTAACTTGTCGAATCAATAAAGAATCTACGAATCCTCTGAATTTCTTTGTTCTTTCTATCTTGAATGCTCTCCATCCTAAAATATAAAATCACAAAATTAATAGTTTAAAGAAATTACGTTGAAGGACACTGGATGAATGCCATTAAGAATTATGAGTCTGCAAGGTTAATGACAAAATTCGATTTCAACCTCAGTGACGCAGAAATGAAAAGAATATATGCCAAAGAATTAGCAGCAGCTTACAGGAAAAGAGGTGACTGGTATTTTGAAAAGAACATGATGTTCGAAGCGTTGAGCGATTACGAACAGGTTTTTGCACTGAAAGTGAACGACGAGATGGTGCCGACCGTGCAAGTAGGAAATCATCATTTTTCTTAGTCGTCTTTCAGTTTGAAATATTCAATATAGAATCTTGTACATTGATAGGATAAATTGTTAAAACTTTTACGTAAGCTGAACAAATATGAGTTGTTCCAGCGTTACTGGGACAAATTTCTGTCCGATTCTAATCCTGTGAGAACAGCCGAGCTATTTTCGCTGCATGCAGAATACAAGATTCATCTGAAACAAATGGCTATCGCTAGATATATGTTGCTCAAAGCAGTTGATCTTGACAAAGACAATGTTGAAGCTCAACGATTGCTAGAAGTTTGTAACTGTTTTACAGTAAAAGAGTAGAATAGATATCTGAATCTGAATAGATTCTAACGATTTAGATTTTTAAAAAAGATCTGTTTTACCATACATCGATACTCAACATTTCGGTTGGTAAACTTTTTATAGGTGATACCATAAATCGATCTATATTGCTATTTTATCCTTGGTCTATATATACGTCATTTGCAACAAATGGTATATGATAAATTATCTCATATATTATATGATTTGTAGATCGTATATAATACCGGTGATACCTTGATAACTTACACTATCCTATGGTGCATGCATGGTTGTTACGACAAAGGTTTACTGACGATCGAAAAAGCTCTGGATTGTAATCCGTATAATCCTGGATACATTTTGTTGAAAACGATAGTTTTACGATTAACCGGCCGATTCGATGAAGCAACTTCGTGGTTAGAAAACATCAGTAAAAATTTTTACAAGTTGCTGGAACCAAAAGATACGCAAACTTCAATCGTAGGAAAACTTTCGATCAACGAAACTAGAAATGAATTGATTAAGCAGTGGTACTTGATACGGTAAGAATTGAATTGTTAAAATATATGTTTTCATTAAACTTACCTTGTGAGCCTTGGTAAGGGTTATTATTGTAAAAAATGAATTTGTATACTTGATCTAATGTTTGTACATTTTCGTCGAGCGAACGCGCGCGTCTTAACGTACGACTCGAACGCGCTGTATTATCGATCGCGCTACGATATCGATATATCGCACAGTGTTTGAGCGCTAAAAGTTTAATCGAATGATAATATTGACAGATACGACAAGGCAATGGAATTAATGTTACACGATAAACTCCAACATGCAGCACGCATGATTTATGAAAGTGAATTAACCAAATATTATATGGAACCGTACATAACATTAGGCGACATTTTTCTTAAACGCAATAATGTCGAATTGGCATTGCAATCATACTTCAAGTGTCAGGAAAGAATACACGAACTACGCCTGCCTGCTTCTCAAAAGACTATCGATCTAACAGAACGAATAATCGATATTTTGAACGAACGAGCGCAAGTGGCAGTAAACGAAGGACGTTTGAAAGATGCAATCAGCATAACTAATCAAGTGCTACAAATTCTAGATGGAAAACAAACAGAATTACATCAATTAGGTACACAACGTGGTCGCGCGCTTCTTTACAAAGCTCGCAGCCTTTTCCGAACTGCTATAAAAAAGAAAGGACAAAATAAAGAGTGTTGTGAAATAGCAGCCGACAGTTTGAGATTTGTTCGCGAACCGAATGACGCCGATTTATATCGAACTTTGTATGGCGAGAGAAGTATCGAAGATATTATCGATCGATACGCGCCAAAAAGAAAACTGCCTCGATCGTTAAAAATTCTCATGCAGTTTTCATAACATTTTTTGTTTATAAAAAGACAATTAAAAAGAATATCAGTTTTAAGATTAAAACACTCGAACTTTCGATACATCGATAATCAAAATCATTTCTTTGGTAATAAATCAATAAAGTTTAACTTACCGGATGCAAAGATTTATTTTTAAAACATCTGATGCAATATATATAAAATGTTACCCGCCAAGAAGATACCTGTATCTGCTTTTATCTTTATCCTGTTTTGCAATAAGCACATATCGTGCATGTCAAGAAAGACACTCTAACTATAATTGAAATATTTGTGTTGTTGATAAAAGAACTACATTCTTTGTAGATACTATATGTACGCAATACATACCTTTCATTTTCATATGATTAAATTCAAAACAAAAGAAAAAACATATAACGAATAAAAAGATACAAAAATAAGTGAGATTTTTTTAATAATGTTCCAAGTGTTTACAATGTTTTAACTTTAATCTTTCAGTTTTAATCATACTGCACATAAAATATAAAAAGTCTGTTAATTTAAAATCTGGTCTGATATCTAATCAAACTTATTAATACAGCTTTGTAATATTATCGACATGTAAGGATTAAGATGGTTGGAGTAAGATTTGAGTAGTGTTGAATTGAGTTAGACCAGTGCATAATGATGTTAAGGTTAGATTAGGTCAGAGTTAGGTTAGGTAGAATTGATTAAGGTTGAGTTAGGTCATAGTTAAGTTTGCTTGAAGATGTCCTTGTTTCAAGTCAAAATACATTCAATCTGGAGTCAATGATCCGTCCACTTGTACATCAATAGAAATATCAACACTAGACATACAATATATTCCTGAAAATAATGTAATATCATTTTAAATCTAAATACACGGGACAACGTAACAGCTGTAACCAAGCCGAAGCTGTTCATGTATCTCGAGTCTGAAGATTAACGCGACCTCGGTAATCTTGGGCCACAATTTCACTCCGGTATAAAAGAGGTTGTAATGCTCCAAAATGTATACTTTTGTGCAGTAGCAGCCGAAGAAAGAAAACAAATCTAACACTTCATCATGGAACGTTGGTCCCACAAAGTTGCTCTAATCACCGGCGCCAACTCTGGCATTGGCAGGTGCCTGACTGAATGTCTGGTTGGTAAGGGAATGACAGTTGTTGGCATTGCTCGTCGCGTCGACAAAATAAAGGTATAATATAACTAGAATTTTTCATTTAAAAGAACACTCCATTTCTTCATCTGCAACTGAACTCTTCTGAACTCTTCAAAATGAAGCTAGCTAGTACAACGTACAGACACTCTACTTCTTTCTGAAACTATAAAAGTTATAAGTTTGAGAATTAGCTCAACGATTTGCACCGTATTTAGAGATATTGTTCTGCATGTAATAAACAGAAAAAGAAGAAAATAGTTTCACTTATTCTTCATTTTTTTTACCAGGCACTTGCCGAGGAGTTGAAATCAAAACCAGGAAAACTGTTCCCGCTCCAATGCGACCTTTCCAATCAAAATGATATCATGCGCACGTTGGAATGGATCGAGAAGAATCTTGGAGCCATCAATATTCTCATCAACAATGCTGCCATCAATATGGATGTCACGATGCACACCGGTGATATGGATGATTGGAGAAAGATCTTCGATGTGAATTTCTTAGGATTGACTTGCATGACCAAGCAAGCCTTGAAATTAATGAAGAGAAAGGGTAAGTACTCTTTGTGTTTAATCATTCTGTAAATTGTTCTCGAATCCTAAGAAATACAAATTTTAATGGTATGCGTTTGCTATGTTCTTCAGGAATCGACAATGGTGTCATTGTAAACATTAACGACGTATGTGGACTGAAAGTACCAATCATGTGTGAACGTCCAGTATCCCCAGCTTACATTTGTAGCAAATTTGCTTTAACTGCTCTTACAGAATGCCTCCGATCAGAATTGGCGCAACTCGAATCTAATATCAAAGTCATTGTAAGTTTTACCTCTGTTTATTTCAATTTCTTATGTTTAACACATGTCTTCTCATTGTAGTCCATTACTCCTGGTTTGGTGGAGACCGAGATGACCGCACAATGGTTGAGAGAGAATCCTCGCCTGGCTTTGAAACCCAAAGACGTGTCCGACTGTGTTCTCTTCGCGTTGCAAACTCCAGACACTGTTTTGATCAAGGATCTTACAGTGACACCAATTCGTGAGACAATGTAAATGTAACAGTCTGATCATTTATTTGTCACTGTTCACTTTGACACGAAATATGAGAATCGACTGATTGTAAACATATAAAATAAAAAATTGCGATATAAGAACCAGTGACTGTTCCCAGAAATTGTTGTTACTTGTGTGAGATTTGGAATAACGAGAAGTGTATAATTAACAGAAAGCTACGTCTAATTCAGGAAAAACAAACAACACACTTTATTTGTAGAATAAGCGTAACACATTACATGAAAGAACAGAAGTGCTTACAAAATAGTAACATTAAATTTTTAGTGTATTAAAACTTAAGCAAATTCTTTGAAACAGAAATGACCTGTAACCGTTTGAACATTTCTACGATTATTCTTTTTGCATACAAGACTTAATGTAACAGAATTTCTGTAACAAATACGTCCAATAAACTTTCAAAAACAATAACTTCAAAGTGATCTTACAAAGCGCTAGCTTCCTGAATCAGTTACGTGTCCGAAAGTAGCACAAGTGTATCCTTCTTCTGACCATCTAAACAGGACTACTAACAGAAGATTAATAGAAAATTAGATTTTCTTCTTTTGTTATATGTTACTCACCTAAACAAAACGAATAGGCATCTAATAGTTGATATTTTTCTTAAGCTTCATTACCACAGACACCATAAAACAGACTTTTCTTGGAAAATTCGTGAAAAATACTGTGCAATGTATGATCTTTCTCATACATTATAAAAAGAAAGAATTATTCTATCTTTTACGCAAATAAGTCTATACTCACGTAATCTCCTCTTGTATTCTTAAAAGGACACATGAAGAAACGGATATCGTTATATTAATGATACAATTATAACAGAGATACTTGTGAGCAAGAAACATTAATCGAGGAAAGGAGTGCAGGATATCCAAAAACACTAATGATGAACAATTAATTGTTTTAATTCCTGCTTCCTGAATGGACATCAACGATCAGGAATTTTGTAAAGTTCCTCTTCATCGACGAAGAGCAACAAACCAAGATCGATAACCAATCATTTAATTAAGGGAATAACTGGAAACTATTATGGAGGGATTAATGCTGTTTATCAGGAAACGAATATTCGTTTTGCGAAAAAGACTGCAAGGCATTTTTGTTAAACTGAACGTAACAGATACGAGTGATTGTAACGTAAACACGCTAAAACAACTCTTCAGACAGACAAAGTTACATGTATCTGTTATTTTAAAATAAATCATGTAAACGTTATTCTAAAGAGAAATTAATTATAGAATGTAGGGGTCTGACCTAACGCTTGAGAAAGCTCATAAGCATTTATTTGAGTTATACGTGTTTGAGTTATATTAAGATGCTAGGGTTGGGTTAGGTCAGATCAGAATTGAGTTGAAGTTGATCGACATTAGTTTAGGTCGCGATAAAGTTGCGACGAAATGTCAGCATAAGGTTTTGTCAAAATTAGGTTGGAGTTAAGTTAGACTGGAATTGAGTTTGATCTTGATTAGGGTAGTAGAGGACTATTGGTATTATTCAAAAGAATGCATGCAGAGAATGTGTGTATCGAGAGGTCTGTCAGATATTAAACTTGATATCAAATACCTTATAGCGAGCACGTGATTGCATCCGTTTTCGATCCGTGATATCCGAAAAATGATATCCTGACAATATCCTGTATTGATCCTGCTAAGTGCAAGTCCAAATCTCCGTATCCGACCTAGGCGATAAATCCGTGAAACCTATTGAAGCATGAACGACGCGGCGCTCTGCTTTTTTAACACCTCAATTGATAATCCAAATCCATCATTCCGTATTGAACGCGGCGTACAGTATATTTGTCCGGTCAAAAGATCCAAGTCATCCGCTCAATATAATCCGTCGAATACTTTTTTCCAGCCAATTTTATCCGTATCCAAACATCCATCATGAACACTAATTTATCCTGTCAGCATCCTAATCCCAACGTTATCTGCCGAATCCTGTCTTTCCTTTTATTTATTTTTTATTTCCTCCCGGGAGATCCTCTACAACTAGGGAAGCCAGTCCTTGTTAAGATGAAAGGATTTGTTTCATATACATTTTTTTTCCGACCCCGAACGTTAATATCCTCCTCTTGCACGCGAAGACGATAGTAGTTATGTTCGTACTATTGTACCGCACACGTAATATGGAAACATACACACGCTCACGATCGATCAACGATACAATATTAAGATTGAAATGATTAAGAGAAGAATAGTCGAGTAGAACGAAGTCATGAGACGCACTATTTACAACGCGACAGTTTTCTCTGAACGACCACTGTTCGTTGTCTTTGATCCTGAGGAACTCTAAACATGCGAGTGATCCGATCGCATCGCCTATACTAATTACACGAATCAATGAGAAACGAGGAAGATCTCTCTCAACGAGCATTATTTCCGTTGGACCACTAGGTTTGTTTTTTTCTCATGTTTTCGCGAACGATTCGATCTCACTTGGGGCCGACAGATGAGACGTCTGATACTTTCCGTGAATGAACTTCTTTGGATGAGAATCAGAATTATCTCAATAGTGACAAAAAAAAATTCTTAACTTACAAACTGTTTTGACATATTCGAAAATTAGAAGCAAATACTTTCATAAAGTAAAACGTACAAAGTTGACATTCCATTACTAGTTTTTTTTGTGTACAGAACGTAAGAGAAAAAAAAAACGAAAGTCACTGTGTTAAGGTTTCAATCGCGTGAATGCAATCTATCCGAAACACTCGAATGATTTAAGAAATCTGTGTAATCACGTGACATGTTGAAGTTGTTCATTCTGCGGTTTCGTTACTGCTTTTTTTCTTTAGTTTGTCAAAAGCACTGGCTTTATCACGATTAAATATTTTGGATTATGATTTGAAACAGAAAAATATGAACAATTGTTTTGAATCCTTGTAATGGATTTGCCAACGTTTTCTGATGAAAATCCAGAGCTAATTGAGAATCCTTGAATGAAACGGATCGTTTCTTTCATCCAATTCCTTTCCTGAATTCCTGATCCTGAATTTCCTCTTGAAAGTATCCTTACTGTCTTATTATTTTTTCATTCTCATTTACGTCTTAATCCTTTTATAATATATGCTCCATACATAAATCCATCCAAAACGCATTCCATCTCATCCCACCGTCAAGTGAATGTGTATTATATCCATCCAAGAAGTAAGATCGTGTCGATTTCAGTTTTTCATTCATTGTGTTACAATCCAATCCAATATACAAAAGAAGAAAAAATACATTAGTCCCTTACACAATATTCATTAATATTATTATATATAAAATTTATCACTGCAAATATAATCCTTGTGACTCATATCATTCAAATATATTATTACGTATTAAATATTGAGCACATACTATGTAAAAAAAAAGGACTCTGTATCTGCTTCATTTAAATTTAGAACCTTCCTTTGTATCACTGAATACGCATGAACAATATGAAACAAAATACAAATCACAGGATTTATTTGCAATAATAATGTTCTCAAGAATACATGAAATCATTGTTTTCCTTCAACATATTTAACGTATAATAGAGAATTTAAGAAAATGTGTTTTTGAACAAATTCTACAAAATCTAAGAAATTCGTGTACACATTTTCTAAAGGAAAACATTAAACGAGAAATGCGTGGCAAAATATAAATTTGTCTTTGACTGATTTAGTTAATAAAAACACATTTCTCAAAATAATAAGTTGTGTATAGCTATATATAAAATTTACTTCATATGCACATTCTACAGATATCCAAATAATTGTAACAAACTTGTTACTATAATGCTAATAATAATTTTAATACGAGTTAAACATTTTTTTGTTTAAAAGTAATATATATAATATACAATTTTTTATTAAATCAAACAGATGGCCCAATAATCATCGTTAAAGAACACTCAAATATATAAGATGTACTTTAAGCTATTACTCAATCAAGTAAATATTATATTGGTACATAAGAAATAAATACTGTATTAATTTCTTTTTCAAAGTAAACTGTTTGTATGAATATCAATCTTTTAGTAAAAATAAACGTTTCACCTACATTTAACAAATTCTATGCCACATATGTACCATCAATTGATGGATATCGATGTTTTACATTGTCCAGTTATTAAGTGTTATATTTTTAACATATATAGTATTTTGTATTGTCATCACTATGTAGCCAAAATAAAAGTACTTAAATTTGTGTAAAAACTTAAACGACGATGAGCCGTGTAAACAACCTTGAGGTATTTATTTGAACGCGAGAATTTGTTAGAATTAATAATTACTTGCACAAAGGATAATAATTTAAACATGCCATAATGTTCATGATACTTTATGTATTTCATTGTATTGATATTTTAAATTTCAAATTTTTTAAAATAATAATATGATAATATGCATGTATAAAACATACATTCTGATCAAACATCTATTATAGTATATTTGTTGTATGATATATGGACTATAATCTTGTATGTTATATATGCAAAGTAGAAATGTATATTTACTTCATTATGGCATTTCTGGTTTCATTTTATGTATGCAAAATAACTTTGAGCTGTTATAGGTAAACAAAATGTTAGCTTTATGAATTTATATTGCAAGCATTTAGCATTAAAAGCTTAAAAAGATTTTGCATGTTAAATATGCTTTAAAATGTGCTGTTCTCATCACTTCAAATGTGAACACATCAATCTAAAAAGACAATAAAAAACGGTGTTCACATCAAATTAAGCACTGCAGTATAGTTACTAATTGTAGTATATATTTTACGATGCAATGGGAATGATCACATAACTTCTGAAATGAGAACATTCACAGAGCACGTTAACGATATTAGTAACTATACGAAAAACGCTATTTACTTAATGCAAACATTAATTATATCGCTGAAATAATTATTAGTCACTTCTTTTTAGATTCTCATTTTGTAATACTTCAAAATTGTTACACACTTTAAATGTATTTGTAGTGTCAAAACAAACTGCAAAATATAAAGGAATGTAGTTTTTAAACATAAAAATAATTCTAATCAATATATCTTCAACGATAATATGCAGTTAATACGAGCACGATTCCTCTTTATTAAGACAACAAAAAGAGATTAAAACTTTATAGCCAGTGTTCACTGTTAAAAACTGAATCTACTGTTTTATATTCAATCGAATAGTTAACTTTAAAACAGTATTTATAAAATAATCATACATTCTAATTAATCCATACTGGACATTATTTGAAGATACTTAAATGGAAAATGACAAAATATTTGAAAACTACTTTCGGTATGCGTAAAATGAACCGTGCTCTAACTATACATTAGATACAATACAATTATTAAATTCAAGCAACATGGAAAGTAATAATTTTATAATTTGTACAAAATTGGTTTGGATTGGAAGGTGTCTTTAAGTGAAATTCAAATCAGTAATAATGAAACATGGTAAAGCAAATATTGATAAGCCTTTACTTATATTACCATGTGAAACATATACGTACACACTAGTCGTATGAACGAGATCTGGAACGAGATCTTGATCGCGAGTAATTACGTCGCAATGGTGAATAGGTAGGCGACCCACGACGTCGTGGACTATAGCTTCGTGAATGACTTCGACCTCTCTCTCTATCTTCACTGCGTCCTCTATCGCCACTGCTGTGATCTTCTTTCACCCGAATATAGGCTACTTCTCCCTGAAAACAAGAACAACATTATATCATATGAAAATAGAAAATGTATACCACACAAGTCTGCATATTATACCTCATGAGACCTAAATCTTGAATCATCTAACTTCTTTACTGCATACTTCATATCTTCATATCGTAAGAATTCAACAACTCCAGTGCCATCTTTATAAACATCAGCAAAGCATACATCACCAGCTTCACGCATATGATCCTTTAAATCTTGCCAACTACCGGAAGGAGGTAAACCAGTAACAAGAACTCTATACTGAGATCTTCTTGCAGGTGGTCCACGTCCTCTAGAATTACTCATTTCACCCCGACCACCTCTTCCACTATCACCGGCTCCACGACCACCGCGAAAATTATTACTGGGACCACCACCTCTTGGAAACTCAACTCGTAATCTATAACCGTCATAGTCATATCCGTCCCTTGCGTGCACTGCATCTTCTGCATCCCTACAAAAGATTTACTCGTATCACTCAATAATAATTTTGATATAATCTTAAAAGTTAACATTAATCTTTGTATAAATTATAAATGTAACATACATTCAGATTCAATATTATGTACACATGTACAATTTTAATCTTAATGTGTAAGTTA